>OY998248.1:0-692000 GCA_963922005.1 Cornus suecica
AACCATTCTTCGTTACATGCGACGAAAATCAAACACGAACTGAACACCCCCAATTTCAATCTTCATGAGTATTTGTACTCCAAGAAACACGAACTATGCATGTTTATGTGTATTGATGTGTTTATGTATATGTGTGGGTTTGTTACATATGGGGTTTTTTTTTAAAGTCAGCATGCCTTCGGAATAATGCGCTCTTTATGAATAAGGCGTCCTACCGTTGAATTCTGATGGCGTCATTCGACCTGTTATATTCAACCATGGCAACCATGATCGCAGATAACATCAAATTTCGGCCTGTCTTATTCAACCTTCGATTATGGGATCCATAACATCAAAGTTCATCAGGCTCTCGAATGCTTGGTGTAGTGATGAAGTCGGTCAGTACTACTCGGGTCATATCCTTAGCTAAATGATCGGCAGAAGTGTTTTCTTCCCGAGGGATTTGGCTGAACGTTAACTTTTGAAAACCTTCAGATTATTTGGCTACTGCTTTGTAAGATTCCATTTTCGGATCCTTGGTTTCGTACTCTCCGGTTATTTGTCTGTCTAACTACCAGCTGAGAGTCACTGTATACGGATAGGGATTGTATTTGCAGGCTCCTGGCCAATCTCAGGCCCGATATGATGGCTTCGTATTCTGCCTCATTTTATTAGTGGCTGAGAATTGTAATTGCATTAAGGCCTATAACTTAGTTCCCGCGGGAGTATGGATTTCCAGCCCGTCTACGAATAATTTCCAAGTCTCTAACTCGGCGGGTTGATCGGCTTCCTCGGTTTCTCCTTCTAAATAGGAAATCGTCCACGGCCTGTCCCTTGATCGAGATTCTGGGAATGTAGGTTATATCATAAATGCCCAGCTCAATAGCCCATTTGGAGATTCTTCCGGAGAGATCGGGCTTTGCCATAAGCAAATGAATAGGAGTGATAGTGGGGACAAACCAACAGTTTATAAATTTCAAAAATTTTGAACAGTCTAGACAAGTGGACTGATTTGACTGGGTTTAGTTATTTGTTTGCTCACCTGAAGGTTCCCTCTAGGGTTCCTTACTTTACATATATTAAATTTATTGTCAAGTTTGCTTCTTCCTATTCTGGTTTCTGGTTATTCAATCCCTGTTGTGAAAGCCGCAAAGTAGTGCATCTCTCCAGAGTTTTATTCTTCCCCCTCGACTTCTTTCTCGGGTGAAGCAACGCCCTAAACCTTATATACATATATAAGTTCTCTTGCTAGAACCACCAAGTCGGAATTTAATATTTTTAGGTATGTCGTGTGTTTAAATCTATCGAAAGAACTAATGTTAAGTTTGTATAGTTCTGTTCAGTATGTAAAATTATCCAATCATGTTTCACCGTTTTATATTGAAGCATGTGGAGGGTGAAATTATTGTTAATTTGTACTTCAATATATTTAGATTGCATGTGTGTTGTAATAGAAAATCTAAAAAACCACATCTATCTCCTACTTCATTATATTTATATTTCATGTGTGTTTGAATAGAAATTGAGTGTTTTATGACGTCAACTAAATTGAGTTGATAATCGCATATTATTTACTTACTGTTATTATGTTATTGGAATGCATTTAAGACATTTTAAAAAATAGCATTCTGGTCTTTTCCAAGCATTGGCTGGAAAATGAATGAAGTTTCTTACCTCATGGTCCTCTGAAATAAATTAAGGTTCTTTGTTCTTTAACATATATCTGTTTGTTATGGATGGTCGGGGTACTCTGGAGTCTCTCCTTCTCATATTCTGACTCTCATTTACGCATTATAGCACACACTCATGAATTACACGTTTCTGCAAGGTTTGGAAATTTAGGACAATGACAGTTGATTTAAAGACATTTGAGAATTTAAAAATCAAGGCCGTATAGTTAGTATGAAAAGTCTTCAAACAATCCAGACACACTTAGTCCAGATATGTAGTCAAAATCAAGGCCGTATAGTTAGTATGAAAAGTCTTCAATTAGTCCAGATATGTAGTCAAAATCAAGGCCGTATAGTTAGTATGAAAAGTCTTCAATTAGTCCAGATATGTAGTCAAAATCAAGGCCGTATAGGATGCATATATTATATGACTACTGAACCAACAATGACGTTCAGTCGCGTGTAATAAAGTGATAGTGGTCATATGATAAAGATCCCTAAACCCGATTGGCATTATAAGCGAGACAATGCTGCAAATTACAAATGTAGTGACAGAAGTTGTTCGAAAATTTGATACTTTAATGAATACTGTTGGAAAACTAATATTTATTCCATATATGACTTATAATATTCTTCAAAACATAAACAATAATATTGCAACATGTTGAGAAAATGTTCTCATTTTATCATATTTCATATTATCCCAAAATTTGTCTCCCACGACCGGTCGTTATCAGCACCGTCCGACCTCGAAGATAATGAAGCCTTTTCTGTATTTTGATCATTTATATATTGTGTTGGAAATCTGGCAGAAGTGGAACGAAATCTGGAATTGGCGTCAAAAAAGAAAGTTTACATTTTCTAAATTTCTTTCTCAAGATAATTTGCTAGCTATAAAGATGGAATGAATGTCAGTTATTCAATTGTAAATTTCGATGGAGTGTTTTTTTGGTTTTTACTAGTGGGTATAATTGGATTACAATAACAGAAGTTGATCGATATGTCAATTCATTTGTTTTTTATGTGTGTGGTAAAAAGGAAGGACGGACGGAAAGATTAACGAAGGGAAAAAACAACATGATACTCATACAAGTGAGAAGAGATTCAAAGCCCATATTTTGACAAAATGATTTAATGCTGGAGTTTTGTTTTAGGTGAACTTTTAGAATCATGGGCGCCATTCTATAAGAGAAATATAAAATAAATTAGTCTTTACTAAATTCTGATTTTTTTTTTCTTATTTCTTATGAAATGAAATCAGCTATTTTATAAATTCAATGGATAATGGCAAACAACTTTATTACAAAATAGCCAGTCTAAAATACATACAAATGTGAAACAATGCAAGCCGGAGCATAGCAAAGGCAGGCATGTGCTATGCTTTTAGTCACAACTTATTTAAAAATGTATTCATTATTCATAAATTTTGTAATTTATATAAATTTTTTTATATGCATAATTTCTATAATTAATAAAATATTATTTGGTATTTTTGATTATTCATTTTATTGCTTCATATTTTTTGTATTTAATTTCTTGGTTAAAATATTATTTGGGGTTAAATGCATAAACCCCCCCTACTATTGTCATTGTTGCATATAAACGACCATTATTCACTAAAAATTGAGTTTAATGAAGCGATTCAAAATGCAACCTCACAACCTTTACTTCAGCTTTGCAAAAAGCTAAACAACACCTCAATCTGGAAATAAAAATATTCATAAAAACAATAATTATAGTGGAACCATTAGTTTTTTTATGCGTACTTTTTATAAAAAATAGTATACAATTTATTGGAAATGACTTTACTAACTTAAATATTAAATAGAATAATTAATTAACAGAATAATTAATTAATATACCATTAACCGTAAGTTTCAAATAAGATCATCATCAATCAAAAAATCGTGAAATTGTATTAGGCATTGGGCAGCGCAACGTTTAACTTTGTCCACTTGGGGAAGTAAACAGTCATGCCTGTATCTCCATCTTCTTCTAAAATAAGGAAAAGCATACTGATTACATATACAAGCAGTATTAGAAATATTCAAAGGAGACCCTCATCCTTAACCCTCTTCGGTTAATTCATTAAGCCTTTAACATGTCATCCTCATCTTCTCCTTCTCATTATGAAAGATCTTCCGAATCCACATTCGTTGTTGACGGACCACCACCGCCAAAACGTCAGAAGTTTCTTGGTTCAAAACTTGAATCAAAATTGAAGAAATAGGAGGAAGAACAAGCCACCCTCCATCAAACATTGGCAGAACACCAAGAGTCACAAAACACTTGTCGGGAGAGAGTGAATGAGAGGGTAAATGCCCTGAAGGCGGATGTGAGTGTGGCCTTAGAAAACTTTGATGAGGCAGAAATAAGGATTGAAGATATACAAGAGAAATTGAACCCAACAGAAGATAGAGGGATTTTTGTGGAACGTCAAAGCACGATTGTCTCCGATAGTGGGGATGATGGCGATTCCGAAGAAGGTAGCGATGAGTCCGAAGGTGACCACAACGCCTCCGAGATTGGAGGTGGCAACTTAGCACACATATAGACCAAAGCTAAACAACACCTCAACGCGTAACTATGCACACATAATTTTATTTTCCAAATTAATTATCAGTATATTAGGTATTATTTTGGGAAGTAATTATACCCACAAATTACTAAACACATCGCAAGTAATTTCTTAGAACCGTCACAATTCTAATATTACACCTGTCACAATTCCAAGACCTATTATATGTAAACCGATATTTATTCTATAGTGATTCAAATCAGTATGGACTGCCTTACTGAGTAACCATGCACTATGTTACTCGTTATAATAGTACTTATTAATTTACGTATATAATATTTATTATTTTTAACACAACTTAGTTTCGTGTTTATATTCAATGTCTGTGTGGACTTACACTATATAGTCTGCACGGATTGTATAATATAGACCGAAGATACTTGTTCTGAGATTAACACTATATTACTGGTGCTCTGTGTAAATACACACAGATAAATTTATTACGGGTCAAATTTATTATCAGTATATTATGAGTTATTTTGGGAAGTTATTATACCCACAAATTACTAGACACATCGCAAGTAATTTCTTAGAACCGTCACAATTCAAATATTAGACCCGTCACAATTCCAAGACCTATTATATGTAAGCTGATATTTATTCTATAGTGATTCAAATTAGTATGGACTGTCTTAATAAGTAACCATGCACAATGTTACTCGTTATAATAGTACTTCTTAATTTACGTATATAATATTTATTATTTTTAACAACACTTAGTTTCGTGTTTATATTCAATTATGTGTGGACTTACACTATATAGCCTGCACGGATTGTATAATATAGACCAAAGCTACTTGTTCTGAGATTAACACTATATTAAGAGTGTTATGCATAAATATACACACACAAATTTATTACGGGTCAAATTTATTACCAATATATTATGAATTATTTTGGGTAATTATTATACCCACAAATTAGTAGACACATCGCAAGTAATTGCTTAGAACCGTCACAATTCTATTATTAGACCCGTCGCAATCCCAAGACCTATTATATGTAAGCCGATATTTATTTTATAGTGATTCAAATCAGTATGGATTGCCTTACTGAGTAACTATGCACTATGTTACTCGTTATAATATTAGTTATAAATTTACGTATCTAACATTTATTATTTTTAAGAAAACTTAGTTTCGTGTTTAGATTCAATGTCTATGTGGACTTACACTATATAGCCTGCACGGATTGTATAATATAGACCGAAGATACATGTTCTGAGATTAACACTATATTTTGGGTGCTATGCGTAAATATACACACACAAATTTATTACGGGTCAAATTTATTATCAATATATTATGACTTATTTTGGGTAATTATTATACCCACAAATTAGTAGACCCATCGTCGAAAATTTGTTGAATGCGTGATATCAATAATCAGAATAGAAAAACTTAAATCCTTTAAACCAGTAATAAATACTTAAATAAACAAGGAAAACGTAAATGTCGCAACTTTACTTCCAATTGTAGTATCGGTAAAATATAAATTTAGAATAAAAAAATATAAATGAAAAAAAACCAAATGGTGGGGAAAAAAAAAACTAAAACAGTTGACTGTTATATGTCTTGAATTATATATACCATAATTGAACTCCCGAGGTGTAAGGATATTAGTCATGGCAACCATTATAATTCAAACATCCTTTTAACAAGTACTAAATACTGAAATAAAATGGAAAAACTTAAATGTCGCAACTCTACTTCCAATTGTAGGTTCAGTAAAACCAAATGCAGAAAATAAAAAATAATTAAACAGTTGACTGTTATTTGTGTAGCGAAATAGATACCAAATGCAACATCTCTCCTACCAAATGTTAGCATCGTTACCCCTATCCAGATGTACTTATGAATCTTAGTGTTGAGGCGAATCTACATGAAATATATTTTCAATTAGCATCGCAAACATGTTTGAAAAACCAAATTTTAAAAAACTTTCTCCCTTCATAAGCTTTGTCCTAGACCCTAAATGCATAAACCACAAGTTCGGAAGCAAGATAGGGCAACCCTATCAATACCCTCTCTTAGCTTTTATTTTAGGGATTCAAACACTGTAGCATTTGTTTAACCAATTGCAACAGTGATACAGCCAAATACACCATTTATTGATCCAAATGCAGCCTTGTAATGTTTTTAAAAGTCTTGAATTATACCCTAATTGAACTCCCGAGGTGTGTGGATATTCATGGCAAAAACTATAATTAAAAAACCTTTTAAACAAGTACTAAATACTAAAATAAACTAGAAAAACATAAATGTCACAACTCTACTTCCAATTGTAGCATCGGTAAAACCAAATGAACCTTAAAGAAATAACAGTTGACTCTTAACTCTGTAGTAGAATACATGCCAAATGCACCATCTCTGCTTCCAAATGTAGCACCAGTACCCCTTATCCAAATATAATTCTGAATCTTAGTTTTGAGGCCAATCTTTATGAATTATATTTCCAAATAGCATCGCAAACATGTTTGAAAAACCAAAAATTCAAAAACATTCTCCCCTCAAAAAGTTTGTCCTATACCGTAAATGGATAAACCACAAGCTTGGAAGGAAGATAGGGCAACCCTATCAATACCCTATCTTAGCTTTTATTTTAGGGATTCAAACACTGCAGCATTGGTTTAACCAATTTCAACACTGATACATCCAAATGCACCATTTCGTTAACCAAATGCAGCCTGGTTATGATTTTAAAAGTCCTGAATTATATATACCCTATTTGAACTCCCGAGGTGTAAGGATATTCATGGCAACCATTATAATTTAAAAATCCTTTTAGCAAGTACTAAATACTAAAACAAAATAGAAAAACTTATATGTCGCAACTCTACTTCCAATTGTAGCTTCGGTAAATACAAATGCAGAAAAAAAGAAAAACAGTTGACTGTTATTTGTGTACCGAAATAGAAGCGAAATGCAACATCTCTCCTTCTAAATTTAACAATCTATACCCCTATCCAAATAAAATTATGAATCTTCGTTTTCAGGCAAATCTTTGTGAAATATATTATAATATTGCACACATATTGAAACTACACGTATCTCTATAATAAAATCAAAATATACTGAAAACATCAAATATAAAAAAACATAATCCCAAAGTCGAATTTAAAAATATTACGAAGACTATATAGTCTTAATTACATTCTCTTATTAATATTAAAAATATTTATTAATTTCTACATATAATCAAAGATAATATGACTTACAACTTTTTAATTAGATTTGTGAAGTATTACTCAAATAATAGATAAGCTTAATAATTATTTACCCTAAAGTAAGATATTATGAATTAATTTGAAATAAGATATTGCATGATATATTGTTTTAATATCCTTATATTTGAATAGATGTGAACATTACAGGACTAAAAAATATTTATTACCGGATTATTAAAACTGAATTCCAGAATTATTCAGTAAAATACCGGATTCGATGTTTTGGGATGCATGCCAATCTCATAATTTAATCCAATTTCTGGTGGCTTTAAACCCATTCCCAAACGGCCTAAGGATATATTACCACACCGTCATCTCTCAAACCCTAACCACACCACCGTTTCCCATCTTCATCTCTCAAACCAAACCACCATTTCCCCACCTTCTTGTCTCTCTCTTGTTTACATCCCAAACCAACGTTTGTTCTCTTTACTATGAAACTTGGAGGACTTCTCATACCGTTGTTCGTTGACTCTAGATTTTGATGTTCTCTCATCGCGAATAGCCATCTCCTCCTCAGATCTGAGACGAAAGGTAGATCTATTTCAACATAAATATTGTTCAAGTGGTTTGGCTTCGATTTCGGTAAGAGGACGTGATTAATTACAAAATATAGTATGAGTTGTACTTGAAAAAAACTATTTTGTATAAATATTTAGTATTTTATTGTAATAGTGAAAATGTCCAGCCCAATTGAGCCCATCTGTCATCAGGCCCATCAAGTTTATGGGCCAGCAAGATATTTATGAACCCAATAATAAAGCCCATTCAGAGGAGGTATGTAATAAAGGACCCTGATTAAATGTACAGGATGAAGTCCATTTAGGAGATGTATATAAAGAAATTCCAGAAATTAATGGAAGGATTCGAAGAAGTGTTGAACATTTTAAGGTGTTTACACATTGGCGCCGTCTGTGGGAACGAGAGAGGTTCCTGATTTTTCAAATGCCCTTCGGTACTTGTAAAATCGCCTCCTTCTTCCCATCTCAAAAAGCTAAGTCTGTTTGACAGGCAAAAGACCCTCCACTTCCAAAAAACCTCCACTCACCGCCTCCCCGGACGAGAATGCCAGTCACCCGTTCACAGGCAGGCATTCTGCCCACTGAGGACAATCGTGCAGAGGACTCCCAGACCATGGAGCAAATTCTTCAACGCTTGGCGGCTGCAGAGGAACGTAGCATGGCCTTGGAGAAACAGAATGCAGAGCTCAGGGAGAGGTTGGCTCCACCAGCAGCTGCCTCACCGTCAGTTACACCTAACCCTCCGGTGGCGGCGATCGACCATTCTCTGAACCAACCTGAAGAGCACGCCGAATCTTCTCAGCGCTCGCAAAAGGCTCCAGCAGTCGACGAGTCTATAACCCCCCAGAAACTTTAAGCAATGATCGACGAGTTCCAAAGGAAAGTTCTCGGAGATTTGAGGTCTCGATCTACGGACGACATGGCCATCCAGGCGTCCACTGAATTGATACAGTCACCTTTCGTTCAGGAAATAACCCAAGAGCCTTTCCCAAAGAAGTTCGTTATGCCACAGTTCACCCCTTATGATGGCACGCGGGATCCCGAAGAGCACATATACCAAATTCATCAGAAAATGACCATGTACGCCGAGAACGAGTCCCTGCTATGTAAGGTGTTCTCCACAAGCCTTGCTGAGGCCGCCCTATTATTGTTTAGGAAGCAGCCACCCCGATCCATTGGCAGCTGGCAACAGTTGACCAGGCTCTTCATCGCCCAGTATTATGGAAACAAGAGACAGAAGAAGACCATATCCTGCCTCTTCACCATGATCCAGGAGAAAGGAGAGTCACTGAAAAGCTTTCTATCCCGATTCAACATCGAGTCCTCTTCTGTGGATAATTGTGACCAGCACTCTGCGGTCGAGGCATTCAGGATGGCCCTCATTCCTGGAACAAAATTCCATCAATCCTTGGTGAAGCGCCCTCCATCGGGAATTGGGGAACTAAACTCTAGGGCCCAGGGGTACTTGAGAATTGAAGAGGAAGAAACTATCAGGCAGAGAAGATCAGCCTTTGTCGGCCTTGAAATTCAGTCCAAGGATCGATTGACCGATCGGAAGCGATCAACTCCACCGGGATCGTCTGCCCCAGCGGGATTATCAATCCCAAAGCCATCCAAACGACCCAGGTTAGAAGAAAGGATAACACCCCTGAAGGTGAGCCTTGCAAAGCTTTACCAGGAGAACAAGGCCAAAGGGATTTTCCAGCAACCCCCTACCATGCGACAACCACTTGACCAGAGAGACAAGACAAAACACTGCGCTTTCCATGGTGATTTCGGGCACATCACTAACGAATGCCGCAATCTAAGGCAACAGGTGGAGACGTTACTACTTCGCGGAGTACTCCGGGATTACGTACAACGAGACAGGCCAAGAACCGATCAACGCGCCCCCGGCATCCCTCGAAACGCCTCGGATGCACAACCGGTTAAAATCATCAATATGATTCATGGTGGCCCCCCACCCAAAGAAACCGAAGGATCGCGCCGAAGCTATCTACGGAAAGCCCACAAAATGAGAAAAGTCAACGAAATTAGTGAAGCCCGGTACAAGGCTGAAGAAACTCACATCACTTTCTCGGTGTCGGACCTTCGAGGCGTCCAAACCCCGCATGAAGACCCTCTGGTTGTGACCCTAATGGTGGCCAACTGCCTTGTGAAAAGAGTCGTGATCGATCCTGGGAGCAGTGCCAACATAATCACCAAATGGGCTTTCGAAAAGCTCGAAATCAACCCTTCTGAAATTATGACATCCCGGTGCCCCATCGCGGGTTTCGACGGCAGGCAGATCGAGCCGATCGGTGAAGTTCAGTTACCTGTGTCTGCCACCCATAGGACCCTGAACGAGACGTTCGTTGTGGTGGACGCCAAACCCTCCTACAATCTGCTTATGGGAAGGGGATGGATTCACCGAATGCAAGGTGTGCCTTCAACTCTTCACCAGGTCATGAGATGCTTAAGCCCTGACGGTACAGGCACCATTGATGTCAAGGGTGACCAGGTGGCCGCCAAGGAATGTTATTCGGTCACTCTGAAGGAGATCCGGAAGGCTCAGGCCCCAGGGGTACCTCGATCGAAGGAGCAAAGTTCGTGCTCCAAATAGCAATTAAAGAATGGGGAGCCGGGCACCCCGACTGTGGTTGAACCACTACAACCGATCTGTGTTGTGCCCAACAGCCCGGAAAAAGTTACTTTTGCAGGTACAACCCTCACCGATTCTGAATTTGAAGAACTAACACAATTGCTGCAGGACAACTCCGACGTCTTCGCATGGGAGCATACAGACATGCCGGGGATAGATCCCGACGTTTCACAGCACTCATTGCATGTTGACCCAAACGTCAAACCAATCAGGCAAAAGCAAAGGCGAATGGGTGCACATCGGAACCAAATTATAGCAGATGAGGTATCCAGACTGCTCCAGGCCGGCTTCATCCGGGAAGTCAGGTATCCCGAATGGCTTGCCAACGTCGTGGTTGTCCAAAAGAAAAATGGCAAGTGGAGAGTTTGCGTTGATTTCACCGACTTGAACAAGGCATGCCCGAAGGATAGTTTTCCACTCCCAAAGATCGACCAGATGGTTGACGCTACCTCGGGCTATGACCGTCTAACTTTCCTGGATGCCTATTCAGGTTACAACCAAATAAAAATGAACCCTAAGGATGAGGAAAAGACTTCCTTCATTACTGAAACAGGTACATACTGCTTTAAAGTTATGCCTTTCGGACTGAAAAATGCAGGTGCTACTTTCCAGAGATTGGTCAACAAGATCTTTAAAGGCATGATGGGCACAGTAATCGAAGCCTACATTGATGATACTGTAGTCAAGAGCAGAAAGAAGGAGGACCACATCACTCACCTGCGCCAAGTGTTCGCTACCCTCAGGTCCCATGGCATGAAGCTTAATCCAGCAAAGTGTTCTTTTTGTGTATCATCTGGGCAGTTCCTGGGGCACATCGTGGACCGGACTGGTATCCAAGCCAACCCGACACAAGTCAAAGCCCTGCTAGAGATGAAGGAGCCCCGAACACATAAAGACGTTCAAGTCTTGACGGGAAGAGTGGTAGCACTTAGCAGATTCATCTCACGACTCACTGATCGCTGCCGACCATTCTTTCAGGCAATAAAGGTAAAGAAGGGAGAGATCTGGGGTCACAAACAATCGGAGGCCCTGGCGAGGCTAAAAGAATATTTGACCATGCCCCCCGTCTTGTCTACACCAACCCCCGATGAAGTCTTATACCTTTATTTGGCAGTATCCTCCGCTTCAACCAGCGCCGCCCTCATCAGAGAGGACGGGAATCTTCAAATGCCAATATTCTACACCAGTAAATCCTTGGCTGAGGCAAAAACTAGATACAACAGGCAAGAAAAACTGATTCTGTCACTGGTGAACGCCAAAAGAAGGCTAAGGCATTATTTTGAAGCCCACCCGATCGTTGTCCCAACAGCTACACCCCTACGGGTTATTATGTCGAAGCCTGACCTTTCAGGGCGAATCTCTAGGTGGGCCATCGAGTTGGGCATATACGATTTGACATACATACCGAGGGTCTCCATCAAAGGACAGGCTGTAGCGAACTTTTTGCTCGAAAGTGAGACTGAGGAGCCAAACCCGGGCAGTGAACTGGATACATGGAAGATTTTTGTGGATGGATCAGCCAGCTCTTCCGGATCAGGAATTGGCCTAGAATTGTTAACACCTGATGGGACACGCCTTCATATGTCGGTGCAGTTGCAGTTCCCAGCCACAAACAATGAGGCAGAGTACGAGGCCGTCGTATCCGGTTTGAGGGTAGCCAGAAGCCTCAAAATTCAGTCCTTAGCAATACACAGTGATTCTCAACTAATTGTCCGTCAGATCAACGGGGAATACGAAACAAAGGACCCGACAATGAAGTTGTATCGAGCGCTAGTTTTGAAGGAGACAGAAAGTTTTCACAAAGTTACCTTTACCCAAATCCCCAGGAATGAAAACTCTGAGGCTGACCACCTGGCTAATCAAGCTTCCTCAGCGGGAGAGGATCTAACTCGGGTTGCACTGTTGGATTTTATTCAGAGGCCCAGCATTCAAGAGCCCGAACGAGTAATGCTCATCCCATGGGAGCCCAGTTGGATGGATCCCCTGGTAAATTACTTACGTAATGGAACTCTTCCTGAAAGTAAAGCTGAAGCTCACAAGGTCAGGAGGAATTCGGCTCGGTACTCAATAATAAACGGGCAACTCTACCGAAAATCCTTTTCTGGTCCCTACCTGAGATGTATCACGCCGTCAGAATCTAGAGCAGTGATGCACGAGATTCACAGTGGAGCCTGTGGAAACCACTCCGGCAGCAGGTCCCTCGCCCATAAGGTGCTGTCTCAAGGGTACTTCTGGCCCTACCTTTCTCGGGATACCGAAGAATACGTCCGAAGGTGCAAGCCCTGTCAAATGCACGGGGATGCAATCCATCGCCCAGCTGAGTTCCTGCATCCCACTATAGTACCGCACCCATTCGCCCGGTGGGGAATGGATATAGTGGGACCCTTACCGAAAGCAATCCGGTCGAATGCGTACGTCCTTCTGGCAACCGACTATTTCACCAAATGGGTTGAAGCAGAAGCCTATCCCACCGTCAAAGGGAGTCACGTCGTCAAGTTCGTATGGACCAACATTATATGCAGATTCGGGCTACCAAGAACGATCATGATGGACAACGGAACAAACCTGGACAACAAGGAGGTTAGAGCATTCTTTGCCGAACATGGTATCAACCAGAACACCTCTTCCATCGGCTACCCGCAAGGGAACGGGCAGGCGGAAAGGACAAATTGCACTATATTCAACACTCTGGCCAAAAAACTTGAAGAAGCCAAAGGGGCCTGGTTAGAGAAACTGCCCGAAGTTCTCTGGTCATACAGAACGACCCCCAGACAACCCACGGGAGAGACCCCTTTTGCCATGGCTTACGGTGCCGAAGCTGTTATCCCGACTGAGGTCCGAGTTCCAACTCTCCGGAGTGAGGCCTGGGTCGAGGGACCAAGTAACCAGCATTTGGCTCAGAATCTTGATCTTCTGGATGAAAGAAGGGAGGCTGCCGGGATCAGGCTGGCTGCTTACCAACAGCAAGTCCGGAACCACTTCAATCAAAGAGTCAAAAGAAGAGAGTTCCAGATCGGGGACATGGTCCTTAGGCGCAAAATCGGGCTTGTAGGCAAGCTCAGGGAGCCCTGGGAGGGCCCGTACACCATCACTGAAGTCATCGGTCGCGGAGCATACCGAGTCCGAAGGAATATTGATGGCGGAATGGAACCAAACTCCCAGAACGCCTCTCGCCTCAAGAGGTACTACCCTTGATGGTCCAAGTCCTATTTTTACTTGGATCTTTTTGTAAAAAGGCTACAGCAACTGGTCATTAAAAATCATTATTATGGCCAATTAAGTAAATCATAAAATCTGCTGGTGTGCCCGAAGATCCTGAAGTGATCCTTGTTCCAAAAATAAACCAAGTGTTGCATTGATTTTTGCATGGCCTGAAGAGCCCGAAGTCACAACACAGATCCTGAAGAGATCCTTGTTCCAAAAATAAACTAAGTGTTGCATTGACTTTCGCATGGCCTGAAGAGCCCGAAGTCACAACACAGATCCTGAAGTGATCATTGTTCCAAAAATAAACCAAGTGTTGCATTGACTTTCGCATGACCTGAAGAGCCCGAAGTCACAACACAGATCCTGAAGTGATCATTGTTCCAAAAATAAACCAAGTGTTGCATTGACTTTCGCATGGCCTAAGGAGCCCGAAGTCACAACACGGATCCTGAAGTGATCCTTGTTCCAAAAATAAACCAAGTGTTGCATTGACTTTCGCATGGCCTGAATAGCCCGAAGTCACAACACAGATCTTGAAGAGATCCTTGTTCCAAAAATAAACCAAGTGTTGCATTGATTTTTGCATGGCCTGAAGAGCCCGAAGTCACAACACAGATCCTGAAGTGATCATTGTTCCAAAAATAAACCAAGTGTTGCATTGATTTTTGCATGGCCTGAAGAGCCCGAAGTCACAACACAGATCCTGAAGTGATCCTTGTTCCAAAAATAAACCAAGTGTTGCATTGACTTTCGCATGGCCTCAGGAGCCCGAAGTCACAACACGGATCCCGGTTAAGTGATGCATTAACTGTAAAACTTTGCAAAAATAAACAAAATAACCAATATTCGTTATAACTGTAAAAGTCAAAAGTCGATTGGACAAAACCAATTATGTTTCATTAAAATTGGGCCCCTGTGGCCAAGGCTTACAATGCATTTCATAAACAGTAAATGCTAAGGGACGACGCCGGTGCCTGATACATCTGGGTTCACTGAAACGATGGCCCCATCGGGAGCCGGAGGATCAGGAGGGGCGGTTATGCTCATTCCTGGGAGAGGCTTGGTCAGGAACTCGCAAAAACGAACGTCGTCTGGACCACCAACCGGATCGTCGTACGGTGGGGAAATGCCCAAACTCTCATCTAGTTCTTCCACAGAGGCAAAACTCCTTTCTTCGACGGGTTTCTGCATGTCACTAAAGCATGACCTCCATCCAAACCCGATCCGGTATTGAGAGGTTTCGCAGAAACGCTTATACATTTCGTTCCCACCCCGGTGGCACATCTCCACCACCGACCTCTCCGTAGCGAGGAGATTCTCAATCTCAACCCTCTCCTCCAGGAGCTTCGAATTGGAAGCCGTCAAGTTCTCAATATTAGCTTTCAGGCTCCCATTCTCAGCCTTCAGGGCCTCCGTCTCAGCAAAGAGAGCCCGCCGAACTGCTTCCATTTCCTTAATTTTGTCTTCAGCCACCCGAAGCTGTTGCTCTGCAGCGATTGCCCTTCGGGACTGGACATCCAACTTTTCGTTGGATATGGACAGTTTGGCGGCGACCTTCATTCGAGATTCCTCTTTCAGTCTCAGGAGCTCGTTGGACTTCTTGAGCAAGTTGGAGTCCTCCTCCAGCTTCGCATTATAAGCTTGCGTCAGGTAGAGCATCTGCCAAAAGATCAAGTGTTAGCCTGATAAGGAGATAAATAAAATATTAAAAGCAATGGAGGAGTCTGTAGATTCAAGCACTACCTTCATAGCAACCTCTGGACCTGTCAGTGCCAACTCCTCCCGATCGATGTTTCTCAATCTCTTTCGGTCTATGGGTGTCCAGATCTGAGATCCCATAGCCCGAAGGGCAGTGTCGTTGTCAATTGTTGCGCGCCCTGCAACCAGAAAGTCGCCGCCCGGGAGTCTAATCTTCGGCGCCCAGGGCACGGGCAACTCCTTTTCAGTTGCGGCCCCACTGTCATCTAGAACGATAGGGGACTCCTGCGTAGACGTTCGGGCCCTGACGGACCGTTCGGGTGGATTCTCCTCCGATCGGGGATGTCGCGCCCCCGTCAGGCTCGTTTCCCCTTCAACCAATCGGAATTCAGGGATGGGAACATCCACTGAGGATTGAACAACCTCCTCTGATCCTTGAGCAGGAGCCTGGCCGGTTTGCACATTTCCCATCGGTGGAGATGGAACTACCGGGATATTCTCTACTGGGGGCGGGATAACGGGAACAGCCGGAGGGGTTGGAACACTTTGTGATCCCTGCCCGGTCTGGATCTCACCGGGGGCTGAATTTGAGGCTTGAGGCCCGACTGCCCGCTTATTCTTCTTCTTCAACACCGCCTGCGGGATCCTCAGCATCTCTGTGGATAGGGCCTGCAAATTAGAACCTGTCAAGAAACTGGTACACATCCTCAAAGGCTGTCCCCAAATTTTTGATTTAAGCAATTCAAAACGGGTTCTGATATAGTTTGAGGTTTTATATTCATCGGGTGCTCCCAAAAACTCAAGCACATGGAGGCCCAACTTATCATTGCACTGATCACAGTTGCATACCCCCCTATGGAATGGCTTGAAAGAGGGGAAAAGGTGTTGGTTAAACTCATTGGGTACTTTGAATCTAGATGAGCTCGGGAGTCTCCAACTCCCGCTCACAAGGACCATCCTCTCTTTCCACCCTTTATTGGATTTTTCCGTACCATCACAAAATTTCCTCCCACTAATGGGAAAAAGGTTGTACCGGCCCCTGCACTCCTTCTGGGCCTGTATCTTGTAACAGAACAGAAGTTCCGCCAGACCAAGGTCAAGTCCCAGATCCCGATTGATCATCAAGATCATGGCCAGGACCCGGAAGAAGTTAGGTCCCACCTGAAGTGGGGCCAAGCCTAAAGTGGCTAAGGCATAAAGGAAGAAGGGCTGGATCGGGAATCTAATAACCTGAAGGTGAAAAGCCGACAACAAAATCTGATGGTCCAAAATTCCCTCGCCCTTCCTAAAATCATGCTTTTTAGGGTAATTTTTGATAATCACCCCATCGGGTACCCCGCATTTAACCCTTAACCTTTTTAATACTGTCTCTACCCTGTTCATAGGGGGAATGGGATCAGCATAGAACTGATCCCCCGAAACCCCTGCAACCGGATTTCCGGCTGCTGCTACATTCTGGTTAACTTCAGGTGGGCTAGACACAATTGTCCTAACCACCTCCACTGAGGGTGAACTAAGGGATGCGTCCGGGTTTACAGAGGAGGGTAGACGGTCGCTACCCGACCGGGTATCATCACTATCAGACATTTCGAAAAGAAAGACGCTAAGATGAAAAGAAATAACTTACTCTAAGATGAACCCCGAAGGATTTCTGACGCTTTCCTGAGAGTGGAGGTAGACTCTGGCAATGATAAGTCAAGGTCTCAAGTGCAGGGAGCTCTCTAAAAATTTTTAAAACTGTGAAACGGAATGAATCCATAACACTGTAGGCATTATTTATAGAAGCCTCAGGGGCGCTTGAAAAGCCGTGCGCTCGGGAACCGAAACGTCACCTCGCTTCACGTGCGCCTCCCTTCTCGCCAACCAAGGCCACCCGTACCACGAATTTCAAATGTTACAATGATTGTACAACCGTCGTATTAATTGTGTCAGCCACGTCATCCCGATCAGGGGTGATGTATCTTGTCCCCACTCTGTATCCTTTATAATGGGCCGGGAAGATCGACAACCCATCACAAAGGATAGGGCCTGTGTAATAGTGAAAATGTCCAGCCCAATTGAGCCCATCTGTCATCAGGCCCATCAAGTTTATGGGCCAGCAAGATATTTATGAACCCAATAATAAAGCCCATTCAGAGGAGGTATGTAATAAAGGACCCTGATTAAATGTACAGGATGAAGTCCATTTAGGAGATGTATATAAAGAAATTCCAGAAATTAATGGAAGGATTCGAAGAAGTGTTGAACATTTTAAGGTGTTTACATTTATATAATATTATACTAAAAAAGGTTTTTTTTTTATGTTCATTCAGTGTTTTGTTAGCTATATAGCCTATATACTACTTTTATACGATTAGCAACTGACATACGTGTTCCATGCATGTGGTAGGTAGGTATCACAAGTGATGCAAGCACTGAAATGGGTGGGACCCAATATTAAATAGGCAAAAATGGGACAATGGACCTAACCACTTTTCATCTGCACAGGTCAATCACGGTCGGCTCACACGTGCTGTCATAGTTGTATTTGGACATTTGAACATTATTTTGAAATTTCTATGTTGCTCTTTTTGCACTTCATTTGGGCCGACCCCTACCCAATCCACGTGTCCCTTGCATGTTATAATAGTTAGATGTATACAAACATCACATGTGATGGATACAGTGAAATGAAAGAAATCGGAGGATATATAGTTAATCACGTCCCATTCATGCATGCTCTACAGCGGGTAAATACCACTGACACCCCCTCAAAGATACCATAATCCGACACAGAATCTCTCGATATTCACTATTTCCACTCGGACCCCCTCAAAATTGACTTTTGTCCCACAAAGACCCCCTCGTCTCGACGACGTTAAACTGTGTCGTTAACCACCCTGTGAATTATCTATTTTGCCCTCAAAATCATATAAAATGACCTCCATATCCTTCTTGTTCTTCAATTTGGGCATCCCAAAACCCTAACCCTAATTTATATATAGAGAGAGATTGGAAGTGGGAAATTGGGAGAGAGATTGAAGATGGGGATTGTATATATTGCATACCCATATATATACATATATATATGTATATGCTGATATATATACCCATATACCCGTATATATACACGTGTATATATATATATATAGCTGTTATATATAACAGCTATATACCCGTATATATATATGCTGCTATATATACCCATATTACATACCCATATATACATATATATACCCATATAGATATCTGTATATATATATATATATACGAGTATATTATATATATATGGATATCTATACGGGTATATATATGTATATACGCTGCTATATGTAGTTGCTATATTGAGAGAGAGGAGAGGGGAAGAGGAAGAAGGAGATGAGAAGAGGAAGAGGAAAAAGGAGAGAGGAAGGAGAAGGAAAGGGGAAGAGGAAGAAGGATATTTTAGGAATTTCCTACAAAAACGTTAATAAATCTAACAGCATGGGGTCCGAGTGGGAATAGTGAAAATCTAGGGGCTCTGTGTGGGATTAGGGTATCTTTGAGGGGGTGTCAGTGGTATTTACCCGCTGTACAGCTGTCGCCGTCAAGTTGTTTAAATTGGACTTTTGAACATTATTGTATTATGTATGTTTTGCTCTAGTTTAAATTATTTTCAATTTTATTAACTTAATTACACCATGAATTTAAAGTTAAGGGCCATTATCAAATAATAACTAAATATTTAAGAATAATTAAAGTCCCATTTTTTACTTTTTAGTACTTACATAAGTTTCGCATGTCATATAGGATTACTGTAAACCAATGAGAGTTACACTTTTATAACATAAATATGTATAGGTATAGATTACAGATAATAAATAAAAAATAAATACATAAAGTATAGACTAGTAAAAAAAAAAAAGTTTACTACGGTTATTAGTTTATATAATCGGTCTTTCCGATCGGTATAGTAAAATCATAAGTATGATCGTAAAATTCTCCCAAGAATATTATAAAACAAGTTAAAATTAAATTTTTAATCAATAATATCTCAATAATAATAAAAAATACTCAAATTACGAAATATACAATATTAACATAATCCTAGAGCCAATTTTACAAATATTACAAATACTATATTCATATAGTCTTAATTACATTCTCTTATTAATCTTAAAAATATTTATTAATGTCTACAAATAATATGAGTTACAACTTTTAAAGTAAATTTTCAGAAGTATTACACAAATAATATAAGCTTAAAATTACTGTTGCATTATAAATTTTAAAAACTATTTGTGAATTCTTACATAATAAATCTAAAGGCTTAGATTTTTAAGATATTATGAATTAATTTGAAAGAATATATTTTATGATATTTTATTAATATACATATATTTTAATAGATGTGAACATTACATGACATAATTTTTTTTACCGGTTTCCCCTTAAAAAATTTCAGAACTGTTATTTAGAATCTCAAATTTTAAAGTTGTCCAATCGCAGGATAGATTGATAGACTTAATCCAATTTCGCGTGCCTTTAAACTCATTCCCAAACACCCTAAGAATATAATAAATAAATAAAACCCTAACCACACCACCATTACCACATAGTCATCTCTCAAACCCTAACCACATAACCATTTCCACATCTTTATATCCAAACCAAACAAGCATTTCACCACCCTTCATCTCTCTCTGAAATCAACGTCTTGTCAAGATTCACAATTATTTTAAAGAACTGTAGCAAAATAGTTTTCGGTAGTGTACTAATTTTACGGTAGGAATTTAATTGTGGCGCCAACAGAAATCACAGTTATCACTGTATAATTTTTTACTTTTACATTCCTCATGTCTTTAAATTGAGGTGCCTTAACCTTCAGATGAAACATCGTTCTTTGTATATTTCTCTTCTCTTCTTCTCTCTTTATCTCTCTCAGTTTAATTAAAGTTTTATATTTTCAAAGTTTGTAATTGGTATCAGAGCATACCGTTGTTCGTTGACTCCAGACTTTTGTCCTCTATTATCGCGAATAGCCATCTACAGCTCAGATCTGAGATGAAGAGTAAATTTGTTTCAACAGAAATATGGTTCAAGTGGTGTGGCTTCGAAATCGCAAAGAGGTAACATAACTAACGTCTCAGTTTCGTTCCTTACACAATTTGAAACACGTTGTTTATATTTTTATTGATTTAATATAAAAACCTTGGGTTTCTCAGCCGTAGAAAAAAAATTAGGGTTTTTTAGAAAACCTAATAATTTGTGGTGTAATTAGTCCATAATTGGTGATTAGACCATTTATGTATTTTAATTTGTTTAATTCCTTTATTTTTGGACATTACCATATGATTTAGGGTTTCTGGATGGGTTATTATCAGTAAAATTAGGGGGGGTTTAATTGATGGAAATTCCTGGATTCCTGGAATGATTACTATGATTGTAATAGTTGTGTTTTTGGTTTTGAGATGAACGCGCATGATTTATTAACCTGAAATATTATTAACTGTTGGGTTGAATGATTTATTATGATATGAGTGCATGCTTTCTCCTTCAATGTTTGTTTATGATCTGAATGCATGCCTGATGTATTGAATGTTTCTTTATCATCTGAGTGCATGCATGATGTGTCAAAATAATTATCAGTAATTTGTATTGTGTTTTTTGGTTCTTTTTTTCATAGTTGACAGCCATGGCACACCCCTTCTTTACTCGTAACATACATGTTTACAATGAGGGAACTATGGCTGTTAGCACTTCTGAAGTAGGTCTGTCCCCGTTTGGGGAGCGGATCATCTCCATTCATTCTCTCACTACCAGTCACAAGTCCCTTGAGGGAGCGGATAATCTCCTAACATTCTCTCACTACCAGTCACAAGTAGCTGAGGTGATGCCTTGGTGCATGGTTTTGTGGGTCCCATCTCGTCAACTTTCAGACTTTGTATAAAGAGATAAAATACGTATAAATATTTTGTATAGCTACATATATATACTGTGTGTATAACTATGTGCCCTATTGTCCGTGGGTGTGTACCTCACATGTTCTGCTTGGCAAATCACTTTTTAGTGGACATTGCGGACCGAGATCTAACCCATTACGATGTGAGATTTTACATCTACCGTGTGTTGTTCATTTACATATATGCTACCCTTTATATTCCTATTATAAATGTTATTTTCTTTGATTTGTTATTCAATTAATGATCATGTAATATTGTTTATAGACCCCTTGAGTAAATACTCTTGGAAGTTCAAAAATTCCTTGCCAAATTGATGATCATGTTGCTGGATTGCAGGCGGAAATGTACAAGGTGGTGTAGAAAGAGAAGAACAAGAGGTGGAGGAGGATGCACATAGTGGGGAAACAAATGCATCCTATAGAAAATATTTGGAACAAAGGTGGAGTAAGAAGAAGGAGTTGGTCAGTGGAGGGAGCTCTCAACAAGGTGAACCAATACTAAGCACGCTTACAACCATTAAGACATAGGGTTTCGGGACCTATGAGCTTAAAAGTCTTGGCATGTGTAATTTCTTCGATGCAATTATACATGTCACGACTTCGATGCAATTTCTCGCTCACTTCTTCAGTTCAGTGTCTCTGTAAGTCTCTTCCTCTTTTTTTTATCTACCAAAATTATTGCATCTTTCAAATGATTTTGTTATGCAAACATTTTTATGTGTATATATATCTCACTGGCATATATGTTGATAGTACTTTATTTCACATAGTGTCATCAAAATAATTTAAATTTAATTTTACAGAATGTAGTTGAAACTGTAGAGCAACTTCATCAAGATTATATATTATGTGCCAATACCTGTATATATATATGTATATATGTGCTTCTGTATACTAATTTATAAAATATACAGAGTAATGTTTATTTTTTAGTTATTTGAGTGTAGGTGAATCTACAGATAAAACTAATCACTTATGAATTCATATTATCTAAATATGATTAAGGTCCTGTGAAAATTTATTTTAATTTTTTGTTGATTTTTGTTGAGGCTAAAATGAGACCTATTTAAGATGCATACTATTCATATTCTTGTGTGTGTTCATATTTGACACATACTAAAATGCACAAGGGTTGCATCATTTTGAGGATAATGGAAAAAAAATAATCTTGGGGTTCGATGTTAACTTGATTAGGGAATTTTAATCATTTGAGTACAAAATAACCAAAACTCAGAAATATTTTTGTATCAGAACTCTTTGATAACTAATTAAAACGGGTGAATTGAGAGAATAGTAAATCTTTTGATCATGATTTCATTTATTTATTTATTGCAGTTTTCAGAGAAATGATAATTAACCATGCATTGAATTGCCTAATTTCAGGCTGAATTTAGCATTATTCAATGTCACAAAATCCTATACCAAATGTAATTTTAAATTTGTATTTTAATGAGTAAATGTATAGACTAAACATGGGTCATGAAATGCATGTGTTTGAGATGTAATGGACTAATTTTATTGCATATATACTATATCTGTTGTATGTTTAGAATGAAAAGGGACCTAATTCCCTTAGGGTGGCTTGTACAAACCAAATCTTGGCTACGGGAGAGCTCTTGAGACAACTTTAAGGACAAAAGTGCTATGTATTTTACTTGAATTAATCAATTGAAAGAATCTTTCATGCATTATTTACAGTTGTTGAATTTGCATTTCACATTGATTCATGTATTTGATCAGGTTCAAAAAGAACAGAACTCGAAGCAGATGATGATGATCTGAGAGATTTGAACCGAACACTTATAGTGAAAGACAGGCAAAGTAATGAAGAGGTACAAGATGCTTGTAAGATGCTAATTACGGTATCAACTCATTTACATTGTATATGTGTAAACCCGTTCGTCGTCACTGTACGAATTGATAGTTTTATAATTACAACAGAAACAATATACTTAGAATAATGACAGGAAAAACAATAGAGCTTGAAGAACTAAAGGGAATGGGAAAATCGGATCCTTTCTTTGATCTCTTCCAGTCTTTTTATACATGAGCTTCATTTTTACCTCATAAATGGGTATTCAAGTACATTATTTTAATAATAAACTTTCAGGTGAAGGGAACGGATAATCTCCTAACATTCTCTCACTACCAGTCACAAGTAGCTGAGGTGTGTACCTCGCATTTTCTGCTTGGCAAATCACTTTTTAGTGGACATTGCGGACCTAGATCTAACCCATTACGATGTGAGATTTTACATCTACCGTGTTTTGTTCATTTATATATATGCTACCCTATATATATATATATATATTCCTATTATAAATGTTATTTTCTTTGATTTGTTATTCAATTAATGATCATGTAATATTGTTTATACACCCCTTGAGTAAATACTCTTGGAAGTTCAAAAATTCCTTGCCAAATTGATGATCATGTTGCTGGATTGCAGGGGGAGTTTGGAAAAGGAAATGTACATGGAGGTGTATGAAGTGATGAACAAGAGGTGGAGGAGGATGCACAGAGTTGGAAAGCTAATGCATCTGATAGGGAGCTCTCACGAAGGTGAACCAATACTAAGCACGCTTACAACCATTAAGACATAGGGGTTCGGGACCTATGAGCTTAGAAGTCGTGGCATGTGTAATTTCTTCGATGCAATTATACATGTCACGACTTATAAGCTCATAGGTTCTCGAAACCCTATCTCTTAATGGTAATTATAAACTATTAATGGTTGTAAGCGTGCTTAGTATTGGTTCACCTTCGTGACCTCCCTCGACTGACCAATTCCCTCATCTTGCGCCACCTTCCAAAAAACATATATTTTCTAACGCATGTATTACCTGTGGTGTAACTGTGTAACATTAGTTTTCAATTAAACATTACTCTTCCGGTTTGGTTGACATGAAACATATAGTTCATTTTAGAATTATTAAGAAATATTTGTCTTATGCTAATGTAAACTGCAATTTGTGATGAATGTAAAATTATGAATATCTTGTGTCCAACAAATTTGTTGTTAAACGATATTCTGGTGTTTTGGATTTTTGAATTAACAATAAATTCTAGAAATGTTGATTAATTTATAGAATACGCCTGATATGTTATTAATTATGTATAACATACAACTAACCGCAGTGAATATGTTTTTGACAAATATTATATATGTAATTTTATTTGTAATATTATACTGAGTAACATATTATATACTAAGATTTAGATTATATATATCTCTCCTTATTAATTGGTGTGATGTGTACAGTAAGTTGCGGAGTATCCAAATGTAAAATATAAAATTAATAATAATCATAGGATTAATTTTATATTTTACATTATATATATTAACTATGCATAACACACATAATATACTCATAATTGTAAATATTTGGGTGATATATTATCCAATTCAAGTACTCTATAGTACAAGTTAACACATACTTTGAATACACATATTGAATTGGAGTTAATAATTACAAATATTATATATATAATTTTCTTAGTAATATCGTAACTCCCTAATATTTCTCTCAAGGGTATTCTGGTCATTTTATTGGCCCAGGGGGTGTCATTGCAAGAGAAACCAAACCCCAGGGGGTGTTAGTGCAAAAATTTCAAAAACCAACACAAAGGTGGAATTGACCTAAACCTGAGGGGGTGTTAGTGCAAATTTCCCTAAATAAACTAGAAAAACATAAATGTCGCAACTCTTCTTGCAAATGTAGCATCGGTAAAACCAAATTCAGAAAAATAAAAAAAAATGACAGTTGACAGTTGACTGTTATGTGTGTAGCGAAATAGATGCCAAATGCAACAACTCTCCTACCAAATGTTAGCACCGTTACCCCCTTATCCAAATGCACTTATGAATCTTAGTTTTGAGGCAAATTTGTATGAAATATATTTCCAAATAGCATTGCAAACATGATTCAAAATAGCAAAATTTTTAAAAATTTCTCACCTCATGAACTTTGTCCTAGACCCTAAATGGATAAACCACAAGTTTGGAAGCAAGATAGGGCAACCCAATCAATACCCTATCTTAGCTTTTATTTTAGGGATTTAAACACTACAACATTGATTTAACCAAATGCAACACTGATACATCCAAATGCACCATTTATTTAACCAAATGCAGCCTCATTATGTTTTTAAAAGTCCGGAATTATATCTTAATTGAACTCCCGAGTTGTAAGGATATTCATGGCAACCATTATAATTAAAAAATTCTTTTAACAAGTACTAAATACTAAAATAAAATAGAAAACTTTAATGTAGCAACTCTACTTCCAACTGTAGCGTCAGTAATACCAATTGCACTATACAAAGTAAAATTGTTGACTGTTATATATGTAGCAAAATTGATGCCAAATGAAGAAGATATACATCCAAATGTATCACTTATACCCCCTATCCTAATGCGGCAGTGTTACAACGAAAATCATAATGATATATAACATTATTACAACCAGATGCAGCAACACCTTTGTTTGAAATCCCTAATTATAAAAACGACGGGATTTTCATGTCATCCCCATCCCCTTCCCGACTTCTGCATCCTCAAGCGCCTCCAACTATTTCGTCAACACTTGTAGAAGTTTCCTCTAAGGGCAAATCAGTTTCCTTCTCCATCATATTTCTGACCTCAACATCAGGCAAGTTTATCATATTCTTCTCCTCTCCATTTCGAAAACCCTAGAAATGGTTTCTCGGATGATTTTAAACTGATTGCTTAAAATAATTCAAATACCATAGGATTTAAGCAAATACTTCAAATACTGTAGGATTTAAGCGAGTATATCATTTTGCATTTACCGTATAATGAGTCAAATTTATACAATCGGTCTTCTTCAATTGTTGTAAATTCTGCAGATATATAGTGCAAAATAATCATCATGACTCGAAGTAAGAAATCTCGTACGTCTCAATCTGGAAAAACTGACCCCATGGAAGTCGATAATGTACTATTTAGGAATCCCCATACGAAGGCTGTATATGAAAGTAGTTTCCTTAACTATGAAGTGTCGAAGGGCAAAGCACTCACAAAAGAAACATGCGATAAATTGGGGCTGGATACTTACAACTACATGAATGGCATAGGTTGGGGTAATTTTGTTTCCCTTCAACTTCCCTGTTATCCAACACTTGTTCGAATATTCTATGCTCATATAGATGGTGGTAAACCTCTAAAGTTGACCTCGTATGCTAAAGGGAAGGAAATTGTTCTCACAAAAAAGAAGTTGAGAGATATCTTTAATCTCCAACATTTTGAATTGCAATAATAAAAAGTGGCCAAATGTAGCTGGTTTCGATCCCATTGAAGCTCTGAGGCAGCTGTGCAATGATCCCACAATTACTAGTGATGACCACATAATAGCTTCGAAAATGACATTGGATGCACGGGTGATTCACAATATCATTATGTATAACATCATGCCTAAATTCGGCAACCACTCGGATGTCTCTCGCATGGAAGTATTTATCATTTGGTGCCTTCTGAATGTCGTAAAACTTGACCTAGCTCACATTATTTTTAGTCATATGTTGAAGTGCAGGGGAAAGACAAACAAATGCTATTATGGCATTCCAATGATAAAGATATTCATGGCTTATGATGTAGATTTGTTGGGAGAGGAATCTCGTGAAGTTGATGCACTGAATGAAATATTTTCCGCCACGACCCTGAGGTAAATGGGATTTGAGATGGATAACGGCAAGTGGGTTACTCGTTCGACCAAAACCGACTATACTGAGGAGAAGGGACGTGCTCCGGTGGATGATCAATCTTCCTTGTTGCGTGAGATAAAGGTATCGGTTGATGCTATGACTGACAAGGTTGATGCTATGCGTGACAAAGTTGACCATCTCGAAGTTTTGACAGAAAAATTGCTAGTATTAGTTGATCACCTCAAGCTGAATGTAGCTGAGAATCGAAGCAATGTGGATTTGCCGAGTTTTTGATTTTGTTCATGTGGCCTTATTATGTAATTGAATTTGCTTGATTTGGCAGACAAGTTCTCGGGACTACTTTTTCTTTTTTTTCTTCTCATTTATGTTTAATATCACTGTGTGCCACCTTAATTATGTTTTTTTATTCTTCTATTTGCACAACTATTTGCCTAGTACTAACATGTTTTTTTTTTTCCATTTTGAACTACGGAACACAAAACAATTATTTGCATAGTGTATTGTATTTTTCATTTTAATATGATATTTTTTAAAAATATTTTTTTCCTAAAAATTATAACTGTTTTCGAAATTTATATATTTTTACATATATATTTATTTATATTTTTTATATTATCTACGAATTTTATATATGTTTTTTTCAAAAAATATTTTTATTTTCGAATTTTATAATCTTTTTCAAAATTTAATATATATTTGTTTCGAATTTTATATGTTTTTTTCGAAATTTATATTTATTTTAATTATATATATATATTTATTTATATATATTTTTCTCGAATTTTATATATATTTTTCGATTTCTATATTTATTTTTTAAAGTTTATAATTTGGTTTGAAATATATTTCATATAGATTTGCCTCAAAACTAAGATTCAAGAATATATTTGGATAGGGTGTATATCTGTTACATTTGGATGTATAAATGCAAATTTTCTACATAATGGACAGTCAACTGCTTTACTATTTGCTCGTTTGCTAGAATTGGTATAAATATGCCTACAATTGGTATAAATATTGTTGCATATTGGAGAAATTGGACAGTCAACTACTTTATTGGTGCAACCTGGTTTTAACTGTCTTAAAAAAACTTCACTAACATGTGTATCATTTGGTCATCAATATGTGTACATTCCACAACCAATACTGGTAATACAATTTCAGTCTCATACAGATGCATATTTGCTACATATTGGACAGTCAACTGCTTTACTATTTGCTCGTTGCCTGCAATTGGTATAAATATTGTTGCATATTGGAGAATTTGGACAGTCAACTGCTTTATTGGTGCAACCAGGTTCTAACTATCTTAAAAAAACTGCACTAACATGTGTATCATTTGTTCATCAATATGTGTACATTCCACAACCAATACTGGTAATACAATTTCAGTCATATACAGATGCATATTTGCTACATAATGGACAATCAACTGCTTTACTATTTCCTCTTTTGCTACAATTGGTATAAATATGCTTGCAATTGGTATAAATATTGTTGCATATTGGAGAATTTGGACAATCAACTGTTTTATTGGTACAACCTGGTTCTAGCTATCTTAAAAATACTGCACTAACATATGTGTATCATTTGCTCATCAATATGTGTACATTCCACAACCAATACTGGTAATACAATTTCAGTCCCATACAAATGCATATTTGCTACATATTGGACAATCAACTGCTTTACTATTTCCTCTTTTGCTACAATTGGTATAAATATGCATGCAATTGGTATAAATATTGTTGTATATTGGAGAAATTGGACAGTCAACTGCTTTATTGGTGCAACCTGGTTCTAACTATCTTAAAAATACTGCATTAACAGATGTGTATCTTTTGTTCATCAATATATTCAAAAACACAATATATTATTCATTGTGCAGAGTCCAAAATAACCTTCCAGAGTTCTCTGTTGTCTCGGAAATATATATGGCAGTTTTTTCATCATATTCACATATACGATTTCTAAAGGACCCCTTCGAATCACACAAGATGAAGATGCTCAGGAGCTCATCCTCTGCAACTATTATATTAGTGATCAACTAACTAATCTATACTAATATATGATTTTGCTGTAATCATATATTCAATTTTATTCCAGATTTACTGCACAACTACCTAAAAACATAACTTCAAAATTCTTTAACACTAGCAAATAGATATGCATCACTTGCAAATAAATACAGACTAAAACAATCACATATTAAATGCTACATAAATCACATATATTAACTGACCTATAGGTTCGATTCCGTTGAGGCAAAGGTAACAAATATATTCACACAACCGAACATTCAAGCTAGGGTAACAAGATGCAATAAATATAAGTGAGGAAAAGGGGGAAAAATACACTAATAAGGACAACCCAAAGATATACATACTTCCTATAACCATGGAGTTTACAAATTAATTATATGAGGCAAAGGTGAAACAACAGACTATACTAAAATACATAAGCAAACGATGAATAGATAATCTATATATGTTTCATACCTGAGAGAAAGGTGTGGGAGATTGAGGTGCGATTTGGGGGTTTTTCAAGGGTTTAGGCTCTCTCTGCGTGTTCAATAATGAAACTCCTAAACAACAAATTGAATTATACTGATTATTAAGTTTGACTTATTGTGTATTTACCAATCTATCCATTGACTTCATTTCCATTAAGATCTCTTTTGGCGGGAGCTTTTGGGGGGAATATATGCATAGTGTAAATGAAGAGGGGGAACACTGTATATCACTGTTGTGTATATATACATGTTTTGTTTTGTTTTTTTGGGTCAAACTACTGGGGCCCATTTTTTTTGCCACGTAAGCCACCATATAAGCGACTTGTGACTGGTAGTGAGAGAATGAATGGAGAGGATCCGTGTCCTTCTTCAAAACAATGACACGGTATGGGCTATGCAACTTCTTCAAGAAATCGTTGAGAAGAGATTCTCTGTGGATGCATGTACTATGACCCTTTTATTAGGAAGATGGATTGTGCATGGATTTGTGATTATTTAAAAAAAATGGGTAACCTTTTTATTAGGTGCCCTAGATAAAAGATCTGAGAAAGCTTATGTTGTGAATCATGATGATGTGAGAGATTCAGTGGCATTGATAGGAGAGAAATTAGAAAGATTTGAAAAGTTTCTCCAGAGAAATAATTCCCCTAAAAGAGAAGTGTCAGAGGTAGAAGTCGATTATTCCCACAATGACTGTCAAGGTGGTGAAATTGTTGTTGTCAATGTTAATATAGCATGGAACTACCCAAATAATGCTCCTTTCACCAATTCATACACATCGAATGTCCAAAATTATCCCTCTCTTTCATCTCAATCTTTGAATGTGGAATCAATGTTCCCTCAAGAACAACAATCATATAATTCACAGCCAAGGTTGCAATAGAGTCAAAAATTATATAATCTGGTTGTCCAACCATATAATTATTAAACTCTCAGTCAAATTACCAACCTAAACAACCATCTAATAATTCTCAGGCTCTCCAGCCATTCAATTTAATATAATCTGGTTGTCCAACCATATAATTATCAAACTTGGTCTCTCAACCAAGACCACCTGGCTTTGAAAAATAGTTAAAAAACAGTGAACTCTCATTCCCAAGGCATTGCTCAAATGGGGCTCAAATGGTATAACTAGCGAATGATGTGGATAGGATAGAAAGAATATTGCCTAGTCAGCCAGTGGCTAACCCAAAGTCGCAACAAGCACTGGAGCTTAAATCCATTGTTGAGACCCGTCATAAGACAGTCCAAGAGGTCATAATTTGAAGAAGTGGAAAGGTGGTGGAAAATAGAGCCGAGGAACAAACATGAGGAGAGGCTGAAGAAGAAAAATGCCCAAAATGTTCAAATAAATGCAGAAGAAGAAGCTCATAAGAAGAAAGAGGCTAAGAAAGTTCAGAAAGATCAACCTCAAGAGGAGGAAGAATAGGATGAGACAATACCAAGAGACTCGGATATGGCATACTATGAGGAGGCATCACCATTCCCTCAACATCTTAGAGAGCCGACCAAAAATGGTAAGAATAAAGAGTCAGACATGTTAGAGACATTGTGACAAATCAAGATTAATTTGCCTCTCTTAGACATTATAAACCAAATACCACCCTATGCAAAGTTTTGAAGGACCTCTGTACCCAAAAGCGTACAAGCAGAACTAAGGTCCCGAAGAAGATTTTATTGATTGAATAAGTAAGTTCGATCTTACTGAGTGACCAAAATATTGGTAGAGCTCTTTTTGACCTCGGTGCGAGTGTTAATTAATTACCTTACTCAGTCTATCAACAGCTAGGGTCAGGAGAGCTCAATCCTACATCGGTGGTGCTTTAATTGGCAGACATATCAACTAAACAACCGAGAGGAATTCTTGAGTATGTCATTGTTCAAGTGGGTAAGTTCTACTATCCTGTGGACTTTGTGGTGTTAGACATGGAACCTGACCATAGATCAAGGAGACATATCCCTGTTATCTTAGGAAGACCATTTTTGCCTACGGCAAATGCATGCGTTGATTACAGAAAAAGAGTTATGGATATATCTTTTGGGAATATAGAGATGAGGATGAATGTTTTTTATATCAACCATTAATTACCGGAACCAGCCGAGTGTTTTAATATTGATAAGATGGTTGAGGAAGTGGTACCTTAGAGGAGTCGAGCAAGGAATGACTTGGATGTTGTGATAGAAAGGTCGAATGCAAAGTTTGACACGTGGGAGGAGCCAAGGGATTCGCATGCATCTCTATTTGTGTCACCAACGGCAATGGTGTCCGATAACTCACTTTATAAGATTGGGTTGTATGATGGCACTGAAGGTCAAGAGAAGAGCTTAGTGACGAATAAGCGAGATGTGGAGGCTGTTAGATGATCAATTGTCACAAACTTTTAAAGAACCTGCTAAGGATGACCCCCCTCTTAAGGACACCTTTCTAGATGAACTAGTGTTAGGTATACACATGGTAGAAAAGCTATATGCCTTAGAAGATCCGCGATTGAGAGATAAGTGTGAGGGGATACGGAGTTGTGCGTATAAGGATGCTTGAAGATACATAGCTCGAACAAGAGTACATCATGCTAAGCATGTTCGTCTTAAGTTCCTTGAGCTTGGCCGAAAATAACAATGTAATCCAAAGCTGGAAGTGTTTCTAAGTAAATTTTGACAAAGATGGGACGAACCACACAGAGTTAGATCGGTTTACCCCTGCGGAGAAGTAGGATTTGATAAAAGGTTCGGGATACATGGGACTAGAATTTATGACATTTGTTAGTTTAATGGAAAATGGTGAATTGGTGAATAGAACATTACATAAGGTATTGAAGGAGGACCTGTTGGACACATTGACCATGCATGGGCTGAAGTTAGAACGTGATAAAGGATGTACTTTATATGGTGATTATTGTTCTATATTTAATGTCATGGATAATATTAATTGTTCACAGGTGAAAGCACTGAGGGAGTTACTTCCTACATTTTGTCCTATAAGTAGGAGAAATGTTTCAGAAATGAAGGGTGTTAGATAATCCTTTGAGGAGTTATCGTGTCAATGACATTAAACATTGGTCCGAGGTTGTGAAAGTTAGTTTCTAGTCTAGGTTTATAGAATAGGATATGATTTAATTTATGTAATTTTAATTCTTAAGAGACTGTAGTCCTTTAATGACAAGTCCTTGCAATTTCAATTCTTAGAGACGGTAGACCTTTAAAGCCATGTCTTTATCTTTGTTTTTATTTTTCTTTTATTTTTATAGGATTATAGGCCCTTAAGGCCAAATCAATAAAAAAATAAGAGAATTTTTAATTCCTTGAAAGAATTGTGTGAATTTCTGGATATTTTTTAAATTTATTTTTCCCTTGCTATGATTATGGATATTTGTGCTTTGTTGCATATATCTACAGGTGATCCAAATTAAGTTTGGGGGAGGAGATCAAGTGCTTTAATGTTGAATCCAGAATTGAGCTTCAAGGGTAACTGTATATGTTCTCATACTTTATTTTTGACCATGGGGACATGGTTTCATTTAAGTTTGGGGGTGAGGGTATAGAATTACAAGGAATGAAATTTTCGAAAAATTTTGAAATTTTAAAATTTTGGATCAATTCTTTATTTTCACGCATGATTGATTTGCATTACAATTTGATGTTGATGATGTATGAGTAGTATGTGATGTGATGTTCTCATTCATGAGAGTAATGATTAGATTGAATTAGTGAAGTGATGGGATTTTACATGGGTGAGTGAATGAGTGAAATTGAAATTAAGAAACACGACTTTGACCTATAAGCACAAGCACGCATTCACTATGGGAAATAGGTTGATATTTGACTATATAGTTGAAAAAATAATTTTGCCACAATAAAAGGGGAGATGTTATGGTTGAAATCGAGAAAATTGAAAAAAAATAGTTTGAGAAAATAAAATGCAAAAAGTAGTTCTTCGATCTGAGTAACCGGACCTTGGTATAACCTATATCATTGTTCGCGTAAAAAATGGAGAAAACTAATGAGCATAAATCGCATGAAAGAAGCTCGGGCCCAGTTGGTCAGGACTAAAAATCCTCGCTGGAAAGTCCGAAGATTTAGAAATACAAAAAGGGATGAAAAGTGAAAATATGGAAATATGTGTTTTTATTAAAAATGGTAAAGTTGGATCAATGAAATAGGAGAAGAGAAACTAAAATATCATAGTCGAGTGTTCACAAGATCACGGAAGGTTGTTTGGATTTAGAGTAAAAAGTAGCGAAATCATTCACTTAAGTGAGAATCATTCATGACACGAAGTTCGATATAATTATTGTTCGATAGTGAGTGGGAGTATTTGCATTCATGTTGTCTTTTGCATTATATCATGACTTAATTGAACTTATGTGTGAACTCATGACTGCGTGATTAATAGATAACTGAGATGTTTGTAGGCACCATCACTGGAAACCTTCACGAGACTTCACTAGTCCCCTAGGGGTAAACTAGAGGTTTAAAAGGTTTAACACGATTACACGTGTTAAATGTAATCGTTGACCTTCACGAAAACAAGGGATTAGGTTTGATTAGTTAGATTTGTTAGATTCGTTAGAATAGTTAGATTATAAAGATCATCACAACAAAAGTTTCCTGAGTTTATTGCTAAGGGACTAGCAATATGTAAGTTTGGGGGTGTGATAGGTGTCAAATATTAGTCATTTTGACCCCTTAACTCATGATTGTTATGTTCTTTCATTCCATTATTTGGTATTTTTATTGTGTTTGAGTGTTAAAGCATGTTTCAGGAGCGTAATGAAGAAATGAAGCTAACATCGGTGAATTAACTGAAGAATGTGTTCTTTATATCAAAGAGGAGAGTCAAAGAGGCAATTCGAGACAAAAATGACTCCCGGGGGGCAGAAACGGCATTTTTAGAAGCCATCATCTGGTATATACACAATCATATATATGAGAAGTCAGGGTTTGCATGAGTTTATGAGTGAAAAGAATGAAAATGGCCTCTCTATACCATTGCCATCATTTGGTGCATTCACGGAGAAAAGTAATTTTCCATAAAATACTTACGCTTTTGCCTACGCTTCCAGTTTCAAAAAGTGGCTGGAAAACACAATTCTACGCTTGGACCTACGTTTGAAGCGTAGGCCTGGTACACTTGAAGTGTAGGTAGGCCAGCTACGATCCAAGCGTAGGTGCGACAACTTTTTGGTGGTTTTTTCCTATTTCACCCCCGGCTCAATTGGAAGACGTGTATGCGACTCCAGACCTCTATATACATGTATATACACACATATATATGAGAAGTCAGGGTTTACATGAGTTTATGAGTGAAAAGACTGAAAATGACCTCTCTATACCATTGCCTATATATACACAATCATATATTATAGTTGATGAGTGATTATTCTGGTACGAGATTAGTTTTTGGGAGTCGTTCATTCAAAGAGGTTAATTCATTCAAACTTGTTGTTGCTGAGAGCCATAGTCAAACCTAGAGATCCGAAGAAGAAGACCATGGAGAGCGTTTCTACATCAACGATGCAATCACCTTCCACTATGGCTAACTAACTCGGTATCTAGGGTTTTCTAGCAAAACCCTAGTCAAGTAATGTAGTTCTTTCATTGTTTTTAATTGTAACGGGGGGAAACTGTTGACCATACTATGATGATTGTAGTAGTTAAGAGACCGTACTAATTTGCAATATAAAATTTTATGTTTGATCTAAATTCTTGTCTTAAATGGAATGAATATATTATTTTGCACAACTATGATTATTTAATATGAGCAGGAACTCGGATGCTTAATTATGGTTTTCTACACAATGGTGGTAATGAAACTTGAAATTCTAGGTTGACACAAGTCGTGTCTTGGCAATTTAATATAGACATGCTTTAGTTTATTTGTATGCAGTATGAGTGAGTTAAAGTAATATAATTGATATGTACTAGTTAGAAACGCATACTCCCACCACACTTAATTCTTGAATGTGGGCTTTAGGTATTCAAAGACCCATATCCAAGAAGGGGCATGTGTACATGTAGGATTTCTAAAGCCCATCAGGCATCGGGTCCACTAGCCTGTCAACCAAACAAAGACATCCAAAGCCCTAGAATAAGGGCCCATTTCAAGCACATCTTCCCAAATGTTCTTGAACAACTTGAAGATTAAGTAAAAGGCATGGGTAAAAAATGAATTGTTTATAGAGCAAGTAATGTAACCCTAATGGGCCTAAAAGCCCGTATGAAAATGTATATAAACTGAGGAGAAATTTCAATAAAATGATTCATTATTGTGTTATGCATTGTTTTGGCATCTACATCGGTATTTGTTAAAAAATTGAAACCATATGAGGTTATATGTTAAAAGCCCAAAAAAATGTGTTATTTATCTATGCAAAGAAAAAAAAAAGTAAACTAGTCAATACATTTTTTCTAGTTTTAAAATTAACGATGACCTTTCATATTAATTTAAGTCCATTAAATTTTTTTATTATAATATGGGTAAAGGGTAGAAAACACCCTTGTAGTTTCACAAATATGCACTAAATCCCTTTATTTTTTTATTTTGGGCAAAAAAATTCTTGAAAGATTGAAAAATGGGTCAAATACCCCATGTCGCCAGGAGAAACAATTGTCTCAAGTGTGTGTATGGATCCATTGAGGGTCTCATATCCATCCAATGGTGTGTATTCATCTATCAAAAAATACAAATCCTTAGACAAATGATGGATGAATGTAGATCATTGGATGAACACGGGACTCGCACTTGATGGGTTAACTTGAGGGCATCACTTGAGAGGATTAGTGCCCTGTCGCCAGTGGTCCGTTAGAAATAGACGGTTAGGTGCACATGACATGTTAATGCCATAATTATCCCTTTAAGAAGTGCTGAAAAGACCCATTTACCCCTTAATGTGTTTTCTTGAGTTAGAAATATATATGAGAAACATGACCCATTTATATATGAAAAGACCCATGCACCTCACATGACCCATTTACTATTTTATATACACGACCCCAAAATATTTTCCTTACACCCAACTCCAGCATCCCCCATCCCCGCTATTAATTTAATCACAGTTTCCCCGCAAAACTACTCCAGCACCCTCTTCTGGCGAACTGCAACAGCTCCCCCAACAACCCGCCCACCGCATCTAGGTCCTCCAAATACGATGACACACTAGGTTGACTCGTATCGAAACCAACCCGTCCTTCTCGAAATCAAACTCCGGAACCCTATCCTATCCCTCACCACATACTGAAGCACTAAGAAGAGGTAACAGAACTCCGATTACGATCCCGCCGCCGATCACAATCCCGTACTTTCGCTTCACCGAACTCCGATCACTAGCCGACACCACGAAGAGGTCACAGAACTATGCAACGGCGATTGCGAACAACGAGTATCGCAACGTTTAGTGTAGTGAACGCGATGGTGGATTTAGGGTTTCGGGAGAAGAGATTGGATCGGTGGGGCAAGTTTGGGCGGAATTGGAGCTTGATCAATTCCATTCTATGCTGATTTTTTTGAAGCTGCTACAATTTTGCACGCGAGCATTCGATCGTCGCATCAAAATGTGGAGATCAGAGAGAGATGGAGTGAACCATGAGACGACATCAAAATGTGGAGATCAGAGAGAGATGGAGTAAACCATGCGACGACATCAAAATGTGGAGATTAGAGAGAGATGAAGTGAACCATTCGACAAAGCGATGGATTGGTCGACGAATGGGTGTGAATTTGGGGATTTTGTGAAATTAGGGTTTGTGGGAATTGAGAGAGAATACATACATTTAAAAATTGTGATTTATGTATATATACATAAATTTATATAAATTATCATTTATATTTATATACATATCTTTATCTATCTATCTATACTACCATTAAATGTACAAGCACTAGCGAAAAAAATGACATGCGTTGGGTTATTTCAATAGTGGTGACTTTTCATCCCCACAGTTTTTTATTTATGTGAATGAAGAGTCACTTCTATTTAACGCATCATTTCTCTCGTACTGTTTCAATATTTTTAAATTCTCCATGCCTCCCTTTTTCACTCTCACAATTAACAGATTCATTTATATATCTCATTCTCTGTTCATCCCCATATGTATAAATTTTTAACAATACATATTCCGTATTTTAAGAAACTTATTCCATATATATAAATATTTATACTACTTAAGATACTTATGTCATAATCATAACAAACTCTTTTACATTTATAACTCTTATATTAAAACTCTTTACTATATTATAATTGAAATATTTTTTTGATATTTTGGATTTTATAATCATTTTTTAGCATTTCAGTATATTTTTAACTTTCTATTTTTTCATATTTTATTTTAACTATATTAATCAAGTCAAGTTCTTTGAGACTAGTTTATCTTATTGCATTTATTCATTATATCTCTTTATATCTATTTCTTAATTTAAATATGTTTTTTCAGATAAGACATGTACGTTGAGTGTTTAAACTAAACTAAACTTTTCATAAAGGGTGTAACATTTATGAGAAGATGTCTTCCTCTCTCAAATTCATAAAGATTACAACATTCCTGAAAATATGTCTCTTCCTATAAATATAAGAAGAGATGTTAGGGATCATACAGAGAATGACAAAGAGAAATCATTCATCCTTTATTTTCAAAATATGATATTGAGTATTCTGTTTGTGGTCTTCAAGTGTTTTGGGTTGTAGTAATTTGTGGAATGTTTAACTACAACAAAGACTCTGTGTCTGAAGTTACAATTTTACATTACTACAAAGTGTTGCAGTGACAGAGTAAGTATTTGTATCAGTAGATTCTATATGTTATTTTATTTTATTTTATTTTTATATGTTTTGTTTTGATATATTTGACTCGGTTTCACTTATTTCCTTTTCTTTTCTTTTCTGTTTTTTTGAGTTTAAAGAAATATCTCAACTTTTCTTTATGACAAAGTTAGGTCATGTGCGTGGCACATGCTATTTCCTAGTATATATATACATACATTTATATACATAACAAGGGCTTTTTCGTAATTTGATAATTGACTTAATTTTTTATTTTATTTTAATGTTAAATATAGATGGGTAACAAAGTAAATTCATCTCTTATTTAGTGTCTATTGGCCAAACTATAGGGATGTTTTATACCATTTACCCTTATAATGTATATACTTGTTGCTATAAGGAAACGTAAAGAGGTGAAAGTGTAAACAAATGAAATGTTTAGTAGGAATATAAATATAAATTTTTTTGTCATATTATCCAAAGAATCTTATAAGCACAAAAATATACGGTTTCAAATAGGGATGGCAACATGTCGGGTTTGGGACGGGTTTGGCTAATACCATTACCACCCCATTTAAAAATTACTAATACCAAATCTGTCCCAAACCCGCGACAGGTTGTAATCAGTAATACCATTACCATCACGTCGGTATAAACAGGTTCCATCGGGTTACCATCGGTTGTACTAAATTATTTCCAATAAATTAGAAACACTATTGATTTACTAAATTATTTGATGACAAATTAAGTTATAATGCATTTGATGACAAATGAAGTTATAAACCAAGTATCTGTCTCTTATTCTAAGCATATATTTTGTTTTACGTTATAAACCAAATATCCCACATATTTAAACAAACAAATGTATATATACGCATATTGACTGAAATTCTACCAAAAACTATATATATATATAGATGTCAACACCAAGAATCAGATTAATGAATTATATATAGACAAAGATGTATGTATATATATATATAATTAAAATTAAAATTGTAAACGGGTCGGGATCGGGTTACCAACGGGTTTTCCAAAAAACCCAAACCCGACCCGAACCCGCTTCGAATTTTAATTTTGGATACCAAACCCGTCCCAAACCCGTTTATAAATTTACCAAACCCGCCCCAATTGGGTTGGGACGGGTCGGAATTCGGCGGGTCGGACCATTTTGTCATCCCTAGTTTCAAATCATCTTCTCTCTTTTCGCTGAAGTTTTAATTTTTAATAAAAAGAGGTCCCTAAGGTGTCATACAACCCCCTACCTATGGTTTCAAATATGCTTTAGATACCTCCCAGCAACAAGCCCCCCCTCCGTTTTGCCTTCATGTAACCCATTTTCCTTAAATAGTGAAAACACCCTTTAAGGACCTATATGAAAACCCACATCAGAGGAATATATACATATAGCTATAGCTATATGACCAAAGTGTTTAAGAGGGGTAAATAATGTTATTCAGAATGTATTGAACTAATATATATATATATATATATTTATATTTCATAAATCAACAATATATATATTATATGTATATATATATGGTAACAGAAGAAGAACATAATATATACTTGGAAACAGTATAAAACTAGAATCACAACCAGAATTGGAAAACAGAATAAAACTCACAATATGAAATTGAAATTAATCCGAGCCCTGTGGTCCATAGTTTTCTTAAGACAATTTTGCTCCCTCTCCGGTGCTCAAGTTTGATGAGCAATTATCTCTCAAGATAGAATGGATTTCATCTCAAGAGAAGTAGCACTCCAATCTCCACAAACCAGCGAACACAATTTGTGTCTATACTCGAACCCTATAACCCTAATATATACTAATATGTGATTCTCTCCCAAGGATACTTCTGGCTCTATCTGTCGCGGGATGACGAAGAGTACGTCCGAAGGTGCAAGCCATGTCAGATGCATAGAGACGCTATCCATCGGCCACCTGAGTTCTTACATCCTATCATAGTACCACACCCATTCGCCCGATGGGGAATGGATATCGTGGGACCTCTCCCGAAAGCAATTCGGTCAAATGCCTATGTCCTTCTGGCCACTGATTACTTCACCAAATGGGTAGAAGCTGAAGCCTATCCCACCATCAAGAGTGGCCATGTCATCAAATTCATATGAACCCACATAAAATGCATATTCGGGCTACCAAAGACAATCATGATGGATAATGAGACAAATCTTGACAACAAAGAAGTGAGAGCGTTCTTTGCCGAGGATGCTATCAACTAGAGTACGTCTTCCGTCGGGTACCCACAAGGGAATGAACATGCGGAAAGGACAAATCGAACCATATTCAACACCCTGGCAAAAAAGCTTGAGGAAGCCAAAGGAGCCTGACTCGAGAAACTACCTGTAGTGCTCTGGTCATAAAGAATGACTCCTAGACAACCCACTGGGGAAACCCCCTTTGGCATGGCATACGGAACTGAGGTTGTGATCCCAACGGAGGTTAGGGTTCCAACCCTCTGGAGCCAGGCCTAGTCGGAAGGACCAAATAACAAGCACCTAGCTCACAACCTTGATTTACTAAATGAAAGAAGGGACGCTGCCGGGATCAGGCTAGCCACCTACCAATAGCGTGTCCGGAACCACTTCAACCAAAAAGTCAAAAGGAGAGAGTTCTAGGTAAGAGACATGGTCCTTAGGCAAAAAATCGAGCTCGTAGGCAAGCTCAGGGAACTTTGGGAGGGCCCGTACACCATTACCAAAGTCATCGGGTGCAGACCATACCACATCCGGAGGAATGGGGATGGCAAAATGGAACCAAACTCCAAGAATGCCTCTCGCCTGAAGAGGTACTACCCATAAAAGGGCCAAGTTTTACTTTTACTGTGATCTTTTTGTAAAACGTTTATAGCACCCGATCAATATAAAATCATTTTTATGGCAAAACAGCTAACAAATATCTGCAGATCACAAATTTTGTAAAAAAAAAAACAAGTGTTGTCTTGTCTATTGCATGGCTTGAAGTGCCCGAAAGACACAACACAGATCCTAAAGAGATCACAAATTTTGCAAATAATAAAACAAGTGTTGCCTTGTCTATCGTATGGCCTGAAATGCCCGAAAGACACAACATAGATCCTGAAGAGATCACACATTTTGCAAAAAATAAATCAAGTGTTGCCTTGTCTATCGCATGGCCTGAAGTGCTTGAAAGACTCAACACAGATCTTGAAGAGATCACAAATTTTGCAAAAACTAAATCAAGTGTTGCCTTGTCTATCGCATGGCCTGAAGTGCCCGAAAGACACAACACAGATCCTGAAGAGATCACAAATTTTGCAAAAAATAAATCAAGTGTTGCCTTGTCTATCGTATGACCTGAAGTGATCGAAAGACACAACACAGATCCTGAAGAGATCACAAGTTTTGCAAAAAATAAAACAAGTGTTGCCTTGTCTATCGTATGGCCTGAAGTGCTCGAAAGACACAACACAGATCCTGAAGAGATCACAATTTTTGCAAAAAATATAACAAGTGTTGCCTTGTCTATCGCATGGCCTAAAGTGCCCGAAAGACACAACACAGATCTTGAAGATATCACAAATTTTGCAAAAAATAAATCAAGTGTTGCCTTGTCTATCACATGGCCTGAAGTGCCCGAAAGACACAACATTGATCCTGAAAAGATCACAAATTTTGCAAAAAATAAAACAAGTGTTGCCTTGTCTATCGCATGGCCTGAAGTGCTCGAAAGACAACACAGATCCTGAAGAGATCACAAAATTTTCAAAAAAAAAATCAAGTGTTGCTTTGTCTATCGCATGACATGAAGTGCCCGAAAGACACAACACAAATCCTGAAGAGACTCAAATATTGCATAACAAAATAATATAAATATTGAAAAAATGGACTGGACAATAACCATGATTTTTTCATTCAAAATGAGCCCCGATGGCCAAGGCTTACAATGTGTTTTACAAAAAAACAAAAAAATCCTAAGTGCCAGCACCAGTGCCCGCCGCGTTAGAGTTCACAAGAATAATGGCCCCATCTGGAACTGGAGGATCAGAATCGGACGTAAGACTCATCCCCGGAAGAGGCCTGGTCAGGAAATTGCAGAAGCAAACGTCATCAGGACCTCCAACCGGATCGTCGTATAGTGGGGCAATGCCCAAAGTCTCATCCAATTCCTCCACTGAGGTGAAGTCCCTCTCCTCAACGGGTTTCTGGATGTCCTTGAAGCATGACCTCCAACTGAATCCGATTCGGTACTGGGAAGTGTCACAAAAGTGCTTGTACATCTGATTGGCACCCCGATGGCACATCTCCATCGTTGACCTCTCCCCTGCAAGGAGATTCTCGGTCTCAACCTTCTCCTCCAAAAGTTTCATTTTGGAAGCCCTCAGGCCATCATTGTCAGCCTTCAGGCTCTCATTCTCAACCTTCAGCGCCTCTATATCAGCAAATATGGCCCGCCGGACCGCCTCTATCTCCTTGATCTTATCTTGGGCGGCATGGAGCAGCTATTTTGCAGAGATCACCCTCGTGGTCTTAACCTCCAACTTATCATTGGCTATGGATAGCATGGTGGAAACCTTTTCCGGGAATCGTCCTTCACCCTCAAAAGCTCATTGGATTTGTGGAACAACTTAGTGTCCTCCTCCATCTTTGCATTGTAGGCTTGAGTTAGGTATAACATCAGCCAAAAGTACAAGTGTTAGGCTGATCAATGAATGGAGTAGAGAAATACAAAATATGGCTGATGAAAAAGTATATTGAAGACTTACCTTCATGGCAATCTCCGGACCAGTCAAAGCCAGCTCTGCCCGATTGATTTGTCTCAATTTATTTTGGTCTGCAGGGGTCCAGATTTGGGAACCCATAGCCCATAGGGCAACATCGTTATCAATGGTCTCATGTCCCGCAACCAAAAAGTCACCACCCGGAAGTGTTATCTTTGGGGCCCATGGGACGGGTCACGCCTCTTCGGTTACAGCCCCGGTCTCCTCCACTTTAATTGGAGATGACACTGTAGTTAGGCGAGGCCTAACCGACCGATCGGGGGTAACTTCCTCAGATCGGGGGCGTTGTGTCCTTGCCAGACTAGGCTCTCCCTCAATCAGTCGGGATCCAGGGACAGGAATGCCTCCTGAAGGAGAAACGAAGGGTGCCCCGGCAGTACCAGTACCTGAATGAGAGGGCGGAATAACCTGAATATTTCCCATTGGGGGGGGGGTGGAGTCACCAGAATGTTTTCCGCCAGTGGTGGAGGAGCAGTCCCAGATGGAGGTGTTAGAGTACTTTGGGACCCCTAACCGTTTTGAACCTCCTCCGGAACTAAAGGGATCGTTTGAGGGCTAGGTACCCGCTTGGCCTTATTCTTAAGCACAACTTGTGGATCCTCAGCATCGTATTTTGTCCTTCTGATGTGAGTGCTTGCAAATTAGAACCCGTCAGGTAAACGCCACACATCCTCAAGGGCTGCCCCCAAATTTTAGATTTAAGGATGTCAAATCGGGACTTTATGTATTTTAGAGTTTTAAACCGGTCGGGCGCTTCCAGAAACTCCAGCACATGATGACCTAGCTTATCATCACACTGTTCATAGTAGCAGGACCCTCTATGGTAAGGTTTGAAAGAAGGGAACAAGGATTTGTCAAATTCACTGGGGACTTGAAATCCGGTTGAGCCAGGAAGCCTATAATTCCCGCTCACCAAAATCATTTTATCCTTCCACCCCTTATTAAACTTCTCAGTACCGTCACAAATCTTTCTTCCGCTTAAAGGAAAAGGATTGTACCGACCCATACAGTCCTACTGACCCTGTATCTTGTAACAGAACAGGAGCTCAGCCAGACCCAAATCAAGACCCAACTCCCGATTAATTATTAGGAGCATAGCCACGATCCTGAAGAAGTTAGGCCCCACTTGAAGCGGGGCCAGACCCAAAGTAGCTAAGATGTAAAGAAAGAATGGGTGGATCAGGAATTTAAGAACCTGAAGGTGGAAGGCTACCAGAAAAATATGATGGTCCATGACCCCTTCACCCTTCATGAAGTCGTATTTTTTGGGATAATTCTTAATGATAACCTCATCGGGTATCCCACACTTAACCCTTAATCTTTTCAATATTGTTTCTACCCTGTGTGTAGGAGGGAGGGGGTCGACATAAAATTGATCTCCAGAACTCCCTACAACTGGATCCCCAACCGCTACAACATTTTGGTTAACCTCAGGAGGACTGGACCCGATTGTCCTAACCACCTCTACTGAGGGAGAACTAAGGGAAGCATCTGGGTCCACAGAGGAGGGGAGACGGTCGCTACCCGACCAAGTGTTGTCACTATTGGACATATTGAAAGAAAGATAGGAAAACTGAAAGAAGAGAACTTATTCTAGGATGAATCCCGATGAGTTTTCGGACGTTTTCCTGGAAGAGTGAATGGATTCTGGCAATGATAAGCGAATAACTCAAGTTGCAGAGAGTTTTCTGAGAGCTATTGGCTTTGAAATACAATGAGTATTCAGCAAATGCACTGGGTATTTATAGAGGTCTCCGAAATGCTCGAAAAGCCGTGCGCTCGGGAAACGAAGCGTCACATCGTTTCATGTGCGCCTCCTCAGCCCCCTTCTCGCCAATAAAGGCCACCAGAACCATGAGTTTCAAACATTCAAATGATGGTACGGTTGTCGCATTAATTAGTTCTCCCACGTCACCCCGACAGGAGTAATGTATCTTGTTTTCCACCATATCTTCTCTCTAATGGGCCTGACCGCCCGAAGGCCCATCACAAAGAAGAGGGCATGTGTAAGTGTGGAAATGCCCAAACCCATCAAACACCGGGTCCATCAGGCTAATGGCCCAATAAGATTCCCACAGGCCCGATGACTAAGCCCATTTCAGTTTATATTTCTTTGGAAAATAGAAATAGTGATGTAATCAAGGTGGTATTGCCCTAATGGGCCTAAAGCACAAAAAAAATGTATATAAGGAAAGTCAAAATTTAACAAAAAGAGGATTATGGTGTTGTGCATTTTTTTGTATCTACAAAGTGAGATAGGGTAATATGGTGGGCTAATTGCTTGTCTCTTCTAGGATACTAGCATCATCATTTTATTTTTCTTTCCTTTCTATTTTTTTATAGGGGTAAATTTATATATGTTTTTCAAAATTTATTATTTTTTTCAAATTTTATATATTTTTTCAAATTTTAATATATTATTTATGAATTATATATATATATTTTAAATTATATATATATGTTTTGAATTGTATATATTTGTTTTAAATTATATATAATTTATTTTTAATTTATATATATTTTCCAAATTTTATATAGTTTTTCTAATTTTATATATATTTTTTCGAATTATATATATATTTTTTGAATTATATATATATTTCAAAATTTATATATTTTTTTGAATTTTATATATTTTTTCAAATTTTAATATATAGTTTACAAATTATATATATATATTTTTCAAAATTTATATATTTGTGTCGAATTATATATATTTATATATTGGAATTATATATATATTTTTTTTATAGAAGGGGGAAAGTGTAATTATTCAAACAAGAGGGAGGAAAATATAATATATCCAAAAAAGAGGGGTGAAATTGTAATTTATGTGAAGAGCATTTAAGTCATTTTGACATGAAAATTAGCTTAGGGGGATATTTGATTAAAATCTTAAATGTCAGGGGGTTTGGCGAACGACAAGGGGTTTGGTGATTAAATCCTGAAACCTTAGGGGTTTTGTGTAAATTACCCTTTATTTTATTTTGAAAAGTGGTTATTGATCGGCTTAGTAGGTTGGCTAAAAATATGCTTAAAAATAGACCCTAAATACGACCTCATTTTGCCTATCGCAAGCATACGAGTCAATTCGTAGTATAATATAGCTTGATACAGGGTTTATCGATCTCACAGAGACTGAGTCGTACTCTAAATATTAATAAAATAATATTCTTGAATTGTAAAGATAGTTTGATTTTGATTTTTGATATTAAACTAATTAAATAGACAAGTAAACTAAATAAAACAAGTAAAGATAAATTGAGAAAATTTAATAGAGAAAAAGTCTAGGACATATCTAGCGCCACCACTAGTTTCATAATGTAAACATGTTATTCATTTTATTGTGAAAGGGAGAAACATCTCCTACAAATCATACTAGTGTCGCGATAAGCGAGCTTCTAATCCCCATCAAATGTTACATTTAACCGAGTTCGGTCACAATTCATCTTCGGATCAAACATGATTTGGAGATGCCATTACCCTATACTACTCCTACTTGCATTAAATTAAAAACACATCCATTTCATATTCCCTTAGCATCAACTGTCCAAACTAAAGTTTCATGTTTTAAGTACCGTTATATAGATAACTAACAGCCTAACTTTCGGAGTTCAAGCTCGTAGCAATTAGGTGCAGTTGTGCAAGAACTAACATGAAATCAATCTAGAATAGATAAAACGAAATTTTTTATTTAAACATGAAGCACAAATCTCTTGTCTACATAACCATTATAGGAGTGCTCTTTAGCTTCCCCTTTCACATTAAAAATAAATAAATGATAGAGTACATTACATGATCTAGGGTTTTGCTAGAAACCCTAGTTACCGCTTAGTTGCCCATGGGTGTCGATGATTGCATCGTTGGTGGTGAACTTGACTCCATGGATCTCACGGTCTTCCCCTCTATCTTCTCTTCTTTCGTTGTTCTCCCTTCTATCGCTCTCCTCATATATATATTTTGCGCCCTAATTTTGTTGTAGAGAAAAGAGGCGATCCAGAGAGAGCATTCAAATCTGATATAAAACTTGTATTTATAGATGTGGAGTCTTGTAAAAGTTGTTCTTTGATTGGTGTCAAATTCTTATAAAGAAAGTTAAAACTCTTCAATATCACGTTCCAGAGTGTGCAATACGTCAATCGGGGTCCACAACATTAAGCTGATTCGTGACCTGGGATCGATCTCATATTCTCGGGATCTATCCCAGAGTAACTCTCACCAATTCCAGCGCCTGAAGGTGGGATCGATCCCAAAAACGTGGGATCAATCCCAAAAACGTGGGATCAATCCTAAAACTGCAAATGTTTTTTATTCTTGTTTGAAATTCGCCACATGCGTCTTGGTTGCTTCCGATTGCCTCCAATGCATTTGTTTTGTCTTTTTAACTTCCTTTTAGTTTATTTTTGCACCTTATTTTACCTCGGCCTTGGTTCTTGATTGGTTATGAGCTAGTACTTCAGTTAATTCACCGGATTTAGCTCGTTTTACACGTACCGAACCTGAAACGTGCTTAAACATACAAATCGCATAAAAATACCAAGGTAGTAAGATATAAAACTAACAATACTGTGTAACATTCGGCTGGCTCCTAACAGTTATTTCATTATAGCTATAGTTCAACTTAAATAAGTTGGGTTAGTGAATTGATAAATGTTCATCTATTATTTAAATTTTTTTTATAACAAAATAGAGAAAACTTATTATATTTTGCACCATAGTTTCATGGGTAAGGTCAGATTCATGTTGGGATATATATATATATATATAGATATAATATGTATGAGATTTAAGCTATGGGTCACATTTATGGGTACATACAACTCGGGTACTGATGAGTCATCTAATTTTTTTTCATTCAAGGGACACGTGTAACTATTAGATATTAGGTTATAGTGATTAAAACTAAAGTGAGGGTTGAACTACAGGGCATAGAAACCGACTCAAGCCTACACCTGAAATATTTTGAGATTTTGCATGGGAGGATCATAAGCTCGTTTTCTCACAGCCGAGAAACACAAGAAAAATAAAAGGAAAGAAAAGGGAGGGTTCAGTTCGGCAAGAAGAATAGTTCTGCAGGTCTTCACTTAGCTTTCGTGTTTGAGGTAGGGGATTTATTTTTAAAATCTATAGTTTTTATAGTTGATGATTATATATGTTAGGTCTGTTTGTTTTACATGAGAATCGAACACTTATTTTTCTAAACTTGGGTATTATTTGACCTAGTTGTTAGAGTATGTGGATGTGAGAATTATTTTTATTACTGTGAATCATTTGTGTTATTCATATCTATATGACTTTGTTATGTAAAATTTGATTGGTAGTGGTACAGTTTGTGATAATATGTGATTCAATTTGAATTGATATCATTTGCAGTAGAAACATCAATTGGTTTGAATAGCAGGTGGTATTAAATTGTGTAGTAATTAACAAGATTTTGGGATTATATTAATTCAATAGCTTATGTGTGTATTTGAATTGAGATATGGATGAGTTGGTAATGGAATTGTTGTGACTTCATTGTACTAACGCGGGTTATCGGGTAGTACTTTGGGGGCTATGTGTTGTAGGGATCAAGGGATCTCTATAGGCATTGTCCTGGGGTTAGAGGATCCCTAAAAGTACCAAAAACTTACGCGAGGGGCACTATTCTAAGGTGCAAAAGTCCCTAAAAGGATTGAAAACTTACGCGTGGGACATGGTTCCAGGGTGAAACAGTCTCTAAAAAAATTCAAGATAGGAACTAATTTTGGGGTGTGGGGAAAATTTACATACCCTTTTTGGGTTCTGACAGGTTTGATTTTATTGTTATTTAGATTTACTTGTAATCTAATGTGTTATATAATTGTTTTCCAAGCTATTTGTTATATGTTAGTTATTATCCCCTTCCTTATTGGGCTTAAAGTTCACCCTTTTGCATGTTGTAATAGTGAAAATGTCCAGCCCAATTGAGCCCATCTGTCATCAGGCCCATCAAGTTTATGGGCCAGCAAGATATTTATGAACCCAATAATAAAGCCCATTCAGAGGAGGTATGTAATGAAGGACCCTGATTAAATGTACAGGAGGAAGTCCATTTAGGATATGTATATAAAGAAATTCCAAAAATTAATAGAGGGATTCGAAGAAGTGTTGAACATTTTAAGGTGTTTACACATTGGCGCCGTCTGTGGGAACGAGAGAGGTTCCTGATTTTTCAAATGCCCTTCGGTACCTGTAAAATCGCCTCCTTCTTCCCATCTCGAAAAGCTAAGTCTGTTTGACAGGCAAAAGACCCTCCACTTCCAAAAAACCTCCACTCACCGCCTCCCCGGACGAGAATGCCAGTCACCCGTTCACAGGCAGGCATTCTGCCCACTGAGGACAATCGTGCAGAGGACTCCCAGACCATGGAGCAAATTCTTCAACGCTTGGCGGCTGCAGAGGAACGTAGCATGGCCTTGGAGAAACAGAATGCAGAGCTCAGGGAGAGGTTGGCTCCACCAGCAGCTGCCTCACCGGCAGTTACACCTAACCCTCCGGTGGCGGCGATCGACCATTCTCTGAACCAACCTGAAGAGCACGCCGAATCTTCTCAGCGCTCGCGAAAGGCTCCAGCAGTCGACGAGTCTATAACCCCCCAGAAACTTCAAGCAATGATGGACGAGTTCCAAAGGAAAGTTCTCGGAGATTTGAGGTCTCGATCTACGGACGACATGGCCATCCAGGCGTCCACTGAATTGATACAGTCGCCTTTCGTTCAGGAAATAACCCAAGAGCCTTTCCCAAAGAAGTTCGTTATGCCACAGTTCACCCCTTATGATGGCACGCGGGATCCCGAAGAGCACATATACCAAATTCATCAGAAAATGACCATGTACGCCGAGAACGAGTCCCTGCTATGTAAGGTGTTCTCCACAAGCCTTGCTGAGGCCGCCCTATTATGGTTTAGGAAGCAGCCACCCCGATCCATTGGCAGCTGGCAACAGTTGACCAGGCTCTTCATCGCCCAGTATTATGGAAACAAGAGACAGAAGAAGACCATATCCTGCCTCTTCACCATGATCCAGGAGAAAGGAGAGTCACTGAAAAGCTTTCTATCCCGATTCAACATCGAGTCCTCTTCTGTGGATAATTGTGACCAGCACTCTGCGGTCGAGGCATTCAGGATGGCCCTCATTCCTGGAACAAAATTCCATCAATCCTTGGTGAAGCGCCCTCCATCGGGAATTGGGGAACTAAACTCTAGGGCCCAGGGGTACTTGAGAATTGAAGAGGAAGAAACTATCAGGCAGAGAATATCAGCCTTTGTCGGCCTTGAAATTCAGTCCAAGGATCGATTGACCGATCGGAAGCGATCAACTCCACCGGGATCGTCTGCCCCAGCGGGATTATCAATCCCAAAGCCATCCAAACGACCCAGGTTAGAAGAAAGGATAACACCCCTGAAGGTGAGCCTTGCAAAGCTTTACCAGGAGAACAAGGCCAAAGGGATTTTCCAGCAACCCCCTACCATGCGACAACCACTTGACCAGAGAGACAAGACAAAACACTGCGCTTTCCATGGTGATTTCGGGCACATCACTAACGAATGCCGCAATCTAAGGCAACATGTGGAGACGTTACTACTTCGCGGAGTACTCCGGGATTACGTACAACGAGACAGGCCAAGAACCGATCAACGCGCCCCCGGCGTCCCTCGAAACCCCTCGGATGCACAACCGGTTAAAATCATCAATATGATTCATGGTGGCCCCCCACCCAAAGAAACCGAAGGATCGCGCCGAAGCTATCTACGGAAAGCCCACAAAATGAGAAAAGTCAACGAAATTAGTGACGCCCGGTACAAGGCTGAAGAAACTCACATCACTTTCTCGGTGTCGGACCTTCGAGGCGTCCAAACCCCGCATGAAGACCCTCTGGTTGTGACCCTAATGGTGGCCAACTGCCTTGTGAAAAGAGTCGTGATCGATCCTGGGAGCAGTGCCAACATAATCACCAAATGGGCTTTCGAAAAGCTCGAAATCAACCCTTCTGAAATTATGACATCCCGGTGCCCCATCGCGGGTTTTGACGGCAGGCAGATCGAGCCGATCGGTGAAGTTCAGTTACCTGTGTCTGCCGCCCATAGGACCCTGAACGAGACGTTCGTTGTGGTGGACGCCAAACCCTCCTACAATCTGCTTATGGGAAGGGGATGGATTCACCGAATGCAAGGTGTGCCTTCAACTCTTCACCAGGTCATGAGATGCTTAAGCCCTGACGGTACAGGCACCATTGATGTCAAGGGTGACCAGGTGGCCGCCAAGGAATGTTATTCGGTCACTCTGAAGGAGATCCGGAAGGCTCAGGCCCCAGGGGTACCTCGATCGAAGGAGCAAAGTTCGTGCTCCAAATAGCAATTAAAGAATGGGGAGCCGGGCACCCCGATTGTGGTTGAACCACTACAACCGATCTGTGTTGTGCCCAACAGCCCGGAAAAAGTTACTTTTGCAGGTACAACCCTCACCGATTCTGAATTTGAAGAACTAACACAATTGCTGCAGGACAACTCCGACGTCTTCGCATGGGAGCATACAGACATGCCGGGGATAGATCCCGACGTTTCACAGCACTCATTGCATGTTGACCCAAACGTCAAACCAATCAGGCAAAAGCAAAGGCGAATGGGTGCACATCGGAACCAAATTATAGCAGATGAGGTATCCAGACTGCTCCAGGCCGGCTTCATCCGGGAAGTCAGGTATCCCGAATGGCTTGCCAACGTCGTGGTTGTCCAAAAGAAAAATGGCAAGTGGAGAGTTTGCGTTGATTTCACCGACTTGAACAAGGCATGCCCGAAGGATAGTTTTCCACTCCCAAAGATCGACCAGATGGTTGACGCTACCTCGGGCTATGACCGTCTAACTTTCCTGGATGCCTATTCAGGTTACAACCAAATAAAAATGAACCCTAAGGATGAGGAAAAGACTTCCTTCATTACTGAAACAGGTACATACTGCTTTAAAGTTATGCCTTTCGGACTGAAAAATGCAGGTGCTACTTTCCAGAGATTGGTCAACAAGATCTTTAAAGGCATGATGGGCACAGTAATCGAAGCCTACATTGATGATACTGTAGTCAAGAGCAGAAAGAAGGAGGACCACATCACTCACCTGCGCCAAGTGTTCTCTACCCTCAGGTCCCATGGCATGAAGCTTAATCCAGCAAAGTGTTCTTTTTGTGTATCATCTGGGCAGTTCCTGGGGCACATCGTGAACCAGACTGGTATCCAAGCCAGCCCGACACAAGTCAAAGCCCTGCTAGAGATGAAGGAGCCCCGAACACATAAAGACGTTCAAGTCTTGACGGGAAGAGTGGTAGCACTTAGCAGATTCATCTCACGACTCACTGATCGCTGCCGACCATTCTTTCAGGCAATAAAGGTAAAGAAGGGAGAGATCTGGGGTCACAAACAATCGGAGGCCCTGGCGGGGCTAAAAGAATATTTGACCATGCCCCCCGTCTTGTCTACACCAACCCCCGATGAAGTCTTATACCTTTATTTGGCAGTATCCTCCGCTTCAACCAACGCCGCCCTCATCAGAGAGGACGGGAATCTTCAAATGCCAATATTCTACACCAGTAAATCCTTGGCTGAGGCAGAAACTAGATACAGCAGGCAAGAAAAACTGATTCTGTCACTGGTGAACGCCAAGAGAAGGCTAAGGCATTATTTTGAAGCCCACCCGATCGTTGTCCCAACAGCTACACCCCTACGGGTTATTATGTCGAAGCCTGACCTTTCAGGGCGAATCTCTAAGTGGGCCATCGAGTTGGGCATATATGATTTGACATACATACCCAGGGTCTCCATCAAAGGACAGGCTGTAGCGGACTTTTTGCTCGAAAGTGAGACTGAGGAGCCAGACCCGGGCAGTGAACTGGATACATGGAAGATTTTTGTGGATGGATCAGCCAGCTCTTCCGGATCAGGAATTGGCCTAGAATTTTTAACACCTGATGGGACACGCCTTCATATGTCGGTGCAGTTGCAGTTCCCAGCCACAAACAATGAGGCAGAGTACGAGGCCGTCGTATCCGGTTTGAGGGTAGCCAGAAGCCTCAAAATTCAGTCCTTAGCAGTACACAGTGATTCTCAACTAATTGTCCGTCAGATCAACGGGGAATACGAAACAAAGGACCCGACAATGAAGTTGTATCGAGCGCTAGTTTTGAAGGAGACAGAAAGTTTTCACAAAGTTACCTTTACCCAAATCCCCAAGAATGAAAACTCTGAGGCTGACCACCTGGCTAATCAAGCTTCCTCAGCGGGAGAGGATCTAACTCGGGTTGCACTGTTGGATTTTATTCAGAGGCCCAGCATTCAAGAGCCCGAACGAGTAATGCTCATCCCATGGGAGCCCAGTTGGATGGATCCCCTGGTAAATTACTTATGTAATGGAACTCTTCCTGAAAGTAAAGCTGAAGCTCACAAGGTCAGGAGGAATTCGGCTCGGTACTCAATAATAAACGGGCAACTCTACCGAAAATCCTTTTCTGGTCCCTACCTGAGATGTATCACGCCGTCAGAATCTAGAGCAGTGATGCACGAGATTCACAGTGGAGCTTGTGGAAACCACTCCGGCAGCAGGTCCCTCGCCCATAAGGTGCTGTCTCAAGGGTACTTCTGGCCCTACCTTTCTCGGGATACCGAAGAATACGTCCGAAGGTGCAAGCCCTGTCAAATGCACGGGGATGCAATCCATCGCCCAGCTGAGTTCCTGCATCCCACTATAGTACCGCACCCATTCGCCCGGTGGGGAATGGATATAGTGGGACCCTTACCGAAAGCAATACGGTCGAATGCGTACGTCCTTCTGGCAACCGACTATTTCACCAAATGGGTTGAAGCAGAAGCCTATCCCACCGTCAAAGGGAGTCACGTCGTCAAGTTCGTATGGACCAACATTATATGCAGATTCGGGCTACCAAGAACGATCATGATGGACAACGGAACAAACCTGGACAACAAGGAGGTTAGAGCATTCTTTGCCGAACATGGTATCAACCAGAACACGTCTTCCGTCGGCTACCCGCAAGGGAACGGGCAGGCGGAAAGGACAAATCGAACTATATTCAACACTCTGGCCAAAAAACTTGAAGAAGCCAAAGGGGCCTGGTTAGAGAAACTGCCCGAAGTTCTCTGGTCATACAGAACGACCCCTAGACAACCCACGGGAGAGACCCCTTTTGCCATGGCGTACGGTGCCGAAGCTGTTATTCCGACTGAGGTCCGAGTTCCAACTCTCCGGAGTGAGGCCTGGGTCGATGGACCAAGTAACCAGCATTTGGCTCAGAATCTTGATCTTCTGGATGAAAGAAGGGAGGCTGCCGGGATCAGGCTGGCTGCTTACCAACAGCAAGTCCGGAACCACTTCAATCAAAGAGTCAAAAGAAGAGAGTTCCAGATCGGGGACATGGTCCTTAGGCGCAAAATCGGGCTTGTAGGCAAGCTCAGGGAGCCCTGGGAGGGCCCGTACACCATCACTGAAGTCATCGGTCGCGGAGCATACCGAGTCCGAAGGAATATTGATGGCGGAATGGAACCAAACTCCCAGAACGCCTCTCGCCTCAAGAGGTACTACCCTTGATGGTCCAAGTCCTATTTTTACTTGGATCTTTTTGTAAAAAGGCTACAGCAACTGGTCATTAAAAATCATTATTATGGCCAATTAAGTAAATCATAAAATCTGCTGGTGTGCCCGAAGATCCTTGTTCCAAAAATAAACCAAGTGTTGCATTGACTTTTGCATGGCCTGAAGAGCCCGAAGTCACAACACAGATCCTGAAGTGATCATTGTTCCAAAAATAAACCAAGTGTTGCATTGACTTTTGCATGGCCTGAAGAGCCCGAAGTCACAACACAGATCCTGAAGTGATCATTGTTCCAAAAATAAACCAAGTGTTGCATTGACTTTCGCATGGCCTGAAGAGCCCGAAGTCACAACACAGATCCTGAAGTGATCATTGTTCCAAAAATAAACCAAGTGTTGCATTGACTTTCGCATGGCCTGAAGAGCCCGAAGTCACAACACAGATCCTGAAGAGATCCTTGTTCCAAAAATAAACCAAGTGTTGCATTGACTTTCGCATGGCCTGAAGAGCCCGAAGTCACAACACAGATCCTGAAGAGATCCTTGTTCCAAAAATAAACCAAGTGTTGCATTGACTTTCGCATGGCCTGAATAGCCCGAAGTCACAACACAGATCCTGAAGTGATCCTTGTTCCAAAAATAAACCAAGTGTTGCATTGACTTTCGCATGGCCTGAATAGCCCGAAGTCACAACACAGATCCTGAAGAGATCCTTGTTCCAAAAATAAACTAAGTATTGCATTGACTTTCGCATGGCCTGAAGAGCCCGAAGTCACAACACAGATCCTGAAGTGATCCTTGTTCCAAAAATAAACCAAGTGTTGCATTGACTTTCGCATGGCCTAAGGAGCCCGAAGTCACAACACGGATCCCGGTTAAGTGATGCATTAACTGTAAAACTTTGCAAAAATAAACAAAATAACCAATATTCGTTATAACTGTAAAAGTCAAAAGTCGACGAGACAAAACCAATTATGTTTCATTAAAAATGGGCCCCTGTGGCCAAGGCTTACAATGCATTTCATAAACAGTAAATGCTAAGGGACGACGCCGGTGCCTGATACATCTGGGTTCACTGAAACGATGGCCCCATCGGGAGCCGGAGGATCAGGAGGGGCGGTTATGCTCATTCCTGGGAGAGGCTTGGTCAGGAACTCGCAAAAACGAACGTCGTCTGGACCACCAACCGGATCGTCGTACGGTGGGGAAATGCCCAAACTCTCATCCAGTTCTTCCACCGAGGCAAAAGTCCTTTCTTCGATGGGTTTCTGCATCTCACTAAAGCATGACCTCCATCCAAACCCGATCCGGTATTGGGAGGTTTCGCAGAAACGCTTATACATTTCGTTCCCACCCCGGTGGCACATCTTCACCACCGACCTCTCCGTAGCGAGGAGATTCTCAATCTCAGCCCTCTCCTCCAGGAGCTTCGAATTGGAAGCCGTCAAGTTCTCAATATTAGCTTTCAGGCTCCCATTCTCAGCCTTCAGGGCCTCCGTCTCAGCAAAGAGAGCCCGCCGAACTGCTTCCATTTCCTTAATTTTGTCTTCAGCCGCCCGAAGCTGTTGCTCTGCAGCGATTGCCCTTCGGGACTGGACATCCAACTTTTCGTTGGATATGGACAGTTTGGTGGCGACCTTCATTCGAGATTCCTCTTTCAGTCTCAGGAGCTCGTTGGACTTCTTGAGCAAGTTGGAGTCCTCCTCCAGTTTCGCATTATAAGCTTGCGTCAGGTAGAGCATCTGCCAAAAGATCAAGTGTTAGCCTGATAAGGAAATAAATAAAATATTAAAAGCAATGGAGGAGTCTGTAGATTCAAGCACTACCTTCATAGCAACCTCTGGACCTGTCAGTGCCAACTCCTCCCGATCGATGTTTCTCAATCTCTTTCGGTCTATGGGTGTCCAGATCTGAGATCCCATAGCCCGAAGGGCAGTGTCGTTGTCAATTGTTGCGTGCCCTGCAACCAGAAAGTCGCCGCCCGGGAGTCTAATCTTCGGCGCCCAGGGCACGGGCAGCTCCTTTTCAGTTGCGGCCCCACTGTCATCTAGAACGATAGGAGACTCCTGCGTAGACGTTCGGGCCCTGACGGACCGTTCGGGTGGATTCTCCTCCGATCGGGGATGTCGCGCCCCCGTCAGGCTCGTTTCCCCTTCAACCAATCGGAATTCAGGGATGGGAACATCCACTGAGGATTGAACAACCTCCTCTGATCCTTGAGTAGGAGCCTGGACGGTTTGCACATTTCCCATCGGTGGAGATGGAACTACCGGGATATTCTCTACTGGGGGCGGGATAACGGGAACAGCCGGAGGGGTTGGAACACTTTGTGATCCCTGCCCGGTCTGGATCTCACCGAGGGCTGAATTTGAGGCTTGAGGCCCGACTGCCCGCTTAGTCTTCTTCTTCAACACCGCATGCGGGATCCTCAGCATCTCTGTGGATAGGGCTTGCAAATTAGAACCTGTCAAGAAACTGGTACACATCCTCAAAGGCTGTCCCCAAATTTTTGATTTAAGCAATTCAAAACGGGTTCTGATATAGTTTGAGGTTTTATATTCATCGGGTGCTCCCAAAAACTCAAGCACATGGAGGCCCAACTTATCATTGCACTGATCACAGTTGCATACCCCCCTATGGAATGGCTTGAAAGAGGGGAAAAGGTGTTGGTTAAACTCATTGGGTACTTTGAATCTAGATGAGCTCGGGAGTCTCCAACTCCCGCTCACAAGGACCATCCTCTCTTTCCTCCCTTTATTGGATTTTTCCGTACCATCACAAATTTTCCTCCCACTAATGGGAAAAAGGTTGTACCGGCCCCTGCACTCCTTCTGGGCCTGTATCTTGTAACAGAACAGAAGTTCCGCCAGACCAAGGTCAAGTCCCAGATCCCGATTGATCATCAAGATCATGGCCAGGACCCGGAAGAAGTTAGGTCCCACCTGAAGTGGGGCCAAGCCTAAAGTGGCTAAAGCATAAAGGAAGAAGGGCTGGATCGGGAATCTAATAACCTGAAGGTGAAAAGCCGACAACAAAATCTGATGGTCCAAAATTCCCTCGCCTTTCCTAAAATCATACTTTTTAGGGTAATTTTTGATAATCACCCCATCGGGTACCCCGCATTTAACCCTTAACCTTTTTAATACTGTCTCTACCCTGTTCATAGGGGGAAGGGGATCAGCATAGAACTGATCCCCCGAAACCCCTGCAACCGGATTTCCGGCTGCTGCTACATTCTGGTTAACTTCAGGTGGGCTAGACACAATTGTCCTAACCACCTCCACTGAGGGTGAACTAAGGGATGCGTCCGGGTTTACAGAGGAGGGTAGACGGTCGCTACCCGACCGGGTATCATCACTATCAGACATTTCGAAAAGAAAGACGCTAAGATGAAAAGAAATAACTTACTCTAAGATGAACCCCGAAGGATTTCTGACGCTTTCCTGAGAGTGGAGGTAGACTCTGGCAATGATAAGTCAAGGTCTCAAGTGCAGGGAGCTCTCTAAAAATTTTTAAAACTGTGAAACGGAATGAATCCATAGCACTGTAGGCATTATTTATAGAAGCCTCAGGGGCGCCTGAAAAGCCGTGCGCTCGGGAACCGAAACGTCACCTCGCTTCACGTGCGCCTCCCTTCTCGCCAACCAAGGCCACCCGGACCACGAATTTCAAATGTTACAATGATTGTACAACCGTCGTATTAATTGTGTCAGCCACGTCATCCCGATCAGGGGTGATGTATCTTGTCCCCACTCTGTATCCTTTATAATTGGCCGGGAAGATCGACAACCCATCACAAAGGATAGGGCCTGTGTAATAGTGAAAATGTCCAGCCCAATTGAGCCCATCTGTCATCAGGCCCATCAAGTTTATGGGCCAGCAAGATATTTTTGAACCCAATAATAAAGCCCATTCAGAGGAGGTATGTAATGAAGGACCCTGATTAAATGTACAGGAGGAAGTCCATTTAGGATATGTATATAAAGAAATTCCAAAAATTAATAGAGGGATTCGAAGAAGTGTTGAACATTTTAAGGTGTTTACACATGTCCTCCTAGTTGCAGGTCCCAGACGTTAGTTGTAGTCGTGGCGTGACGCTTTCTACTCATTTGACAACCAAACTTATTTAGTTAGGAGTAGAAGGATTTTTATTGTATACTTTCATGTATATATTTACTTTTGGACTTATAATCTTTTGGGAATGTAAAATACTAAGTTTGTAAACTCCTTATGTAATATATGGTGTTTTTAGAGAGATATATGTTTGAAATGAAATATAGATGGTACATGGTGGGTTATATGACCTTGTTGGATTTGAGAATTGGAATATGGATTGAGAATGAATTTTATTTCATATTTTGGGTATATGGGCAGATTTTTATTGTTTCCGGAAATGAATATTTTAGGGGAAATGCCGTTGAAATTTTTACTAAATGTATTTACAAATGAAAAGTTTTTTTTTAGAAATTGAAATGAATAAATTTTCAAGAGAACGTTTATATTTGTTTTTTTATATTATTATTTTTTATTTATTTTAAAACCTTAATCCCATAGATCACTCCTCAGGTTGGAGTCTTAAAATTCGGGGCGTGACAAATAATATTCACAGTGCTTTACTAAGTCACACACAATTCGGTTGTCCCTTTGAACCTAGATTTTGGGATCTCCAGTCATCTAGGTTGGGTTTCCATTGTGGTGTATTTTAAGTCAGAGGCTTCAAGCCCATTCCCCTCGATGAACTTTCCAATTGCTCTTTCATCAAACTTTTAGTTACCATATCCACAATATTATATCATTCGAGAGCAATTGTTTCACGATATGATGTCTATGAGAGATATGTCTAAACTTACCATTATACATTTGAATTTTAGCTCCATGCAAATAAAAAGATGGCACCAGTTGTGGCCACAATTTTATATTTCCTCATAATTTCAGCCAATCAATTTTTTTGCCAGCTTTACAATCTATAGAATAATATTTATGCTAACTTTGCACGAACATTCATAAGTTGTGCAATCTTTATGCTAAGTCTCAATATCAACTGTTCAATTACCAATCACTTAGGCTCCTCGCCTATAATTTCAATATGAATCCATATTGGTAACTTTATTTGTTACTATGAAGTAACACATTACCCCCACACAAATAAATATTGTCGAATTTATTGGGTAACATTTTCATGAGACTTAAACCCATATGTGAATTTGGAATTCAACTTCACCATTAACAGTTTGTTTTCATAGTATGCTTTAGGAGAAATCACGACCTCTTTAAAAATTTGAGGATCATTCTTTAATAGATTAGTAATGAAATCTGGCCTGAATGACGTTGAGGTCCTTGTCCTTTTGCTACATCTAAGTCCATTTTTCTATAGACCCTTAGTTTATGTTAACTTGGTTATCATTAGTTGTAGCATCGACATGCCTCTTTCTTGAGACTTAGTCCATGTTTGTTTGGCGGTCTTTCTGGTCCGGTCTGGTCTGGTCAAATATGATCTGGAAAAGTCTGTTTGGTAAGCGGTCTGGTCTTACTATTTATTTATTATTTATTATAATATTTATTTATGTATTATTTATTTCTTTATTTATTATTTCTTCACTTTATTTTATTATTTTATTATTTATAATATTAAATTATTATTTATTAATTTATATATTAATATATAAATATATTCTATTTATTTATTATTATTTAATTATTTAATTAATTTTATTTATAAATTATTAATTCATTTTTAATTATTTAAAAATATATTTTATTAATTTAATATTAATTTATTATTATTATAATCATTTTTTATTATTATTATGAAGTATTTATTCATTATTATATTTACTTATTATTTATTATTATATCTATTTATTATTTTTTATTATATTTATTTATTATTATTATTTATTTCATTTTGTTTATTATTTATTATTTTTATTATATTTTTAAATATTTTTTATGTAATTTATTATTTATTTTATTAATTTATTATTATTATTATTTATTATTTAGTCCATTTTTTTATTATTATATTTTTTTATTATTATTGTATTCATTTTTATTATTATTATGTTTTATTTAATTTATTATTTATATTATTAATTATTCCATTTTAATTATTTATTCATTTATTTATTATTATTATATTCATTTTTTTTTTATTATTAGGTATTATTTATTTCATTTTGTTTATTATTTATTATTTATATTTTATTTTTTAAATATGTTGTATTTAATTTATTATTATTATTTATTCATTTTTAATTATTTATAAATATATTTTATTAATAAGACCAGACCGGACCACCAGGAACCACCTTTTTTTTGGGTCTGAAATGAGGCCATTTTGGTATGATTTGGTCTTACTTGGTCTAACAAAAAATTTGGGACCAATGCTACCAAACACGGTCTGGTCCCATAAAACGCAAGACCAGACCAGACCATCTGGGACCAGACCACCTACCAAACATGGCCTTAATAAGAAATCGATATACACTTACTGTTATAACCAATGAATACACAATCAATGGTTTTTGGTCCTATATTTACCTTTTTTAGGTTTAGGAACTTCCACTTTTGCTAAGCACCCCCACACTTTTAAGTATTTACAGGAAGGCTTATGACATTTTCATAAGTCATACGGGGTTTTATTATTTTCTTAAAAGGCATTAGCATAAAATATAGCTTCCCCCCACAAGTTTGTGGTACACCTGAAATTAGCATCATTGCAATCATTTTTAAAAGATTTTATGTTTCTACTAAGTTGATTCTCAACTTTATTTTAAGAACATCGACTGCCTCATCTTTGCTTCTTAGCAAATAGACATAACAATATCTTGTGCAATCATTATAAAAGTAATAAATATTTTTATTTCCTCTAGTTTACAAAACTTTAAATTACAAATATCATTGTGAATTAATACAAGAGTTAATTACATCTTTCAACTATTTTTGAAAGGATATTCTTGTTAACTTTGATTCTACACAAGACTCACATTTAGAATCCATATTGCATTTAGGCAATTCTTTAATACTAATTAACATTTCTTAATCTAGCATATATCAATAATACTCAAACATAAGAAATTGTGGTTGTATTAATATTAACTTTGGATAAAACATTGAGTTTCAAAAACTCATCACATAAATAATCCTTTCCTATATACACCTCATTTTAAATGTGTAAAAACTTATTAGATACAAAAAATTACTTATAAGCCAATTTAGCAAAGATCCAGATACTAAGTTCTTACGAATGTTAGGCGGAAAGGTTTATATTTTCGATATCATTTGATAGATAATCTGCCTCAGTGATATTCGCTTGAGCATTAGGATTCTTGAAGTTCCTTAGCTTTCGACAATCCTTAGACCCATGTCCTGGCTTTCCACAATTGAAGCACTTGCCATTAAAATTCTTAGATCCTTGACTTAAACCTTCTCCACTAAAATTTATCTTTTTAGTTTTCAATCCTTCCTCCACCATGTTGGCCTTTGATTCCATATGATGCGATGCATCATTTTTCTTTTCGGACTTACGATTGTCCTCTTCAATTCGTAGGCGAACTATTAACTCTTCAAGTTTCATCTCCTTATGCTTATGCTTTAGATAATTCTTAAAACCTTCCAAAGTGGTGGTAGTTTTTCAACAATGGACGCCACTTGAAATGACTCACTAAGAGACATACCCTCAGCATGAATATCATGAAGAAGTACTTGAAGTTCTTGAACTTGACCAAAGGCCTTGTAGTCTGATGACATCACATTTCCTCCCCAAAAGGGGAGGTTAAGGGTTCAAGTCCCATGGGGTTCATGCGGGGTGTGTGCGTTTCTTACCATTCAAAAAAGAAGTTCTTGAACTTGGCTGAGCACTGTCTTTGAATCCATCATTTTAAAATCCAAGAATTTTCCGACAATGAATTTCTTCGTGCCAGCATCCTCGGTTTTATACTTCTTTTCCAAAGACTCCCATAATTCATTTGCAGTCTTCACAACACTATACACATTGTATAGTGTGTTATCCAGTCCATTGAGGATATAATTTCTGCATAGGAAATCAGAATGCTTCCAAGCATAAATTACAACCAACTTATTTTTATCAGTTTCACCCTCAATCACTGTTGGAACTTCTTTCATAAAAAACTTCGCCAAATTCAAAGTGGTGGGATAGAATAACATCTTCTGTTGCCAACGCTTGAAGTCTGAACCATTAAATTTTTCAGGCTTCTCCCCATGAGGCACAGTCACAGTAGTAGGATTACTAGTAGTCATTTCTGTTACACAAATAAAAGTTCAACTTTTCAGAATCAAAAATCTATTTTTCCTAAAATAATAATAGGTAATTCTACTATCTTTAAAGCAGTCGCGAAACCGCTTGGTTATGAATTTCCTTATCACCATAAATCACTTATATATATCATATTATATAAACCTATATATAAAATTATATTAATAGTTTACATAAAAGAATATATAACCGAATAAATGAATTTATATATATATATATATATATATTATTTTCCAGATTATAATACATATATATAGAATACAATATATTTATATACACAAATTGTCTACCACATGAAACAACAGTAAAATACAGTTCCGTATAAATTAGAACTGTAAATATATATGTATACACACGCAAGTACATATCATATTACACATTAACTGAAACCATTCTTAGTACGGACAATTAACACATTAGTGTAATTTAACGTTAGTTAATGTTGTTCTGATCCTACTTCCATTATCTTTGCATATATCTAAAAGATATATATACATATATCCAAATCTGTGTTTATATAAAATCGAAACACTGTTCTAAAACAATTCTATACAAAATAAAATTCAATTATTGTTAACACTACTACATTATGCGGACTCTATAAACTAGTTGTAAATGTGAACTAAAACACTCAGTATAAACAAGGCTGAAAACATATATATATATATATATATATATATATATATATATACACATAACCAACATAGTAAATATAACCAGTATTGTAATAATGTAAATAAACAAACAAAATTGTATTATAGTATCAACAATACAACAATAAGTATAATATTTATAATTCCATGCAATATAATTTGGATTTAATTCGAAGTCATAGAATATATGTAAAACCAGTAAACATGCAACCAATATATATCATATAGTACACTGTTTTACGAAAATAGATTCTATGTATATACACAGAAAACATAACAGAATATGAAATATATAATCAGAAGAACAATATACTGTATATATATATAAATAAAAACCGAATATGTAAATAACAGTATATATATACATATATATGAAACAGCAAACATAAAAACAAGATAAAATTTTTTTGTCTTAAGATTGTTATTCAGAATGTATTGAACTATTACATATATATATATATATATATATATATATATATATTTCGTAAATCAACAGTATATATATTATATGTATATATATATGTGGTAACAGAAGGAGAACATAATATATATTTGGAAGCAGTATAAAACTAGAATCACAACCAGAATTGGAAAACAAAATAAAAATCACAATATGAAATTGAAAGTTAATTCGAGCCATGTGATCCACAGTTTTCTTAAAACAATTTTGCTCCCTTTCTAGTGCTCAAGGTTGATGAACAATTGTCTCCCAAGATAGAACATATTTTGTCTCTGGAAAAGTAGCACTCCAATCTCCACAGACCAGTGAACACAATTTCTGTGTCTGTCACGCCCCAAATTCCTAGGACTCCGAAACCCGAGCCTAAGAGTTAAGGGAGTGATTGCGGAAGTAAAAAGAAACGAAAACCAAGAGACATTCAGTCATCAAACACCCATAAAGGGTTGCAATGAATGCTCAGATACCAAGCTGTAACGTCCCTAGCTCTGATATCATGCTGTCACGCCCCTAAAGGGTGACGCAAGCCAAACGACCACTAGAGTCAACAATAACAAGAATAAACACATGGAATAACAATAAAAATATACTCCATGTCAAGTAGAATACTGGAAACTCAATAGTATCCTCAGATACCAACAGACACACCCCTAAATCCCTAAGACTCCCGAAACTGGGACATCCAAGGAATCAAGGATGTGATCCTTAACATGAATGACCAACTAAGACATCATTAACCATGAAAACATATGGGTTAATGATAGAAATGGTATATTCCATACCCAAATGACTAACAAAAATAAGCAGCGAAATCTAACGAAAATCCGGCAGATTTCCGTTTGTAAATGGAACATCCGGACAACAACCACAACACAATAACCTTCCCAAAGCAATTCAATAATCACAATGGCTTCCAAGCCCCACATTCATCCATCTACTAGGGCCGAGGTAGTGGAAAGAAACCAAAACCCCTCCAAACCCTCTAACATTAACAGAGCCACAAATGCTCGAATAAGAATACAGTAAAGCACCTAGCTGTGCAGAATAAATACAATAATCTCCTGAAAGAATAAATACAGGAAGTAAAAGATACATCAACAGGGATATGCCAACAGACTGGCTCCCAAAAGAAATACATGATAATCCCATAACAATGGGTAAAGAAGCTGAAAGAAGAATACTACCGTCCCCAAACCCAGTCGCGCTGCAACCGTAACCGCATCACCCAACGCAACTCCAAACCTGTAACAAGAAAGTAAGAGAAAACTGCCGTTGCATCGCATCCTGCCCATAGCTGTATATTTCCTGCAACCTGGCGTGGAATACCAGGGGGCGAATGAAATTCCTCTGTGAGCAAATAAGCTCAGTGGGAAAAGATACTCTAACTACCACATCCTCTGATAGTTTAGGTAAAGCTAAACCGTCTAATAAGATATAAATATAGCCCAACTAGTCCCATCCGCGCAAACCCAAGTCAACACGCTCATATACTATCGTAAACGAGTATACATAAGTATATAGGGAATATATACATATATATATATATATATATATATATATATATATATATATACACAACATGAGTCTCTAAAACTCGTACTCCAAGTACCCAACACCAGTAGTCTACACTACTCTCACCAACATACACTAGGTACACAACAACCCAAGTCAAATCTAACAATCATCAATGCTCACCACGCTAACCACCAAATCCAACAGAGGGAAACACACTCACCTCTAATATCCACAGGAAACAAAATCCACCAATAGTACCAAGGAAGGCTCAAATCCTACACCCTGATAACACAGGAAGGAAAACACCCACGTCCTTGCGTACTAACACAACCATCCTCAATATATATATATATATATACGACAAACCTCATCCCAGTCCTAGGGAAAATCTACCTCTCAAAGGCTAGATCACCTCAATCATATCTCTTACTCAATGCCATAAATCACATCATCACATTTACCTCATAACACTATCATCAATATATATATATATATATATACAATATATATATAACAAACCTCAATTACTATCTCCAACAATATTAATAAATCACCAACACTCTCACTAAGGATAAGAAAAACCACGTAAGAGCCAAGAACCCAAGCAAGGGAAAAGAAGTCCCAATGCTACACCAACAGATAACCGAGACACAATGTCAAGGTTAAGAATACCAAAACAAGGAAAGAACACCACGAATGAACCAGAAAGGAACACCACAAGTGGACAAGGGAACCAAAAGCGAATGGCCGAGTATGAAAGTAAATAAAAGAGGAATCCCAAGGATTTCCATAGTTTTTAAGAAAAAGGTTTTTAAAACTCAAACCATTTCATTCGGCATCCATGCCCCTAACAAGTGAAAAACCCCAATCACCTAGATGGTGACATCAACAACCCAAAGAAAAGGAAAGGCAACACTATAAGTGTGCACTGAACAACACCAAGCCTCCTAACCGAGACTTAGAACGATCCGAAGAAAAGGTGAAACAAGAAACCACCTTTCAAAATACTACAAGTCGAGATTTTGAGAAAGAAGTCTCAAAATCTCAGAATCTCGAGACAAGTGATAAAATAGTTTTGTTTTTAGAAATCACACAGTAAAAATGACCGTCTTGCCCCCGGTCTCCGTCAGTCGCCATCACAGGCTTTTAAAAGTTGAAAATCATTTCAAAGAAGATCTCAAGATCATTTTATAAGTATTAAAACTGTTCGTTTATTCGGGGGTAGGCGAAAACGGGTTTTTCCTTTTAAATACAAAAGTTTACTTTCAAAACTTAGAAAACACCGTTTTCGAAATGACAGCCAAATAAGTGAAAACAACTCCACAGAATCAAATGACGACACCAGGAAAAGGTTCGGACCGACAACTCAAGAAATGACATGTAAGTCAAAGACTACGTACCGGCGTACAAAACACAGTACGAGGAATGCTTAGAGAAATTAACTAAGCACTAGAAACCACGCTACAGTACCCTAAGTACTTAATAGAACTCACCTCAACCATAACCTCTTCTCATCAATCAACATCTCACACAATCTCATCACCTGCCTTCTCTAAGGCCTCAATCCTTAATTGACACTAAAATTAATCTCGGACCTCAAATCTCTAACAAGGTCACATAGCCAGCCAAAATCACCAAATTACTAACCACAATCACAAGACTACTAACCAAAGTCACAAGACTGCTAACCACAATCACATGGCTACTAACCATAATCACAAGGCTACTAACCATAATCACAAGACTGCTAACCACAATCACAAGGCTACTAACCACAGTTACAAGGCTACTAACCATAATCACAAGGCTACTAACCACAATTACAAAACTATTAACCACATTCTCTAAGGCATTACTCCACCTCAACTCAACCTCAATTCTACAATCCATCTCTAACTTCAACTAACCACAGAAGTCACCAGACCAATATACTTAACCTCCCCTACGGGCACAAAAGTATACAACACAAGTATAAGGATATACGCCTCGTTTATACTTTAATAATTACTGCTTTTAAATTCCCGTTTTCACATTTATCACTTTCAACTGAGCATTTTATAAAATGAATTCATTTTGCATATTCATAAATAATCATGCTCCAACATATATATATATACATATCAATAAATCACATGATGATATGCAACGCACCGTACTCACAGACCGCCTGTAGTACACACACACAAAAACACACCCTACCAAAGGGTCCTGGATCATTCTCCACCATTTCCCTAAGTCTGCAGGCTCACTAGGGAATGTGGACTCATCGACCCGTACATCCCAAGTGCTTTTGACACTTACACTTTTAATCGGGAAGACGTTCTCCACGACCTAGTCGCGCACTAGGGCCTTGGACTATATGTCCTCCCCCTATCGTCTGCATTTCTCAGCTTTTTAGTTCTGTGGGAGCAAGAAGCACCCCCTGGCCAGTTGTTTCGATGATCCAAACACAAACGTCTACCCGTGCACCACGTGCACAAAGGAAGTAGACCACACCAAATAAATCTCTCTATAAATGGTGAAATCATGCAATACATGCACCAACACCCATGTCTCACAATACATGGTGTACAAAAATAAATCATGTCCAACATAAATATGTAATGCACCATATTTATGAAAATAACCACATGGTAATATCAACATAAATCTCAAATCTCTGTACATGCTTTTAAAAATATATATTAAAGCATTTAAATCGTGAGAAAATAGATTCATGTTCTAAACAATATATTTTCTTTAATTCTTTAGAAGATATTTCAATTTCAATTAACATGTCCTTTTAAATAATTTAAACAATTATTTCACGTATACCAAAAGGATCCTAGCACATCGTCTAAGCTTTTCGAATCTCTAATAACCCATTTAAATTCGTAAGGATTTCTAAACCGTCTATTCTTATTTAATTTAAATAAGAATATTATTTAATCACATAGGAATAATTTAATAAATTTTCTTAAATTAATTCCTAAGCCCCATTCTGATCCTAAACAATTTATAGATATTTAAAATAGAAATTTAATATATCTATAATAAATTAAATAAGGGTTTTGCACCCCTAAACTACTTCAATAATGCGGAGTGAGAAATATAATTTCCCACCTAATTATACGTTACCGAACAGCCCGAAACAGCACAGTACCGGCGCCCGAATATGAAGCCCGCCGACCAAAATCGTCCAAAAACTATTTCGAATATATCGAAATGTCCGTCTCGACAACCTATACGATATATATGAAGCCCATTAATAATCGGTTAATTAATTGGGTTAAATCTAAAATACCCCAAACGAAATCTATAACCTATAAATGCGATTTTCGGGAAAATCATTCATCCTAAATTCACGAATTTAATATATAACGAATACTACGTAGGTACGAAACTACTCACCGAAAATCGGCTCAAACCGAACACCGGAAGGTCGCCGAAAAAATGGCCGAAGCCTAGCCGGAGTCGCCCCTATCGAACGACTGCTCCGCCCCTGCTGCGTGCACCAGCCGCAGCTACTCGCCCCTCCGTGCAAGCCGCCGCCAGCCACGGTCGCCACCACCTCAACCACCGTGATCCGCCATCGCCACCAGTCACGTCTTCCCTCTCTCAGTCGACAACTCCCTCTCTCGCCAGAGCTCCCTCCAGCCGGCCGTTCACTCTCTCTCTCTCTCTCTCGCCGCCGGCGACCATGAAGGTGATGAAGTCGTGAGGGTGGTGCTGTTGCTGCAGAAGGAAGGAGAAGAGAGGAAGAGAAGCAGGTGTCTGTAATGGCGTGAAGTGAAGAGAATGAGACTGTAGCAGGTTTCGTGTACGCATATACATATATATGTACCATATTGCACAACTAACCCCCAACTTCTCTATAATTTCAAAATGAACCCCACTTCAATATATATATATAATTAAATATATATATATATATAATAAATCCCAATTTATTATGGACCAACCCCCAAGTGTAATTTACGTAACTGACAATTACACGGGACACCAATTTACCAAATTAGTCCGAAAGAATTATACCGGTTTAGGAATCCAACAACCGGAACACCAAGAAGGTAATTTAATACGCTTCACCCCGGATCCGTAAAAGTACTAATACCGTAACCGAAATAATCGAAACGATATCGTGTAGTCGAGAATAAGAATTCGCGTAGTCGTCAAAGAGAAACCGTAAAGTCATCCAGTCGACTTTAAACTAAACGTGAAAAATTTATAGGTATCAAATACCAATTAAATAAACAATACGTCATGACAAGTGACGTCATTATTGAAATTAAATTAAAATTAATTTCAGGAAAAAAGAATATAACAAGGGGTGTTACAGTGTCTGTACTCGAACCCTATAACCCTAATATATACTAATATGTGATATACGCAAAGATAAGAAGGAGATGAACTCTAAGAGATATTCCAGAATGAACTGCGGGGTGATTTATTTATAGACAACGAAAGGACACCCTAACTGTCAAGGCACAACTTGGAAAAGGTATTCAAATTGTAATGATGTTATTTGGAGAAAAAATGACACTAATACTGTAGGCATGTCTTTTCTGTAAAGACATTTAATACCCAAGAGTTGCAATGTAACTGTCACACTATAGGTGTATCTTTTAGATTAGTCACAAACACAAACACGGTTGTTACAATTCCCATATCCATATAAGTGGCAGAATAAGTTATAATTTAATTTTTCATTCAATATTTCCAACAGAAAAAACCCTTACACCCATCCCAAAACGATGATTAATGTAAACTTTTTGACGGCATGTTAATTTACAATAAAACGATGACGTTTTGTAGAAGGGAAATATTGACATTTTAAAATATGTCTACAAATTTGGGTATTTAAATAATTTGCTACTTCGGATAATGATAAATGAAAATTTGAGCATATTTGAAACTGTAGGGGATTTTTTGACACCCAATATGAGTATTTAATCAAAATTGAACTCCTATTTAAAGTGCCATGTTTCCATATATTTGTAGGCATAAGTATTATTTTAGGGTGCACTCGACTCGTAGAGGGGTCTCATTTAGGGTACTGGGCTACTGGGTAGAGCCTCGGACCCGCCCCACCGAAGTTGGTATACGGTTTGACCCAATGTGTCCGACTTCGAGGCGGATTACTCGCAGCAATTCAAAAGCCTTCTAAAGGTGGTCCTATTGTGGCAGCGCACCAGTGGAGCTGAAGAGCGTACACGGGAGTAGTACCTCCATGCTCTACGGGTCCTGATGACGTAGCAGTCTCTCAAGGGCGTTTACCACCATTTATGCACAGCTCTAGCGGTATATGCATGTACTGCGAAGGCTTTTGGGGAGTGATCCGTTGCACGACTGATCCGGCTGTAGCCATAGATGTTGCGTAGCCGTGAGACGTGGACAACGCGACACCATCCTCACATTATGAAGGGATTGGAAAGAGCATGTGGCATGGAGGCTTGGAGTGTAGTTTAGTCATGGTAAAGGCACATAATGTGGATTCTACCCATTATTCATAATGTGGAAAAAATTCTCCTTATAGGCCCACATCATGGCCCTCATCACCTTATTAGAGAAAAGTGGAGCATTGGTAGGACTTGGGGACCACTACATTTAGGGCAACATTTTGAGCCTTGTTACCTATAAATAGAGGGAAATAGTGCATTGCCTAGGGATCGGATCCTCTCCTCCATATTTTTGGCAGACTCCTTTCTTTTCACAACATTCCCTTTTTCCTTTTCTTCTCTCTTGGCTTGGAGGCTACTCCTCCAGGGACGGCTACCATTTTCTCACTGTTTTCACTTCCTCTGTGCTTCGGCCAAGGAGCTTTTGATTTAGCCTTCTTCACATCTGACCCTTCTTTTCCACTTGCTTCTTTCTCCTCCATCTCTTGGTCTTTAGCTATTTTGGGGGTATTTCTTTCTTGGGGCTTTTTATAGTTTTAGATATATCAATGCTCAATACCCATTCTCTAGTTGTGATGAAGCTACACTCTTTGCTCTTCTCCACCATCTTTTTCCTCTCATTTCCTTCTCTTTGCTTGATATTTTAGACCATGGATTGTGACATCTTTGTTCTGACTTCCTAGTGGAGTCTTATCTCCATTTTTCTCTTATTTCTAACCTTTTGTACCCACACATTTTGGTGACCATAGTGGGAGAGAAAGGTGGGCCATATATCATGACCAGAAGGTCATCTCGTATGGCCATGACGTCTCAAGCACCTTCTTCTTCTGCACTTCCTCCACCCCCTCCTCTTCCATCTAGGCAGGAGTCAACCGCACCTATTGGAGTTGAGAGCCACACTCCTGGAGAGGCGAACTAGCCTCCATGAGGGCTCCTTCTGATCAATCGACCCCCACCAGGACAGATGGTGACCCAGCCGCAGCCCCAGGGCATCGCCGCAGCAGAGCCACAGTTCGGGGAGCCACTGCTCGACCATCCCCCGATTGCCCACGATCAGGAAGCGACCAATGCTCGTTCTTCCAGCCGCACTGTCACCAGAACGAAACACCAATGGATGGCTCGGAGCAGGTCCCATAGCACCGCCACCTCGAGGTTAGCTGGCAGGTGCGACCGCGATGTGCTTCTCATGGAAACATTGCTCACTATGCAGGCCACCCAACAACAAATGTTGAAGGAGCAGAAAACAATGTTTGCCTCTGCCAGGCCTGACGCGGCCACTGGTGCAGCGCTCACGCTAGCAATGGCGCCGACATCTATCCTTCATCATGACGTTATGGTGACGCCCCCACGTGCAACTTCATCATTACCCCAAGGCCACACTATGGCGGCATCATTAACCCCTTTTGGCTCGGCTCAACAGAGTGCTTCCCCCTACATCACGTTCGATCAGTTGTGCGCCATGATGGGGTCGGGATGTGTCTCGATCGGAGCAGATCTTATTGGCGACCCGTTACCTCCATTTCCTGTTTCTGTCCTTCAGTAGTCGTACCCTGCTGAGTACGTTGTTCCTAAGTTCTGACAGTTTGATGGAAGGAAAGGCAATGCCAAGGAGCATGTTGGGCGTTTCGTTAGTCATTTGGGGGACCATGCCTCCAACGAGGCGTTGAAGTTGAGTGAGTTCCCCAAGTCACTTACTGATCGGGCGTACACTTGGTATCACAACCTCGAGCCTGGGTCGGTGACCAGTTGGGAAGATATGAAACAATGGTTCTATAGCAAGTACTACCAGGTTGACGAGAAGGTCACTCTTCTGTCCCTCACTAAGCTCATTCAGAAGAGTAATGAGGATGTGATGGCTTATGTGAAGTGGTTTAGAGAGCGCACATTGGAATGTTATGAGGCCGCCAAGGAGGAAGACTTGGTTAGGATTTGCATCGATGGGATGGATAGAGAGTACTGCCTCTATCTAGTCGCCCTCGATATCCGCACCGTTTTCGATCTTATGGTCAAAACTAGATGTTTTGGCTGATCGGGTGGCCAGTCCCCGAGGAGGTCGTATTTGGCGAGCACCATGCCCTGTTTCTATTACGGCGGCTGTTGTTGAGGATGAGGAGAAATTTTCTAAGGAGCCCACCGAGGACGAGGATGCCTTCATGGCGTCGGCTGACCAGCAAATGAAGCGATTTCGGACGAATCCACCACCTTTCCCTTGTAGCCGTAGGCAGGTTCTTACTGTGCTTAACCAGTGGATCCGCGATATGGTCTTAAGCCTTCCACCCGCTTTAGAGGAGAATCATAAGGACTTGGTGAATGATCCACGCTTCTGTCATTTCCACCGTGGTACTAGGCACCCATTAATGGAGTGTTGGAGTATGCACGATATTTTCCAAAGGAAGATAAAATTTGGGGAGCTAGAGCTTTTGAAGAGGCAGGATGTGCACGACAACCCTTTCCCATGCCACGATGCAGGTGTTCATGTCATTTCATGTGAGGATCGTGGCACATTGGAGGAGCTTCAAGGCGAGGAGGTAGCCTGGTTGGATGAGCAAGTTTAAAGCGGCATTCAGGACCGCATGGCACAAATGGCTAGCCTCATGAGGGAGTTCTTTGACAAGCTCAAACTTGACTCAGACTCCAGGGCTGAGGTAACTAAGGTGTTGTTCAAGGTTGTTTGCAAGGCAGGAGCGGAAGTTAGGAGGGATGAGCCTGCCCTCTCGGCGAAGTCTGACCATACTAGGGAGGTCACCTTCACCGAGGCGGATAAGCTTATCGAGGGCCCTCACAACCGTCCGTTGTACGTACCTGCAACCATTAACGGGGTCGATTTCAAGAGGGTGTTCCTGGACTGTAACGTCCGGTATTTTACGGGTTAATTTAAAATTTTTATTTAAACAATTAAGTGCTTATGTGTTTAATGTGTTTAATTGTGTTAGCATGCTTTACATGTTTTACGTGTTATAAAAATTGTACGTAGCATGATGTATTTCCATTTTGAAATTTATGAAAATTATTGAGAACGATTTCGGGAAAGAAATGACCGAGGGGTAAATGGGTAATTTCACATTTGGAGCACTTAGTGAAAATTGTAGAGATTTTGGGTAAGAATTAGGGCATGAGCGGCATTTTGGTAATTAGAGAGGATGACAAGGGGTAAAAGGGTATTTAAGAGTCTTGATGGCACTCTTGTAATTAACCCCAACTTTGGATGAATTTGGTCATTTCCACCTTTCATGTGTTGTCTCATTCCTAACCCTTGATCTCATTCCCCCATCTTTGTTTTAGACCCTTAGATCATAAGGCCTTGTTTGGTTGGCACTTAAATGGAATAATCCATTATTGTTGGTCATCCACTTGGCAAGACTTTTTCTCAACCATTGGAGGGTTATTTGATTTCCATCTTTTTTCTAAGCCCTTGTATGATAAGGCCTTGTTTGGCAAAATAATGAGTTTTGTGATTTGTGTAATAAGTCTTCCACTTGGCAAGACTTATTCCTAGCCCTTGGATTCATTTCCTTTTCCCCCTTATTCATTTTGAACCCTTGGATGGTGAGAAGAGTGAGTGGAGAATCTCTACACTTATGAGTTTCTCTCATTTGCAAGACTTCATCTCTTCATCTCTATTTCCTTCATAAGTTTCCTCTCTTGCTCTCTCATTCCATCCTTACTTGGTGTGGCCTAGAGTGGTGTTCTTGAGCTATTTTGGTAAGTTTCTCTCTTACTCTAGGGTTTTGTTCACAAGAACCCTAGCTTCCAAGTTCATGAATTCTTTTGTGTTAGTATTGATTTTACTTTTCCTTTTTATTCATTTTTATGGAAGGTTGAGTTCCCTTTCCAACTACCAAGTGAGTTCCAATTATGGTAGCTTGTGACTTCCTCTTGTGAAGAAGCTATAGGTGAGTTCATAGTCTCTTGATCTCTTGAATTCATTTTCTTCATGAAACCCTAATTTAGTACTCATTAGGGTTTGACTTGATTCTTGTGGTTGGAGCCACAAGGATGATTTTGGTTTTCTTGTGACACCATAAGTAAATCTTGTTGTTTATGTGGTATGTTGATAGTTGGAAGCTAATCTATTGAGCCTTTGGAGGAGTAGCTTGAGTTAGGCCTCTTTGGGGCATCCTTGAAATAGCTTGCTTGGAGTTGAGGTAGGGGAAAATGATTTGTCTTTGTCTTTGTAAGAAGGTGTGTGCGTCTAAGTGTATATATGCCGTATATATATATATACGAGTTGGTTTTGACAAGTTAGACCATGATTTAGGCCTTGAGAATATGATTATGCGATATAAATTCATGTTGTTGTTTATTGATCATAAATGTGATATGAAATAATGTTGTGGTTTATTGTTCATAAATGTAATATTATGAGCATGTGGAAAGTTTTGACATGATATATTGCCTAAAGAGAAAAAGCATATATTATGATGGAGTATGGTTGATGAAAAATCATATGTGTATATTGAGTACGTCATGTAGTGTCAAATTCATGGTGTTGGAATATACGGGTGGTGTAGTGATGTGTTGGTAGTCGGGTTCGGATCAAAGCAAGAACTGGCCAGGAGGTATCACGCCTACGAAACTAAAAAGCCGACAAATGTGAGTTAGGAGTCCGGGTAGAGGCTCATGTTCTTGACTTTTGTAGTCATGGCGTACGGAGTTGCAAGTTGGGCTCTCGTACAACCGTCTTCCTTGTTGAAGTGATAGAGAGAAAAATCACTTGGGAAGAGTCGGTGCGGTACTCTACAAGTAAATGGACAGAGTATGTATCCGTTAACCTGAGTTGGGCGTCGTGTGTCTCGTGGGGTGTGTCGAGTCATGGTGCATTTAGACTATCATATATATATGTGAATATGATGTTATTGTGGAAGCATGCTATAATTGTAGAAAATTATGTTGTGAGCATGTTGGGGAAACTTATTTGTGGGCTTCGAAGGGGTTCCGGATTGGCGTGAGAGCCATGTGGAACAAGAGACCGACCTAGGGTTAGTGGCATGAACCTTGGTTGGGTTGTACTACTCGGACTACCGAGATTGAGGCAATGACGCTTCCTCTACCGGGCTAGTGAGCTCACCCCACGCCTTATATATTTTTTCAGGTGATGATCCCGTTGGGAGAGTTCCGTAGTCTCTCCATGGACGTGTGGATGTATGTCCGCCCTTTTATGCATGGGAGGCGGACCACACTTTTATTTTGTTGGGCATTAGGTCGATAAATATGTTCCTTTTGCACATGTAAACCAAACTTCTAGAAATATATTATTTTGATCCGGCTAGCATGTTAGCCGAGGTGGTATGGCCCATGTATATCCCTTGGAGCGCTATGCGCGGGGATTGTGTTCTTTTGGTGCACTTCGGTGCCGGATTGTGTATTTTGAACAAATTCTAGCATGTTTCGCCTTAGAGCGCTTTAATATGATTATTGAATATTTTCCCTTGGAGTTATGAATGTGAATTGGATGAATTGGCCGAAAACGGCGTTTTTCTAGGTTTTCAAACTAACCCTTTTCGATTCGAATGGAAAAACCCGTTTTCGCCTACCCCGTAGCCCCGGTAAATTTCCTTGCTTTTAGAAACTGATTTAATTAAATTCGTTTTCTTAGATATTTTAAACTTTAGAAACCGGCGGTAGTTAAAACGGATACCGGGGGCAAGACGGAAGATTTTATGAAAACTTGCAAAAAATCATTTTTTTGCTAAGTTTACGTTTTTCGCGTTTCCCGAGGTCTCGGAAAACTATTTTTGGGTTCCGCCAAGGAAAAACTCACTTTTCCAATATTTATGATTTTTCGGGACCGACGGCGCGAAAAACAAAGCCATATCGCAAAATTTCGCGTTTTTGCATATTCAAACTTTAAGGAAAGTGCAGATTTGGGCAGTAGCTTCACTCTTCTATACTTAGAAATTTTTTTCAGTTTTCAGATTTTCCAAAAAAATCTCATTTTTTTGGTTTTGGACATGTCAGCCGCAGCAGGCCGCGCATGGCTGCTGTGCGCGCGCGCGCAGGGCTGCACGCGGCATGGCATGCTGCAGCGGGATGAAATGTCCGATGTTCGAAAAATCGTATTTTCCTCCTCGCATCTCGGAATGGACCCCCGTTTGTTTCTATGGGTTGTCCTACGTCCAAAGTATCGGGATAAAGTTTGAAAGGACCAGTTTAACCCTGAAATGACTGTTTTACCCTTAGTGAAAGAGGGGTACTTCAACTTTAGTTTTAAGTCGGTGTTGTCTTGCGCCACTTTTGAAAATTCATATCTCCTTCCTCGTGGCTTCAAATTAGGTCCCGTTTGTTCGTATTGATAGTTTTAGGTACAAATTTTGTAGTTGTAGTTGGAAATTATTATTTTACCCCTGATTTGACCATTTTACCCTTGGGTGAACATGGTGGGTCAGAATGATTCGATCAAGGTATCGAGTGTTTCGGTTTGCCTCCTTTTCGATCCCGTGTGATCTTTTTGACATATTTGAGATGTTTTATGTCTATTTTACCCTTGTATGGGTATTTTATGACTGAAATGGATTTTATTTCATTTTTATTTCTTCCGCATTCACTCCCTTAGCTCTTAGGCTTGGGTTTTGGAGTCCTAGGAAATTAGGGGTGTGACAACTTGGTATCAGAGCATGTTCTTTCTCTATGGGACGATGGGCGAGGGTCGTTATCGCTTTACGCTTCTTGATTGCTTTTATTTTACAAGTTTACGTATTAGTTCCCGTCTCTTGTACGTCATTGGCTTATACGTGTGTCGGCATAGCTTTGTGGTTTTGTTTGGCGTACTATGATTATACTTGTGCCTTACATGTTTAGTTGTTGTCATGTAGAGAGCATGCCGCCACGTAGAGGTCGACCACGTATCGTTAGAGAGGGTGATGCTCCGGATCATGTACCTCCGGTTGTGGACGAGAATGTGCCAGTACATCCAGATGTAGGGGAGTGTGTACCGGCTGCACCTTTCATTGATGGTGAGCAGTTTGCACGTGCTTTGGCGGCAGCGATGGCACAAATTCCTCAGAGGCAACATGTTGAGGACGAGGGCTCGCGTGCTCAAAGGGCTCTCCGGGAGTTCTTACGTTTAGACATACCTACCTTTGTGGGCGGTCCGGATCCACTTATAGCCGATGATTGGTTGGAGCAAATAACCAATGGGTTTGATATTCTCAGGGTGGTTAATGACGAGGTACAGGTCATGATTGTGTCGTTTCGACTTACAGGCGATGCTAAGAATTGGTGGAAGTCTGTCACAAATACAAGGGATATTCGGACTATCACATGGGTGGACTTTCGCACGCTTTTCCTGGATCAATATTTTCCACATCTTGCTAGGATGAGCATGAGGGACCGGTTCAATGAGTTGGTTCAGGGTGATCAGTATACCAGTATATCTCGATTTGCACCAGAGATGGTGGTGGACAATGAGGTTAAAGGACGACGCTTTATGAGGGGCTTGAGGGGCTATCTCAAGTCGAAGATTTCTATACTTACTATGCCGACGTACCGCGAGGCCGTTACGAAGGCATTGCTTGCTGAGGAGGATGCAAGAGAGGGCCGACTAGCTCGTGAGGCTAGGGAAAAGAGCTTCAGAGGTTCTTCATCTCCGGGCTTTGGGAACAAGAAGTGGCAGCGAAATAGCACTTCAACTTCGGTTGCACAGCAGCAACAGCCACAACAGCAGCATCGGGGACAGTCTACACCTTCCTTTAGAGCATCTTCGGGTTTCACTCGTCGGGAGATTGTTTGTCATTATTGCCGATAGCCAGGGCACACGAAGCCACAATGTCCGTCTTTTCAGCAGGGACAGAGTAGTGGTCCAGTGCATAATAGGGGTTGCTTCCAGTGTGGACAACAGGGTCATATCGCCAGGAATTGTCATCAGGGACAGAGTAGTGGCACTCCTATGAGTGGGATTGGACAGCAGTCTAGGGCTACACAGCCAGCAGGTCAGTCTGGGTATAGAGCACCATAGCAGCCAGCACCATCAGCTCAGGGTTCTCAGGCTAGGACATCTGCATCTACTATCTAGCAGCCTCCACGTCCTCAGGGCCGTGCTTATGCAGTCACAGCAGCAGACAGTGTAGCAAGACCTTCTATCGTGAGAGGTACATTTCCTGTATACGGTTGTTGGGCGCATGTTCTTATTGATTCTGGAGCTTCGCACTCTTTTATTGCTTCTGCTTATGCATCTACTTTGGGTATACCTATTTCATATCTTGGGGTGCCTTTGTGGGTAGATACGCCGATTGGGGGTAATGCATATTTATCTAAAGTGTGTCGCAAGTGTGATATTGTGATTGTCGGACGATCGTTATGGTTCGACTTCATTCTTCTAGACATGACGGGCTTTGACGTCATCTTGGGCATGGATTGGTTGTCTACCTTTCGTGCACAGATTGATTGCTTTAGAGGTCGGGTGTCGGTGTGCACGCCTAAGGGCGAGCGATTCCACTTCTTTTGTGATCGCAATGACTTCTCTACTTTTTCCTATTGTATATGGGGTCGTGATATTTCCGGTTTTCTTTTGGCAAGTCTCTCTTCCGACGATGAGGTTCATGGTCACGCTGAGGTACCTTATGTCGTGGGTGAGTATTGGGATGTTTTTCCCGATGACTTGACTTCCTTGCCTCCGATTCGTGAGGTGGAGTTTGCTATTGATCTTGTACCGGGCACCGATGCTATTTCCATTGCACCGTACCGAATGGCACCGGCGGAGTTAAAAGAATTGAAGGAGCAACTTGACGATCTCAAGGCGAAGGGTTTTATTCGGCCTAGTGTTTCCGATTGGGGTGCTCCAGTTCTTTTTGCTAAGAAAAAGGATGGTTCACTACGGTTATGCATTGATTATCGTAGGTTGAATCGGGTGACGATCAAGAACAAATATCTATTGCCACGGATTGATGACTTGTTCGATCAACTCAAGGGATCTAAGTTCTTCTCCAAAATTGACTTGAGGTCCGGTTATCATCAGTTACGGGTTAGGGATATTGACATCCCGAAGACCGCATTTCGCACTCGGTATGGGCACTTTGAGTTTCTCGTGATGCCTTTCGGTGTGACTAATGCACCGACGGCATTCATGGGTCTCATGAACCATATCTTCCACGAGTTCTTGGATAGATTTGTAGTGGTGTTCATTGACGATATTCTAGTGTACTCTACTACGGAAAGTGATCATGAGGTTCATCTTAGGACCGTTCTTCAAATCCTAAGAGAGCACCGATTGTAAACTAAGTATAGTAAATGTGAGTTTTGGCTTCAAGAGGTTAGATTTTTGGGGCATGTTGGTTTGGAGGCGGCATTTCAGTTGATCCTTCGAAGATAGAGGCGGTTATGAGTTGGAAGAGACCGAGTGGCATTTTCGAGGTTCGTAGTTTCCTTGGCTTGGCGGGTTACTATCGACGATTTGTGAAGGAATTTTCTCGTTTGGCGGTTCCTATGACTTGCCTCACGCGAAAAGGTGTCAAGTTTGTGCGGGATGACAAGTGTGAAGAGGCATTCATTGAGTTGAGGACACGTTTGACTACGGCTCCGCTGTTGATTATTCCCGAGCGCGGCGTCGGGTACGTGATCTATTGTGATGCTTCTCACGAGGGACTAGGATGTGTACTCATGCAGTCCGGGAGAGTTGTGGCTTATGGGTCTCGACAGTTGAAGACTCACGAGCGGAATTATACTACGCATAACTTAGAGCTTGCAGTGGTTCTTTTTGCCCTTAAGGGGTGGCGGCACTAATTGTACGGTGAAAGATTTGAGGTTTTTTCCGATCATAAGAGTTTGCAGTATATCTTTACACAGCGGGACTTGAACTTGCGGCAGCGTCGATGGGTCGAGTACATGGAGGACTATGACTTTGCACTCCAGTATCACCCCGGGAAGGCTAATGTGGTGGCGGATACGTTGAGTCGTAAGTCACATGCATCATTGGCTAGCATCTTTATTCGTGAGTGGTGGATGATGGAGGAAGTCGCAGAGTTGGATCTTCAGTTCCGTGATAGTGGGGATTCAGTGGTGACTTTGTTTAGCATGATGGCACAGCCTTCACTTGTGAGTCGTGTGATTGAGGCTCAGGGGCACGATGACAGCATTACTTCGGTTCGCACTCGTATTGCTAGTGGCGAGGTTGTTGATGATTGGGTTTTGCACTCCGATGGAGGTTATCGTTTTAGGGGTTTACTCTATGTACCACAGACTTGCCATGAGGAGGTTTTACGAGAGTTTCATAGTTCCAGGCTTGCAGTTCACCCAGGTGGCACGAAGATGTATCACAATCTTCGGCGTCATTATTGGTGGCAAGGAATGAAGAAATCAGTTGCAGATTTTGTGAGCCGATGTCTTACTTGTCAGCAGGTTAAGGTTGAGCACCGAGGACCTGCTGGGTTGTTGAATCCGTTACCGATTCCTGAGTGGAAATGGGAGCATATTTGCATGGACTTCGTGACAGGGTTACCAAAGACGAAGAATCAGAAGGATGTAGTGTGGGTGATCGTTGATCGACTGACAAAGACTGCACGTTTTCTACCTATCCGTGAGATGGATAATGTAGAGGTTCTTAGTAGGCTGTACGTGAAGGAGATTGTCAAGCTTCATGGGGTTCCGGTGACTATTGTTTCTGATCGAGATCCGCGATTCACATCACGATTTTGGGAGGCTTTTCAGAAAGTCTTGGATACGCAGTTACGATTCAGCACAGCTTTTCATCCTCAGACGGACGGTCAGTCAGAGCGTACCATTCAGATCCTTGAGGATATGGTTCGTGCCTGTGCTATTGATTTCAGAGGCAGTTGGGAGGATCATCTTCATTTGGCGGAGTTCGCGTACAACAATAGTTATCAGTCCAGTATTCAGATGGCACCTTTTGAGGCGTTGTACGGTAGACCGTGTCGTTCACCGACTTGTTGGGCTGAGGTTGGTGATGTTGCACTTTTAGGACCCGATATGGTTCATGAGGCGACCGAGAAGATTAGGATTGCTTGACAGCATTTGGTTACAGCACAGAGCCGACAGAAGAGTTATGCGGATCGGCGTAGGCGTCCTTTGTTCTTTGAGGTCGGAGATTATGTGTTTCTAAAGGTCTCACCTCGCAAGGGCTTGATGCGATTCGGGAAGAGCGGAAAGCTTTCTCCACGTATTATTGGGCCTTTTGAGATACTTGATCGTGTCGGGGAGGTAGCGTACCGTTTAGCGTTGCCACCGGATTTATCACGGGTTCATAATGTTTTTCATGTCTCTATGCTTCGCAAGTACGAGCCGGATCCTTCTCATGTATTGAAATGGGTTGATGTCGATGTTGCCGAGGATGTGTCCTACGAGGAGCGACCTGTGAGGATCTTGGATGCTCGAGAGCAAGTTTTGCGGGGCAAAACTATTCCTTTAGTGAAGGTCTTGTGGCAGCATCGCGGAGTCGAAGAGGCGACTTGGGAGCGTGAGAGTGAAGTACGGGAAAAATACCCGGACTTGTTTTCTACTATAGGTACGTCTTGATTTTGAGGACGAAATCTCCTAAGGTGTGGAGGTTGTAACGTCCGGTATTTTACGGGTTAATTTAAAATTTTTATTTAAACAATTAAGTGCTTATGTGTTTAATGTGTTTAATTGTGTTAGCATGCTTTACATGTTTTACGTGTTATAAAAATTGTACGTAGCATGATGTATTTCCATTTTGAAATTTATGAAAATTATTGAGAACGATTTCGGGAAAGAAATGACCGAGGGGTAAATGGGTAATTTCACATTTGGAGCACTTAGTGAAAATTGTAGAGATTTTGGGTAAGAATTAGGGCATGAGCGGCATTTTGGTAATTAGAGAGGATGACAAGGGGTAAAAGGGTATTTAAGAGTCTTGATGGCACTCTTGTAATTAACCCCAACTTTGGATGAATTTGGTCATTTCCACCTTTCATGTGTTGTCTCATTCCTAACCCTTGATCTCATTCCCCCATCTTTGTTTTAGACCCTTAGATCATAAGGCCTTGTTTGGTTGGCACTTAAATGGAATAATCCATTATTGTTGGTCATCCACTTGGCAAGACTTTTTCTCAACCATTGGAGGGTTATTTGATTTCCATCTTTTTTCTAAGCCCTTGTATGATAAGGCCTTGTTTGGCAAAATAATGAGTTTTGTGATTTGTGTAATAAGTCTTCCACTTGGCAAGACTTATTCCTAGCCCTTGGATTCATTTCCTTTTCCCCCTTATTCATTTTGAACCCTTGGATGGTGAGAAGAGTGAGTGGAGAATCTCTACACTTATGAGTTTCTCTCATTTGCAAGACTTCATCTCTTCATCTCTATTTCCTTCATAAGTTTCCTCTCTTGCTCTCTCATTCCATCCTTACTTGGTGTGGCCTAGAGTGGTGTTCTTGAGCTATTTTGGTAAGTTTCTCTCTTACTCTAGGGTTTTGTTCACAAGAACCCTAGCTTCCAAGTTCATGAATTCTTTTGTGTTAGTATTGATTTTACTTTTCCTTTTTATTCATTTTTATGGAAGGTTGAGTTCCCTTTCCAACTACCAAGTGAGTTCCAATTATGGTAGCTTGTGACTTCCTCTTGTGAAGAAGCTATAGGTGAGTTCATAGTCTCTTGATCTCTTGAATTCATTTTCTTCATGAAACCCTAATTTAGTACTCATTAGGGTTTGACTTGATTCTTGTGGTTGGAGCCACAAGGATGATTTTGGTTTTCTTGTGACACCATAAGTAAATCTTGTTGTTTATGTGGTATGTTGATAGTTGGAAGCTAATCTATTGAGCCTTTGGAGGAGTAGCTTGAGTTAGGCCTCTTTGGGGCATCCTTGAAATAGCTTGCTTGGAGTTGAGGTAGGGGAAAATGATTTGTCTTTGTCTTTGTAAGAAGGTGTGTGCGTCTAAGTGTATATATGCCGTATATATATATATACGAGTTGGTTTTGACAAGTTAGACCATGATTTAGGCCTTGAGAATATGATTATGCGATATAAATTCATGTTGTTGTTTATTGATCATAAATGTGATATGAAATAATGTTGTGGTTTATTGTTCATAAATGTAATATTATGAGCATGTGGAAAGTTTTGACATGATATATTGCCTAAAGAGAAAAAGCATATATTATGATGGAGTATGGTTGATGAAAAATCATATGTGTATATTGAGTACGTCATGTAGTGTCAAATTCATGGTGTTGGAATATACGGGTGGTGTAGTGATGTGTTGGTAGTCGGGTTCGGATCAAAGCAAGAACTGGCCAGGAGGTATCACGCCTACGAAACTAAAAAGCCGACAAATGTGAGTTAGGAGTCCGGGTAGAGGCTCATGTTCTTGACTTTTGTAGTCATGGCGTACGGAGTTGCAAGTTGGGCTCTCGTACAACCGTCTTCCTTGTTGAAGTGATAGAGAGAAAAATCACTTGGGAAGAGTCGGTGCGGTACTCTACAAGTAAATGGACAGAGTATGTATCCGTTAACCTGAGTTGGGCGTCGTGTGTCTCGTGGGGTGTGTCGAGTCATGGTGCATTTAGACTATCATATATATATGTGAATATGATGTTATTGTGGAAGCATGCTATAATTGTAGAAAATTATGTTGTGAGCATGTTGGGGAAACTTATTTGTGGGCTTCGAAGGGGTTCCGGATTGGCGTGAGAGCCATGTGGAACAAGAGACCGACCTAGGGTTAGTGGCATGAACCTTGGTTGGGTTGTACTACTCGGACTACCGAGATTGAGGCAATGACGCTTCCTCTACCGGGCTAGTGAGGTCACCCCACGCCTTATATATTTTTTCAGGTGATGATCCCGTTGGGAGAGTTCCGTAGTCTCTCCATGGACGTGTGGATGTATGTCCGCCCTTTTATGCATGGGAGGAGGACCACACTTTTATTTTGTTGGGCATTAGGTCGATAAATATGTTCCTTTTGCACATGTAAACCAAACTTATAGAAATATATTATTTTGATCCGGCTAGCATGTTAGCCGAGGTGGTATGGCCCATGTATATCCCTTGGAGCGCTATGAGCGGGGATTGTGTTCTTTTGGTGCACTTCGGTGCCGGATTGTGTATTTTGAACAAATTCTAGCATGTTTCGCCTTAGAGCGCTTTAATATCATTATTGAATATTTTCCCTTGGAGTTATGATTGTGAATTGGATGAATTGCCATGAATTGCGAGTATTAGGTGTTTGGCCGAAAACGACGTTTTTCTAGGTTTTCAAACTAACCCTTTTCGATTCGAATGGAAAAACCCGTTTTCGCCTACCCCCGTAGCCCCGGTAAATTTCCTTGCTTTTAGAAACGGATTTAATTAAATTCGTTTTCTTAGATATTTTAAACTTTAGAAACCGGCGGCGCGAAAAACATACTTTTCCAATATTTATGATTTTTCGGGACCGACGGCGCGAAAAACAAAGCCATATCGCAAAATCTCGCGTTTTTGCATATTCAAACTTTATGGCAAGTGCAGATTTGGGCAGTAGCTTCACTGTTCTATACTTAGAAAAAAATTTCAGTTTTCAGATTTTCCAAAAACAATCTCATTTTTTTGGTTTTGGACATGCCAGCCGCAGCAGGCCGCGCATGGCTGCTGTGCGCGCGCGCGGTGCGCTGTAGCGCGCAAGGCTGCATGCGGCATGGCATGCCATGGCCTGCTGCAGCGGCATGAAATGTCCGATGTTCGAAAAATCGTATTTTCCTCCTCGCATCTCTGAATGGACCCCCGTTTGTTTCTATGGGTTTTCCTACGTCCAAATTATCGGGATAAAATTTGAAAGGACCAGTTTAACCCTGAAATGACTGTTTTACCCTTAGTGAAAGAGGGGTACTTCAACTTTAGTTTTAAGTCGGTGTTGTCTGACGCCACTTTTGAAAATTCATATCTCCTTCCTCGTGGCTTCAAATTAGGTCTCGTTTGTTCGTATTGCTAGTTTTAGGTACAAATTTTGTAGTTGTAGTTGGAAATTATTATTTTACCCCTGATTTGACCATTTTACCCTTGGGTGAACATGGTGGGTCAGAATGATTCGATCAAGGTACCGAGTGTTTCGGTTTGCCTCCTTTTCGATCCCGTGTGATCTTTTTGACATATTTGAGATGTTTTATGTCTATTTTACCCTTGTTTGGGTATTTTATGACTGAAATGGATTTTATTTCATTTTTATTTCTTCCGCATTCACTCCCTTAGCTCTTAGGCTTGGGTTTTGGAGTCCTAGGAAATTAGGGGTGTGAGATGGACAATGGTGCTTCTCTCAACGTCATGCCATTCACCATCATGAGGCAGGCCGGTATTAAGGATGAGGCCCTGACCGGGAGGCCAATTGACATTTCAGGTTTCAATGGGATAAGACAGAGGACCTTGGGCTATGTCACCGCCGACCTGCAGGTTGGGGACATCCGAGGGCCTGTCCGTTTCCACATCATTGAGGGAGAGCCATCTTACCACGTTCTGCTGGGGAGGTCTTGGATGCATCTCCATGGTGTAGTCCCTTCTTCGTATCATCAGGTGATGAAGGCCATTTGGGACACTGGGACTACTATTGTCAAGGCCACAAGGAACACCTTCTCTCTCAGCGAGGTTCATTTGTCCGATGTTATTTACTTAACCAACTTTTGGGCTGTGGATGAGGGCCTTGAGGAAGGCGAGGCTTATGCTACCCCGTTGCCCGACTGGGAGGATATCGCCCAGTCTGATGACGACGATGTTATGATGGTCATCTCTCATAAATAAAAGCGGAAGGTCGAGAATGACGAGGATCTTTCCAAGAGAGTGCGCAAGGCTGATGGAAGCTACATTTACCAGTTGTGACAGTGCGAGGGGCCGGATGCGCCAGTCCTGCAATGACCATTTTTTGGCAGAGGCATCTGTCCCTATCGAGGATTCAGTCAGGTAGGATGACCAGCAGTCAGGTCTGGCCGCAGCCCAGAAGAAGGGTGTTGAGGAGGTCGATCTGGCCAAGGCAGGAGAGCAACCCCGTATGGTTTCTATCAATCGCGAGATATCCGTTAAGTTCAAGGAGTGAATGGTGGGCCTACTCAAAGAGTATCAGGATGTATTCGCTTGGAGCTATGACCAGATGCCGGGACTCGACCCCGACCTGGTTGTGCACCATTTGAATGTTGAATCAGGAGCCGTACCAAAGAAGTAGGTTTCCCGAGTGTTTGCGCCGGAGATTGAAGGTCAGATTAAGGATGAGGTCCAGCATTTATTGTAAGCCGATTTTATTAGGCCCATTCAGCATCCGACTTGGTTGGCCAATGTGGTACCTGTACGAAAGAAGAATGGAAAGGTTAGGGTCTGCATCGATTTCAGGGACATCAACAAGGCATGCCCAAAGGACGAGTTTCCATTGCCGAATGTCGACGCCATTGTGGATGTCACTGCTGGGCATGGGATGTTCTCTTTTATGAACGGTTTTAGTGGTCACAATCAAATCAGGATGTCCGAGGAGGACGCACCCAAAACCGCTTTTCGCACTCCAATGGGGAATTTTCACTTCACCGTAATGCCATTCGGATTGAAGAATGTCGGAGCGACCTACCAAAGGGCCACGACTGCCATTTTCCACGACATGATCAACGTTTTTGTTGAATGTTATGTTGATGATTTGGTGGTCAAGTCGAAGCAGCCAACGAACCACATTGATGATTTGAGGAAGGTCTTCGACAGGTGCAGACACTACCAGCTGAAGATGAACCTAGCCAAGTGCGTTTTTAGCATGACGAAAGGGAACTTCTTGGGTTTTGTCGTGCATCAGCGAGGTATTGAGGTCGATGGTGACAAAACGGCGGGTATCATTACTCTGGGTCCACCCCGTTCCTTGAAGCAACTTAGAGAATTTATTGGCAACATTTTATACCTGCGACGCTTCATTCCTGATCTCGCCGAGCTCATGCAGCCATTTCTACCTCTTCTTATGAAGAACGTTGTTTACGTTTGGACCCCTAAGTGCCAGCAGAGCTTTGAGGCCATCAAGAGCATCTTGGCTGCACCAGATACCATGACAGCACCCAGGCGGGGAATGCCCCTCCGACTTTAAGTTTCTGCGACCGACCATTCACTGGGGGCAATCCTCGCCCAGGAGGAGGATGCGTGCGAGTATCCCATTTATTATGCTAGTAGGGTCATCCGTGGCACCAAACTTCGGTACACTGTAGCTGAGAAGTAGTGTCTTGCGTTGGTTTTCGCCATAAAGAAATTCTGGCATTATTTCTCTACGCACACTGTGGAGCTGATGACCAAAAATGAACCGGTGCGCTACATGGTGTCCCTGCCTCCTTCCGGCGGACGTCGGACCAAGTGGTTGATGGCCTTGTTAGGGATCGACATTTAGTGTGTGCCACCCATGACCATTAAAGGGCAGGCACTGGTGGATCTGCTATCTCATTCTTCTTGTGGCCGGGACTCGACTGACCTGTTCATGGCCGAGGCCGAGGAATGGGAACTGTCATTCGATGGAGCGTCCACTGCCCTTAATGGTGGGGCCGGTATTGTTCTCACACCAAGCGGCAGTGGGCCTCAGGTTCATCTTTCTTATAAGATGGATTTTTCGTGCTCCAACAACGAGGCTGAGTATGAGGCATTGCTGTTAGGGCTGAGAGAGGTATAGAGATGGGGTGTTCGATGCTTAAAGGTGAAGGGGGACTCTCAGTTCATCATCAAGCAGGTCACTAGCGAGTTCGCTGTGAAAGAGGACAACCTGGCTCCTTATCATACCCAGGCGCAGCTGTTGCTCAAGCATTTCGATGCTGTGGAGTTCACCCATGTTTTTAGGTGTAGGAATCGCTTCCCCGACGCTCTGGAAACTCTGGCATCAAAGTTGACTTGAGCAGAAAGGCTTATCATTGGAGGTATGGAGGTGATCTGCCCCCACGACGGTGGAAGGTTCCGACTTGGTAAAGGTTGATGATTGGTGTGTGTCTATTATGGAAGGATTAACAAAGGAGGATTTCGATGGGTCAGTGACTAAGGGATTCGTACTCATCAAGGGGGACTTCTACTTCAAAGGGCCTGAAGGCGTACTGGCTCGATGTGTCTCTGAGGAGGAAGGTGCCACTATTCTTGAGGAGACTCACTGGATTGTATGCGGCGTGGAGGACGTTAGTCTTTACCGGAGGATCCAACGCAGAGGTTTCTATTGGCCCGGTATGATGGCGACCACCAAGGACGTTCAAAAGAGCTGCATTCTCTGTGCTCGCACCCCTCAAGGTGGTGAGAGTGCTTTTCAGACCGACTTGTCTGACTGGCAGAGGCCGTACATCGACTTCCTCCAGGAGGGCAAGATACCCGACCATCGAATGGATGCGACACTTGTCAGGAAGAAGGTGGTATGTTTCTTCCTCCATGAGGGCGTACTTTATCGTAAAGGATTCTGTGGGAGCCATTGAAATGCATCAACCATGAGGAGGCCACCATTGTCATGAGGGAGGCGCACCAGCATGACCATCAGGGCAGCGCAAAGCTGTACTAGCACTTGGTTACATATGGGTATTATTGGCCTACGAAGGAGAAGGACACTACTACTCACGTGTGGCGGTGTGAGGCTTGCCAGAAGCATGACAACCTTATCCACGCACCTGCTGTTAGCCTTCATTCTTTATCTACGCCTTGGTCATTCCATACTTGGGCATTGGACATCGTCGGACCTATCACCCCTAAGTCCGGAGGGCACGCTTGGATCTTGGCTGCTACCGAGTTCTTCACCAAATGGGTCGAGGTTGTTCCACTAAGGCGGACCGTTGCGGCTGTTGTGGTCCAGTTTATAAAGGAGCAGATCATTTATTGGTTCAGGGTGCCACACACCATTCTGTCCGACAATGGGACGCCCTTCGTAAACAAGGACGTGGGGGCACTTTTGGAGCAGTATCAGGTGATACATCACACTTCCACGCCCTACTACCGTAAGGGCAATGGCAAGGCCGAAGCCACCAACAAGACGGTGATCCGGATCCTGAGAAAAATGTTGCACGATCATGGCAAGGGTTGGGCTGATCAGTTACCAATGGCTCTATTGGATTATCGCACCTCTAGGCGACGGGTGACTCAGGAGACTCCATTCACCCTGGTGTATGGAATCGATGTTGTACTACTCGAGGAGTTGGCAGTACCCTCTGCACGTTTCGTGGCCGCATGTTTTAGAAGTCTTGGATGAGAGGAGGGATGCTGCGTCAGCAGCGTCACAGAAGTATAGGGCCAGGATTGCAAGGGCCTATAATACTTTTGTTAGGGAAAGGGCTTTCGCTAAGGGAGATTTAGTCCTGAAAATGGTTGACGTTGTGATGAGGGGCCAGAACCTAGGGAAATTTGCACCCAAGTGGGAAGGACCTTACACCATAGGCAAGGCCTCACCTAACGGTTACTATGAGTTGACTAAGGTTGGTACCGGATTCAGGACTAGCCCCCTTAACGCCAAGTGGATCAAAAGATTTTATCCTTAGGAAAATCTCATCTGACCACCTCTGACTTTGTCTCGCCTCATCCAAGACGTTCTATTTATGCTCTTCATTTCTTTATTCTCTTATTTTCTTTTGCTTAAGACAGTTAGGTTGACAGGAGAGTTGGAACTTTTCCTTTTAACCTTCTGTCCTTGTGATTATTTCTTTTTAGTTAGGTTATTGGCACAAACGAGTCGCAACATATATGAGGGCATACATGTAAACAAATAGAAAAATATATAGAGACAGATCTTTATTTAATGGAAGGCAAGGCTCAAGCCCCTACCAAGGCGAAACTTCAATACAAGAGAGTAGCCTTGAATGTGCGCTTTAGCCTTTTTTCCCGTGCAAGGTTCGCAGAAAGGCGCGTGTGCCACAATGGCGTCCCCCTTTTCTTATCTACTTGCATGAAAATTTGTCAAGCCGGCGCCTTCCATGACACGACCTGCATGTTTTAAAAACAAAACAAACAACGAGCAAACAAAAAAACATATATATAAAGCATATGCACAAATAAAAAAAAACAACAACACACCATCAAATAGGCATTAATTTAAGATAAACTGTTAGAAAAAAATGTGGGTCACTCAAAAGAGCACAAGGTTAAGCATGCCAAGGCACGCCTCCAAAAATAAGGCCCGCCTTCAGGCAGGCACAATACTGTACATGTGTTAACGTTTACATTTCCCAAAAATATCTTATCAAAATGTGTGAAATTGTTTCTAACATAAAAAAAGAGAAAAGAGATTGTTCTTAAGAGTTTGCAGGGTTTTGGTAGCAGGATGGATCTTCAGGGCAAAAGGAAAGGGTCGGTATCCCGCACACGGTCCACAACCCGTTGCTCATCAGTAGCCTCCAACAGCCGAATGGCCTCCGTCTCCTTGTGCGCCGTCTCAGCATCGTTCTTTCCAACACTCTCCTGCAGCGTTATGGCATCCCTCCTCATCTGGGCTGCCTCTTCCCTGAGTTTCACCGATTCGGCATGGGCATTCTCACCGGCAAGGCGCAGGACACCGCCGTCATCCCTTATCTCAATTTTATTCAGCCTTTCCAGGAACCAATGCATATTGATGCCAAATTGTACAGCCTGGGCAGCCAACCTCCGGGCACCATCTAAAGCCTGCAGAGTCACATCCCCTACGGTAGACCTGACCACCTGCTGGAAGTACCGAGCGAGCCCATCAAGCATAGGAGCCTGGGCCTGTTTGAAGGCTATATTGAAGCCATCAAACATCCTAGGGTGGGCGATGGCCAGGCAATTAAGTGTTGGAATGGAGCTTCCACTGCAGTAGAAACCCTTCTATCTGAGTAGGTCTGGTGGTCCACAGTCAGGCATGGGATTGCTAGTCCGGGGGACTGAACCACTTGAAGCAGGTCCGGATCCAGTAGCCATGGCAGTGGTTTGGCATGGAGGATCTACAGGAATTTGTTGAGGAGGACTTGCTAAGACACGAGGGGAAGCCGAACGGCCACCCCTGGAAGGAGCGGCCGCCTCCTCATCAGAGGATACTTCAATAGGGGCAGAGTCTGAAGGGGCTGAAGAAGGGGACTTGAACGCACTGGATTTACGGGTAGAATGCCGTCGCTTCTTCGCTGCCGGACCGGGAGCATTCGGGGACACCTGTCTCTTGGGGCAAGTTGGCCAAGGGGAACTTTATCCTGACTGTCCCCCTCCTCCGGAATAGGGGTCTTCCTAGCAGGGGCACTCCTCTTGAAACGATCTGCAAGAGGAACACCGTCATCGCTGCCAGATGAAGAAAAAGTGTAGAGGGGACGATTGGTCTTCCCCATGGCTACCATTTTTTTTTTATCTTTTTCTCTTTCTTTCTTTCTTTCTTCTTTCCTTTTCTCTCTCTAAACTTATGGACTTCTCTCTGATTTTTCTTTCTCTAAAAATGCCTAACACTTGTGTTTGAAATGTGAATGGAAAAACAGGTAAAGGGTGGGGGTATTTATACCTGAGTGAATGGACTCTTGGGTGCCTGAAGAATGCGAGGCTCCGGATCCTGCATTTAAGGAGGAACCGGTTACCGCATTTAAGTCTTCTGAAGTTGGGATCCTCTGCGCTGCGCCCCATGGAGTCTCAGTACGAAGCAGGTCTGCATCCTTAAAAACATCAGCAATATTGTCAAGAGGAACTGCCAAGCCGAGGGCATCAGCCCTCCTCCTCGACAATCTTATCCTGCTCGCAACTGATGGAGTCTACGACCCTGATGAGGCACTTGGCTCAAAAAAAAAGAGAAAAAAGAAGGAAGGTTCATTTAAAAATTCTGCAAGTTTATATTTCTTTCCTTCTTCACATGTACGTATATATATATATAATATAAATAAAGCCCCACTCAAGAGGGGGCAATAAATGTACTAATAAATTTATTTTTAAGTACATATTTAGATATCTTACATTGACAGGGTATTATTTTAGGGTGCACTCGACTCATAGAGGGGTCTCATTTAGGGTACTGGGCTACTGGGTAGAGCCTCGGACCCGCCCCACCGAAGTTGGTATATGGATTGACCCAATGTGTCCGACTTCGAGGCGGATTACTCGCGGCAACTCAAAAGCCTTCTAAAGGTGGTCCTATTATGGCAGCGCACCTGTGGAGCTGAAGAGCGTACACGGGAGTAGTACCTCCATAGTCTACGGGTCCTGATGACGTAGCAGTCTCTCAAGGGTGTTTACCACCATTTATGCACAACTCTAGCGGTATATGCATGTACTGCGAAGGCTATTGGGGAGTGATCCATTGCACAACTGATCCAGATGTGGCCATAGATGCTGCGTAGCCGTGACACGTGGACAGCGCGACACCATCCTCACATTATGAAGGGATTGGAAAGAGCATGTGGCATGGAGGCTTGGAGTGTAGTTTAGTCATGATAAAGGCACATAATATGGATTCTACCCATTATTCATAATGTGGAAATAATTCTCCTTCTAGGCCCACATCATGGCCCTCATCACCTTATTAGAGAAAAGTGGAGCATTGGTAGGACTTGGGGACCACTACATTTAGGGCAACATTTTGAGCCTTGTTACCTATAAATAGAGGGCAATAGTGCATTGCCTAGGGATAAGATCCTCTCCTCCATCTTTTTGGAAGACTCATTTCTTTTCATAACATTCCCTTTTTCCTTTTCTTCTCTCTTGGCTTGGAGGCTACTCCTCCAGGGACGACTACCATTTTCTCACTGTTTTTGCTTCCTCTGTGCTTCGGCCAAGGAGCTTTTGATTTCGCCTTCTTCACGTCTGACGCTTCTTCTCCACTTGCTTCTCTCTCCTCCATCTCTTGGTCTTTAGCTATTTTGGGGGTATTTCATTCTTTGGGCTTTTTATGGTTTTAGATCTATCAATGCTCACTACCCATTCTCTAGTTGTGATGAGTCTACACTTTTTGCTCTTCTCCACCATCTTTTTCCTCTCCTTTCCTTCTATTTGCTTGAGATTTTCGACCATGGATTGTGACCTCTTTGTTCTGACTTGATAGTGGAGCCTTATCTCAATTTTTCTCTTGTTTCTCACCTTTTTCACCCACAATATTTATATCATGACACATGTTCTTTTATGTTACACATCAATCAAGTGAAGGAAATAAACAAAGGTAGAAAATCCAATCTTTCCTTTTCCTTCCATTTTTTATCTTTCTTTCTTTCATACAAATCTTTTTTCTCTTACAAAATCAATTGTTGAGTGTTGATTTCGAAGCTCTTAGTTCTGGGTCTGAGAAAATCTACTGTTAGTTAGTGGTGCTTTCTCTCTCCATAAACTGCTATTTCAGCTCCATAACTTCTCTTTCTTTCTCTCTCTTTTTTGTATAAGGCAATTCTAGGGTTTTTTTTTTTCAATTTCAAACTGGTAAAGAAAAAATACATCACATTATGGGTATCAAAACCCGGCTTGTGAATTATATGAGAAAACAATGTCCATTCGATTTCAGCAACCTGGATTATGCGCTCTCCATGTTTGATAAAATGTCTCAAACAAGACCTCTTCCTTAAATTATTCATTTCACTCAATTAATAAGGTCCATTGTCAGAATGAAGCATTACTCCACTACTATTTCTTTACTTAATCTCCTCGAGTCCTCAAGAATAGCTAAGCCAAACACTTATACTCTAGGCATCTTGATCAATTGTTACTACAATCTGAACCGGGTTGATTTCAGATTCTCTCTTCTTATGAGGACTTTGAAGCTTGGTTATCAAGTGAAATGTACAATGCTCACCACTCATCACCACTTTAATGAGGGGACTCTGTAGACAGGATAAATTAGGTCATGCAGTAAAGTTGTTTAACGATATGAGTGCGAAAGGATTTCAACCTGATATAGTTACTTGTGGGACCATTATAAAGGGGTTGTGCAATACGGGGAACACCAGTGTTGCTATTTACTTGGTTAGGACGATGGAAGAAAGAAAATGTACAACCGATGTGATTGTTTATAGCACTATTATTGATAGTCTCTGTAAGGACAGATTGGTAGCCGAGGCTTTTGACTTCTTTTCAGAAATGATTTCTAAAGGCATTTCGCCGAATCTGTATACTTACAACTCCTAAATGCTAGGAAGTAATTCCCGCCCAAGATTATCCACACATGTTTTTAATCAAACACATAAATCACACAAATAACACACAATATTTAACGTGGTTCAACCCCAAGATTGGCCTACGTCCACGGAGAGAGAATATTCATTAGGAATATATTATAAATGTCCATCACACCTTCTCTTAATACAATCGCATACACCTGGTATCCATTGCACCTTCTCTTGATGTAATCGCATACAACTCACCCTCACACCTATCTTCCTGACCACATCTCTATATTTTCTCTCTAAGTATCAACCCAAACCCTAGTTCTCTATTTATAGAGTTAAACCCCCCTCCCTGCTGAACAAGAAAAACAATTTCTTGTTGGATAAGGATTACAACTCCTTGGAGAATAAAACTCTCTAACAAGAAATTTCTTTTACAATACAACTCTAATAGGAAACCTAATTACAATAGAATTTGAGACACTTTCCTAACACTTAATCCTTGGCTTATGCAATTCAAACCAATTCAAAGAGGCTATAAGAATGGTGAATCGAAAACTCAATCCAAATGTAAGAACCTTCCGTATATTGGTGGATGCTCTTTGTAAGGAAGGGAGGGTCGCGGAAGATGCATAAATAGTTGAATTGATGATTCAAAGAGGTGTGAATCCTAATATAGTCACTTACAATTCACTTATGGATATATATTGCTTACAGAGTAAATTTCACGAGGCATAGAAGATATTTGATTTGATGGTTGCTAGGGGTTATTGCGCTGATGTTTATAGCTATACCATATTGATTAATGGATATTGTAAGCAACAAAAAATGACCGAGGCTCTAAAAATGTTTCAAGAAATTTCTCGGATGGGATTGGTTCCTAATACCGTTACATACACTACTCTTATAGGTGGTTTCTTTCATGCTGGAAAACCTCTAGTTGCCCGATAATTTCTAAATGAGATGCAAGCCCGTGGCCACAATCCTGATATTATTACATACTGTACTTGGTTAGGTGGATTGTGTAAGAACAAATGTCTGGTTGAGGCAATGGCCTCGTTTCAAAACATGGAAAAATATGGATTGCATCCTGATATTGTGGCTCACACCATCCTCATTGATGGTATGTACAGAGCTGGAAACATTGAAGCTGCAAGGGAGCTCTTCAGTGGTCTTTCTTCAAAAAGCTTGCAACCTAATGTTCGTACATATACTATTATGATCAATGGACTTTGTAAGAAAGGGTTGTTAAGTGAAGCAAACTTGTTGCTGAAGAAAATGGAAGAGATTGGTTGCTCATTAGATGGTTGCACTTATAATATAATTGTGCAAGGATTTATTCGAAACAATGAGATGTTAAGGGCTATGCAACTTCTTCAAGAAATGCTTGAGAAGGGATTCTCTACCGATGCATGTACTATGGCCTTTTTTTGAAAACATCAAATAATAGTGGATCGGATCAGTCAGTTTTGGATATGCTCAATAAGTTGATGTGATCTGTATGGGGTCTTCTATAGGACTTATTTATTTCCCTCAGCAAAACAAGAAATTGTTTAGCAAAATGAAGAAAACTTTGCTAGACTATCTACTTCATTACGGTAACCATGAAAAACTATGGTTGTAGACAAAATTAAGCCCTTTATCTTTTAGTAAATTAGGGTATTATAATATTTGGAATGAAGTACAACCATTACCGACTTTCTATGTTGAGACAAAAGGGTGACTGTTAGTATTTTCAATGGGGTTTATTTGATATGAAGATTTGTCGACAATATTTTTTTCCCTCGAATGTTTTATGGTTTTGTTGATGTAGCTTTTATTTTTGAAACACTGTTTTTCTAAATGCCAAAAAATGCACAACACAAGAATGAATTAATTATTTAGATTTTTCTTCCTTTATATACATTCCCTTTTTAGGCTTTGATCCCATTAGGGAAACATTATTTTTCTTACATCATTCATTTTATCTCTCTTACATCACTATCTTTATTTTCAAGTAATTCTAGCTTGAAATGGGTCTAATCTTTGGGCTTTCGGTGACCTTGTTGGGCTATCATCCTGATGGGCCTCTATGGGCCTAAAGATTTTCACACTTACACAAGCCCTCTTATTGGTTGTGGGATTTCGAGCAGTCAGACCCATTACCAATAAGATAAAGTGTGGGAGGGAATATATATACATCACCCCTGTCGGGGTGACATGGCAAGTACATTAAACATGACAGCTGTGCCATCATTAACATTTCAAATTCATGACTTAGGTGGCCTTGATTCACGTGATGGGGGCTGAGAAGAAGGCATGATGCTTATTTTCTTGTGCACATGGCTCTTCGCATCCTTCAGTGACCTCTATAAATACCCCAGGGTCCATTTGCGAAACACTTCTTGCATTTCAAAGCTCTTGGCTCTCAAAAACTCTCTACAACTTGGTTTATCCTTTTGTTATTGCCAGAATCAACACCTCTTTCCAGAAAAACTCACGAAATCTCACCGAAATCCACCTTAGAGTAAGTTCTTTCTTCCAGCTCTCCTACCTTTCTGTCAATATGTCTTATACTGATGATACTCGGTCGAGTAGTGACCATCTCCCTTCTTCTGTCGATCCCGATGCCTCCCTTAGTTCCCCATCGGTAGAGGTGGTTAGGAGGGTCAGATCTAGTCCTCTTGAAGTCACCCAAAACACTATTGTGGGTTAGGATCTGGCTGGAGGAAGATTGAGATATCAATTCTATGCGGATCCCCTTCCCCATACACATAGGGTAGATACTGTGTTGAAGAATGTAAGGGTTAAATGTAGGATACCCGATGGGGTGATATTTAAGAATTATCCCAAGAAGTGTGATTTCAGGATAGAGGAGGGGGTTAGGGATTACCAGATCTTGTTGTCAGCCTTCCATCTCCAAGTTCTTTGTTTCCCAATCCACCATTTCTTTCTCTATATCCTATCCACCTTAGGTCTGGCTTCGCTTCAAGTGGGGCCCAATTTCTTCAGGATCGTGACTATGGTCCTTATAATCAATCAGGAGATGGGCCTTGTTCTGGGTCTTGTTGAGCTCCTGTTCTCTTATAAGATACATGACCAGAATGACTGTAGGGGTCGGTACAATATTTTTACTTTAACAGGGAGAAAGATGTGTGATGGTAATGAGAAGTCCAATAAGGGTTGGAAAGAAAAGATGATCCTGGTGAGTGGGAATTGGAGGCTTCCTGGCTCAGCCAGATTTGTAATCCCTAAGGTGTTTAATCAACATCTATTCCCTTTTTTTCAAACCTTATAACAGATGGTCATGCTATTGTGAACAATGCAATGATAAATTGGGTCATCATGTGCTAGAGTTTCTGGGAGCACCCAATCGGTTTAAAACTCTAAACTATATCTCATCCCGATTTGATATCCTTAAGTCTAAAATCTGGAGCCAGCCCTTGAGGAGGTGTGGCAATTACCTGACTGGTGTTAATTTGCAGGAACTAACATCAGAAGAGAAAACACCATGTTGAGGATCCCGCCACCCATTCTTAAGAAGAAGGCCAAGCGAGTATCGGGCTCTTAAACCAATCCTTCGGTGCCACGGGATGCCCAAGACAATCCGATATCCCAGGGTACTCCAACTCCTCTCCTCGGGGTGGTTCCCCCACCACCATCAGGAAGTCCTCCAACAATTTCTCCTCCTCCTTCCGGGGAGGGTACTGCTAATTCGCCTTCTATCCCTTCTTCTGGGGGGGGGGGAGGGATTCCCGTTCCTGGATCCTGATCGGTTGAGGGAGGGGGCACTCTAATAGGCGCACAGCATCCCCGGTCTAAGGAAGATGTCCCTTACCGATCGGTTCGGCCCCGTCTAACCACGACTTCATCGCCAAGCATAGTGGCCGAGTCCGGAGCTGCATATGGGAAGGAACAACTCGTCCCATGGGGACCAAAGATAAAACTTCTGGGCGGTGGCTTCTTGGTCACGGGGAACAATACCATTGATAATGATGTTGCTCTTCAGGAGATGGGTCTCCAGATGTAGACCCCGACAGACTGAAAGAAGATAACACAAATTGATCGGGCAGAGTTGGCCTTGACCAGTCCAGAGATTTCCATGAAGGTACGTTTTTGACCTTGTTGTTTCTCCAATCACCCTTTCTGTATTCCTGTATTTTATTCATTGATTTGGCTGACACTTGTTTTTTTTCCTCTTTTACTTATGGCAGATGCCCTATTTAACCCAAGCATATAAAGCAAAGCTAGAGAAGGACAACATGTTGCTCAATAAATCTTCAGAGCTCAGTGGTTGAAGGAAGATGCAAGAAAAATGTGGCTTCCTTACTATCGGTAGCTAATGATAAGTTGGAGGTCCAGACCACATGGGCAATCACTACAAAGCAAAATCTTTTGGTGGCCCAAGAAAAGATCAAGAAGATGGTGGTAGTTCATCGGGCCCTGGCTACTGAAGTCGAAGGCTTGAAGGTAGAGAATGGGGGCCTGAGGGCTTCCAAGAAGAAGCTTCTGGAGGAGAAGGTTGAAATTAAGAACTTTTTGGCATTGGAGAGGTCAATAGTGGAAATGTTCCATCGAGGTGGCAATTAGATGTACACGCATATCTGCGACATGGCCCAGTACCAGATCAGGTTCTGTTAGAGACTTGCTTTCTGGACATCCAAAAACCTGTTGAGAAGAGGGACTTTGCCTCAGTGGAGGAGTTGGATGAGTCTCTGAGCATTGCTCTACCGTATGATGATTCGGTCGGAGGTCCGGATGATGTTCCTTTTTGTGAGTTCTTGACCAAACCTCTTCCGGGGCCCACTCCAGATTCCGATCCTTCAGAACAGCCTGCTCCTGTCCAAGTTTTAAACCCAGTAATTGCTCCTATGGACTCAAATGTGGCGGGCACTGGGGCTGGCACCTAGATAGTGAACTCTTTCGGGCCTCGATATAGGCTTTAGGGTCGTAAGACATATGATTTTTCTTGGATTTTTCTTTTTGTAAAACATTTTGTAAGCCTTGGCCATCGGAGCCCATATTCTGAATAAAAATCATGGTTCTTGTCCATTTGACTTCTGTAATGCTTAGATTATTTTGCCAAAAAGTGTTGTGTCTTTTGGGCACTTGAGGGTATATGAGAGACATAACAGCACTTGGTTTATTTTTCACAAAATTTTGATCTCTTCTGAATTAGTGTTGTGTCTTTCGGGCACTTGAGGCCATGCGAGAGACATGACAACAATTGGTTTATCTTTTAGTAAAGTTTTTGATATCTTCTGGATCAGTGTTGTGTCTTTCGTGCACTTGAGGCCATGTGAGAGACATGACAACACTTGGTTTATCTTTTTGCAAAATTTTTGATCTCTTATGGATTAGTGTTATGTCTTTCGGGCACTTGAGGCCATGCGAGAGACATGACAACACTTGGTTTATTTTTCACAAAATTTTGATCTCTTTTAGATCAGTGTTGTGTCTTTCGGGTACTTGAGGCAATGCGAGAGACGTGACAACACTTGGCTTATTTTTCATAAAATTTTGATCTCTTCTGGATCAGTGTTGTGTCTTTCGGGCACTTGATGTCATGCGAGAGACATGACAACACTTGGTTTATCTTTTTGCAAAATTTTTGATCTCTTCTGGATTAGTGTTATGTCTTTCGAGCACTTAAGGTCATGTGAGAGACATGACAACACTTGGTTTATTTTTCACAAAATTTTATCTCTTCTGGATCAGTGTTGTGTCTTTCGGGCACTTGAGGCCATGCGAGAGACATGACAACACTTGGTTTATCTTTTTACAATTTTTTTATCTCTTTTAGATCAGCGTTTTATCTTTCGGGCACTTGAGGCCATGCGAGATATACGACAACACTTGGTTTATTTTTGCATCAATAGTCATTTGTAAGTTGTTTTTGCCAAGAAAAATAATTTTACTAATGCCTATTTTTAATTGATCCGGCGCTGGGGCCGTTTTATAAAAGTGAACAAAGTAAAAGTAAAATTGGCCTGTTACGGGTAGTACCTCTTCAGGTAAGAAGAGACATGAGAAAGCTTCTGGAGGATATCGAAACCAATGAGAAGATCTTTGTTTGGAAGTTCAGATCCTAACACTCGATGTTTAATTTGGACTCCAGGGAACAATTGGATTAAGATTGGTTTGCTCTGAAAAGTGATCGCAAATGTTTCACCATTAGCAGCAGTAAATGGGAAGTATAGCAGGATTCATAATGGTTGAAGCAACACCAATGTCAAAGAAGGCGATGACAGAGATGGGGTGAGAATACTTTTCTGGAAAGACCTTGATTTGAGCCAAAGGTTGGACAAGAAGAGCAGGGGAGATGGAAAACTCAAAAGAGAAAAGGTCCTTAGAGAAGTCTTCTTCATCTGAACTGGAGAACACGGAGGAGTCATCAGAATCAGAAGCATCAAGGGAGAAAGCAATGATATTTGATGGAGAGGCTTCATCATCAAGAGAAGAGACTGACTCGATGTCAACATCGTCATCAGTAGGGAGAATAGAGGAGAGAGTCTGGATCATGTTTGCTCTTACAGCTTTGTTGGGACATTGTTTGGCATAATGGCCTTTCTTTCGGCAGATGTAGCATCGATAAGATTTTCGGATACCACGGATAGTTTTCTTTCTGAAGAAGCGCCATTTCTTTTTCTTAGCTTTAGGAAAAGAGGAGGATTTGCCAGATTTCCATTTTCGGAAATGTTTCTTCTTCGAACCAGAGGTAGGACAGGTACAAGAACCAGAACCTTTTCACTTAATAAGGAGATTTGGCCTGTCACAGGCAGTACCGAGCAATTTGCCTTGTTCATGCATAGTCTTGAGGAATTTCTGATAGTTACACAACTTCTCAAGAGATTGGAGGACATGCTGGTAAATGGATCCAAGAGAAGTATTGGGTAAGGTCATATTCTTTGTTTGGAGAAGCTTAAGAGTCTCATCGCCAAGAGGATCTGGAAGAGGCTTGAGAAATGTTTGCTTCAGATTTACATCGTCAATGCCACCAAGGATATAAAATCGCTGAGACATTCGAAGGAAATGGGCTTCAAGGTCCTTCCTTTTGAAGGAGTAGCAACGCATACTGAAATATTCTTCGCGGGCTGCACTGAAAAGACCTTCAGTGGAGCCAAGGAATTCAATGTGAATGGCGTCGACAAAGGCATTAATGGAAGGGGCTTGAACCAGTTGGAGTTGGCGGTATTCTCCCATACTAACATACCATTGGCGCAGACGACCAAGGAACTTAGAAACATAGTGGGTTAGGACTGTGCGCAAGGTAGTATTGGGGAGTAGCATTTCTGCAGAACACCAAGCATGGAGCTCATAAAACTTATCAAGCCACTCGCTTCGAGGGAGATCATCAATTGAAAAACCATGAGGGTTGGAAGCAGGATGAAAAGCTGGTGGAGGAGCTCTGGGATTTAGATTGGGGATGTCCTCTGGATCCTCAACTTCATCGATGATAGGATCATCTGGTGGGGGAGGAGGGTCAGCCATATACAGAACTGGATAATGGTCCTGACTGTCAGAGTCAGAAGTAGCAATTGGATCAGGAGCAGAGGATGGGGAAGCAGCTAGTTTAAAAAGCATGTCACTGATCGGGTTTTTGGAGGAAGGTTCAGAGGAATTGAACATGAGCTGTGGATGTGCTGGACCTTTGTCTTTGGGATATGGTTTAGGCTTGGAACCAGAAATGGGGCCAGAAAAATGTGAAGGAGAGGCAGCTGAGGAGCGAGTTGCAGTGATAACTGGAGGTGAATGAGGTGGCTTGGAAGGAGGTATAGAGGCCATTGGAGTGGCTGAACCAAATAAGCTATGGTGTCCAGTGGGAGCCATAAAGAGGGGTTGAGATATATTTTGGGGAGTGTAAGAGGGGTAGAATGGAGAAGGAAATGAGGTTCCAAACAGATCTGGAGGTTGCATAGTTTGGTGGATTTGTTGGGTTTGTAAGGATTGCAACTGGTGTTTGAGGCTTTTCATTTAAGCGTCTTTGGCAACAAAGGCTAAAGTGAAGGCTTGGTTAGTGTAGGCCATCTGGAGAAGCTCAGTATGAAGGCTCTGGATCTTTTGTTGTAGATCATGGATCAGAAGTTCAAGGGAAGTGAGCTTTCTGTTGACAGTATTCTCAAGAGACTGTTGAGATATGGCAATTCGCTACAGGATTTTATTTTGTGCAAGGGCATTGGCGGACTGCCAATTTAGAGCGGCTTCAGTAGCAACGACTGAAGTAGAAGATCCATCAAAATGGACATCAGTAGTATCAGGAACCTTGTGCTGATGGGTAGTATGTTCTTGGTCATCATGGTAGGAAAGAGGAGGGAAATCAACCTCAGACCAGGAAGATGAGGGAGAGAACATGTAGCAAGGAACAAGTTGAGGCATATCTGGCGGTGGAGCTTGTCTAGGAGCACAAGGAGTGTAAGGGGGCTTACAAGCTGGAGGAGAAGGCTTAGGTTGTGGTTTCATTGGTTTGCCATATTCGACATAGTAGTCGAATTTGCCAGAGGGTTCGCCAAATAGGTCAACGGTAGGATCACCATCCTCATATCGCTTTTGGAGCCGATACTGGGAAGATTTCTTCTTTCGCTTTGCAGGTTCGTCATCATCATCCAAATCACGGAGACAATCTTCACAATCACAAGCATCGAAATACTTGTGTCCAGTTTGGGGATCTTGAAAGTAGTAAATAGGATCGCCAGAGGATTGGAATTTACTGATGGGGATTTGGTTCCTCAGATCGGAGGGGCCGAACATGTTGATCTCTGGAAGCTTGGAGGAAAAGAGAGGCAAAGTAGTTGAAGAACTGCCTGGCTTGGGAAAAGTGATGGAAACAGTGCCATCGGGCTTGGTGATGCAAGTGGGATTACTGGAATGAACAGGTTTGGGTTGCTGATGAATTTTTTCATAAAAGGTGACCCAAGAGTTGGGGAGAAGCTGGTACAACTCAGCTTTGGATAACTGTTTGGGTATATGGGTGCAGGTAGCTTGGTGCTGAGTATTTATATCAAGGAGGAGAGCATCTTGGGAAGCATTGGAAGGGAGGCACATGTCCATGGCATGATTTTGCAATTGGTATGCCATTTGGTAGTGTAAAGTAGCCGCATATGTGGTAGGTACCGCAAAGGCACCATGGATATAGACTTGAATCTGTAGAGCATTCAGGAGGTGTGGATCCTTCAGAGGCATGTTAAAATTGGGGAAGAAGGTGAAGACCACCGTTCCCGCATTTAATGTCGTTTGGACTGTGGCGTTACAGGCATGTTGATACTGTTGGAATCTAGTATCAAGGAGTGCAATTCGGGAAGTGACTGGGAGGCCTTTGCGACCATGGAAGGAAAGAGAAATACGAACAGCTCCAAAGTGGAGGTGTGTATAGCCTTTTTGTTGCCACTGGGAGGGTAGCTTTGAAGGTAATTCCAGAGGAAACATTTGTTCAGCATCTGTGGCCGGGACAAAGCACTGATCAAACCGAGAGGCTTGAACATACTCAAGAACAGAACTAGGTCTTGGTGTTTGGAATAGTTTGGTGACTTTGTTGATGGTAGAGGGAGGTTTGACAAAAGCAGTGTAAGGGTTAACCAAAGGTAGGTCTGTAACTGGAACCTTACTGGATTCATCAAGATATTCATACTCGTATAGATACTCGACTTTTGAGGAAGAAGAGGGAATAAGAGATCTAGAAGAAGAATAGCGGAAAGAACGTGAGCTGGAGCCAGAACTGGAAGATCTAGACATAATAAGAGAGATCTGGGTTCATCAATTACTTCCACATACAAAATTAATCCAAAATCATAAGAGTATATGTTCACGCACACAAAAATTATCAAGAAGTGGTCTAGGCAGAGCGGGATCTATGGATCCGTCATGCACCGTAACTCTCTTCAGGTTTGGTACTTACATACATAGATAAAACGGAATCTATCAAAGAATCAAAGAAAACTTGATATTATTTCTGTATATATACATATACATACATATATGTATGTATATGTATATATATATATAGGAATGGGGTCTCTCTCCTTTGGTCTCTATCTGCAAATGTCAAGTACAGTGGACACCTTCTCTCTCTTTGAGATTACCCCTATATATATTAAATAAACTAACATAGTAGGATTAATAAATGAGTTATTGATTAAATTGTTATTTTCGTGATACACACACACACACATATATATATATATATATGTATATATACATATATACTAGTAATTATGCATGTACGTGAACCTGATTAACACTTATACTACTGCAAATAACTTTAAAATATTGTATTTTTGCAATAAATTTCAATGAATTACATATATCTCTCTAACCTTTTAATTTGTTGTAATTAATCTCAATTTTATTAAAAAATACTATTCTATTTATTAAATTTATATTTTTAAATTATATTAATTTTTTCGAGATATTAATTAAACCATTCACCTTAATTGCACTAGAGAAAATATCATCGAGAAAAAATATTTGACTAAAATTCAGTTCTTTTTTTTTTTTTGCACTTTACGCTGATTGAAGTAAGGTTAAATAATTTTTTTTAATAAAAAGAACAAAAAAATATTTATTTTTAAGAGCATAAAACTTTGAAAACAAATCAGAACAAAAAATCAATGTTTATACAATATTAATGAATTTTATCATCATTATTGATGTGATTGAATATAATTTAGAAATGTGTCTAATAATTTATTTTTATTTTTTTAAAATAAGGGAGCTATAAAATTCATCAAATATAAATTAATCTTATTTTATCAATCAAATATCTAAATACTCACTTATTATTGTCTAGGCGACTCAAAGTTCTTTAGGATCTCCAATGGAAATAACACTCTGTTTTCGCCTTCACACCCTAATATTTTCTCGCTTAACACCAATTCCCGCGAATCTCACTTTCCTTTCTCCTAAACAACCCCATTTCCAAAACACCCATTTGTTGTTGGATCACAAGATTATTATCACACTAGAATTTATGGAGAACAAAATATAAATGAGGGAAAAAGAGAATTAAGGAAAACAATTCTTGTAAGATTGCTTGATATGAAACTAATGGTTACATGTGTCTTTTATAGGCTTACAAATTCTAAACACACAATAAACTAATACACACACATTACATGAACTTCATTTTTTTTCAAGAATGACAACACACCTACTAAAGTTGTCAAACCTTAATTGACTAAAAAGAAACATCCATGACAACCCCATGAATAACACATGGGCTACATGGTTTTTATTTGACCAATTTAAACTTACTTTCAACAACCTCCCTTAAATTGGTCTTTGAAACTAACAACCCCGAGCATTTTCTTCAGTTTTTCAAACACGTTAGATTTTAACGGTTTAGTTAAAATATCTTCCATTTGATCTTCTGACCTGCAAAAATCTAGTTCAATTTTTCCATCTTTAACCAAATCTCGAATATAATAATATTTGATCTCAATATGCTTGCTTTGACCATGAAACACTGGATTTTTAGTAAGTTCGATTGCTGACTTATTATCGCATATGATTTTTGTTGGACCTCCATGCTCGTAGTGTAATTCATCCAGCATGCGGCGTAACCACACAGCTTGACATGTTGTCGATGTCGCTGCCATGTATTCCGTTTTCGCTGTTGACAATGTAATAATTTGTTGCTTCTTCGAGGACCAAGAAAACACTCATTCTCCTAGATAGAAAACATACCCGGAAGTGCTTTTCCGAGTCTCCACATCTCCAGCCCAATCATTGTCTGTATAGCCTACTAGACTAAAATCGTCATAATAGGTACAAAAAATTCCATGATCCCGAGTACCACTCAAGTACCGTAAGATCTATTTTGCTGCTTGTAGATGTGATTGTCGAGGTGTTTCCATGAACCGAATGATAAGCCCCACACCATAAACAATATCTGGTCTAGTGGAAGTCAAATAGCGTAGACTACTGATTATACTTTTGAAATATGTTGGGTTTACCAGTTCACCGCTTCTTTCTTTCCTCATCTCTAAACGTTTTGCCACTGGAGTCCTAATTGGCCTCACTGAATCCATATGAAAATTCTTGAGAATATCATTTGCATATTTATTTTATGAAATAAATATGTCATCTTCAGTTTGATACACTTCGATGCCTAAGAAATATGACATCAATCCCATATCCGTCATTTCAAATTGGCGAGTCATCGCCTCCCTGAAGTTAGTAAACATCGCCTCGCAATTTCCTGTAAATATCAAATCATCAACATAAAGACATACAATCATTATATCGCCATTAGCCTTTGATTTGATATAAAAGGTGTGCTCATGAGGACATTTTTGGAACCCATCTTCCAACATGTATGTGTCGATGTGTGTGTACCAGGCACGTGGTGCCTGCTTCTGTCCGTACAACCCCTTCTTTAACCTGTACACTTGTTGGTCAACATATACCTCCTCCTCAAGAATGCCATTGAGAAATGCAGACTTGACATCCATCTGATGTTTTGAGCTGCAAGTGCTACAGTTATTCGGTCCGTATCTATCCTTGCCACTGGCGCAAATACTTCGTAGTAGTCAATTCCTGGTTTCTGCTTATAGCCTTTAACTACCAATCTCACCTTTAATCGGTCCACCCGACCATTGGGTCTATACTTCGTCTTGTACACTCACCTGACACCAATTGACTTGTTTCCGACAGGTAAATAAGTTAGCTCCCAAGTATCATTTTTCTCAATTGCATGAATCTCCTCATTCATTACCTAGATCCACCGCTCATCGTTTCCTGCTTCCTTATATGAAACTGGATCAGAATTTATGAATAAGCAAAAAATTACTAGAGTTTTATCAATAAAATTCTCACCATTATCATTTGTGACCACATAATCCTGGAGATGTGTAGGCATCACGTGTGTTCGCTTTAGACGGCCTGCAAGTGCCGGTGAAGGTGATGAACTGTTTAGTGAAGAGCGATCACTTATTTCTTCTGTTTCATTTTCAATGATGACATGTTGCTCCGTATGTGGTGCTTTATTACATGCCCAAGTATCATCCTCGATGAATTGGACATCTCGGCTTACAATAACATCTTTTGTGAGAGGATTATAAAGCTTATAACCTTTAGTTACCTCACTGTAGCCGATGAAGATACACTTTTGGATTTTGTCATCAAGTTTCTTTCTCCGTTGTTCTGGTATATGAGTGTATACGATGCACCCAAATACTCGTAGGAGTGAAACATTTGGTTTGCTACCACTCCATGCTTCATATGGAGTTTTCCCCAAAACACTCTTCGTTGGACACCTGTTCAACAGATATATAGCACATGCAACAACTTCTGCCCAAAAAGGCTTTGGAAAACTTTGGCTTTCAACATGCTTCTAACCATTTCAAAAATAGTTTTGCTTTTCCTTTCAGTTATACCGTTATGCTGAGGTGTATAACTGGCGGTTAACTGGCATTTTATCTCTTGAGATTTGCAATAATTGTTGAATTTGCTAGAGGTGAATTCTCCTCATCTGTCCGATCTCAATGCATTGAGATTAAAGCCACTTTGTTTTTCAACAAAAGCTTTAAACTCTTTGAATTTTCCAAATGCCTCTAATTTTTGTTCTAGAAAGTACACCCAACTTTTTTTAGAAAAATCATGTACAAAAAATAGAACATACCTCTTGTGCCCTAGAGATTCTACCTCAACTGGTCCACATATGTCCATGTGAACCAACTCCAACGGTTGTTTGGCTCTCCATATTTTTCCAACTGGAAAAGATTCTTGGTGATGTTTTTCGAGAAGGCATCCTTCGCACAGGTGATCAGGAGCATCGATTAGTGGTAACCCCGTTACTATGTTTTTCTGCACCAGGAGTCTCAAGCCTTGAAAGTTTAGATGACGGAACCGAAGGTGCCATAGCCAATTGATATCTTTTGACCTCACTATCATATTCACCTCGATTTTTGTATAAAGATACAATGGGAACATTCTATTCTTTGTAATCTGCACCTTTGCCACTTGTTTCCCGCTTTTCCTATGAACGGTACACACACTATCCAAAATATGAATGTCATGCCTTTTTCTGAAAGTTGTCCCATACTCAACAAATTCTAGAACATCGTCGACACAAAAAAACATTAGCAATAGTGACATCGGTGTCATCTTTCGATAGAATTTTTACGTCACCTTTGCCCATTACAGGAACTTTGGATAGATTTCCAAAATTCACTTCACTGCGAAATGATTCGTCTAAGTGTGAGAATAGCTCTTTCCTCCCACACATGTGGTTGCTACATCCGGTATCTAAATACCATATATTTGTGCATGCGTCATCTAGCCCAACTTCGTTGCATGCTAGAGCTATGTTTTCTTCTATGTAAGCAAGATTTTCATATTCACTCTTTTCGTCCATCATATGGGTTCGACATTCATTTTTGTAATGTCCGAACCATTGACACCGATGGCATTTGACGTTGGTTTTATCACGTGTTTCGGTATTACCACTGCGACCTCCATAGTCATTTCTTTATCTGCCACGACTGCGTCCGCGACCTCACCGACCTTGACTGCCCCCTCAATTTTTCGAAACAAATCTGCTCTGCAACACCTGCTCTGTGCTAGAGTTGTTGGCCTTCTAGTTCATCCTTTGCTCGTGGAAGCCTAATGACCCATCAACCGTTCGATGGACATGGTTGATATGTCTTACCCTTCTTCAATCACCGCCACTACATAATCAAATTTTGTGGTCAAAGATCTTAAAACATTTTCCACGATCTTTTGATCATCAATCGTTTCTCTATTAACTTCAATTTATTAACGATGGATTGCACCCGATCGATGTACGCCGAGGTTGATTCTGAATCACCCATGGTTAGAGATTCGAAATCACCTCTCAACGTTTGTAGTCACACTTGTCTGACCCGATCATTGCCTCTGTAGGATTTTTGCAAAATATCCCACGCCGTGTGTGCCATTTCTGCCACCACTATTTTTTTAAATACCAACTCGTCTACGGCTTGAAAAATGGCATATAATGCCTTTTGATCCTTTTTCCGGATCTCAATTAGTGCATATTTCTCCTCCTTCTTCAACGCCTCAAATACTTTTGAGTATGCTAATTCGATGTAGCCGCTCTCCACCAAATTCCATAAATCTTGGGACCGAAAAAATACTTTCAATTGGACGGACCAACTGTTGTAATTTTTTCCGGTGAGCTTTGGAAGTTATAAATGAATCGAATTGTTTGCAGATATGATTCAATTTGCAACTTCGGGATCGTTGACTCTGATACCACTTGTTGGGTCACAAGATTATTATCACACTAGAATTTATGGAGAACAAAATATAAATGAGGGAAAGAGAGAACTAAAAATAATTTCTTGTAAGATTGTTTTATATGAAACTAATGGTTACATGTGCCTTTTATATGCTTACAAATTCTAAACACACAATAAACTAATACACACATATTACATGAACTTCATTTTTCTTCAAGAATGGCAACACACCTACTAAAGTTGTCAAACCTTATTTGACTAAAAAGAAACATCCATGGCAACCCCATGAATAACACATGGGCTACTTGGTTTTTATTTGACCAATTTAAACTTACTTTCAACATTTTTGAACACCAATTCTCTCAGCCTGAAACTGTAACGACCCATAAGAACCAGAGCTCTAAAAGAGTGGCAAGAATATGAGGACGCAGTGAAGGACAAGGACCTGGGTCTAGCTCTCCGGTTCTTGCAAGATGTGGAACCGTTGGATTCTTCAATTGGGTCATTTGGGTTTGTGGGTGGTAAATTGGAATTGTTCAGATTGAAGAGGGATTGGGAGGTTTTAGATACATGTTTGAATGCTGATGATATGAGGCTTATTGGGTTTGCCTATACTTTTCTCAAGGACAGAGGATATTTGCCCAATTTTGGCAAGTGCAGGAAAACCCTAGTCTGACATGAGAGAGAGAGAAGTTTGAGATTGAAGTTTGGGCAAACCCTAGATTTGTTAAGTACAAAGGCTATAAGGACATGTGTGAGTCTTGCTAGAAACGTAGTATTTGTCAAAGATTAAAATTTATTTTCCCATTTCAGTCTTATTTTTAAAAAAATATCAAATACAACTGTAAACAAAAATTTATTATCCGAAATTCAAGGAAACAAAATAAGAGAAAACAATTAATTTTATTGATAATAAATGATAAAATAAGGGGTACAATTCTCTGTGGTCGATTCTTAAATAAATAAGAGTCTTCCTTTGATTAAATCTCCTAAAACTCCAGTGCAAGGGCTTTGAAAGCTTGATCTTGAACCGTTACTTGATTGTTGCTTGTGTTCTTCGGGATTGAAGAGGTCTTGATTTGTTGAAGGTCTTTAAAGAAGAACGGCACAGGTGTGACGTGCTTGTTGTTCTTCCTCTTCAAGAATTTCAGAGGTTTTGTTAAGTTGCAGTCGGTATTGCTTTGTTGCAGTCTTCTTCTCCTTCTTTTTTTTTTTCAAATGTGTTGGGTGACTTTGTATTTATAGGCCAAAGGTGGGGTCTTAATTTTGGAAAGTACCCACCAATTATGCTTAAAATCCCATAAAATAAAAGATATTTATTTATTTATTATTTCTGGGAATAAATCCAAATTTAATTTTGAATTAAAAGCATATAACTCAAACCTCTGATAATTTGACACGTGTCCATTTGTGGGCCCCGTAACTGTCAATGAATTTAACTGAGACTTATTGACTTAAGTCGACTGATACAACAGTGATTAAATCATCACCAAGTTTATGTGTCTACAAATTGCCCCCTCTTCAGAGTTTGGCTTCGTGCATGCTTGTCTCGCAGGAGTAGACAAATTATAAAGGATTTTTATTTTTTATTTTTTTTATTTTTTTATTTTACAAAGGTTTCGTACTATAACAACCCAACTCAACACTAGTTGTTGTTGTTTTTTTTAATTTATTTATTATATATATATATATATATATATATTTTTTATTTTATAATTATTATTATTTTTTCACACTTTCCCTAGACTTCCTGCACAAGTAAAATCACTTTAGTCCCAAGTCATCTTCCAATACGAATAGGGAATGATTTATTACCTTATGAGTATGGTAATCCCTCTATATATTCATCACCATCCAACCCTAGTATGTATACTATAGCCTTCAAACTTGTTTCGTTAGCCGCCAAGAAGAGCCGATCAGTCACTGCGAGTGCCTCCTTTTCTTTCATCACCTTTTTTTTTGGATGGTCCTTTAGTATGCACAATAAGAACCTATGAAACATGTTATATTCAACTACAAGCTTGCTGTACATTTTTTTTTCTTCTGCAATCTTGGACTAACTCATCACGTATACTACACACTGAAACCCTTTTTTTTTCAATTGCTTCTCATGTCACCATTTGTCTGTTATTAAACTGTAAGGCCTTTGAGTGCCAAAACCAATTCAAATTCTTCTGGTTTATGGGTACCCACAACAACAATTAAACCATTCCAAACCCAAAAATAAATTTATCCTATTCATAGAATTCTAACTTTACCCATTCAAGAACAAACCCACACGACAGAGGCCTATAATCAGAATTGAAGTCCATAATTTTTTTTACTTTCTTCTCCCAATTTCGGACTCAGAATTCCCACCTTGAGACGAAAATGGGTCTTCACTGGAATCACCCTTTGTTGCTGCATCATCAGTAGTAATAGGCCAAAGTTGAAAGTGTTTTCCCGACCCTATTATTTGTATTTCTAATTTCAATTTTTGCGACTCTTTGACCTCCATTGATAAACTCTTTTGGGAACCCATTAGCTGCCATCAACATTAATCCAAGGAATAACTATCTAAGAACCATTCTTCGTTACATGTGACGAAAATCAAACACGAACTGAACACCCCCAATTTCAATCTTCATGAGTATTTGTACTCCAAGAAATTAGATCATAGATATCCGAATACCTCGCTAGAGAACTCACACCACAATCCATCTTGAACTATGCACGAATCGAGTCGGTTACCCACCCCGCTTGAAATTAGATTTTGAACCAAGAAGCAAATTGCACAACACCCATGCGCATCTTTGCCTTTTCGTGGCCACCGCGGTTGGTCGTGATGCTAACCTTGATCTTGGATTTTCCTTACTGTATGTTTCTTCTATTTCGCCTCTCCGGTCATAGTTGTGAGTCGATCAATTTAATGGCATACACGATTTCTCTCTCTAGTTTTAATAGATCGGAGGTAGAATTTGAGAGAGAACAGGTGAGGTCCCTTTAAGGTCACAATATTTATCACTCCCTTCGGGTTCACAATATTTATTAGTCCCTTCGGGGTCACAATGCTTTATTAGTCCCTTCAGGGTCACAATATTTATCAGTCCTTTCGGGGTCACAATACTTTATCAGTCCCTTCGAGGTCACAATATTTTATCAGTCCCTTTGGGGTCACAATATTTATCAGTTCCTTTTAGGGAAACAATACTCTTGACTAAATTATTAAAATCAATCCAAGAAGAATTGTTTCCCACATCCATTACTAACTTATTTTCTTTTTTATTTATTTTTATTTTTTTTATTTTTTTATTTTAGGCATACAATCATGGTGGTCTTCAAGTATTTGGAGTCGCAGACAGTTACCATTTTAGAGCAACATAATGACTTTGCCGAGAGAGGCACTACTTTGGAGGTTGGGACACCCCCTATGGGTCGCTTTGCTTTACAGGTGTCTCACTTCGATTCTTTTCTATATCCTTACTTCTCAGACTAGTCGTGCGAGATTACTTGTGGGCTCACAAACCTCGGGTATAACCAGAAGAAGGACAAATGCTTAGTTTCCCGTGCTTTGACGCTACGATCTGCTTTGCATGAGATTGAGGCCAAGACCACTCCATTTTCACTTTTGGGGCATAAAGTGGCTGCTAGAGAATTTATGTGGAAGATTCCTTTGCAGATTTTTTCCATCTTTCCATACACTAAAGGATACTGAGAGTGGGCGGAAGACATCTTAGGCCACCAAAAACAGTTTCTAAAAGAGAAGAATTTATATGATGCAATATATGTTTCACTATTTTCATACTCTCAGCATGAGAACATTCTCTAAGCTTTCCTCGAGTTATGGTGCCCTTCTACTAACTCCCTCCATTGTGTTGCAGGTGAGGTTTCTATTTCCCTTCATGATTTACGCGTCATAGGAGGTCTTCCTTTCGGCGACAAACAATATGAGGAAGTCATTCCCTCTGCTAGAGAATTATCAAAGCTCGATCGAGAAGGGAATTATTTTCCTCCTCTTACTTGTGGATATCTCTTTTTGGCCTTCTATCGCCATTGTAAGAAGTAGAGGAAACATAAAATAGTGGGAATCGGTTATTGGGTGACCTTTTGGTTTAGAGATGTCAGGTGATATCGGGATGCTTCGAAAAAGGTGCAAAGAAACCCAAAATAGAATCACAACCAAAGTCTCACTCAACCTTCCGGCGCGATCCCTCCTGTGAGAGATTGGTCTCGCCAAGTAGACGAGATATTTACTAGTCTTAGAGTAGCGCAAGAAATGAAGAAGAAAACTTATTTGGCTGCCTTTTTAGCATGTTGGTTATGCAAATATGTCCTACCGTCGAATCCTGATGGCGTCATTCGACCTGGTGTATTCAAGGTTGCAAGCATGATTGCAGATAGCATCAAATTTTGTCTCTCTGTCCCTGTTTTGGCAAGTATCTACAGAGGTTTGAATGACATTGTTTCCTCACCTGACCCAGGGAGATCTAGTGATATATTTCCTGCACATTATGTATATGGATGGATAGCTGACTATTTTAGAACCCACTTTCCTGCTTTGGAAATCCAATCTCTTCCTCGAATGATTTTATATGCGAGTACTGGGCATGCTCAACACGTTGATGAAGTCGTAGCTCAAAACATGTTTCGATCATGTAAAAGTGTTCCACTTCCTTATCATTCCCGGACATCTTCGATGCGGGAGGTGCTAAAAGATAATGGTCGACTATCCATTTCCACTCATGAGTACTTTTTTGGCCTCCGTTCAGGTTACTTGACATTGCGCCAAAATGATTTTATCATTGTCGGGCCATATAGTCCGCACAGGTTTTGTAGACAATTCTTTTATCATCAGGATGTTCCTGGTAAATTGAAAGATGATATTCGCACTGGTAGTCTGGAAGAGATCTAAAAAATGTGGAAGCTTGTGACAAGTTTCAAGACCGGGAGCAAGGTACAACTTCCTTCGAGTTCCAATTTTAATAAGTTCTCCGTGACACAAGCTTATGCCGAATGGTGGTCAAAAGTCTATGTCGACCCTTCTACAATCACAGAACCTATTATGCCACAAAATGATTGTCCTTCTACACCTAAAGGTAGGAAAATCATTCGCAGGAAAAACAAGTTGAGCATCCCCTCTAATCCATTGGTAACAATTCCATATAGTGGTCATGGTGTTGCCGAGAGTTCTGGGAGTCATATTGCACTAGCTGACTACGTTCCGCCACTCATTCGCAAGCGCCAACGTTCTCTAGTAGCGGATGACTCGGATGGGGAAATCGGTACCAATGATCATGATCGCAATTGGAAGTATATTGGTGATAAGTAGAACCATGTTGTTACTCCAAGGCAGGAAAGCATTCCTCAAGGTTTAAATGAATTTTTTCGAGGAATACCAAGCAGTTCGCAACCCATGCAGGTTATTGCTTTTATTTATTTATTTATTCATATATATATATATATATTTATTATTATTATTATTATTATTTATATACACAATGCATTCTCATTTTATTTATTTATAAATAAATGAAAATTAGGGCTTTCTTGGAGGTTTGTTAGAATTTGATGATCCTCCAGCGGGTAGTGAAAATTCCATTTTTGGCCCTGATATGATGGACTTAGCTGATGAGATAGGGGATGAAGCTACTCAGCTCTTGCAAGATGTCAATAAGCAGAATTTGGAATCAATGGCCCAAAATGAAGTACCTCCTATGTCCACTTTGAATGTACTTACAAGGGATGGACCTTGTAATGCCATTCCACCTCCTCCGCCAGCAATTGGCCCCGAGGTGTCTGTTTTCAATATGGGGAACATGGTTCTCGATGCACAACGCAAGGATGATTTAGTGCTAGCTGATGTCATAAGAATAATGGTGTTCAACACAGAAGTCCATGAACTGTCTTTGATAGTCCACAAGCTCCCACCACTTTTCGAGGCACTTTCACAGTTTCCAGGGGATTTTTGTGGTTTAAAGAAAAGGATTGATACATATATGCATAGTGCTGCTACATATATTGACACCAAATCTTCTTTTGCTTATAAGGTGCCATCAACCACACAGTCACAACAATTGGCTTCTATTGACTCACAACTTGTTGGTGCCACTATTCTGGAAGGTGACATTATTAAGTATGCGGACTCACTTCGGGCCAACTTGCATGAAGTTAAAGATACAGAGGCCAAGTTAGCAAGGGAGTTGCAAATTGCATAAGAAGAGATCAAGCAAATCAAGACTTCTTTGTCAGAGGCTGATGCTAAGTTGTCTCATGAGAGAGAAAAGATTACCAAGCTCAAGGAAGACCGCAAGGTGATTAAGGAAGCTTAGATTCTGACTGCTCAAAAAGTTCAAATAATGAAGACTCTCGAAGACAGGTTGTAAAGGGAATGCGAGGAGCTTTCAGATTTGCCGTTTTAGTTTAGTTTATCATTGTCACCTATTATTTTAGATTTCTCACTCTAGTCTTAACCATTGTTTTCATTTATCATTCATTATTATTTCTTGGAGCAGATTGTTTACTTTGGTAATAAAAGAGCCATTTGATTTCTTTTATTTCAGTATGAATGAACATTTTTTTTTATGATGATGACTGAACTAGGAACAAACCTCCAAGTTGCCTACGTACCCTTAACAGGGATCGTGCCAATCGCATAGTTCAATGATGATTTTTTATTTTATTTTTTGATGACTGAACTCGGAACAAACCTCTAAGTTGCCTATGTACCCTTAACATGGATCAAGCCAATCGCATAGTTCAATGATATATATATATATTTTTATGCAGGTGGCATTCACAGTTTTAACTCATGTGAGCTAGGAGCATCGTGCAGTTTAGACTCGTGTGATTAGGAGTGTACAATCTTTGTTCAGGGATAATATCGCTTCAAAAACTTAGCATTGATGGGTCCAACTCTAACTCCATCTTCATCAACAATCTTGTAGGCACCATTGGTGTAAACTTCTTGCACCACATAGGGCCCATCCCATTTTGAGGTGAACTTGTTTCCCATTCAATGACTCATGATAATGGGTCTTCGTACGGCCAGTACCAAATCACCAACTTGAAAAGATCGAGGACGGACCTTTTTGTTAAAAGCACTTGAGAGCCGAGCTTGATAACACTCTAGCCGTTGTTGAGCTTCAAGTCTTTTTTCATCTAAGGCCTCCAACTCTTGAAGACGTAATCGAACATTCTCCTCATTTGTTAAACCTTCTTGCACGGCGATCCTCAATGAAGGGATTTGTTCCTCTAGTGGAAGGACCACTTCCACACCATAAACAAGAGAGGATGGTGTTGACTGTGTAGGAGTACAAAATATTGTTCGATATGCCCACAGAGCCTCCTCAACTCATTTATGCCAATCTTTTTTTGATTTCGAGACCACTTTCTTAAGTAAATAGTAAAGAGTCTTGTTGAAGGCTTCTGCCTGTCCATTTGCGGGTAGGTTGTACATTGAAGACTTATACTGTTTGAAGCCAAAATTTTCACATAAATCAGTCATCAAATGATTATCAAAACACAACCCATTGTCAGTAATGATGTGATGAGGAACCTCGCGTCGAATTATTATGTTGGTCTTGATAAAATCAACGATCGTTTCCTTTTTTACCGCTTTGGCAGGTATTGCCTTTGCCCACTTTGAAAAGTATTCAGTTGTCGCGAGAATGTAAAAATGGCCTTTAGAATACTTTATGAAAGGTCCCACTACATCTAGGCCCCATGCATCGAATGGCCATGATGAAATTGTATGGTGTAATGGTTTAGGCGGTTGGTGCATGAAGTTGACATGAAATTGACAAGCCTGACACCTTTTGGCATAATCCATGCAATCCTTAACCATGGTTGGCCAATAGTATCCCATTCTTTTAACTCGAAAGTGTAGTTTAGGACCTGACCGATGAGCCCCACAAACTCTAAAATGTGTTTCTTCCATTACATGGGTTCCTTCTTCTTCTCCAAGACAACGAAGGAACAACCCCTCATAAGATCTTCGAAATAATATATCTTTGTAAAAGATAAATCAAGATGCCCTACGACATATCTCAGTTTTGTGTTGAGGATCCTCGGGTAGCTTCCCATGCTCTAAATAATCAATTATGGGTCATCTCCAATCATCAGTCTCAACAATCATGACAGAGATCGCATTTGTCTCGTCCATTTGAGCTTCAAGTAATTGTGGCAGTACCCAATGTTGGCACATCGGCACAGTGAATGCTTTATCTTCTCCTAATGCCATGGTTGTGGCCAAGCTGGCTAAGACATCTGCTAAACGATTTTCTTCTCTTGGGACATGTTCTAATATAACGTTTTCAAACCTAGCTAGTAGATTGGAAGCATATTGAGAATACGGAATCAAGTCTTCTTTATTTACCTCATATTCCTTGAGAAGTTGGTTGATCACCAACTTGGAATCACCGTAAACTTCAATGTTTAAAATTTTCATCTCATGTGTCGTTTCAAGGCCAATTATCAGAGCCTGATATTCAGTGACATTGTTTGAACATTTCTCAAGAAAAGCAAATGCATATGGTAAAATTTGTCTTTGTGGGGAGATGAAAATGACACCCGCTTTGGCTCCTTCAGAATGTGTCGCACCATCAAAGAACATCATCCATGGGGAAATGATGTCAACCATAAACACTTTTTCATCAGAAAAATCATCAGAAATCTCACAGTCAGTCGGTATCGGATGATCGGCTAGAAAGTCAGCAAGTCAGCAAGTGCTTGTCCTTTGACTACCTTTCGTGGAATGTATATAATTTCAAACTCATTGAATAAGATCGTCCATCTTGCAAGTCGTCCTGACAGAATAGGCCTTCATATGACATATTTGAGGGGGTCTTCCTTTGCAACCACATGTACTATGTGAGCCAAGAAATAGTCCCTCAATTTTTTAGATGTGAAAACTAATACAAGACACATTTTCTCGATTGAAGGATATTTAATTTCTGTAGTGTTCATCCTACGACTCAAGTAAAAAAGAGCATTTTCCTTATTATCCTCATTATTTTGTGCTAGAAGAGCGCCTAACGATTCTTCTTCAGCAACAATGTATATAATGAGTGGCTTTCCAGGCACGGGAGCTCTTAACACCGGTGGATTGAGCAAATTTTGGTTGATGTCATCCAAAGCATTCGGACAAGCTTGGTCCCATACAAATGGAACATTTTTCTTCGTGAGTCGACTAAATAGTTGACACCTTCCAGCCAAGTTTGAGATGAACCGACGAATGAAAGCTAGTCGCCATTGAAGACTTTGTAATTCGCGTAAATTTTTTGGTGGTGGCATTTTTTGGATGGCCTCAATTTTAGAAGGATCGACTTCAATGCCGCGATGTCAGACAATATACCCAAGAAATTTTCTAGAAAAGACACCAAATGCACATTTTAGAGGGTTAATCTTGAGTTGAAACTTCCACAGTCGATCAAAAACTTTGCGAAGATCTTGGAGATGGTCATTCCTTTTATTGGTTTTTACAACCAAGTCATCAACATAGCATTCTACGACTTTGTGCAACATATCATCGAAAATATTTTGCATGGCATGCTGATAAGTTGCGCCGGCATTTTTAAGTCCAAAAGGCATCACTTTGTAACAGTAGATCCCTTTCGGCGTGCGAAAAGCTATCAACTCCTCGTCTTTTGGAGACATTCTTATTTGATTGTAGCCAGAATAGCAATCCATGAATGACAAAGCCTCGTGCCCTGTTGTTGCATCCACTGTAAGTTCTGCCACAAGTAGAGGAAAATCATCTTTCAGACATGCAACATTCAAATCACGAAAGTCAACACAAACTCGAATTTTCCCATTCTTCTTCTTTACAGGGACTATACTAGAAATCCATGTTGGATATTTTACTTCCCGATTGAAGCCCGCCTCAATGAGTTTATTAACTTCCTCTTCAATCTTTGGGATAAGGTCAGGCCTGAAAAAGTGCTGAGATTGTTAATTGGACGTGTCCCATGTCTTATTGCCAGGTTATGGACTGCGACTTTTGGTTCGAGTCCCGGAATTTCTTTGTAATTCAAAGCAAAAATGTCATTATATTTAGCTAGTAGGTCTGTATACTCTTTTTATTCCACATGACTCATGAGTGCGTTAATGAACACCGGTCTAGGTTCTTCAACCGATCCCAAGTTAATTTCTTTAAGTTGATCAATAGTTGCTTGCCCCCTATCTTCAAGTGTTGGAGGCGCTTCCTTAGGTTCATTATCTTGAGACTCTTCATCCATGTTATCTTCCTCGATTTTAATATGATAATATGATATGATAAGTGCCTTCTGCTTCATCGTGTCTTATGTGCCAAAGACAAAACCTGCTAGTTGTGGCTTGACAATTGAAGACTTCTCAACTTTTACAAGAGGAATCAATAGGTTATCTTTGAGAACTTGTGTATCCTCGCTTGTCAAGGCAGGAATGAGCTTTGTCTTCATTTTTGTTGCTTCTTACAGCTCAAGAAAAGGTGATTGTCCTTCACTTCTCTTGGATTTTGGAACATACTTGAAGACAACCTTACCTTGAGGAATTTCATAGGATAGTTCAGACTTATGTGTTGTAGGTATGACTTTCTTATCATCGTGTGCAATGTTTTTTGCAGGGGGCAACTCAACTTTTTTACCTTTTTCTGCATCTACTTTTCTTGTGAAGAAACTGTTAGATGGAAGAATCTCAGTCGGCGCATCAGCGTTTAAGTAAAACTTGGCATCCGCAAAGTGAGACTCTACCTCAGAAAATGGTTTTTCGTCTCTAAACATAGTTTTTGTACCATTATTGAAGAACTTAAAGCACTTGTGCAATGTAGAAGGGACTACACCATTTCCTTGGACCCAAGGTCGACCTAGCAGTAAATTGTAAGAGGTCCTTGCATCGATGACATGGAACGAAGTCTCAGCGTTCAATGCACCAATGGTGAGGTGAACTCTTATCATGTCAATTGCTCGTTGTCCTCCTTGATTAAATCCTTGAATGACTAGCCGTCTTCGAGCCAACTCATCGATTGTAATGCCAAGGTTTCTCATTATGGATTTTGGCATGATGTTCACTGCGGAGCCCCCATCAATAAGAATATGAGTGACCTTCTGTTCCCAAATGTACCCAGAGACAAACAACGGTCGATTGTGAGGTTTTGACCCAAGTTGGAGATCTTCATCGGTGAAAAGAATCAATGTACAACACGAGGCACACATCATCTTAGGGGTTTTCTCATCCATACCTTTAACGGTGAGATTTTCTGCTTTGTCAAAATCTTGACTATCTACTTCAAATGTTTCTTGTTCATCTTTCTCGTCAACTTCGGTGGCCAATACCGTGTAAACGGTTAGACTTTTATCATCAGTAAGATATCCAATAGGAAATAATTCTCCCAAAGTAACACCTCAGTGAGTATCTCTATTTGAGAGCTCAACTGCTTGACGTTCCGTCATGGCTTTTTGCTTCTTCTGTGGGCCTTACTGAACTTTGTTCCTTTTCAGCCCCCAGTTTGGGCTGGTATGTTGTACAGTAATGGTTTTTTATTTGCAAAGATCTTCTTCTTGTTACAAGAGTCCATCATTCCTCTACTTGTTCAAACAAAATTGCATTCGGCAGAGGAATGATAACTGGATCTAATGAACCAAATTGGATGGTCTTCAAGCTCTCCGGTTGTTTGCTATGAAATTTTTGCACATCAGATTTTGTTTTGGTTAGGCTAGCTAAAACAGAGGCAATGGTAGTATGATTCACTTCAGCTATTTCCTCCCCATCCAAAAGGATCTTGCCTTGCTTTGCCAAACTCATGACCAATTCTTTGAATATAAAACATTTTTCAATTGGATGGCTAACGATGCGATGATAAATGCAATACTTCGGGTCCTTCACTCGTCCTATCTCTACGGGGCGTTTACATTCTGGCAGGTCGATTACTTTTTTCTCAAGTAAGAATTCTACTATGCCAGCCACATCAGAGTCTAGGAATGGGTATGTCTTATTCTCTAACTCTTTGAGTGTTGGATGAGGCTTTTCAGTATCTTGAGTTTTAGTTTGCTTGCTAACTTCCTTATTCTTATCTTTCATAGTAATTTTCAATGGCACTGTGGTGATGGCTATGGTTTCTTTGTGGTTTTTCTTTGTTTTTCTTTCATCTTTCTTTTCATCTTTTTTATCATTTCTTTATTCTAGGACAGAGACATCCTTGCCACCATGAGCATTGATGCTAATCTCCATATCATGTGCACGTGTGGCCAATTCCTTAAAAGTCCAGGGTTTGATGCCTTGAAGGATATAGAGAAGTACCCAATGCATACCTTGCATGCACATCTCAATGACAGAGGTTTTTGAGAGTCGATCTTTTCAATCCAAGCTTAGCGTCCTCCACCTATTAATATAGTCCACGACCGATTCCTCTTTCCATTGCCTAGTGTTGGTAAGTTCTATCATGCTTACTGTACGTTGGGTGCTATAGAAACGATTCAGGAACTCTCGCTCCATTTGGTCCCAATTGTCAATTGATTCAGCTTCCAAGTTGGTATACCAATCAAAGGCGTTTCCCTTTAGATAATGAATAAATTTCTTCACCAAAAGATCGCCCCTTGTCCCTGCATTATTACAAGTCTCCACAAAATGGGCAATGTGTTGCTTGGGATTGCCCTTCCCGTCAAATTTTTGTAACATAGGCGGTTGGTATCCCATCGGCATCCTCATATCATCAATTCGCTTAGTGTATGGTTTTGAATACATAAGAGTGCTCCGGTTTACTCCACCATATTGTGATCTGATTGTATTGGAGATCATGTCTTACAGTTGTTGGACAGATAGAGAGCCCACTGAATGAGCGAAATAGGTTTGGTTTGCCCCCTGCTCAGATGTGGCTATATGTTGATCCTTGTCTTTCATGGGCACTTGCGGTGTAAAACCAGGAGGGTGAGTAGGTCCTTGACTTGACTTGCCTGACTTTTGGGCTTCAAGCTTGTTCATGAGTGTTGCGATTTGTAGATCTTTCTCTTCAACGGTTTTGGTGAGCTTTTAGATGGCTTAACTCATAGTAGCCATTTGTTCTTCTATTGATGTTGTATCAATCATCATGACCTACATATTGGTTGTGTGTGAATGACTTTAATAGTCTAAGTACTCTGGACCCGGACCTTTTGGAGTCCCTGGAGTAGATCTTGATTATGATCCGGTGCTTGAGTTGCAATCAGAAATAGAGTGCGACGCTCTACTTTTGGGAGAACATTCTTCAAAAACAGGGAAAGCTTCCTTAGATTTCATCGTATTGATCTTCCCTATTCTCAGAGACTCAAGAGTGATGAATGGTTGTCTTTTTGTGCTTTCAGGTGGCGTTAGGTCGACCGCCCTTCTTTTCTCTTTTTGTGCCAATGAAGCGAGTGCCTTTGCCTTCTGACGGGTTACTGCGCCTGTGGAGGTGCTTCTATTAGTTGATGAAGCAACAATATTCTTGACAGCAATTATGGTTGGGGCTTTGCGAGTTGTGGAAGTGACGACGTTCTTGCCACCATTCTTTGATCCATGTTCAAACTGAGCATTCTTTGGAGCCATTGACGCAAGCAAGGTAGAGGTTTGATGAATGATTAAGGAGATGAAGATGAGAGGTAGAGAGGTCCCACCGGGCGTGCCAGAAATTTGTACACACAAATTTTGTATCCGAAATTCTAAGAAACAAAATAAGAGCAAACAATTAATTTTATTGATAATAAATGATAAAATAAGGGGTACAATTCTCTGTGGTCGATTCTTAAATAAATAAGAGTCTTCCTCTTATTAAATCTCCTAAAACTCCAGTGCAAGGGCTTTGAAAGCTTGATCTTGAACCGTTACTTGATTGTTGCTTGTGTTCTTCAGGATTGAAGATGTCTTGATTTGTTGAAGGTCTTTGAAGAAGAACGGCACAGGCGTGGCGTGCTTGTTGTTCTTCGTCTTCAAGAATTTCAGAGGTTTTGTTGAGTTGGAGTCGGCAGAGCTTTGTTGCAGTCTTATTCTCCTTCTCCTTTTTTTTTTCAAATGTGTTGGGTGGCCTTGTATTTATAGGCCAAAGGTGGGGTCTTAATTTTGGAAAGTACCCACCAATTATGCTTAAAATCCCATAAAATAAAAGATATTTATTTATTTATTATTTCTGGGAATAAATCCAAATTTAATTTTGAATTAAAAGCATATAACTAAAACCTCTGAGAATTTGACACGTGTCCATTTGTGGGACCCGTAATTGTCAATGAATTTGACCGAGACTTATTGACTTAAGTCGACCGATCCAACGATGATTAAACCATCACCAAATTTATCTATCTACAACAACATTAGGGTAAGCTGGTAATTTCTCATCTCAGGCACCGAAAAAGTGAATTAGGGGGTATATTCGCACATCTTGCAAAGTTTAAGGGGGTTTAAAAACCAGGAGGGGGTTTTTCTGCACAGTTTTGAAACTATAGGGAGGTTTTGCGCCATTTTCCCAATAAAAAATTCAATGTCATCCTATTCAATTAATAGATCAATTGATATATATATTTTGAATTATTAGATCTAAATTTATCAGTTAATGACAGTCATTATTACCTTAACAAATACTTGTTAATTTTCCTTGTTTAATGAGTATACGTAGATTGATTAATGTTGTTTTATTGAATGACTTTTGATTTACCACATTCTTTGAATATTGGAGTTAAATAGGAACAGTGGGAAACAGAAAGGTCTTTGAGGCTTGTAAGTTTTAACCAGCCCATTGTTGGATACTCCAAGCATCCACCACCATCCATTAGAGGAGAGAGTGAGTTCTCCAAACAAATAAGAAAATCGCGGGAAGAGTCCGGCAAGGAGCGCGTAGTAGCCTTAACATTAAGATACTTCCATTGTGAGCCCCAACTCTCCCTCTCCCGCTCATTTTATACATGATATTATATATATATATATATATATGTGTGTGTGTGTCTCTAATTGAGATATGTCTTTTATGTGCTTTTGGTCATTTTTTCCTCTTTCATTTTATAGGTGAGGTGATTTGTAGCATTTAAAGTTCAATTTTATTTTTTACTCTTCAGATTTAGTTATTAACTTTTAAATTGTAACTTTAATTAGTGAGAAAATAGACCAGCATAATCAATGACCTTTGGATCTTATATATGTTTCTTCTGTTGTTTACTCTGTAGATATTATAATTTTGTATATACACATACCGGGCTTCTTTTGAAGATCATGTTTTAGATGTTATTGCAGTTATATATATATATATATATATATATATATATTATATATATTAAGTTGTACAAGTGTCCAAGCTTTAGTAGCCTGTTTTATATATTTAGTATGTGTAAGTGTGGAAATTGTCTAAGCCCATTAGAACCCTTCAAATTCAAACCCATCAGGTTGCTGGCCCAATAGGGTTTTCTCAAGCCCAGTAACCAAGCCCATTTGAACATATAAAGGGTACGTCATGATGATGTAGTAAAGATAGATTTGCCCTAATGTATATAAGGATAATCAAAATTCAATAAAAGACATTCTCTTGTGTTGTGCAAATTTGAGCATTTACACATTGGCGTCGTCTGTGGGAATCAAGGGGAGTCCCTAATTTTTCAAATCTGCCCTTCGGGATCTGTAAAATCGCCTCATTCTTCCCATCTAAAAAAAAAGCTGAGTCTGTTTGTTAAACTCAAAGATCTTCTACCACCTTCAAAAAACCATCACTCACTACCCCCCCCCCCCCCCCCGGATAGAGATGCCAATCACTCGTTCACAGGCAGACGTTCTACCCACTGCGAACAATCGTGTAGAGGGTTCCCAGACCATGGAGCAAATTCTCCAATGCCTGATAGATGGTGAGGAACGTAGAGTGGCCTTGGAAAAACAAAATGCAGAACTCATGGCGAGGTTGGCTCCACAACCTGCTGCCCTACTGGTAGTTACACCTGACCCTCCGGTGGCGGCGATCGACCATTCTCTGAACCAACAGGGTAGCGACAGGCTTGAAGAGCATGCCGAGTCTTCACAACGCTCAGGAAAAGCTCCAGCAGCCGACGAGTCCATAACCCCCAGAAACTTCAAGCAATGATGGATGAATTCCAAAGAAAATTTCTCGGGGACTTGAGGTCCCGATCTACCGATGACATGGCCATCTAGTCATCCACTGAATTGATACAGTCACCTTTCGTTCATGAAATAACCCAAGAACCTTTCCCAAAGAAGTTTGTTATGCCCCAGTTCACCCTTTACGATGGCACAAAGGACCCCGAAGAGCTTATATACCAGATCCATCAGAAGATGACCCTGTACGCTGAGAACGAGTCCCTGCTTTGCAAAGTGTTCTCCACAAGCCTTGCTTATAACGCTCTATTGTGGTTTAGGAAGCAGCCACCCCGATCCATTGGCAGCTGGCAGCAGTTAACCAGACTCTTCATCGCCCAATATTATGGAAACAAGAGACAGAAGAAGACCATATCCTGCCTTTTCACCATGATCTAGAAGAAAGGAGAGTCGCTGAAAAGTTTTCTATCCCGATTCAACATCGAATCCTCTTCTGTGGATAACTGTGACCAACACTCTGTTGTTGAGGCATTCAGGATGGCCCTCATTCCAGGAACTAAGTTCCATCAGTCTCTGGTAAAGCGCCCTCCATCGGGCATTAGGGAGCTAAACTCCAAGGCCCAGGGCTACTTGAGAATTGAAGAAGAGGAAACTATCAGGCAAAGGAGGTCAGTCTTAGTTAGTGTTGAGATTTAGTCAAGGGATCGATTGACCGATCGAAAGCGGTCAACTCCACCTAGGTCATCAGTTCCACCAGGATCACCAACCCCAAAACCATTCAAGCGCCCCAAATTCGAAGAAAGGTTGACACCCCTGAAGGTTAGCCTTGCAAAACTCTACCAAGAGAATAAAGCTAAAGGAATTTTCTAGCAACCCCAGATAATAAGACAACCGCTTGACCAAAGAAACAAGTCAAAACACTGTGCTTTCCACGGCGATTTTGGTCACATCACAAATGAATGTCGTAATTTAAGGCAACAGGTGGAGACGTTATTGCTTCGCGGGGATTTCCGAGATTATGTCCAACGGGACAAATAAAAGACTGATCAACGAGCCCTCAGCGCCCCTTGGAACCCCTCGGATGCACAGCCGGTCAGAGTCATTAATATGATTCATGGTGGCCGCCCATCCAAAGAGACCAAAGGGTCACGCCGGAGCCATCTATGGAGAGCTCGCAAGATGAGGAGAGTCAACAATATTAGCAAGGCCCCCCACAGAGCAGAGGAAGCGTAGATCACTTTCTCGGTGTCGAACCTTCGGGGTGTCCAAACCACGTATGACGACCCTCTGGTTGTGACCCTAATGGTGGCCAACTGTCTTGTGAAGAGAGCCATGATCGATCCTGGGAGCAGTGCCAACGTCATCACCAGGTGGGCTTTCGAAAAGCTCGAGATCAATCCATCCGAAATTGTGGCATCCCGGTGCCCCATTGCAGGTTTTGATGGGAGGCAAATCGAGCCGATCGGGGAAGTCCAGTTGCCAGTATCCGCCGCTCAAAGGACTTTTACCGACACATTCGTTGTGGTGGATGTCAAACCTTCGTATAATCTGCTCATGGGAAGGGGATGAATTCACCGAATATAAGGTGTACCCTCCACGCTTCACCAGGTCATGAGATGTGTGAGCCCCGACGGTATAGGTACCGTTGATATCAAAGGTGACCAGGCGCCCCATTCCAAGGATCAAAGCTCAGGCTCCAAATAGCAATTAAAGGAGAGGGATCCAGGTATCCCAGTTGTGGTCGAACCATTGCAACCAGTCTATGTTATGCCCGGCAGTCCGGAAAAAGTTACTTTTGCAGGTACAAACCTCACCGACCCTGAATTTAAGGAACTAACACAATTGCTGCAGGACAACTTTGATGTCTTCGCATGGGAGCATACGGACATGCCAGGGATTGATCCCCATATTGCCGAGCACTCATTGCATGTTGACCCAAATGTCAAACACCTCAGGCAAAAGTAGAGGCGCATGGGGGCACATCGGAACCAAATTATAGCAGATGAGGTATCCAGGTTGCTCCAGGCTGGCTTTATCAAGGAGGTCAGATATCCCGAGTGGCTAGCCAACGTGGTGGTCATGCAGAAGAAGAATGGCAAATGGAGGGTTTGCGTTGATTTTACTGACTTAAACAAGGCATGCCCGAAGGATAGCTTTCCACTTCCAAAGATCGACCATATGGTTGATGCTACAGCTGGCTACGATCGTTTAACCTTCCTGGATGCTTATTCAGGTTACAACCAGATAAAAATGAACCCGTTAGATGAGGAAAAGACCTCATTCATTACTGAAACAGGTACAGACTGCTTTAAAGTTATGTCTTTCGGACTGAAAAATACAAGTGCCACTTCCAGAGGTTGGTCAACAGGATCTTTAAGGGTATGATGGGTACAGTAATTGAGGCTTATATCGATGACACTGTGGTCAAAAGCAGAAAGAAGGGGGACCATCTTACTCACCTATGCCAAGTGTTTGACACCCTCAAGTCACATGGCATGAAGCTTAATCCAAAAAAATGCTCTTTTGGTGTATGATCCGGGCAGTTCCTGGGGCACATTGTAGACCGGACCGGGATCTAGGCCAGCCCGACACAAGTCAAGGCCCTTATAGAAATAAAGGAGCCCCGGACACATAAAGACATTCAGGTCTTGACGGAAAGAGTGGTTACACTTAGCAGATTCATTTCACGACTCACTAATCGATGCAGACCATTCTTTCAGGTAATCAAGGCGAAGAATGGAGAGATATGGGGTCCTGAACAATCGGAAGCCCTGGCGAGGTTAAAAGAGTACTTGACCATGCCCCCAATCCTATCCACACCAAATCCTGATGAAGTCTTACATCTGTATTTAGCAGTATCATCTATGTCGACCAGCGCCGCCCTCATCAGAGAGGATGGAAACCTTCAAATGCTAGTACTCTACACCAGCAAATCCTTGGCTGAGGTAGAAACCAGGTGCAGCAGGCAGGGAAAATTGGTTATCTCACTGGTGAATGCCAAGAGACGACTATGGCATTACTTTGAGGCTCACCCGATCATCGTCCCGACAGCCACACCCCTACGAGTTATTATGTCAAAACCTGACCTCTCAGGGAGAATCTCTAAATGGGCCATCGAATTGGGCATATACTACTTGAAATACATACCCCGGGTTTCCATCAAAGGATAGACAGTAGCAAACTTTTTACTTGAAAGTGAAACTGAAGAGCCAGACCAGAAAAGTGAACCAGACACGTGGAAGATTTTCGTGGATGGATCAGCCAGCTCTTCCGGATCAAGAATTGGTTTGGAAATCTTGACACCTGATGGGACACGCCTTCAAATGTCAGTGCAACTACAGTTCCTAGCCACGAACAATGAGGCAGAGTATGAGGCCGTCGTATCTGGCTTGAGGATAGCCCGAAGCCTCCAGATTCATTCCCTAGCAGTACACAGTGATTCTCAACTAGTCGTCCGTCAGATCAAAGGTGAGTATGAAACAAAGGATCCGAAAATGGAGTCTTATCGGGCACTCGTGTTGAAGGAGACAGAAAGCTTTCAAAGAATAACCTTAAGGCAAATCCCCAGGAGTGAAAACTCTATAGCTGACCACCTAGCCAATCACGCATCCTCAGCCGGAGAAGACCTTACCCGGGTTGCACTAGTGGACTCTATTCACAGGCCCAGTATTCAGGAGCTCGAACGAGTGATGCTTATCCCATGGGATCCCAGCTGGATGGATCCCCTGATGGATTACCTACGAAATGGAACTCTCCCCGAAAACAAAGCTGAAGCTTACAATATCAGGAGGAATTCAGCCCGATACTCAGTCATAAATGGGCAACTCTACCAAAAATCCTTTTCAGGTCCTTACTTGAAATGTATTACGCCGTCAGAATCTAGAGCAGTGATGTAGGAGATTTATAGTGGGGCTCGTGGAAACCACTCCGGCAGTAGATCCCTTGCCTATAAGATACTCTCTCAGGGGTACTTCTGGCCCTATCTGTCTCGGGATGCTGAAGAATACGTCCGAAGGTGTAAGCCATGCCAGATGCACGGAGACGCTATCCATCGGCCGCCTGAGTTCTTGCATCCCACCATTGTACCACACCCATTCGCCCGATGGGGAATGGATATAGTGGGACCCCTTCCAAAAGCGATCTGGTCAAACGCTTATGTCCTTCTGGCCACTGATTACTTCACTAAATGGGTAGAGGCAAAAGCCTATCCCATCATCAAGGGTAGCCACGTTATCAAATTTGTATGGACCCACATAATATGCATATTTGGTCTGCCTAGGACAATCATGATGGATAATGGGACAAATCTTAACAAAAAATAGGTGATAGCGTTCTTCGCCAAGCACGGTATTAACCAGAGTACGTCTTCTGTCGTGTACCCACAAGGGAACGGACAGGCGGAAAGGATAAACCGAATCATATTCAGCACTCTGGCCAAAAAGATTGAGGATGCCAAAGGAACATGGCTAGAGAAACTACCTGAGGTTCTCTGGTCATACAGAACAACTCCCAGACAACCAACCGGGGAAACCCCCTTTGCCATGGAGTACGACGCTGAGGCCGTGATACCAATGGAGATCAGGGTTCCAACCCTCCGGAACGAGGCCTGGGCTAAAGGACCAAATAACCAGCACCTGGCTCGGAATCTTGATCTTCTGGATGAAAGAAAAGAGGCTGCCAGGATCAAGTTGGCCGCCTACCAACAGCAAGTCCAGAACCACTTCAATCAAAAAATCAAAATAAGAGAGTTCCAGGTCAGAGACATGGTCCTTAGGTGAAAAATCAGGCTCGTAGGCAAGCTTAGGGAGCCTTGGGAGGGCCCGTACACCATTACTGAAGTCATCGGTCGCGGGGCATACCGCGTCCGATGGAATATTGATGGCGGCATGGAACCAAACTCCCAGAACGCCTCTCGCCTGAAGAGGTACTACCCTTAATGGGCCAAATTTTGTTTTTACTTTAATCTTTTTGCAAAAAAGGCTGTAGTACCTGATCAGTAAAAAATCATTATTATGGCAAAATAACTTATAAATATCTACTGAAATGAAATTTTGCAAAAATAAACCAAGTGTTGCATTGTCTATCGCATGACCTGAAGTGCCCGAAGACACAACACTGATCCTGAAGAGATCACAAAGTTTTTCAAAAAGAAACCAAGTGTTGCATTGTCTATCGCATGGCCTGAAGTGCCCGAAGACACAACACTGATCCTGAAGAGATCATAAAATTTTGCAAAAAGAAACCAAGTGTTGCATTGTCTATCGCATGGCCTGAAGTGCCCGAAGACACAACACTAATCCTGAAGAGATCACAAAATTTTGCAAAAAGAAACCAAGTGTTGCATTGTTTATCGCATGGCCTGAAGTGCCCGAAGACACAACACTGATCCTGAAGAGATCACAAAATTTGCAAAAATAAACTAAGTGGATAAAAACTATGATCATTCATTCAAAATGGGCCCCAGTGGCCAAGGCTTACAATGTGTTTTATAAATGCAAAATCCTAAGGGCCAACACCGGTGCTCGACTCATTCGGGTTCACTGGAACGATGGTCCCATCAGGAGTTGGAGGATCAGAGGGGGCGGTGATGCTCATCCCTGGGAGAGGCTTGGTCAAGAACTTGTAGAAACGAACATCATCTAGACCGCCGACTAGATCATCGTACGGTGAAGCGATGCCCAAACTCTCGTCCAGTTCCTCCACCGAGGCGAAATCCCTTTCCTAAATGGGTTTCTGCATGTCCTTGAAGTATGACCTCCAACCAAACCTGATTCAATACTGGGAGGTGTCGCAGAAACGCTTGTACATTTCGTTCCCACCCTGGTGGCACATCTCCACCACCGACCTCTCCATTGCAAGGAGATTCTCGGTCTCTGCCTTCTCCTCCAGGAGCTTCGAGTTGGAGGCCATCAGGCTCTCATTCTCAGCCTTCAAGGCCTCCGTTTCAGCAAATACGGACCACCGGACCGCCTCCATCTCTTTAATCTTGGCTTGAGCAGCCTGAAGTTGCTGCTCTGCAGAGATAGCCCTCTGGGTCTGAACATCCAGCTTTTCATTGGATATGGACAACAGGTTGGCAACCTTCATCCGAAAATCCTCCTTCAGCCTCAGAAGCTCATTAGATTTCCAGAGCAACTTGGTGTCCTCCTCCATCTTTTCATTGTAGGCTTGGGTCAAGTACAACATCTTCCAAAAGGACAAGTTTTAGTCTGATCAAGAAATAAATAAAATGTTAAGTACAATTGAGGAAGTAGTAGGTTGAAATAGTACCTTCATAGCTACCTCTGGACCTGTCAGCGCTAATTCCTCCCGATCGATCGTTCTCAGTCTCTTTCAGTCAATGGGTGTCCAGATCTGGGAACCCATTGCCCGAAGGGCAACGTCATTGTCAATAGTTGCGTGCCCCACAACCAGAAGTCGCCGCCTAGGAGTGTGATCTTTGGCGCCCACAGAACTGGTCGCTCATCTTCAGTTGCAACCCCACTGTCATCTACTATGATGGGAGACGACACTGTGGTCGTACGGGGCCTGACAGACCTGTCAGGTAGATCCTCCTCTGTTCGGGGATGTCGCGTCCTCGTCAAGCTGGATTCCCCTTCAACCAGCCGGAATTCAAGAGTGGGAACAACCCCAGAAGGGCGAACAACCTCCTCTAGTCTTGAAGGAGGGGTCTGATTGATTTGAATATTCCCCATATGTGGAGGTGGGATCACCGAGTTATTCTCCAATGGTGGTAGAAGAATAGGACCAGGCAGGGGAGTTGGAACACTTTGCGACCCTTATCCGCTTTGATCCTCACCCAATGCTGGAGTTATCACTTGAGGGCCAACTTCCAGCTTGGCCTTCTTTTTTAGCACGACCTGCGGGATTCTCAGCATTTCTGTTGACAAGGCCTGCAAATTAGAACCCGTCAGGAAACTATTACACATCCTTAAGGGTTGTTTTTGATTTAAGAAGTTCAAAACGGGTTCTGATATAAGTTGAAGTTTTAAATTTATCGGGTGCTCCCAGAAAATCAAGCACATGGAGGCCCAACTTATCATTGCACTGATCGCAGTAGCATGACCCCCTGTGGAATGGTTTGAAGGCAGGGAATAGGGGCCGGTCGAATTCGTTAGGAACTTTGAAGCCCGATGAGCTAGAAAGTCTCCAATTCCCACTTACCAAGACCATTCTCTCTTTCCACCCTTTGTTGGACTTTTCGGTGCCATCACAAATCTTCCTCCCGCTCAGAGGAAAAAGATTATACCGGCCCCTGCAGATCTTCTGGGCCTGTATTTTGTAACAGAACAGAAGTTCCGCCAGGACAAGGTCTAGCCCCAGATCCCGATTACGTATTAGGAGCATAGCCAAGACCCTGAAGAAGTTAGGCCCCACCTGAAGTGGAGCCAGACCCAGGGTAGCTAAGGTATGAAGGAAAAAGGGCTGAATCGGGAACCTAATGACCTGAAGGTGAAAGGCCGACAACAAAATCTGGTGGTCCAAAACCCCCTCACCCTTCCTGAAATCATATTTTTTAGGGTAGTTTTTAATAATTACCCCATCGGGTATCCCACATTTGACCCTTAACCTTTTTAGTATTGTCTCTACCTTATGTGTAGGAGGAAGGGGGTCAGCATAAAATAGGTATCCCGAATCCCCTACAGCCGAATCCCCAGCTGCTGCGATGTTTTGGTTGATTTCCGGTGGACTAGACACGATTGTCCTAACCACCTTTACTGAGGGTGAACTAAGGGAGGCATCCGGATCTACAGAGGAAGGTAGACGGTTGCTACCCAACCGGGTATCATCACTATTAGACATTTTGAAAAGAAAGACACGAAGATGAAAGGAGAGAACTTACTCTAAGATGAATCCCGAAGAGGTTTCGGTCGTTTTCCTGAGAAAGAAAGTGGACTCTTGCAATGATAAGCAGAGATCACAAGTGCAGAGAATTTTCTGAAAGTTGTAAGTTTTGGAAACGGAGTGAACACTCAACACATGCAGTGGGTATTTATAAGAGTTTCAAAATGCCTGAAAAGCCGTGCGTTCGGGAAGTGAAGCGTCTCCTCGCTTCACGTGCGCCTCCTCAGCCTGTCTTCTCTCAAATCGAGGCCATCCGGACCGCAGATTTTAAATATTCAAATGATTATGCTGCCGTCGCATTAATTGAATGTACCACGTCACCCCGACAGGGGTGATGTATTCCATTCTCCACCCTGCCTTCTCTCTAATGGGCCTGATCGCCCGACAGCCCATCACAAAGAAGGGGGCCTGTGTAAGTGTGGAAATTGTCTAAGCCCATTAGAACCCTTCAAGTTCAAACCCATCAGGCTGCTAGCCCAATAGGGTTTTCTCAAGCCCAGTAACCAAGCCCATTTGAACATATAAAGGGTACGTCATGATGATGTAGTAAAGATAGATTTGCCCTAATGGGCCTAAAAGCCCAAAGGGGAAATGTATATAAGGATAATCAAAATTCAATAAAAGACATTCTCTTGTGTTGTGCAAATTTGAGCATTTACAGTATGTGTTCCCATTTTGGTTATTTTTGGTTAAAGGGTGTAGGAATGAAGTTGATAGAGATGTAGTTGTAGCATGTAAGCCGAGTCTCTACGGGTTTTACTAGAAGTACGCCGTATGCTCTTTGTGCTTGTATGTATATATGTATGCCATTGTGATACTAATTATATCGAGAGAACAAATATTGTATCATCTTGAATTAGATAATTTAAAATAATTACATTCCAACATATAATTAATAGAGTTGATGTCACGAATATATTAATTTGCATATCGATCCGTAATTGTCTAAGACCGTGTGAACTGTAATCGTCTAAGACCATAATTTCATTCTACGTATGGGAGGCTATCTCTAATTCAATTACGAACTTTGTACTTGGGCATATAAAAAATATAGAAAGGGAGATTAAGCTAGTGTAAATATATTACTATGCACATTCATGATATAGCGCAGCTTTCTAATTAACCATGAAAATATCAGTTCATCTCCCTGAATTAGTGAATAGGACCAGTAGATCAAATTAAGAAGCAAAACTACGTATATAGGATGGATGTGCATATGAAGTTTTAGCCATTGATTTCTCCAGGTCTTCCCTTTTTTCTTTTTCCACAATTCTATCACACGTGGCTTTATCATTTTCTTTGTTTCTCCTTGTTATCGAAACAAAATTAAAGGTTAAAAAGAGTTTTTATTTTATTTTTAAACAAGGTGTCATCAATAGTCCAACTAATTTATGATCCTTAATTTACCACTGGATTTACCTCAATGCATGATTATACGAAAAGTCTGAACATGTATAAATGGGGATACATACATGAATATCATATTCATATTCATGTATGTATCCCCATTTATATGGATATTCATGGGATACTATTACATGCTATAGTACAATCCTATTTATTCCCCAAGGTAGAAACAATTTTTTTTTGTTATAATTTCAACTTTCAACCTTATGGAATAAATAGGATTGTACTATAACATGTAATAGAGGTTTTGAACTGATTAATTGGGACATCTGCAAGTTGATGAATTAAAGAAACAAAAACTTCAACGCATAGTACTAGCAAATAGGCATATTCCAAGGTGTCTATATATATATATATATATATAACTATTGATAAGTAGTTTTCCTACTGGCAAATCCGACAAGTCCAGATGGGAAATCTATGTTAAATCATAAGGTGTCTATAACCAGTGTTTGAACTGCCAGTTAATTAAACAGATTCTTTTTTATCCTCATCATTTGACAAAGGAAAAAGAAAAATTTAATGATTTTTGCCTTGACCTTATTTTTAAAGTTATACGTTTTTCGTGATATGCTTTTTCAATCACCTCTACTTTTTCAGTTTCCCAAGAAGAATATTAGAAATTAGTATCAATTAATATCAGTAACAATTTGCTCAGTATATAATTTTGATATTTTTAATTTTGAATTTGAGAGAAGTATTACCCAAGTATTTTACTTGATTATTTTCATGTATATAATATTTGATATAATGTATTTCTTAATTGTTTCCTTGTATTTGATGTAATTTATTCTTTCCTATAATAGTTTAGTTTTGATTTCATTTGTAATTTGATTTTTCTATATAAGTAAATGTAATCAATCTCATAGTCTCACAATTGTGTAGATTCAAACATATTGTATTTTATTATGGTATCAAAGCATTAAACTTTTTTCACCGATCAAAAATATAGTTAATTTCAGTAAATCCCCATGTGGTTTCAAAAAATATCATTTTGCCCCCCTCCTATACTGAAAATCTCATGCACTTATCAAATTGTATCAACTTGTCCCATTTCCTATAATTTTGGACCAAAATACCCCTGAAATTTAATGAAAAATGATTAAAATTCAAAAAAACATATAAAATTCAAATAATATATATAAAATTCGTAAAAAATATTAAAAATTCGAAAAAAAACATATAAAATTGAAAATATATATTAAATTTCAAAACATTATATAAAATTTGAAAAAATATATAAAAGTCGAGAAAACATATAAAATTCGAAACAAAAACATTTAAATTAGAAAATATTATACAATTCATAAATATACAAATATAATTCAAATATATATATATAAAACTCTAAAAAACATATAAATTTGAAAAAACAATATAAAATTCGAATAAAAGATATAAAATTCGAAAAAATAACATATAAAATTCGAAACAATATATATAAATTTGTAAAAACGATTTAAAATTCGAAAAATGATTCAATGATTTAAAATACACCTGGAATTTAATGAAAAATGATTTAAAATTCGAAAAAACATATAACATTCAAAAACAAATATATAAAATTCGTAAAAATATAAATAAAATTTGAAATATATATAATTCGAAAATAATATAAAATTCGAAAAACAAACATATAAAATTCGAAAAAAACATATATAATTCAAAAAATATATATAAAATTTGAAATATATATATACAATTTGAAAAAAAAAACATATAAATTTCGAAAAAAAAACATATAAAATTTGAAAATATATATATATAATTCATAAAACAATATATATAATTCGTAAAAAATATATAAATTTCAAAACAAATATATAACATTCGAAATTTATATGTTTTTTATATGTTATTTTCGAAATTTATATGTTTGTTTTCGAATTTTATATATTTGTTTCAAATTTTATATGTTTTGTTTTTAATTTTATATGTTTTTCTCGAATTTTATATTTTTTCTTTGAATTTTATATATTTTTTTGAATTTTATATATCTTTTTTGAATTTTATATATTTTTTTCAAATTTTATATATATTTCGAATTTTATATGTTTTTATCAAATTTTATATTGTTTCGAATTTTAAATATTTTTTTATCAATTTTATACTTTTTTTTTTAATTTTATATATTTTTTTGAATTTTAATCATTTTTCATTAAATCTCAAGAGTATTTTTGTCCAAAATTATAGGGAAGAGGGCAAGCTGATACAATTTTATAAGTGAAGGGGGGTTTTCTGTATAGGAGGGGGGAAAAGTGATATTGTTTTAAACCATATGGGGGGTTACTGAAATTAACTCTATTTATTCCTCTACATTTTCTGATTTGCTTATATCTTTTCTCATAGTTGATAACATTGAGAAAAATCTTTCCATGGTTTACCAGATCATCAAGCCTGATCCATATCACATTCATTCATCTGATAACCCCACCACTGTCCTTGTTTCTCCACCACTAACAGGGGACAACTATGGATCTTGGGTCTACGACATGACCATGGCGTTAGGCGCGAAGGACAAAATGGGCTTCGTTGATGGGAGTATAACAAAGCCTGATGATTCACAAGTTCAACATGCCTGGAAGCACTGCAACAATCTAGTTGGAACTAGATCATGAACTTTGTAAGTCCTGATATTCGTACAAGAATTTTATATGCAAATTCTGCACGTGCAATTTGGAAGGAATTAGAGGAGTGTTTTGCACAATCAAACTCTCCCAAAATATATCAACTCAAACAAACAATTTCTTCTCTTAAACAAGAGGGTAATGATATCTCAGGGTACTATACTCGTCTCAAATCACTTTGGGATGAGTTAGACTCAATTCTTCCGTCAGCTGTATATATTTGTAATGGTGGCAAAATCATGGTTGAACGACACAGCCAAGACCGAGCAATAGAGTTCTTTCAAGGACTTCATGACCGGTATTCCAATATTAGAAGCCAAATTTTATTAATGGATCCTTTACCACAAATTGGTCGGATTTATAATCTTGTTCATCATGAAGAAAAGCAACAAGAAATCAACTCTATTACTCAAGCTCCTATTGAATTTGCCACTCTAAATGTCCAAAAGGGTGACGGGAAATTTAATCGCTTTCCTGGTTACAATAATAATAAGGGTCAAAGGCCTTTTTGTGATCATTGCAATAAATTGGGACACACAAAGGCTACATGTTTCAAGATACATGGATATTCTCCAAAATCAAAAGAAAATGCAGCACTCATGGTTCCTCCTCAGTAGTATCCATCCACCTTTGTACCCAATCCATCAGGACCACCAATTCTTACTCAAGAGCAGTTTGATTAGATTCTTAAAATGCTCAACAAAAATGAATCTGAAGGAACGAACCTAGGAAGTGCAAACTTGGCAGGTACTGTTTCAAATTCCTTTTCCTCCTTCACTTAGGTTATTGATAATGGAGCCTCTCAACATGTTAGTTCTTCATTAAATTTATTTTTTACATACAAAAATGCTCCACAATGTTGCTTTGTACAACTACCTGATGGCATACATTCTTTGGTAAAACATATTGGGACTGTGATTTTTTCACCAACTCTAATAGTTGACAACATTTATCATATACCATCTTTTAAATTCAATTTAAATTCGGTTAGTCAACTAACAAAATCTTACAATTGTTGTGTTACTTTTCTTTCCAATTTATGTATTTTCCAGGACCTCGCAACGAAGAAGCGGATTAGTCAGGGTGATTATGCTAATGGGCTCTACTATTTACAGCCTTTATTTGCTTTAAGTATTTTTAAAAATAAGTCATTCAAAATATGGCATTGGCAATTAGGTCATCCTAGCCTAAATCGTTTACATTTATTAACAAGAATTCTTGTATTTCAGCTTCTATGGATCATGAATGTAATATTTGCCCTATGGCTAACCAGACTGTAAACCCGTTCGATGATGCCGAACGAATCTCAACTTTTGTAAATCAAACAGAAGCAATGAAATAGATAAATGACAAGAAGAAAATTGAGAATTCAAAAATAAGCAAATATTTGAGCAATTTCGGATCTTTTTCCCTTTCTTTTCTCTCTCTTTTATACATGAAAATTGGTCTTACCCTCATGAATGGGTTTTAATACATATTAAAGACAATATCTACATTAAATTGAAGTTTAATGCTTATCAAAAACTGCTATAATAAAACCTTATGTCAGTTTTGATTCTATATATTTGAAATGGTCATTTCCTTAATGGCTTTATCCTGAAATGGGCTTATATCCTTGGGCCTTATTTTCTACTTGGGCTTTGTTTTCTATTCGGGCTTTAAAACAGGTATGTTGATCCAGTGTGAGTCTTTATACGATGGGCCTGATGAAAAAATGGGCCTACACTTTGCCCCCAATTCCCAAGCCCATTTTATTTTTGAAATAGGGTGGGAATTCGAAGAGCCATGTGTAACTGCCACTTTCCTTATTTCCTTTGTTTCCTTCAATACTTCTTCCCCATTTACAAGAGCAGATTCATTCCATTTGAAGACGATTCCCAGCAAGGAACTCCTAGAGGTTAGTTTCTCTCTTTCGTCATTCATATTTCTTTCATTAATCAAAAGTATCATGAGTAGTGATAGCAGTCGAACCCCTTCTCTGGAGGTGATTGTTGATGATGCCCCTGTTATTTCTTCCTCTGAGGTTGCCCCCAATTTGATTGAACCAAAATCTCAGAAATTTTCCCGAAAATAATTACGTAAATTGTCTTTAGCCAATAGATACCGAATTGAGTTTGACATACTAAAGGATGTTTCGATTTTTGAGTATTCTTCTGATTTAGACTTCAAAACTTATGAAGAAGTTGAACCGGGAGAAGTCTTGTTCTCTGCACATCACTTGGCCGTTCTTAGATTTCCCCTACATCCGTTCTATCACTATATCCTTTTTTCTTTAGGACTGACCCCCTTGCAAGTAAACCCTAATTTCTTCAGGGTTCTATCTGTTATGCTCGTTCTGAATCATGAACGAGGTTTGAACCTAGGTTTGGGTGATCTTTTGCTTTGTTACAAAGTCGATCAGATTAGGAAAAACCCCGGTTGGTACCATCTGCACCCCCACTCAACCTTGAAACTTTGCGAAGGCAATCCTTCTTCTGAGAAGGAGTGGAAAGATAAGAGGGTGAAAATTGGGGGAAATTGGAGAGTGGATGCGTCCGGCCCATATCCTCTGTCGAGGACCTTCGGTATTTGTAAGAAACTGAAGTGTGGATTCAAAAATCCTGGCAAGTGTATTTTTTGTACTTTACAAATTTCGCCTGCTTTACTTTGATCTACGTATTTGTTTGTTGATCCTATGCCCATGTTTTGTATATAGTCGAACGTGTTGAATATCTGAACGAGAAAGTGTTTGCAACCCTTCCGTCCAGCAAGTCACTTTTAACTTCCCAAACTTTGAAATTAATTGATGTCCGTGCTTCAGAGGCTACTATCATGGAGATTCCGGTCACAGCCTCCAAGCGTGCTGCAACACAAAAATCTACTCCCCTAGTCAGCTCAACATCTGATAAAGGAAAGAGCCAAGTGGTCGATCTGACCGAAGATCCGAAGAAGACGAGGGGGCATCTGAAGAGGACGAACGCTGATGATAGTGGTAACGCTCCAAAAAAATTGTTGTTAGGCCCCCCTTCTGAACATGCGAAAAGAAATGACTCTGAAAAGCATGAGAAGCTTGTCAAGAAGGCAAGATCTATAAGTGGCTACACTATTCCAGATTGTTGCTTTCCTCCATCATTTGATCCTGAAGGCGAATGGATCCCCAAATTCGAGAAAAGTGATGGTAGTGTTCTGAATCGCCGAACGTTGGCAATGTCCGATCCTGATTCCTTGATGGCTCTAGCTCGTGGAATGTGGCCTCCCAAGGATGAACTCTTTCAGCAGCATATTGATCAGAACGAGCTTCTGGCTAGGGCTCCTGTTTCTATTCTAGAGGTACCAAAGTTTTTTTTTATTTTTTTACTAACATCTCTTCTATTTACAGTCTGTGTTCAATGTTCTGGCTCTGTGTAAGGCTGTTGAGATGGGAGAGTATAAGAGAAAGAACATTGACGATGCATACCTACGAGTTGATAAATGCGCCATGTTGGCTGAAAAACAGAATAAAATCTTGGAGCTTGAGGTGGAGAGTTTAAAGAAACTTCATAAAAAGGAATCTGCTCAGAATGCTGAACTGAAGAAACAGATCCATAATCTCGAAACTTCTAATGTTGTTCTGAAAACAGGTTTAGAGATTTGCCGAAGGGGAGGTATGGACATGCATCAGCGATATGTGAACATTTTTTATATAAAGTTCTGTGACGGGTTCAGATTTTGTTATGACCAAATGTCATTGGATCCATCTGCCCGTTCATATGATAATACGGCCGCCCATGATGCTGCTTGCCGAGTCGTTCACCCATATGAAGAGCCTGAGTCCTCCCAAGATGAAAAAGATTTAGCTCAATTTATTTTGCATAGGATCATTCCGACCGAACGACCAAAGCCTGTGGCAGATGCTAATGAAGTGTCAGCTGAGCCTTCCATTCCTGCTTCAGAGAGCCAGCAGCCTCCTACTGATGATATTAATCCTCCACCTTCTTGACTAGAAGTTTCTATCATTGAACAAATTTTTGGGTATGTAAAATTATATACATTTGTGATGCTCCTGTGGTGAGCGTTTTTTGGACAAGTTTTGAAATAGCACTGATGTGCTTTAATATTTTCGAACAGGATGGCACCTAGGTGCATAGATATTTTATGAATAGATAGCACTGTTGTGCTTTATATTTTTTTTAAAGGATTGCACTAAGGTGCATAGATATTTTCTGAACAGATGGCACTGTTGTGCTTTATATATTTTTTGAACAGGATGATGCGTTCTTTTGAACACAACCTTTTTTGATGCGTATCTATATACGTCTTTGTGAAAACAGGAAATTGGTGCCATCTTCATGATGGTCTTTTGCCTAGTTGGCTTGTGTATTTTGGCCAAGTTTTGTTTTTTTTACTTGGGCTTTTTTTTTTTTTTTTTAATAGTTTGAACAAAAATATGAGAAGATATGAATAATATATTTATTGATTCGAAATGGATCTTATCATACAAAATGATCAACACAATTTTTATTGAAAATACCTTTTCAGGTGTATAGCATTCCAAGCTCGTTCGATTTGTTTTCCATCCTGATCAGCCAATTTGTAGGCACCTTTCCCGATCACTTCTGTTACTGTGTATGGCCCATCCCATGTGGGATCCAGTTTGTTTGATCTGCTAGCCAACACCCTTAGTACTTGATCGCCAACTTGAAATGATCTTGGTTTCACTTTCTTATTATAACTCCTCATCAACCTTTGTTGATATTTTGTCAATCTTATTGAGGCCATTTCCCGTTTTTCATCTATGAGATCACCTTCGATTTTTAGGATTTCTTCGTTCTGTTCAGGATCGAATAGATGAGTTCTTGTTGTGGGGACTTTCAACTCAACTGGGATTACCTCCTCGACTCCGTATGCCATAGCGAATGGAGTCATCCCGGTTGGCTTGCGAGGAGTCGTTCGGTAGCTCCAGAGGACCCTCGGTAATTCATCTAACCATCGTCCTTTTCCTTCGATCCCATCCAATTTTCTTTTTATCCCGGCAAAAATCGTTCTGTTTGTTATTTCAACTTGTCCATTTTCTTGCGGATAACTGACAGATGATAAATTCTGATTGATCCCGTACTCGTCCAGCAATGCCCGAACGTACTAATTGTCCAGATTTGTGTCGTTGTCCATCATTATGTACTTTGGTACTCCAAATCTGTAGATTATACGATTCAAAATAAAATCTATCACTTGAGTGTGAGTGATTCTTACATAAGCCTTCGCTTCCACCCATTTAGTGAAATAATCTGTGGCCAAAAGCACATGTTTTTTATTCGAAGCCGCCCTTGTTAACGGTCCGACCGCATCCATCCCCCATCGTGCGAACGGAACGGGAGACGCCATTGCTGTGAGAAGCTCTGCTGGTTGATGAATTATATACGAATGTCTCTGACATTTGTCACACCTTCTTGCGTATTCCTCTGCGTCCCGGATCATGTACGGCCAGAAATATCCTTGTGTTATTGCTCTATGAGATAATGATCTACCACCAACATGGCTTCCACAAGTCCCATCGTGCAATTGCTTGAGTACCTCTTGTGCTTTGGATGGTGTCAAACATCGCAGGTAGGGCCCACTTGACGAACGGCAGTATAGATATCCATCGATCACTGAATACTTGGTAGAGGTTGCTCTTATTTTCCCTGCTTCTCGTCGATCCTCAGGTAGAACGCCAATCAATAAATACTCAAGGATTGGATCGATCCAACTTGGCTCGTACGGGATCACGCATACCTCCTTCTTTTTACCGATTGAAGGAGTGAATAGTTCATCCACCGGAATTATTCTGACCATATTGTCTCCTGCTGAGGATGTTTGATTTGCTACATGATCGGCCCCATGATTTTCTATCCTTGGAATTTGTTTAAAAGTGACTACCTGAAAGTTCCGCATTTCTTCCTGAACAACATTTTTATACTGCAACATCCTTTCCTCGCTTGTATTATAACTTCCTGTGATCTGATTTACAACCAACTGAGAATCACTGAACACAGTTAGTTCTTTGATCTGGAGCTCCTTTGTTAACCTTAACCCTGCCAAAACGGCTTCGTACTCAGCCTCATTGTTTGAATTTCCAAAGGACAGTTTGATCGACTGCTGTAATTTGGTGCCTTCTGGGGATATTAGTTCGATCCCCACACCTGCCCCCAGACTATTCACTGATCCGTCTACATAAAGCAACCACATTGGATTTACGTCGTAGGCCTCATCTTTGGCTGCTTCATATTCTAGGAGGAAATCCGCCACAGCTTGACCTTTTAAAGATGTTCGTGGCTCATAAGTAATATCGAACATGCTCAGTTCTATCGACCACTTTGTCGTTCATCCCGAGAAGTCAGGTTCTGACAAAATTGCTTTAATCGGAAATGTAATTGGAATTCTGATCGGATGGGACTCGAAGTAATGTCGAAGCTTTCGTTTTGCCTGGACCAATGCCAAGATGATTTTCTCTGTCTTCAAATATCTTCTCTCGGCATCAAGCAATGTCTTGCTCGCATAATAAATTGGGTACTGTCTGTTCCCATCATCTCTTACCAACACTGAGCTAACTGCGTTCGGAGAAACTGCCAAGTATAAAATTAAGGACTAATGATTCTTGGGTGCCATTAGGATTGGTGGTTTCGCTATATAGAGTTTCAGCTGATCAAATGCTTCTTGTTGTTTCTCCCCCCAAGCACTCGTTTTCTTAGACTTCAAGACGTCAAAGAACGGCTTGCATCTATCTGACAATTTGGATATGAATCGACTCAGGGCTGCTAATCTTCCTGTGAGTACCTGGATTTCCTTTGGGGACTCAGGTGCCTTCATCTGAACCAATGCTTGAACTTGTGCTGGACTTGCTTTGATTCCGTCTTTATTGACTATGTGACCCAAGAATTGTCCGAAAGATACACCGAAAGCGCATTTTTCCGGATTTAGCTTCATTTTGTGTGATCGCAGGGATGCGAACACATCCTCCAAGTGCTTCAAATGATCATCCTTATGCTAGCTTTTAACCACCATGTCATCAATGTATGGCTCCACCGTATCTCCTATCTAGGTCTTGAAAATCTTATCAATCAATCGCTGATAAGTCGCACCTGTATTTTTTAGACCGAACGGCATGACCTTGTAACAATAGGTCCCTCGTTCGGTGATGAACGTCGTTTTGTCTTCATCCTTTGGATTCATTGGGGTTTGATTGTATCCTGAATAAGCATCCAGGAAGGTGAGACGCTAGAAGCTTGTAGTCGCGTCGATTATGCGATCAATCTTCGGTAGAGGAAAACTATCCTTCGGACAAGCTTTATTTAGGTTGGTGAAGTCCACGCACATTCGGAACTTCCCGTTCTTCTTTTGTACAACAACAACATTGGACAGCCACACGGGATAGTGAACTTCTCTGATAAAGCCAGCATCTAGCAAACGGCTAACCTCTTCAGCTACAAACTTTCCTCGTTCGGTTTCGATCCTTCTGGGTCGTTGCCGTACAGGTTGGGCATCGGAGTAGACATTTAATGTGTGCATCATGGTTCCTGGGTCGACCCCAGGCATGTCGCTATGATCCCAAGCGAAAACATCAATATTTGATCTCAACATAGAAATCAAGTTGTTTCTTTCATCAGGAGTCAGTCCCCTTCCAATTTGGGTGGTTCTTCCCTTGCTCCCGTCGATCAGATCTACTGTGATGGTATCCTCTGCGGCTTTCTCATCATCGTCAGTCTGATCATGGAGGCTCGGTAATTGCTACATGCTTCGTTCGAAACTTTCGTCTTTCATACCTTTGGTGACGATGGCATAGCATTCTTTCGCCACCACTTGATCGCCTTGAATATCAACAAACCCTTTCCCTGAAGGGTCAACGCACCGCATCACCTAATGTAGGGTAGAAGGAACTTCTTGCATTCGGTGTATCCAACCTCTTCCCATAATCAGATTGTAGGAAGGATGTACGTCTACTAGCATGAAATTTTATGTCAAAGTTCGCTTTGCGGCCGTCACTGGTAAATTCAGGACCCCGATCGGACAAATCCTCTTTCCATCAAAGCCTGCCAGTGAACTGGCGGTTGCTCTGATCAACTCCGTGTTGATGCCGATCTTCTCGAAAGCTGATTTAGTCAGGATGTTCGTGCTGCTACCTGGATCAACTAGCACCCTTTTAACTAAACAATTTGAAACTATGATCGAAATTACCAATGGATCTTCATGTGGTAGTTGTACACGTCTTAAGTCCTCTTGTGTAAATGATATTGTAGGCATTGGGTAGTTCCGAATGACATTCACCTCCCCAACCCTTCGGATCTTGTTGGCATTAGGCATGCGTGAACGCTGAACCGAACAGCTTTCCTCATCCTCTTTGGGTTTCCCATGGATTGTGTCAATAATTTTTACCGGCTGCCCACCCACAATTTTGTTGGGCTTCGGTCGATCAAAATTTTTGACTCCATTGTCCACGTACTCCTTCAAATATCCTTTGGCTATCAAGGTCTCAACCTGCCTCCTCAATTGTCTGCACTCATTGGTTAAATGGCCAAAGTCATTGTGGAACGCACAGTGCCTCGTACGGTCTTGCAGCTCCGGTGGCGTTTTCAACGGAAATGGTGGGCGAAAAATACCCTTCGCTTTATTCTCATTGTACAACTTTGCTAAGGTTGTACGAAGTGGAGTTTCAGGTATGTCATACCTTGGCCTCCTCTCCTGTTGCCTATACGGAGCCGATCGGTGGTTGTTCGTATTATCTACCTTCTTGATTATCCTTTCCTTTGATTTGTTTTCCACACTGACTAATGTCGTACAATGACCTCTTTCTTGTTCATCCTCTTCCAATCTCAGATATCCCTGCTCCCGTGAATTCAACTGACCCATGTTGAGGGGTGTTGACTTCACCAAGGATCTATGGAAGCTGGTCCCTTGTTCGATAGCTACCTTGAAAGCTTCCACTGTTGTTGGTTGATCACAACTGGGTATCATTCCCATTTCCAAATTGAATCTGGAAAGGAAATTCTTCAACGTTTCACCTTTCGCTTGTCTCATCGTAAACAGATTAGAAATGGTCCTCTTCTGCTTCCGGTTTCCGAAATACTGGGCCAGGAACTTTTCCATCAGCGTTTGGAAAGAATCGATCGAACTACCTGGCAATTGCCTAAACCATAACATAGCGGGGCCCGTTAGACTTGTAGAGAAAGCTTTGCATATTAGTGCATCATCATCCATATCGAGAGTCATTATCTGCTCCACATGAAACAGGTGCTCAATTGGGTCCTATGTCCCATCGAATATAATGAATTTAGGCATCCGGAATTTATCTGGCCTTCTCGCCTGCTGTATTTCGGGGCTGAACAGAGATTTAATCATTCTAGCTGTTATTTCGATGGCTAGATCGGCTGGTGACTGTGTTCTGAGATCATTTACTTGTTCATCTACGATCTTTTGAAGTCGGGTTACCATATCGAGCGAAACTGCACGATTATTAGCATTTGCTTCATCTGCGATTGGTTGGGTTTGAGTAGGATCTCCTGTGCGATCTGCTGAACTTGCCTCATGATGATTGTCTTCCTCTTCAACACCAGGGCCATTACGGCGCCCTGCTATAGGCAATTCTGGGTGTTCGGATTGATCTAACCTTTGCTTTAGTTCTCGATTTTCTTTCTCGAGAGCCTCCAGACACTGAAGGATAGCAGCTGTATCACCTAGCTGTGTGGTGGTTTCTCCCGCCATTGATCTAATAACTTTTGTTTGAATATCGATTTCCCATAGACGGCGCAAAGAAGTGTAAACCCGTTCGATGATGCCGAACGAATCTCAACTTTTGTAAATCAAACAGAAGCAATGAAATAGATAAATGACAAGAAGAAAATTGATAATTCAAGAATAAACAAATATTGGAGCAATTTCGAATCTTTTTCCATTTCTTTTTTCTCTCTTTTATACATGAAAACTGGTCTTACCCTCATGAATGGGTTTTAATACATATTAAAGACAATATCTACATTAAATTGAAGTTTAATGCTTATCAAAAACTGCTATAATAAAACCTTATGTCAGTTTTGATTCTATATATTTGAAATGGTCATTTCCTTAATGGCTTTATCCTGAAATGGGCTTATATCCTTGGGCCTTATTTTCTACTTGGGCTTTGTTTTCTATTCGGGCTTTAAAACAGGTATGTTGATCCAATGTGAGTCTTTTGTACGAGGGGCCTGATGAAAAAATGGGCCTACGCAGACTAAATTGAAATATCATATTAGTAATTCTAAAAGTTCTCATCCATTTGAATTGATTCACTGCGACATATGGGGGCCATTTTATGTTCCTTCTATTAATGGATATCGTTATTTCTTAACTTTAGTAGATGATTTTACAAAGTATACATGGGTCTATCTAATGCAAGTCAAATATGAAACAATAAAGTTCTTAAAGTATTTCTTTAATTTTGTCATCACTCAATATGATCATCAAATCAATAAAATATCCTCAGGATTCAATAAGAATTTCCTATCCAATATTCAAAAATTCAGATCAGATAATGGATATGAATTTCTTTCACATGAGCTGCAAACTTGGTTCTCACATAGAGCAGTTGTTGAATCCCAAAGCGACTACCAACCACAAGAACAATGAGAAGATCCAAATAACAAAGAAAATAAAGAGGATGAGGAGAAGAGCCCTGTTTCATCGCCGCCAGTCAAAGTTCCGAAACCAAATGAAGAAGAATAAGGTGGTGAATGGCAATGTAGAGACCAATGGAAATGTTAAAGTGAAGCGACCCGCGTTTAGTAGATTTTGGAGCGAGGAAGATGAAATATCAATCTTGAAGGGTTTGGTGGAGTACAAAACGAAAGGGGCAGATCCTTCTAGTGATATGACTGCCTTCCACTTTTCCATTAAGAAGTCCCTTAGTGTCGATGCTTCAAACATCCAATTATGAGACAAGATCAGAAAATGAAAGAGCGAGTACCTCAACAATATAGAAAAAGGCAAAGATAGGATTTCAGCTGAGGATCATGAGCAAATCTTGTTTGAGCTCTCAAAGAAGATTTGGGGAACTACTAGTATACCAAAGGCTGGCCGAACAAGTGATTTTTGGTCCATGTATCCGTTGTTGAAGGAGGCCAGGAGGGACTTCTTGAAGGAAAGCTTGAGTGAGATTGGAAGTGCAAAGGCTGATAAGCTGGAGGAGAAGTGGAAGAAGGTGAAGATTCAAGAGATTGAATTGAACGTAAATCGTCTGAACTTGATTCACGAACAAAGCAAACTAGCACTGGCTGAGATGAAGTAAGTGCAGGCGCTTTTTTTTTTTTCTTTGTTGAGGTTAATAGCAGATATATGATCAGTTCTGACTAATTGATGAAGTTTAGTAAGTTTTTGGTTTTTTTGTGGAATGACCTTAAACAATATGTGGAAATGCAAGGTGTTAAATCAGATTGTATAGTTATGAAAATAATGTGGTAACACTTCATCTGTGAGAATTACAATGTTTTCTTGTTGGACTTTAATTTCGATTCATTTAACTTTCTAATATGTTAGGTGAGTGCTCCGAATCTGCAAACAAGTTGTTGTTGGAAGATTTTTTGTGCTATGAAAGGTACTTCAGACTCTTTCTTCTTAGTATTTTTTTATTTTCGAAATGTTCCGTGATGTTAACCATGTAAATTGATCCATGACTTTATCTATTTTCTCCAAAATTTTGTTATCTTTGGACTGTAAATTTATTTTTTATTTTTAGATGAAGACATGGGTAAACTGCATATATAATAGGGAAAGAAAAAACATCAATTATATTGCAATAGAAAATAAGCCCCTTAAACTATATTTTTGAACAACACAGCCCAGGCAATGATGTAATAGTTGAAGCCAATGGTGTTAAGAGAGATTAGTACCGGTTCGGGGGTCTGGAAAGATATTTGAAAGGGCTGGGACTTCTTCTCCAGGCATATCAGATTTAGTGTTAGGTTTGTCAGTTTTTAGACGGATCAGTGGTGCTGGGAACATCCGCTGTCTGTTTCTTTCATTTCTTTTTTCTTTTTGAAAAGATCAGCTTTGTATATATAAAAATAATAGGCCAAAAGCCTTACAAGAATATTAGGGCATACCCTAGATTACAAGCAAATATATGAAACCCAAATAACCACCATGAGAAGGAAAAGAACAAGGTTAGGTACATCTGAAAATAGAAAATACTAAGCAACCAAGAAATCCAAGAAGAAACCTCCATCTTAGCAGCAGCCACCACCTCAATCAAATACCAAAAGAAGAACCAACAGCTATCCACTAGAAACTTGACCCAACAAAAAAGGACGCAAAGGCCAGAAATAAGCCACAAGGACACAAAAACCATCAAGACACCCACCTCATCAGCATGCCAGAAGAGAGTCATGAAATAATGGAAGGAGGTAAACTGAACACCCTCACTAACTCTCTATTCATAACAGAGTTCTTGACACCAGTTAGAGAAAAAAGATTGTCCCTCACAGTAGAGATGATCTTAGCTTGCACCGCTTCCTAAGAATGAGCCTCATCTTGAAACACTCTAGAGTTCCTTTCTAACCAGATAAAATAGATAGCAACAAAGAATAATAACTTATTCACCAAAGTTGCAAGTGACTTCTCCTTGAGATTATTCCTTACCCAAGTAAACAGAAGTTCCCAATCCCCATTAGGCCATTTTAAACCACCCTTCTCCTTCACAACAGCCCACACTCTCCTAGTAAAACTACAACCAAAGAATAAGTGATCCCTATCTTCCATCATAGCACTACAGAATACACAAGAAGCTTGATCCACCACCCCAATTTGGAGGAGAAAAGATTTAGTTCTAATTATGTTTAAAACAACCAACCAAAGCAAAAAAGAGTGTTTTGGAATAGCATGTTTAAACCACACCACATTACTCCAATCCACCAAACCTTTCCTTCTAATTACTTCCCAAGTAGACTGAATAGAGAAATTACCCTTAGCAGGCACCCAAACCACTCTATCTTCCCTAAAGACAGAAGGGAATATACCAGCAGGAATCTTCTCTTGAACCCATCCCATGGAGGAAGGACAATGCCAACCCCCATCTAGAATAATACTGCTCACTGTAGCTTGTCTTCCCACCGCAAAGTGGCCCATCAGGCAACCAATTGTCAAACCATAAGGAGGTAGATCTCCCATCCCCTAACCATAACCCTAACAAGAGTTCTCACTTTCTCCCTCAGCTGCAATAACTTCCTGAAAGTCCAAGAACAAACTTTAGGAGTCTTCATATCCCAGAAGTTAGAAGTCTTAATTTCATGAAGCCTAATCCAGTTAACCCACAGAGAATGGATTGAATGATTGCAAAGCTTCCAGAGATGCTTAACCATAGCTGCTTCATTCCAATCAGCAACATCCTTAATACCCAAACCTCCTTCTTTGTAAGGGCAACAAACAAAGTCCCAAGCAACCTTAGCACCTCCCTTGTTCAATCAAAACCAAACCACAAGAACTTCCTCATAATACTATAAATGTCATACAACACCCCATGAGGAAGAATAAACATAGAAGACCAATAAATCTGAGTAGAGAACAAGACAGACTTGATCAATTGAAGCCTCCATCCAAAAGACAACCACTTAGTAGACCAACTATGAACTTTAGCAGTAATCTTATCCACCATAACTGAGCAAGTCTGCTTCTTCAAGCCAGAAGGAATCAATGGAACACCTAGATACCACATTGGCTATTCACCTTGCTGAAACTGGAACAACTCCATAATAACAAAAACATGATTCTCCTTGACCCCAGCTAAGTTCACCACACTCTTAGAAAGATTTGGTAATAACCCAGACAACTCACTGAATTTATCAATAGCCTCCTTCAAGCACTGAACATCTTTGACTTTATCAACTGAAAACAATAACAAATCATCTACAAACATAAGACTACTCAGTTGTTGCTCCTTACATCTCCAATGAAAGCCAAACTCCTGTCTAGCTGTAATACCATGCAAAATGTCAGTCAAAACTTCCATGCCCATAACAAAGAGATAAGGGGACATAGGATCCCCTTGTCTCAATCCCCTTCCACTTTGAAAATAATCATGCAGCCTCCCATTAATGTTAATAGAGAATCTAAGAGATGAAACACACACCATAATCCAATGAATCATAGTAGCAGGCACCTTGAAAGCCTTCAAAACAGAAGTCATAAACTCCTAAGAAACAGTGTCATAGACCTTCCTCACCTTCTGAAAAAATGGGCCTACACAGACTAAATTGAAATATCATATTAGTAATTCTAAAAGTTCTCATCCATTTGAATTGATTCACTGCGACATATGGGGGCCATTTTATGTTCCTTCTATTAATGGATATCGTTATTTCTTAACTTTAGTAGATGATTTTACAAAGTATACATGGGTCTATCTAATGCAAGTCAAATATGAAACAATAAAGTTCTTAAAGTATTTCTTTAATTTTGTCATCACTCAATATGATCATCAAATCAATAAAATATCCTCAGGATTCAATAAGAATTTCCTATCCAATATTCAAAAATTCAGATCAGATAATGGATATGAATTTCTTTCACATGAGCTGCAAACTTGGTTCTCAAACCAGGGAATTCTTCATCAAATAAGTTGTGTCTCTACACCTGAATAAAATAGTGTTGTGGAGCGTAAACACCGCCATCTTCTCAATGTGGCACGTGCATTAAGATTTCAAGCAAATCTTCTCATTAAATTTTGGGGCGAATGTATAGTTGCTGCTACTTTCTTAATCAATAAAATGTCGACCCGGTCTTATCTTATAAATCACCCCATGAGATTCTTCTTAATAATCCACCAGTTTTTATTCCTATCTAAGAGTTTTTGGGTGTTTGGCTTTTGCTCGTAATACAAATATCAAAAATAAATTTGATCCTAGTGTTAAACCTGAGATTTTTATAGGTATTCTTTTGGTAAAAAGGGATATAATATATATGATCTTGAAACAAATAAAATCTACACGTCACGTGATGTGATACTCCATGAAAAAGTATTTCCTTTTCATGACATCCCAACTAAGTCATTAGAGTCCAAATTTGAAATTCATCCACTAATGGATATGGACAATGATATAATATACTCACATTCGAATCAATCATCTAATCTCCCTAATATTACTCATAATACTAGGGACCACATGGTGGTAGAATCAGAAAGATCTGGTGATTCAATTGATCCTCCTAATTCAATTGAAGAAAATAGATCAAATAATTTGATTAATACACCAAGTTCAATTGGGTCTACAAATTCAACCAATTTAAACAATTATAATCAAGTGGGAGAAATTAATCCACTCCAAAATCATCAATTGCATGATCCTCCTTTGAACTCTCGTCCAATTAGGTAGCGTCATCCTCCCATTAAATTTATGGACTATATATGCACATTAAATGACAAAACAATTTTAAATGGTGCAAAATATCCATTAAATAACTTCATATCATTCGATCAGTTCTCATCTTCTCATAAAGCATTCCTCACTAATATCATTAATAATGAGGAACCAACTACTTTTAAAGAGGCAATGCAATCAGTCTTATGGTGAGAAGCAATGTCCAAAGAGATCCAAGCATTAGAAGAAAATAATACTTGGACTCTCACCCCACTACCACCAACTAAGAAACCCATTGGGTGTAAGTGGGTGTATAAAATCAAGTATAAAGCTGATGGGAGCATAGAGCGATATAAAGCTCATCTTGTAACAAAGGGCTACACACAAATTGAGGGCATAGATTTTCATGAAACTTTTGCTCCGGTTGCTAAATTAGTAATAGTTCGTGTACTTCTACCATTAGCAGCTATTAAGGGGTGGAATTTACATCAATTAGATGTAAACAATGCATTTCTTCAAGGGGATTTACATGAAGAAGTATATATGAAAATTCCACCTAAATTTTTTAAAGAAGGAGAAAATAAAGATTGTAAATTAAACAAATCTTTATATGGTCTCAAACAGGTTTCGAGACAGTGGTTTGCAAAATTCTCTAAATCTTTGGTTGAAGAAGGTTTTCAACAATCTACCTCTGATTATAGTCTATTTACATTTCACAATGGTAACACACATCTTTATGTGTTAGTTTATGTTGACGATATTATCATAACTGGAAATGACGATAATGCTATTTCCAAACTCAAATCTAAGCTTGAAACAAAGTTTTCAATAAAAAATTTGGGTTGATTAAATTATTTTCTAGGAATTGAGGTTTCACAATCTCCTAAAGGAATATTCCTATGTAAGAGGAAATATTTTTTGGATCTTCTTAAAGATGCAGGGCTTACTGCAGCACGTCCAATATCGTTCCCAATGGAGCAACATCTCAAGTTACGCCCTTCAGATGGTGAACCACTATCTGATCCTAGTAAATATCACAGGTTGATTGGACGATTACTATATCTAACTGTAACACGTCCCGATGTTACATATGCAGTTCATAATCTAAGTCAGTTTATGCAAGCTCCTTCCACATCACATTTTGAAGTTGTTATTCGGATACTAAAATATCTAAAGGCACTATTGGACATGGAATTTTCCTTTCTTCTGCAAGTTCACACATTTTGCGAGGATATACAGATTCAGATTGGGTCGGGTGTCCTACAACCCGACGATCCACTACAGGGTATATTACTCTCCTAGGTGATAGTCCCATCTCTTGGAAATCCAAGAAACAAGCAACCGTGTCACGATCTTCAGCAGAAGCTGAATACCGTGCATTGGCAAACTTAACTGCCGAAATTCAATGGCTTAAATTTTTATTAAAGGATTTGCAAATAAATCACACTTCTCCGGTCACAGTCTATTGTGATAGTCAATCAACTATTCATATAGCTGAAAATCCAATCTTTCATGAGAGAACTAAGCATATTGAAATTGATTGTCATTTTGTGCGTGAAAGGATTCAATCCAAATTAATAATTCCCCAGTATATTAAGTCTGCTGATCAAATTACAGATATTTTCACGAAACCACTTGGAGCTTATCAGTATAAACACTTCATAAGCAAGTTGGGCGTTGTGACACCCCCAAATTTCCATGCATAGGTTGGTCAGGCCCATACACAGAAAACTAGGAGCGTCTGCAATTGATAAACATAAACACGGATGATAAGACATAAAATAGAGATATAATAACATAAATAAGAATCAAAGGTACAACTTATACATAAAATAGACCACACCCAATACATCCTCAGAATAAAATAAGTTCCACACCGTACAACTTGGGAATCCCATAAATGTGGACCCCTAGAATAAATCATAAAGGAAGGCATAAGATACCATAAATTTGATCCTACCCTGGGATAGAAAGAATAACCGCTGGATCGAAAGGACAAGCGAGCAAGACTTCAACCTTGCAGATGGAATTGTGGAGGACCTAAAATAACAACAAAGGTGGGTCAAGCCCACGAGCAAGTACTACTCTACATGATCCCAAACAGAGTACCAAGATCCATCCCCTTTCCCAGTGACACCCAAAATTATAGTATAAATAATAATAATAATAATATATTTAACTATAATCATAGTCACTAATATACCATCATATAATAGGTATAAGAATCTATTTTCCCAATGTCAATTTTGTCCAACATTTCCATACCCAACTATAACCACGTACCCGACAAATCAATCATGTCGGGACAACTCAATACCCAACTATAACCATGTACCCGATAAATCAATCATGTTGTGACAACTCAATCATGTCTCGTGATACTAGTGAGACTGTGTTTATTTGTCAGCCTCCTTGTGGTTCCTTCTAACTCCCCCAACCATAATTATTTAATTAAATCTTGTGATTTTACTAAATTATTAATTCACTTCTATTCTTTACTCGGGAATGTATAACAATTTATAATGTCGAGCCTGGGGGGTCCAGGGGGGCGACGTACAGTATTTTTTACGGTCAAAATTGTTCATTTATACGATCAAATATACATATTTTAGTATAATTCATGGGGAATCATAATAACATATAAATCAATGAACAAAGAAAATAGAGAAAAATAATTACATAATATAAGCAATGTTTCTCTAATGACATTGTTTAAATTCATTGTCAACATTGAAACCTAAAATATTTTCATATTTAGATTTCTATATGTAGTTCAAATCATATACCTCAACATAATTCATAATAACAAGACATATACGTAAGCTCACAGATCTATACATTTACACATAAATCCATACACGTCTATCTACACATAATATAATACCCATCGTATATATGCATGGACATGAACATGGTAAAACATATTTGTACAAATAACTACAAATAAATGTATATACGTATAAACAAAATATATACTATCATATGTAGTCATGAATCAAAACCTATGATAATCGATCTATACATTAGTGGTTATATATATCACAAATCTATACATATACACATGATCTATACATATACTCTCGGATCTATACATATATGTATAACAGAATATATATCATCATATATATACGTAAATACAAACATATTATAACAGACCTATACATACATGCTCATATAGCTACTGATCTATACATATAACCATATAGCTACGGATTTATACATACATGCTCATATAACTATGGATCTATACATATAGACATATAGTTACGGATCTATACATACATGCTCATATATTACATATATACAAATATAGCTACGGATCTACACATACAAGCTCATAAAACTTCATATCAATACATATAGCTACGGATCTACCCATACATGTTCATATAACTACATATCTACACATATAGCTACGGATCTACACATACATGTTCATATAACTACATATCAATACATATTTAAACATGCTAATATTCATAAGTATACATATACAAAATTAATGTATAACAGTTTATAGGAGCACCAAACAAAGGTTACGAATTTTAGTACAAAGAAGAATAGTAGAACATGTCTTGCCTGATTTGGAGAGCTTATACCACCATAAATCCGGATCCGATCCAACCTTAACCTCTCAACCCTCACAATTTCAGGGGAAAATGATGAAGAAGAAGAAGTAGTAGTAGAGAATGAGATAATAGCACAATCTGAAGTTAATGATGTATATATAGTAGGAGCTAGGTTTAGGTAGATTATTAGAATGCCCCCAGATCTACAAAAATCACAAAAGTGCCAAAACCATAATGACTACCATGCCCCTTAATAATTCATCTATTTACCAAACATACCTAGCCTTCATAAAATGACTAGAGTACCCTTACTCAAAAATCTAAATACCCAACATGCCATCCGAAATAATAACTAAATAAAATAATCATTATTTAAATACGGGGTATTACAGGCGTCTTCAATATCTCCCCCGCTCCAACTTGAGGGGTGCTATTAGAAATTAGTATCAATTAATATCAGTTAGACATATCAGTTTGCTCAGCATATAATTTTGACATTTTGAATTTTGAATTTTGAATTTGAGAGAAGTATTGCCCAAGTATTCTACTTGATTGTTTTCGTGTATATAATATTTGATGTAATGTATCCCTTAATTGTTTCCTTGTATTTGATGTAATTTATTCTTACCTAGAATAGTTTAGTTTTGATTTCATTTGTAATTTGATTTTTCTATATAAGTGAATGTAATCAATCTCATAGTCTTACAATTGTGTAGACTCAAACATATTGTATTTTATTAAAGAACATGACGAATCTCAAAAACCAAGAAGAAGCAAATGGTGAACAAGAAGAGATTAGAGAGGAATCAGTAAATGAGAACTAAGCAATAGAACAACATGAAGATGTGGAGCAGGGAGAATACAAAGAATCCATTCACAAGAATGAATCAGAGGAGCAAAAGGATGAAGATGGACCGAGAGACGGAAAAAGGGAGGAACAAGATAGAGCAGTTGTTGAATCCCAAAGCGACTACCAACCACAAGAACAATGAGAAGATCCAAATAACAAAGAAAATAAAGAGGATGAGGAGAAGAGCCCTGTTTCATCGCCGCCAGTCAAAGTTCCGAAACCAAATGAAGAAGAATAAGGTGGTGAATGGCAATGTAGAGACCAATGGAAATGTTAAAGTGAAGCGACCCGCGTTTAGTAGATTTTGGAGCGAGGAAGATGAAATATCAATCTTGAAGGGTTTGGTGGAGTACAAAACGAAAGGGGCAGATCCTTCTAGTGATATGACTGCCTTCCACTTTTCCATTAAGAAGTCCCTTAGTGTCGATGCTTCAAACATCCAATTATGAGACAAGATCAGAAAATGAAAGAGCGAGTACCTCAACAATATAGAAAAAGGCAAAGATAGGATTTCAGCTGAGGATCATGAGCAAATCTTGTTTGAGCTCTCAAAGAAGATTTGGGGAACTACTAGTATACCAAAGGCTGGCCGAACAAGTGATTTTTGGTCCATGTATCCGTTGTTGAAGGAGGCCAGGAGGGACTTCTTGAAGGAAAGCTTGAGTGAGATTGGAAGTGCAAAGGCTGATAAGCTGGAGGAGAAGTGGAAGAAGGTGAAGATTCAAGAGATTGAATTGAACGTAAATCGTCTGAACTTGATTCACGAACAAAGCAAACTAGCACTGGCTGAGATGAAGTAAGTGCAGGCGCTTTTTTTTTTTCTTTGTTGAGGTTAATAGCAGATATATGATCAGTTCTGACTAATTGATGAAGTTTAGTAAGTTTTTGGTTTTTTTGTGGAATGACCTTAAACAATATGTGGAAATGCAAGGTGTTAAATCAGATTGTATAGTTATGAAAATAATGTGGTAACACTTCATCTGTGAGAATTACAATGTTTTCTTGTTGGACTTTAATTTCGATTCATTTAACTTTCTAATATGTTAGGTGAGTGCTCCGAATCTGCAAACAAGTTGTTGTTGGAAGATTTTTTGTGCTATGAAAGGTACTTCAGACTCTTTCTTCTTAGTATTTTTTTATTTTCGAAATGTTCCGTGATGTTAACCATGTAAATTGATCCATGACTTTATCTATTTTCTCCAAAATTTTGTTATCTTTGGACTGTAAATTTATTTTTTATTTTTAGATGAAGACATGGGTAAACTGCATATATAATAGGGAAAGAAAAAACATCAATTATATTGCAATAGAAAATAAGCCCCTTAAACTATATTTTTGAACAACACAGCCCAGGCAATGATGTAATAGTTGAAGCCAATGGTGTTAAGAGAGATTAGTACCGGTTCGGGGGTCTGGAAAGATATTTGAAAGGGCTGGGACTTCTTCTCCAGGCATATCAGATTTAGTGTTAGGTTTGTCAGTTTTTAGACGGATCAGTGGTGCTGGGAACATCCGCTGTCTGTTTCTTTCATTTCTTTTTTCTTTTTGAAAAGATCAGCTTTGTATATATAAAAATAATAGGCCAAAAGCCTTACAAGAATATTAGGGCATACCCTAGATTACAAGCAAATATATGAAACCCAAATAACCACCATGAGAAGGAAAAGAACAAGGTTAGGTACATCTGAAAATAGAAAATACTAAGCAACCAAGAAATCCAAGAAGAAACCTCCATCTTAGCAGCAGCCACCACCTCAATCAAATACCAAAAGAAGAACCAACAGCTATCCACTAGAAACTTGACCCAACAAAAAAGGACGCAAAGGCCAGAAATAAGCCACAAGGACACAAAAACCATCAAGACACCCACCTCATCAGCATGCCAGAAGAGAGTCATGAAATAATGGAAGGAGGTAAACTGAACACCCTCACTAACTCTCTATTCATAACAGAGTTCTTGACACCAGTTAGAGAAAAAAGATTGTCCCTCACAGTAGAGATGATCTTAGCTTGCACCGCTTCCTAAGAATGAGCCTCATCTTGAAACACTCTAGAGTTCCTTTCTAACCAGATAAAATAGATAGCAACAAAGAATAATAACTTATTCACCAAAGTTGCAAGTGACTTCTCCTTGAGATTATTCCTTACCCAAGTAAACAGAAGTTCCCAATCCCCATTAGGCCATTTTAAACCACCCTTCTCCTTCACAACAGCCCACACTCTCCTAGTAAAACTACAACCAAAGAATAAGTGATCCCTATCTTCCATCATAGCACTACAGAATACACAAGAAGCTTGATCCACCACCCCAATTTGGAGGAGAAAAGATTTAGTTCTAATTATGTTTAAAACAACCAACCAAAGCAAAAAAGAGTGTTTTGGAATAGCATGTTTAAACCACACCACATTACTCCAATCCACCAAACCTTTCCTTCTAATTACTTCCCAAGTAGACTGAATAGAGAAATTACCCTTAGCAGGCACCCAAACCACTCTATCTTCCCTAAAGACAGAAGGGAATATACCAGCAGGAATCTTCTCTTGAACCCATCCCATGGAGGAAGGACAATGCCAACCCCCATCTAGAATAATACTGCTCACTGTAGCTTGTCTTCCCACCGCAAAGTGGCCCATCAGGCAACCAATTGTCAAACCATAAGGAGGTAGATCTCCCATCCCCTAACCATAACCCTAACAAGAGTTCTCACTTTCTCCCTCAGCTGCAATAACTTCCTGAAAGTCCAAGAACAAACTTTAGGAGTCTTCATATCCCAGAAGTTAGAAGTCTTAATTTCATGAAGCCTAATCCAGTTAACCCACAGAGAATGGATTGAATGATTGCAAAGCTTCCAGAGATGCTTAACCATAGCTGCTTCATTCCAATCAGCAACATCCTTAATACCCAAACCTCCTTCTTTGTAAGGGCAACAAACAAAGTCCCAAGCAACCTTAGCACCTCCCTTGTTCAATCAAAACCAAACCACAAGAACTTCCTCATAATACTATAAATGTCATACAACACCCCATGAGGAAGAATAAACATAGAAGACCAATAAATCTGAGTAGAGAACAAGACAGACTTGATCAATTGAAGCCTCCATCCAAAAGACAACCACTTAGTAGACCAACTATGAACTCTAGCAGTAATCTTATCCACCATAACTGAGCAAGTCTGCTTCTTCAAGCCAGAAGGAATCAATGGAACACCTAGATACCACATTGGCTATTCACCTTGCTGAAACTGGAACAACTCCATAATAACAAAAACATGATTCTCCTTGACCCCAGCTAAGTTCACCACACTCTTAGAAAGATTTGGTAATAACCCAGACAACTCACTGAATTTATCAATAGCCTCCTTCAAGCACTGAACATCTTTGACTTTATCAACTGAAAACAATAACAAATCATCTACAAACATAAGACTACTCAGTTGTTGCTCCTTACATCTCCAATGAAAGCCAAACTCCTGTCTAGCTGTAATACCATGCAAAATGTCAGTCAAAACTTCCATGCCCATAACAAAGAGATAAGGGGACATAGGATCCCCTTGTCTCAATCCCCTTCCACTTTGAAAATAATCATGCAGCCTCCCATTAATGTTAATAGAGAATCTAAGAGATGAAACACACACCATAATCCAATGAATCATAGTAGCAGGCACCTTGAAAGCCTTCAAAACAGAAGTCATAAACTCCTAAGAAACAGTGTCATAGACCTTCCTCAAATCCACCTTCAAAGCAACTTTAGCATGGTACTTGTTCTTTTGATATCCTCTAAACAATTATTGGGGAACCAAAATATTATCAGAGATATCCCTTCCAGACATAAAAGCCCCTTGATTAGCACTAATACAATCAGGCAAGAAGAACTTCAACCTATTAGCAATCAACTTGGCCACACACTTGTATAAAGTAGTACACTCAGAAATAGGCCTAAAATCAACAACCAAATAGGGATTATCCACTTTAGGAACAAGGGTAATGATAGTAGAATTGATCTCCTTAAAAAGCCTACCCTTCATAAAGAAATCCAAAATAGCAACCACCACATCACTCCCAATGATATGCCAAACTTGCTTAAAGAAATAAGAATTAAAGCCATCACAACCTGGGGTCTTATCATCATGAAGAGAGAAAAAAGTCTCCTTCACCTCCTCAATAGTAAAAGGTCTCACTAAGAAAGCAGCTTCCTCCTCCAACAAGGGCCTCAGCATAAAAGGACTCAAATCCACCATAGGCTCTTCCTCCCTAGCAGTAAACAATTCAACACCTTAGCAATCAAACTCTTATCAGAAGTCCTCACCCCCTCCTTTGTAACTGAAGAATGAATATTATTAGCACTTCTTCTAGCATTGGCCACCTTATGAAAGTAAGAGGTATTCTTATCCCCCATCTTCAACCATTTAACCCTAGATTGCTGCATGTACAAACTCTCTTCATCGGCAGTAATCTTCAAGTATTTCTCCATACAACTCCTCTCAAGTTGTTGCAACTCCATATTTAATGGATCAACTACCATAAGCTTCTGATAGTTGTAAAGACAATCTCTACAGTCATTCACTTAACCAGACAAGTCAGAATAGTGCCTACTATTCAAGAGCTTCAACTCACCTTTTACTATCTTCAACTTCTGGACAATCTAGTACATAGGGGTCCCTGTAATTTTCATACTCCAGCACCTCTCCACAATAAGAAAAAGGAAGGATGACAAGAAAATGAACATTCACAAATTTATGAGCCCAAGCCCTCAAATCATTCCATAACCCTCTTCTAGGAACCACATCATTAAAACCATAAACTTCTGCCAACTGAAAAACATTATTAGTGTTCCTATCCCTCACAGCACAAACCAACAACTGAGAAGAGCCTCCCAAAAGAGACACCTCAAATGTAGCATTATCTCAGGCAATCCAAACCCTACCATAATCAGACCATGTATCATTAGTAATAAGCTTTCATCCTTGCATCAAACAGCTAAAAATCTTCTCCACCTTGGTAGGTTTACTTTAGTTTCAACTAAACAAATCAAGGATAACTTATAATCCATCACCACTTTTTTTTATCTCATTTTGTTTCAAGGGTTGATGTAAACCCCTTATATTCCAAGTTGTAAGATTCATGAGGAACCCTTAGCATTACTCAACCCTCTTCTAGGCCTCAAATTAGGTAATGCACTTGGTGTGGCCGCCTTTTTCTTAGTAATCTTGTCACCCACTTCCTTACAGTAGCCCCATCATTGACCTTCCCAGACAAACCCTCACCACTCTTATGATCATGTCTATCTTGCAACCCAAGAGAGAACACATGGTCACCTTCATCAATTCTCAGAGTACTATTCACCCCACATAGTCCCTCAGGACTTATCATCTCTATACCATCCAAACCCCTATCAGAATCACCACCATCACTCTCCTTATGAAACATTTCCCCAACAATCATAGCATCCTCTTGGAGAAGCATATCAGAATCAGTATCAGCAGGCTCAGACCCCTCATCCCCTTCTTGTACCACCCCAAACTTGTTAGATATAGCAGCACCAACAGAGGGCAACACAGAAGCAGCAACAACATCAATAGAAGGTAACTCAGGAACAACACCCCCATAGCTGTTTGCTAAACCACCATGCACAGGATCAACACCTTTCCCTTTGTCACTAATACCCTCAGAACTAGTCTTCCCACTATTACCTACCACTCTCCATTCCTGTTGAATGGGTTTATTTGGCTTTCCCCCAACTGTAGACACTACCACCTTAGGGCACTTGCTATCTGAATGGCCAAACATTTTACAATGCCCACACCTTTGAGGTAGCCACTGATACTCAACCTTTATTAAAACAGAAGAACCATTAGGAACTTTCAAGGTAATCTCCTTTAGAAACTTAGCATGAACCCCCATCTCAACACAAACACGAGCAAACCTCAACCTCTTCTTTACATCTGTCATAGCATCCACATATAAAGAAGTGCCAAGAACACTTGCAATCTCACTAAAAGCATCCCCATTCCAGTATTCCATAGGTATCCCAAAAAGCTTCACCCAAACTGGAACACTAGTGATAGTTTCCTTACACAAAGACATCCCTGGTCTCCACTTTTGGAGAATAAGCAAATGATTGGCAAAGTGCCAAGTAGTACCTTCAATAACAAAATCTCTTTGTGGAATAGAATCAAACTTAAATAGAAAAAGTTGTTATCAAGACCATGAACAACATTCAATCCATTTTTACCCCAAACCTTCCTTGCAATGGATTCAACTGTCAAGAATGGAAGCGTCTTGTCTAGAATGTAACCCACCAAGCAATGGTCCCACCCTTTACACTGCACAGCTGCAGATGACATGATTACCACACCTGGAGTATCCTTGCATGGCTCAACATATTGCAATCTCATCTTCCCAGCCTCCACATTCTTGTGTAACCTTTGTGCCCATATCTGGGAAGTATTAGTAACCACCGGTAAACTAGCACAACCCCCAAGAGGAGGAAAGTCTTGCGCCGTCATCCCTTCCTGCATGCTATCAGAAACCCTAGTAGCCTCCACCCCCACTACATGCATCTCAGTTTCAATAACCCCAGGAGAAGAAACCCTAGGGGATGAAACCCTATCAGAACCAACAGTAAACTCCACCTATTGATCCAACCTTGGTGACCCATGATTGGAAGAAACCGTAACAAGTGCCTGTTGTAGATGCCAAACATGTTCCTTCAACAATGCCACTTCATCCATCGTGGCATGTACTGAAGTCATAATGAAAAAAGAAAAAAGAACCAAAGAAAGGAAGAAAGAAGAAGAAGGACGAGAGAAGAATCAAAGAGAACAATCAAAACCCTAGAGTCTCACAACTCTAGAAATCGCCAAAATCGCCTCCCTCTCACCCCATTCTCTAGGGTTTCTGTTTCTATCCACCACGTTGAACCTAGGGTTTCTATTTCTTAAAAATAATATAAGTCGAGCTAAAAAGGGGTGCGACATGAGGATTTCCCAGGGAGTTACCCATCCTAGTACTACTCTCGCCTAAGCACACTTAACAACGGAGTTCTAATGGGATCCTTGTTCTTTTTCAGCTATATATTCCAAATGACTTTTTCAGCTATATAAATTGTTATAGCTGCTTTTTGTGTCTGCAAAACTGGGTAATTATCTTTGTATGTCTTTCTTCCTTTTATCTCACTAATTGGTTGGTAATTTTTATTCTTCTTTGTCAAATACAGCAGTTTCTGACTATCCACCGGGGCATTCTGCATTTCAAGAGTTTGCTGCGATGGTGTGGAGCAGAAATCGAAGATATTATAAACCCGTCTTCTACCCTCCTAGCTCTTTAGTATGGCGATATAGTACTTGTTCACCGAATCTGCAAACAAGTCCTGAATTTTATTATTTTATATGAATTTTACAAAGAACATGCAATCCTTAGAAATATTAATTTGTTGTTGGAAGATTTTCTATGCTATCCAAGGGTCTTTCGTAGTATTTTTGTTCTCCAAAATGTTATGTGATGTCAACCCTATGTGTAAACAATTCAACTTTAAAAAGGGAGCTTTAACGAATGTTCTTGATTCACTCTACTTAGGTATCAGTATCTAGGATCACTTCACCTATTGGAAACACACTACTCAAAAACAGGACAATTACGAGTCAGCTATTGTATTATCAACCCTGTATGAATCTGCCCATTACCAAAGAAAATTCAGCTGGAAAACACAATGAAAAAACTACATAAATGATACATAGACATATATTTACATAGATGAATACATACACCTGTTTTGGCAATTCATAAGGCTACATATTAGACCAGGAACCTAATTGAACAAATGCACAGTTGGACTAGCAAAATATCTCAAGGCATTATGAAATTGGTCCACAACCACCACTTCTTCAGGAAAGCCATATCAGATTTTGAAACCTTCCTCAATTGCCAGTTTAAATTCCATATCAGGAACACCCATATGTTTGATTCAAGTATGTAGACTCTATAAAAGATCCAGCAGAATGGGGAAAGACTTCTTGACAAGCACACATGAACAAACAGAGCTCCTACGATTTGTAGGTTTCAACCTTTTGTTATATGTTCTGTTCTCTGATAGATAATTGAAAAACTGAACGCTAAAATAAAAGTCAAAAGGGAGAACTTGCATACTGTATAAACAGGAATTACAATTTAAGAGCAGCAATTGCTTCAGATTTAAAACAATTTAAGAGCAGCAATTGCTTCAGATTTAAAATCAACCCTCAGATCCAACACTCTCCTCACCTCAGCTGGAGTTAGTCTCCAGGTCATGGGTCCTGCATTCTCGCCCCAAAAATCCAGAATCTCAGAAACCTTTTCCAAGTTTAGGATCGTTGCCATCTGGGTAAGACGAGAGAGCTTGTCTCTGACCGTCCGTTGACTTATGCTGGAAAAGTGGCTTACTAGTGCCCTACCATCTCTGTCCTCCAAGCTGACTGAATCTTTTCTGCATCATAATTACTTCGAGCCTCTTCACGATGAAGTCAACGACCAGATGAACCAAGGAGTCATAATTGTTGACAGTCATTAGTGGCTGGAGCCATGCAACATTGGTCTCGACAGAGTGGAGAAGCCTCTGAACCCATGGGTCATTCACCTCATTTTCAGCATATTCAGCCTCAGACAGCTCGTAGCTGATGATTGCCACGCTATCTAGAACGGGACGGATTCTGGGCATTGTGGTTGCTACGAGTTGCTCCATTCCAACATTTAAGGCTTCCTTGAAACTGTTGCTCATCTCGCCCAACTCAGACAAACAAGATTTTACTCTCTTTATCCGCTGGTGCAGGAAATACCTGATAAAGATAAATATATATATATATATATATTTAACAAAAACTAATTGGAATAGAATCTCACCCACGAAAAAACAAAGAATAAATCTATTAACAGAGTCATTTAAAAATAGAGAGGACAAAAATAAGCACTAAACCATATGATAAATGTCAAATCCCCGTATATTGCTTATTTGACCCCCAATATATAAGCATTAAAAATAAAAATAAAAACAAGTAAATTTTTTAAATGAACAACTAAGAAGGATAACCTTTTCCAATACGAGAAAATGGTATGGACACCAGGATAAGATGAACATGACAACATCAGCACATCTAAGTAGACAAAGGGTTACTGAAAGAAAGAAATCCATAAAATATCCCTCTACTTTGACAAAAATACATTCGTATATAGTTTGAGGTGCATTGGAGTTCCAAACCATTTATTAGAATCAACAAAGGTACATTTGTTTTCAGGTAACAAAACACAAGAAAAAAAAAAAAAAAAAAAAACCTTATATGAAGGCTTCCAAAAGTGAGTTCCAATATCTAAAATGCAGCTCTTTATTATAAGTAATATGTGGGTATGTTTTCTTAATTTTATTTTGATAACCAAAAATGATTAGTAAGCGGTCAAAATGGGAATGCCTCCCAAAAGCTATACAAAGGTTGTAGCTGAAAGGAACAACTATGGGCTCAAGGAGCCAAAAAGTTAACACCGTCTTCTAAAGATGTATAAGTTTTCCAAAAACCAAGAAAAACAAGAGCTAAGGATGAAAATCTAAACACCCCTACAGAAGCATCAAAAGATATTATATGTAGCTCTGTCCAAATAAGCACCAAACCACCTCTCCATTATCAAAGGCTTTGGGTCTCACAAAACCACCCTCTCAGAATGTCATTAAAGTCTTTCGAAGACCAAGGCATAACCTAGTGAACTCCAAACAGAAAATCCAATTGTCACGACCCGTAAAGCAATGCAAAAGAGGGTGATCAACTGACTACTCTTGTACATGTGAGTTTTCCCGGCCCATATAAAAAGCCTCATCCCGACCAGATCAATCCTAGAAAGGCCCGAGATGATGGCCCGATCACTGAGCCCACATTATTACCCGACCGACGCGTCCGTTCTGTGGTCCACCTCAAGACCCGACTACCAGGTCCATCCTATGGCCTGACCCAATGAGTATTCTAGAAGAAACTTGAAGATTCTAGAAGAGACTTGCAACTCAAGATAGTGACGTAGTATAGGGACAAAATAACTGACGTGTAAAGTAAGGATAATATTCCAAAATAGAAAATGTTGCCCTAATGGGCCAATGGCCCAGAGAGAAAATGTATATATTCCAATGAAGAGTAATGAGAAACCATCTTTTTGTGTTGTGCAAATTTTGTATCTACACCTCTCAATCCTCATCTGATACCAGTTAAAATTTATCCATCTCCTCCTCAAATTATGTAGCATCAAAATCTTGCACAAACAAAGAATGGCACTTTAAGAGGGGACCTTCCATGCGGAAGGTACCCCCTAGTCTTATTAATCTTCTAAAAGGAAAGAACATCAAAATGTTCTTGAACCCGACAATCGTTCCACATCCTTTTGCCCGATGGGGAATGGATATAGTCGGACCACTCCCGAAAGCCATCAGGTCAACAACCTATGTGCTCCTGGCCACCGACTATTTCACCAAATGGGTTGAAGCCGAGGCCTACCCTTCTATAAAAGGCAGCCATGTGGTCAAGTTTATATGGAATCACATCATCTGCAGGTTCGGGGTACCTCGGACCATCATGATAGACAACAACACTAATTTAGACTGTGAACCGGTCAGGTATTTCCTGGCTGAGCATGGAATCAATCAGAATACCTCCTCGGTAGGGTACCCGCAGGCCAATGGACAAGCAGAAAGAACCAATCGATCCATCTTCAACACCCTGGCGAAGAAGCTTGAGAAGGCCAAAGGAGCATGGTTAGACAAGTTGCCAAAGGTATTGTGCTCGTATAGAACCACGCCCCGACAACTAACCGGTGAAACACCCTTCGCTATGGCATATGGGGCAGAGGCCGTAATCCCGACGGAGTACGCAGTCCCGACACTAAGGTCACTGGCCTGGGACGAGAAATCAAATAATCAAGGCTTAGCTCACGAGCTCGACCTAGTGGAAGAGAAGAGAGAAATTGCCAGGATAAGACTGGCAGCGTACCAACAACGGGTCAAGAATCACTTCAACAAGAGAGTAAAAAGAAGGGGATTCCAAGTCGGGGTCGTGGTCCTTAGACGAAAGATCGGACACGTGTGCAAGCTCCAAGAGCCATGGGAAGGACCCTACACCGTCACTGAAGTGGTGGGGCGCGGGGCCTACAGACTACTCAAAAACTTTGATAACAAAAGGGAGCCCAACACGCAAAATGCATCCCGATTTAAGATGTATTATCCCTAGAAATACTTTGTTTTGGGTACTGTAGAGAAAGGCCACTAGAGCCCAAGAAGATTGCAATGAAAGTTCCATTTTTCCCGATCATCGAAGTCATCCCCGTGATTATTCCTATCCGACGGGTTCTTCTCTGTAATAACACTCTACAAACCTAAGTGTTTTACAAATATCAATTCTAAAACCTAAGTGTTGCATTATCTCCATGGGTCCAAAGTGCCCGAGAGATCATCACAGACCCACCAGTGGTCGGGTTTTACAGATATCAATTCTAAAAACCTAAGTATTGCATCCTCTCCATGGGCCCAAAGTGCCCGAGAGATCATCACAGACCCACCAGTGGTCGGGTTTTACAAATATCAATTCTAAAAACCCAAGTGTTGCATCATCTCCTTGGGCCCAAAGTACCCGAGAAATCATCACAAACCCACCAATGGTCGGGTTTTACAAATATCAATTTAAAAAAAAAAAAAAAAAACTTGAATGTTGAAATCAGTATGGAGTAACAATTCACAATCCCGATTATCGTTGTCTGATTTTTATTGATATCATTGTTAAGCCACAATTCAAAATCCCGATTGTTATTATCTTATCAAAGGAAACAAGTATAGCTCATGCAGATCCACAACAAAATATGAATAAACAAACTTATATTGAAAAGCCCCGGTGGCCAAGGCTGATACAATGATGTGTTACAAATTCGTTGCAAAATACAAGGTAAAGGGAAAAACAAGAGATGGGGCAAGAAGCCAGAGAAGGAGCCCTATTTCGAAGTCTTCTTCCCCTGATGGGTCTCAGCCTCGGGAATCTCATCGCCTTCCCCCTGAACCACCACGGGATGCTCTCCATTCCCGCCTGAGCCTTTAGCCCCAAGGGACTGTCCCCCTATAACTCTAGGCTCATTCAAACCAGAACGAGAAGGCGGAGAGGGCAAGGGATCCTAAAGAAATTCGCCAAAGATAAGGTCTTCAGGCTCGGGCTCTGGATCATCATACGGAGGCCCCACTCCTATGCTGAGGTCAAGATCCTCAATAGTCGGGATCTCCCTTTCCTCCTCGGGCTTTCGAAGCTCCGTTATACATTCCCGCCAACCCTGCTTATAACGGTACTTGCAGGTCAGCTCGAAGCGGGAGACCATCTGGTTGCCACCCTTGTGGCACATCTCCACCCGAGATCTCTCCACACCGAGGGCGTTCTCGATCTCAACCTTCTCCCCAAGCAACTGCCGCCCCGAAGTCTTTAACTTCTCAACTTCTTCAGTCAGGGACTGCACTTGGAGAGTCAAGGTTTCCCGAGCCTGGGCCTCCCGATCAGCCCTCTGCTGAGCCTCCCGAGCCCTGCCCTCAAGATCCGAGATCTTTGCCTTGGCATCTGCGAGCTCTTCCTCAGCCGAAACAACCCTATATGTCAGGGACTAAATCTTTCCCTCAGCCTTCTTAGACTGCTCCAGAGCCTTGGCACACCCAGCTTTATGGACCTGAACTTCCCGAGTCAGGGCATTTATGACCCGGGCATCATCCTCGAGCTTGCAATTGTATGCCTGAGTAGCATGAAGCATCTAAAAGAAGAGAGTGTTAGCACAGAAGAAACGAAGCAAAATGAAAAACTAAGTATAAGAAATATCAAATTACCCTCATCGCGAGCTCGGGCCCATTCAAATCGAAACTCATTCTATCATACCTCCCCATGGCAACCTATCGGCCGGGGTCCAGACTCCCAGGGCCATCTCCCGCAAGGCTTCCGGGTTCCCGATCGTCTGATCCCCTACAGAGAGATACAGGTTGCCCTTCCGAGTGTCCAGCTTGAACCGAGGCCCATGAGGAGTCTCTTTCCCACTTTCGGCAGCACGATCAATCTCCCTGTGGTCTTGTCTCCTAACCGGAGGAGTGATAACAGTGCGCAGCCTGGTAGGTCGGGATAAACCCTGATCCTCTTCGTCAGAGCCTGACTCCAACGTCGAGGCAGGAACCTCTAAGGCTATACCGAGGCTAGGACTGGGCCTGACTGAAAGTGGGGCCTGAGACGAATTCTGTTTCAAACCTCCAGAGCTTGGGACCATAGCATGACCATCCACGACCTCGACTGCCCCCGATGCAGCCGTTTGCGGGGTATGAGAAGGCGGAGGAGCAATCGGAGGATCCGCTGCAGGAGGAGGAGGAGGCGGGGGCGTGGCAACTCGGCCCTCAGTCTGCCCCGCTGATGAACTAACTACAGGGTTCACGGGGACTTGAGGGACATCAACCCCACAAATGAAGGATGTGGAGCCGGTGACAGCCTTCTTGATTGAAAGCTTGGGCATACTAATCGCCTTTCTTTTCTGTTGGCCCCCCGACATAGTTCTCTTAAGTTTTCGGGTTGCTGATGACTTGGACTTCAATTTTTTCGACCCAGACGTAGTCGCAGCAGAACCCGAGGCGATCGTCGACGCGGATACTCCCGATGCAAGCTCCTGCAATATAGACCCGGTCAGGCAACCCTGGCTATCCCTTAAATCCTAACTCCATATTCTGGCCTGCAACAGTTCAAATCGGGATCTTATATACCCGACCTCCCTTTTTTCCTGAAGAGCCTGAAGGAAACCCATCACTAGCATACCCAAATTATCATTACACAGATCGCAATGGCATGAAGCTCGGGTATGAAAACTCTTAAACTCGGGAAGTCGGGTCGGTTGGAAAACATGGCTGACAGGGATGTTTATGGCTTCGGGATGCCTCCACCTCCCACTCACTACAATCATCCTTTCTTTCCATCCTTTATTGGAGGTCGGGACGTTATCACATAATTTCCTCTTAACATACGAGGTTAGGTTGTACCGACCCCAATTATCTTTATGTTCCTAAAGTTTGTATGAGAACAGAAGCTCAGCCAAACCTAAGTCGAGGTTCAATTCTTTATTGATCAACAGGATCATGGCCAGGATCCTATAAAAATTGGGACCCACTTGAAGGGGGGCCAGACCCAAAGTCGCCAAGACCAGAAGGATGAAAGGGTGAATTGGAAATTTTAGTATGGCGAGGTGGAATGAGGAGAGCAATATCTCCCCATCCTTCAGCCCCTCACCAATCCTAAAGTCTTTGTCCCGAGGATAATGTCTAAGATTTACCCCTTCAGGAACACCGGGGCTCTTAAGTTGAGCGTATTTCCTGTATTTAGCCGAGAGTGGGTCAGTACAAAAAATCTCCTCTTCCTCAACATCCTGACCCTGATCATTCCCATCATCACCCTCTACAACTCGACCCCCGGCATCCTGAGTAACTTCTGGTGGACTTGTCCTAGTGACTCGGGTAATCTCTAAGGATGGGGTGCTTACTGAGGGTTCGGGATCGGTGATTGTCAAATCGATGTCTGTCAATTGAAGGTCACTAACCAACCTAGTGTCATCACTCCCCGACATATTTGAAGAAAGGTAGAAAAGTGAGAAGAATGACTTACAAACAGATAATGAAGATTCCGGCAGTCCCCCAAGTGTTTTCTCCGGCAAAAGATTTGCAGAATCCAGTAACTGTACCAACAGGCAATGATTAGGGCGTCCGACCAAACGCTTCTCAAACAGGGCACAAAACACCTCACACAATGGAATACTCAACCAAAGATCACTGAAATTTGCAGAAATTGATTAGACAAACCTGAAATTATACAAATCTAAGTTTGCAAATAGTGCTTAAGAAGGCAACGCAGAGAGAAGTTGAAGAAGGCAAAGCAAAGCAGTCCGAAAATGGTGTATGCATGGTATATATGAGTTATATAGGCGTGATGTTTCAACTACCCGGGCCAAGGCATCGGACCGACACGACACGACCCATTTCACGCATACCTAGGCCATCTCAACCACGAATTCAAAATAGCAATTGATTGCGACGGTTGCAGCATTAAATGCAACTCCGCGTCATCAGGCACGCGTCCCGTGTACCCACCTCAAGGGCTTTTTTGATGGGCCTCACGATTCTTTCATTTAATGGGCCTATTAAAAAGCACGCCCATAAACTAAAAGAGGGCCTGTGTACATGTAAGTATTCCCGGCCCATATAAAAAACCTCATCCCGACCAGATCAATCCTAGAAAGGCCCGAGATGATGGCCCGATCAATGAGCCCATATTATTACCCGACCGACGCGTCCGTTCTGTGGTCCACCTCAAGACCCGACTACCAGATCCATCCTATGGCCCGACCCGATGAGTATTCTAGAAGAAACTTGAAGATTCTAGAAGAGACTTGCAACTCAAGATAATGACGTAGTATTAGGACTGGCAATTCGTGTCAACAGGTCGACCCACGGGTCAACAGGGCAATCTGATACTAGTTGACACGAAAATCAAACATTTTAAATATGATACAATCCAACACGAAAAATAAAAAATAAAAAATAAAAATGAAATTGAAATTGAATTTGACACGATTCAGTAATAGTTTATTAATGTATTTCAATCCATGACCAATTAGAGAATAGAAAAAATCAGCAAATAAATATAACAATAAATATAATCGTGTCAAACGGGTCAATTCGTGTCAGAAATTGCCAGCTCTACGTAGTATAGGGACAAAATAGCTGACGTGTAAAGTAAGGATAATATTCCAAAATAGAAAATGTTGCCCTAATGGGCCAAGGGCCCAGAGAGAAAATGTATATAATCCAATGAAGAGTAATGAGAAACTATCTTTTTGTGTTGTGCAAATTTTGTATCTACACCTCTCAATCCTCATCTGACACCAGTTAAAATTTATCCATCTCCTCCTTCTCAAATTATGTAGCATCAAAATCTTGCCCAAATAAGAATGGCACTTTAAGATGAGACCTTCCATGCGGAAGCTACCCCCAAGTCTTATTAATCTTCTAAAAGGAAAGAACATCAAATTTCCCGTGATGACAATGTAGTAAGTAATTAGGAGGAAAAACTAAAGTGTATGAGAAGTTCTCATCACTTATATTTATAAATAGGTGACCCTACCCAATCTGCGTCAGCATAACTCTCCAGTCTAAAATGTCCATAATTACAAAATAGTAGACCCCTTCCAAAGTCAGATTTCAGATATTTCAGGATACGTACCACAACATTCCAATGAGGTACTCGCGGATCTGATATAAATTGACTCACAACACTAACTGCAAAAGCAATATCAGGGCGAGTCATAGTGGCAAGATAATTCAGCTTCCCAACCAGCCTTCGATATTTTTTTGGCTCAGAATAAATATCACCATCTTCCGGCATTAGTTTCACACCAGCTTCCATAGGTGTCTCAATCGCCTTTGCATTCATCAAGTTTGCATCCATCAGCACATCGTATATGTATTTACGTTGAGAAAGGAAAATACCCTCATTTCCTCGATCAACCTCTACTCCCACGAAATATTTTAATGCCCCCAAGTCCTTTGTCTGAAAATGAGTTCCGAGGAAGTTCTTGAGATACTATACCACGATCATCATTTCCTGTAATAACAATGTCATCTACATAGACAATTAACATGATACAACCAGCATTTGAATGTCTATAAAAGACGCTATGATCTTTTCCACATTGGATCATACCAAAGTCTTGAACCACCGAGCTGAACCGGCCAAACCAGACACGAGGGGATTGCTTCAACCCGTATAAAAAGCGAAGTAACTTACAAACTTGTCCAGACTCCCCCTGAGCAACAAACCCTCACCATGTAAACTTCTTCATTTAAATCGCCATAAAGAAAGGCGTTCTTGACATCCAGTTGGTGGAGGGGCCATTAACGAACTGCCACTAATGAGATCAATAGACGGACCGAGGCCATTTTTGCAATAGGAGAGAAAGTATCAAAATAATCAACTCCATACGTCTGTGAATAACCTTTGGCCAGCAACCGGGCCTTAAGTCGAGCCAAGGATCCATCCGGATTTACTTTAACTATGTACACCCATTTGCAACTAATAGCTTGTTTGCCAGGTGGAAGCGACACAAGCTGACAAGTCTTGTTTTCTTGCAAAGCATTTATCTCCTCTTGCATAGCTTGCCGCCACCTTGCATCACTAATAGCCTCTTGAACAGTCTTAGGAAGCTCCAATGTACTCAACGTTGAGATCAAGGACTTGTTAGTAGCAGATAATCCCTTAAAAGAATCCACATACAACGGATTATTTCTACAAGAGCGATGACTTTTGCGAACAGCAATAGGAAAATCACTTACGGGAGTTGGTGTTGCAGTATTCGGTGACGAGTTGACTGGCTCGATAGGGGCGGTCTCAGGAGGAGCATCTATATGTTGACGACGAGAATATGTCTGACCATAGAAAGAATCTGGAGTTGAGGCATGTAGTGGAGAGGACTCTGGATATGCCTGGGTGACACGATAGATGAGGAAATCATCATCACACTGTGGGGAGGACTCTGTAGTGGTGGACTTTATGGATTGTGAATAATAAGGGGATGACTCATGGAAGGTGACATCACGAGATATAACAAACCAATTTAAAATGGGGGAAAAAACACCGATAGCCTTTCTGAACTCTAGAGTAGCCAAGAAAAATACATCTCAATGTCTTAGGATCCAATTTAGACACCTGAGGTCGAACATCATGAACATAACAAATGCACCCAAATATCCGAGCAGGAAGAGGAAATAACTCATGTGTGGGAAACAATACCGTATGTGGTATTTCTCCCTGAAGAACTGATGATAGCATCATGTTGATCAAATAACAGGTTGTAAGAACCGCCTCACTCCAGAAAATCTTCGGTACTTCCATTTGGAATGAAAGAGCACGTGCTACCTCCATGATATATATATTCTTTCGTTCAACAACGCCATTTTGTTGAGGAGTATCCGGGCATGATGATTGATGAAGTATCCCATTTTCGGCCATAAAACTATTAAATGGGTCAGAAAAATATTTTATGTCATTGTCACTTCGGAGACATCGAACACTAGTAGAGAATTGTGTACGAATTTCAACACAAAACATTTTGAATATAGAAAATAATTCTGAACAATTCTTCATCAAATAGATAAATGTCATCCGTGAATGATCATCAACAAAAGTAACATAATACCAAAAATCCAACTTGGAGACCACGGGGCAAGGTCCCCAAACATCAGAATGAACAAGGGAAAAGAAAACGGACTCTCATTTATTGACTCTAGAAAAATAAGAGACTCAATGGTGTTTGGCAAATTGACATGACTCACAGTGAATTGGAGGTATGGACTCCAAATTAGGACATAACTTCTTTAAACTGGACATAGATGGGTGACCAAGCCGACAATAAACATCGAATACTGTGGAAGACACGCTGGAGCAGGCAACATATTTTAGTGTGTTATCCAAAACATAAATGCCCCCTTTAACACGTTTGCTACCAATAGTCTTCCTTGTCACAAGATCTTGAAAAATACAATGATCAGGATAAAAAATAACCGAGCAATTTAACTCTTGTGTAATCACACTAACAGACAGGAGGTTAAAAGGAGAGCTCGGAATATGTAACACAGAAGTCAGTGCCAGTGAAGGAGTAGGATGAACAGACCCATTACCCAGTATAATAATAGATGAGCCATTTGCCACAGTAACCGCAGTAGGTTAAGTGGCAAGTCTATATGAAGATAATATACCTGACGCTCCGGTTATGTGATCAGATGCACCAGAGTACCCAAGTGGGATGAGAAGTCGCCACGAATGCAGTTGGATTACCTGTCTAGATAAAGGTGGCCGTGGATGATGAGGAAGATGATGACGATGTAAACTGACTGTATTCAGCATATTCTTCATCTGTCATCTCGACCATCTTCCTTGCCGGAGCTAAAAACCATCAGATTCGGGGGAATAATATGAGCCACTGCATGGACCATTTTAGATGTTGTGGTTGACCATGAAGCTTCCAACAGTTCTGAATTAAACGACATTGTAGTCCACAATGATGACACTTTCGAGTGTCCCCATCACGACCTCCTCGGCCCCCATGTTCACGTGTACTCCTCCCACCACGAGTTCCTGAATAGGATAATAGGGCAAATTTATCCCCATCATGAACGGATCCATGTCGAGTAACCCAACTCAAGTGATTATAAACTTCAGGAATAGTGAGTGACATTCTCTCCGAAAGAATTTGATTACGTACAGGTTCCAAGTCTGCATCCATGCCAGATAGTAAGCACATAACTCCTAGTTGCTCTCGTTATGCCAACATCTGATCTTGGGTGGTAGGTATTGGCCATAAAGCACCTAATTCGTCAAATAGACTCTGAAACTCGAAAAAATAATCAGATATTGACCTTTGATTATGATCTAGATGAAACATGCTACTTAGCAAATCACAAACTCTAGACAAATTATTAGTGTTTGAATATAACATATTCAACCCTCTCCCATACTTGTTTAACTGAATCACAGTTAGTAATCATTCATTTGACTTTCCTATCCATGGAGTTGAGTAACAAACCAAATATCCGACTTTCCTCAACCTCCCATAAAGAATAGGTAAGATCGTCCTTAGGTGGAGAATCCACTGTAAGATAATGTGCCTTTGCCATACCCTTAAGGGAGACAAGCATCGTTTTCTTCCACATATGAAAATTTGCAGCACCTTCGAGTTTCTCATCCACTAATCTAGTGGAGGTGGAAATTAGTTCTGAAACAGCTCCAGGGCCAGAGCTATTTGATGAAACCTCAGTCATCGTACAAATAACTGAATTGGGCTAGAAATAAAGAGAGCAGCCTTGGAAAAGAGAAGATTTTTCAGATTATAGCAATCTGAACAGCCTTGGAAAAGAGCAGATTTTTCAGATTATAGCAATCTGAAAATCTGAAACATACTTCCTGGATCGCCAATGAAAAGCTTGTAGACGACACCTTCTAAGTCGTTATTGCCTAACCGACACTTTCTAGGTCAGCCTTTCCTTGTTCATGTGACTATATGCCACAAAATCATCTAGAAATCCATAGATTTAAGAAGAAGAAGAAAAGAAAAAGAAAAAGAAAAAAAGGAAAAGAAGAGAAAGAGCCGATCAAAATAGATGATCTTTAAGCTCTGATACCATGTAAATTAGATAATATAGAGGGAGAAAGAAAGAGATATATAATTGTAGTTGTGAAGAAGATAATGAGATACAAAAAACATAAACACACATCCTTTTTATAGGGATTTTACAAGGCTTCCTTCCTAACACCTTATTAGGCTGCCTAACACCAAGTAGGTTGCCTAACAACTAGAATAATACTAACAAAGTCATACACCATAAAGTGATCAAGAGATGGAGACAAAGGTGGGTCAACAGACGACACGGAGGGGGAGAATGGAAAGGACTCGTGGAAAACTACATCAGCAAGTACAAAAAACCACCCCAACTCTGGTGAAAAGAACCGATACCCTTTCTGTGTACGAGAATAACCAAGAAAGATGCACCAGAGAGATTTCGGATCCAGTTTGGTAACATAAGGCCTGATATCACGAACATAAGAGGTGCAACCAAATATACGCAAAGGGAGAGGGTAAGGAGGTTGTTTAGGGAATAAGACCCAGTGAGGAATCTCCCCCTGAAGAACCGATGATGGCATCCGGTTAATTAGATATGTAGCTGTCAAAACCGCCTTACCCCAAAACATCGTAGGAACCTGCATATGAAACATAAGAGCTCAAGCAACTTCCATCAAATGTCTATTCTTTCGTTCAGCAACACCATTCTGTTGGGGGATATCCGGACATGAGTCATAAATGACACAAAGGGAGAATAAAAGTACTCACGAGCATTATCACTACGTAGGGTATGAATAGAAACAGAAAATTGATTCTTGATTTCAGCATAGAAAACACAAAAGATAGAAAATATTTCAAAACGGGATTTTATTAAATATAACCATGTCATACGTGAAAAATCAACCACAAAGGTTACAAAATACCGAAAACCGGACTTGGACTAGACCAGACAAGGTCCCCAGACATCATAAAGGACTAACTCGAAAGGAGCACATGCTCATTTAGTAACCCTACACACATACGACACCATGTGGTTTTTAGCAAACTGACAAGACTCACAAAATAATTCTGACAAAGACTAAACTCCATGACACAAAGCTTCAGGCTAAAGAGAGTAGGATGACCAAATCGACAGTGAAGATCAAGAGGCGTAGAGGAGAGACTGGAACAAGCCATGGAAGTTGGTTCTTCATCCAGCACGTAGAGCCCTCCTGAAGTGCGACGACCCTTACCAATAGTCTTGTTCGTTAACAGATCATGAAATTCACAAGAATCACCAGAGAAAACAACACGACAATTCAGTTGTCTAGTAAGGGCACTAACATATGGTAAATTGAATAAAAGTGCAAGTAAATGTAACACAAATGATAAAGTGATATTGGAGGTGGGTGATGCCCTCCCAATCCCCCGAACTGGTATATAAGAGCCATCAGCGACACGCACATCTGGACGAGAGGATGTGGGAGAATAATCCCGCAAAATACCTGTTGTTCCAATCAAATGGTCAGTAGCACCAGAATCAATAATCCATATCTGAGAAGAGGCTGAAACATATGTTGTAGAAGGGTCTGACTGAACTAGAGAGGTAGATGCAGGGGCAGGCAAGAATATTCTGCAACAGAAAGGTGAATAGTCGTATCATCTGATATAGCAGATCTAGGATTCTGCACTGTTGATTCTTCACTATAACAGACATTAGCAGACCGCGGTTTTCCATGTAGCTTCTAACACCTATCACGGGTATGGCCAACACCACCATAATGAAAGCAGATAAACTTGATGTCAGAACTGCGACCTCCATTTTGTGTATTGCTAGCCAAAGCAGTACTCTCACCAATATCGTCTGATCTAGAAATCAAACGAATAGAACGAAGTGCTCGAGAATATGCCTTCGTAAGAGAAGTCTCCCGACTAGCTAAGATCTGAGAACGAGCTAACTCTATTCCGGTCGAAGGCCACTGAGAAATGCTAATATAACTAACTGCTCCCGTTGCCGACGCATTTCATGAATATCTGTAATAAGGGGCATCAAGACATTAAATTATTCATAAATCTTCTTGAAGGAGGCAAAATAGTCACTGATATGAGTTGTCTCCTGCTCCGGACGAAAGAATGACTGAGATATTTCATAAATACGATTCATATTATCCTTGTCCGGGTATAAGACATTGAGATACTCCCATAGCTCCTTGACCATATCACAATGGGTCACAAAATCAGCCACCCGAGACTCCATAGAATTTATCAATTGATTAAATAGGCGGGCATCATCACGTAACCAGATCTTGACGCCTATAGGATCACTTTGAGGATTAGGGGAATCATCGCTAAGATGTGCCTCTTTACTCATACCCCGAATAGCGAATAAAACCAAGCTTACGCTAACTCTGAAAATTTATACCATCCAAACGACGCTTAGTAAGTTTGGAACTCGATGAAAAAATCTCTGAAATCGTAGGTTTGGGCTCAACAAACCCACTCGATAGAGTTTCTCAAACTTCGGTATCTGACTCTGATACCATGTTATTTAGAATAAGTCGTAGTCTCTCAAGGTAGAGAGACTCTTAATTTATAATGATAAATTATGTTACACAAGAGAAGAGGCCCTATTGGGCTTAGTACACACATGTGGCCCAAGAGGCCACACGCCTCCACTAACACTATGAAACCTGGATGCAATGATAAAATTGGTCTTGACGTGCGATGAAGATTGCGAGCTAATTACCCTGGAATGTGCCATTGGTTAATACATTAATCTTGTGCTATAGTAACATGTTAATTTTGCAAAGGGAGAAGGCTTCCTAACTAAAAAGTACAGAAAACACAATATTACCTCTAACACACGCACACACAAAAAAAAAATTATAATAATAATAAAAATTAAAAAATCTTACATCTCTAATATAATAATATCTCACTTTTGCAAACCCGTCTCACTTTCTTTGCTGTCAAGTTCTGCAAATTCGGACCGTTCGCACTAGCCTGATGAGGTTCAAATTTCCTTTTTCTGAAGAAGACTTTATAAATAGAGGTGAAGCTGGTGGAGAATGCAGAGAATGAAAGAGGGTTTGGCCGAGTAAGTGAGTAGAAGGGAGAAGGCATGCAAGCATAGAGAGATGTAGAGGTAGCCTCACACTCGTAAGAGTGAGGAATAGAGAGTGGTAGGCTCAAACCCCATGAAGCTGTCAGTGATTCATAATAGGAAATTCTACTCAGGGGAAACAAATCCTATAGTTCGGTGAACCCCAGAAATGTTATGTGTTGATTGATGTATGATTGTCTCTCCATATATGCATGTGCGGTGTGATGATATGGTAATTTTGCTAGGTCAAATGAAGGAGAAATTAATCCTCGCCGATTGGTATCAAAGCCAAATGGAGGGAGTTGATATTCCCAACAGCAAGAAGCATCCCTTTTAGGACAACAAGCGTTTTCTTTTTCGTTTTCTTTTTTACTACAGCACTAGATCACACACATAAAGGATTAATGTCAACTGGTCTATGAGGAACATCATTAATTGTCCAAAAATTTTAATCTTTGCAAGTTCGTAGAAGGAATATGAAGGTTGACCAATTGAAACATGTCAGTAAGAGATGACTAATTGATTGAAACCGTTCAAGAGAATGAAGTTAGTTAGTCTTGAACTTGACCGTGTAATAATCATGTCATTATGCATTCCCATTGAAACACTTTTAAGGATAAAACAAGTTCAGCCATAACTATCTTTATTAAAAGAGAGAGAAAATTGGCACTGACCTCTGCACATTGCTCTTCAATCTCATGTTGCAGTTTCCGGACATACTCAGTGCTCACATCCAGGTTGTTCAAGACCGAAGTAGTCTCTTGCACACCAACACCAACCAAAAACAGCTTTGCTCCAAGTTTAGCCTCCCTCATTTTCTGCTGCAAAGCCTCAATGTACTCTACCCAACAAACAAACTGCGCTGCTCAAAACCGGAATTACTGAGGTAATGTTTGAGGTAGATATCGCCCTCCGGCAGCAACTCTGCAAAATATAGAATACGTCGTCCACCATGGAAGTTGTGAGGCTGTCAGGCACCTGTTCATCGATCCGAATAGCCTTCTTAACGTTTTCAGCCGTGAAGAATCCCTCCAAAATCACATAATAACCAGTTACATCCTTGACAAAATTACTGAAATTTCCACTTCTGAAAGCTCCTGTGGCTCTCAGGCCTAATTCAGGGTCAACAGAGGTCAAGGCCTTAATCTTTGACACCATGAATTGTGTATAGTCCTCAGCTAACCGTGCCATTGATAGTATTTCTTCCAAATACAACTCAACCCATCTCCGGTCCGGACCACCTTCAACTTCAACAGAATTCAAATGGGTTTTCAGTTTGGCCAATTTTCGGTAGTCCGTGTACTTATTTACAATGAGAGACACCCGAGAATCACAGTAGTCTTGAAGCACGCAAATTGCATAGACAATTGCATCTTCCCCACACAGACCAGTCAAAATCTCAACATTTTCTTCAATTGCTAAAACAATGTCTTGAAATAGATTGGTCAGGCAAGCAATAAAATTCACCTGATTAATTTGGTTTTGGTTTGGTTGGTCTATTAATTCTAACATTTGGTCAAATTGAAGGGTAAAACGCATTGAAATGAATTTCTTCAAATAGGTAACGTACACTTGCAATCCCTCTTCCTCCAAACCGAGAGGAGAGCATATGCGGACGAAGCGGATGACATTGGGGTGATCCATTAGATCAACGGCGGCCGATAGTCTCTTCCGAACCAATCCTTCCAGCTGTCTCTTCGATTGGAGCAGCTGTTGCCTCTGTTCATCATCATCATCACTATCTAAATCCGAACCTCTATTCAATTTGTCATCTATTTCCAGAAATACTTTGACACATTGGGAAGCATACTCGAAATCTTGTGAGTGTAGTGCTTTATTGAGAGCATGAATCAATGAGCACTTGTTGACGATGGCGTCGAGGCGGAGGAGGGTGTGGTCGATGCGGGACTGGGCGGTGTCGAGGTGGCGGACTCTGGCACATAGGTGGTGGGCAAGGAGGGAGATGGAGCGGAGGTTGGAGAGGGTGAGTCGGAGTCGGAGTCGGAGTCGGATTGGACGATGGGGAGGACGTGGGCGGATTTGTGGAGTTGGGAGAGGAGGGAATGGAGGTGGGGTGGTTGGGAGAGGAGGGTATGGAGATGGAGATCTAGGGCACGCTGGTAAGCAATGCAGTGGTGGAGGAGGCTGCTCATGGCGCCAACGTCCGTGAGGTTGCGGACGTAGCCCACTGCCTCCCGGGAACCGAATTTGAAATCGACAGAGGATGAATCGTAATGGTTGCCTTCTTCATCTTGGAGTCCGACAACTGTTGGCGTCGACCCCATCGTTGCTTTCTTTCTTTTTTTTTGAAAGGTAAAAAAAAAAAAAAAAAAAAAAGAAAGCAACAGATTTAGTACTACTTTTTAGTTGTTGTGATCAAGTTTAATCAAACGAAAATAAAGTCCCCTCAACCCAAATGTTTGGGTGACTTTTTAATCAAACGAAAATAAAACGAAATGTTTAGTCACATTTTGGGTTGAGGGGATTCTAATCAAACAAAAATAAAGTCCCTTCAACCTAAATGTTTAGGGCGGGTTTGGAAAAGGATTTGTCTGGTCTTGATTTTGTCTGATTTTGTTTTGTTTTGTCTTGAATCTAAAACTCTTTTTGGTAAACTGGTCTGGTCTTTCTGATCTGGTTTGAGAAAACAAAAACTTTATATATATATATATTAGAGTATATATTATTTTATGTATATAATTTTATATATTATTAAATATATATATTTATAATACATTATTAAATATATATAATATATTCTATATATTATTAATATATATTATTTTTTAATTATATATATATTTATATATATATAATATTTTGAATTAATATATTATTATATATATATTTTATATTATTTTATATATATTATTATAAAATAATAATATATATTATTCGATATATTATTTATATATACATTATTTTTTAATTTATATATCTTTAATAATATTATTATATATATATATATATTTAATAATATTATTTTCTATATATTATTATAAAATAATAATATATATTATTCTATATATTATTTTTGAATTTTATATATTATTTTATATATATATTATTCTTGAATTTTATATATTATTCTATATATGTTATTTTTGAATTTATATATGTTATTTTTGAATTTATATATTATTTTTATATATATTTAATATATATATGTTTAATAATATTATTCTATATATATTATTACAAAATAAAATATATATATTATTCTATATATGTTAATATATATTATTTTTTAATTTTATATATATTTATATATATACTATTTTTATATATATTTAATAATATTATTTTATTAATATTATTATAAAATAAAAAATATATATTATTCTATATATATTAATATATATTATTTTTTTAATTTTATATATTATTTTATATATTTTTATATATATATTTAATATATATTTAATAATATTATTTTATTAATATTATTATAAAATAAAAATATATATTATTCTATATATATTAATATATATTATTTTTTAATTTTATGTATTATTTTATATATATTTATATATATATATATTATTTTTATATATATTTAATAATACTATTTTATATTATTATTATAAAATAAAATTATTAATATATATTATTTTTTAATTTTATATATATTTATATATATATATATATATATATATATAAGAGAGAGAGAAAAAGAAAGAAATGTCAAAAAAGGTGGGCTAAACCAAGGAAGACCAAATTTTTTTGGTATTTTATCACTTACAAAAAGAATGGTTTGATTTTAATAGGTTTTGAAATGTTTTGTCTTAAAAACCTAAAACTAACTTACCTAAACATAAATTAGTTTATAAAACAAAAACCCTAAAGACTAACAAACAAACAGGGCCTTTGTCACATGGTGGCAAATGGGCATGTCAGTGACCCATTATTCACCCGATACTACTAAAACGGTTCGGGTCAATCCATCCCAAATTATAAATCTATATCTAAAAAAATTATTGATTACAATATTGATATCAAGTCATTAAGCTGACATGGTATCCCAAACCAATAAAATTAAATCATTTTTTATATGTGTTGTATAACTTACCACTTCATCTAAGATATATACGGAAACACAAAAAGAGAAAAAAAAGACAATCATTAATTCAACGTGTCCATTGTCTCTCCATTCAGATTGTTTCAATCCCCAAAATTAAAAAAATTCCAGCGGTCTCCATCTTCTCTCCTAATCCAGCCATCTCCCTTTTTTGAACTGGGTTCTTTAAAATTGGATTGTGTCAATGATGTTTAGTTTTATAATCTATAAATGTCATTTAGGTTTGAGTTAATTTCATTAAACCTTCTTATAATTAAAAAAAAATCACTTTGTTTTTCTTTTATACAAAAATTCCCATATGATTACTAAAATATATCAATTTACCCCCCTCTCTATAATTTTTGACCAAAATATCCTTACGATTTAATTAAATTTTTAAAAAACATATAAAATTCAAATATATATATATCTACATAATTCAAAAAATATATCAAAATTAAAATATATATATATAATTCAAAAATATATATATAATCGTAAAAAATATATAAAATAAAATTAAAACATATAAATTCAAAAAATATATATACATAATTCATAAAAAATATATATAATATATATATAATTCAAAAAAAATAAAACATTCGTAAAATATATATATAATTCATAAAACAAAATATAAAATTCGTAAAACAATATATAAAATTCGAAAACAAACATATAAAATTCATAAAAAATATATAAACTAAAATAAAAAAATCGTAATATATATATAATTCATAAAACATATATATAATTCGTAAAAAAACATATAAAATTTCATATAAATATATATAATTCGTAAAAATATATATAAAATAAAAACAAATCATATAAAATTTAAAAAAACATATAAAATTCAAAAAATATATATAAAATTCGTAAAAAATATATAAAATTCAATATATATGTATATAATCCTTTGGCACACTACAATAGTATATTCAAACAAGATTATCCAAAAAAAAGGGGGGTAGGAAAATCATAATATTTGATTTTTGAGAAAATCATAATACAATCCAAAAAAGTGTTCTTCCACTATATTTGATTTTTTTTTTTCAAAAATATTTAGATGTCACAATAGAGTATAGTCATAGTTTTAAAATAATTTGTGGTGTTAAAAGTGTTTTTTTAGAAGTCAATTATTTTCTTCCATTTCCATGCAATAAACAAAGTACGGATTGAACTTACCTTTTTTTAATATGGTGGGTCCAACATAATCTACCATTCATGTGATTTAATAATAAAGTTATATGATTTTATTCCTAATTAAAATTAAAATGATATTTATGTTTTCGAGATATTTTATTTGATTGGTAATATGGTAAATTCGAATTTTATAAGTTTTTTAAATTTTATATATATTTTTACGAATTTTATTCATTTTTAAAAAAATTTATATGTTTTCTTTCGAATTTTATATGTTTTTTTTACGAATTATATATATTTGAATTTTATATATACTTTTACGAATTTTAAATATTTTTTCAAATTTTATATTTTTTAAAATTTTATATATTTATTACGAATTATATATATATTTTTTGGAATTTTATATGTTTTTTTACGAATTTTATATATATTTTTGAATTTTATATATTTTTTCGAATTTTATATATTTTTTTTACAAATTTTATATATATTTTCGAATTATATATATTAATTTTTATATATTTTTTACGAATTATGTATATATATTTTTTGAATTTTATATTGTTTTTTTAATTTAATTAAATTTCAGGGGTATTTTAGTCCAAAATTATAGGAAGGGGGCAAGTTGATACATTTTGTTAATCATGGGGGAGGGGGGTTCCGTATAGGAGGGGGTAAAGTGATCTTTTTTTAAATCATAGGGGGTTTACTGAAATTAACTTAGGTTTTTTTCCTTTTCTATTTTCAGCAACATATTATATACATATATATATATATGTGTAAATACATTTATCTTTATTTGTTTATTGGAAGAGGGAGTTAGATTGGGAAAGAAAGAGAGCTATACGCTCTATGAATTATTATTTTTCACATAATTATATATAAGCTATATATGTACTATTTGTTTTCCGGTAAATATATATATATATATATATATATATATTATAGTACTATGTATTTGATGTATATCTTTAAGGAAAGAGGAGAGTGGAGAGTGGAGAGTGGAGAGTGGAGAGTTCCATAGCTACAAGAGAGAGACGTGAATCCATATATATTATATTGAAGAGGTGGTAAGGTATATGACACAAATGCAAAAAGTATTGGGTAAATATCATTTACACCCCTTTTGATTTGGTCATATCCCAGTTACACCCTCTCTACTATGGTATATCCCAACTACACCCTTCAGTTTTGGTTCCGTGAATCAAACACCCCCCTCCGTTAGTCAACCGTTAGTTTCCAGTTGTTATGTGATGATGTCATCAGTAAAAAAGCTATTGAATGGTCCGTTTTGCCCCCAAATGAATTATTTGACCACATTGCCTTACTAAAATGACCAAGTTATTATTTATTATTATTTATTATTATTTAACCCCATTACCTTATTAAAATGACCAAGCTACCCTTTATTTAAGATTGTAAAGTTACAAAAAAACCCTTAGGTTCTATTTAAATGTGTGTTGATATATTTCTCTCTAAAAACGTTTTTCTCTCCCCCTCTCTCTTCTTTACCCAATATAATTGTTATTAATTTTGAATGAAATTTGTCACTTAATTTGTTAACTTTGAGTAATTCAACTGTGCCAAAAACACAAATCTCGAATGAAAATTGGCATTCAATTTGTAATTGAAAATTGAATTGTACAACAGCATTACATAACACCAAAAATTGGCACTCAATTTGTTAACTCCAAAAATTGGCAACTTTCATTACATTGCACTGTACCATATGAGTTATACCACCAAAATCAGAAATTACATGTCTAAAACTTCCCACAAACATACCACCAAAGAAAAATTATATGTCTAAAACTTCCCAAAAACATACCACCAAAAGACACATTACATGTCCACAACTTCTCACAAACATACCACAATTTTTCCAAAATACATGTTCACAACTACCAGTTCATAAAAATCTTATTAAAACTATGGCTCAAGGTTTTTTGTACTCCTTTGCTGTTGTGAGCCTCCAATACCACTGCCCTTGCTCCTAAATGGCCAAACACGGGTATATATTTCCCTCTCCCCCAAGCAGGTTTTGTTGTGATTCCCACTCCAGTTTTTGTTGGAGCTGGTTGTGTGATATTGCCCCTAGCTGCATTTGATCTCCATCTCCTTGGACCAATGAATGATCTACCTCTTCCTGTTTGTGCCTGTTACACACATGCATTAGCTAGTGGGCAGTTATTTACAAATGAAAAAAGGCACATGTTGAGACATTTTAGGGACATGTTCTGTGTTTGAGGTACTTGCCCCAACAGTATTGTTGTGTGTTTGAGGTACCTCTGTGCTTCCTCTTCCTCTACCTCTACCACTTGGGGTACTTGAAATTGTCCCATCCGCTTCACATTGTGTCTATGAAATATATTTAGGTTGTAAGTTTTTTTAAAAAGATAAAACCCAAGGTTGAGCATACCTCAGTTTGTGCTCTACCATTTCTTCCACTTCTACCTCTGCCCTCTTGTCTTGGAATGGTCCCCCCTCTTCCTATTTGTGACTGTGAGACATAACAAACTTATAGTGGTCACTTAGTTCATATAAAACAATGCATAAATTAATAATAAAAAAATGTAAATGATACCTCTTGTGTGTGTGCCATTGATTCTGTTTGTGTACCACTTTTAGTTGGTACTTGACTCTCAACTCCACGATAAGTCATGGCCTACAATACAAAGAAAAGCATAATTTAATGTAAAAAAATAATATAGGGTTTAAAATGTGCATAAATGAGTGGCCTAATACCTCTTCTCTGCTTGTTGGAGCCCTTTGACAACCCCTTCTATTATGTCCAGTCTTCTTGCAATACTTGCATCTTATAACTGTGGTCCTTTTGACACTATTTGTACCTCTTGGGGGTTCATCAGCAGCCCTCTTTCTATTTTTCCTAGGCCTACCAGGAAGCCTTTTAAGAGGTGGAAGGTCCAATGGAATTCCAGTATAGGGATCCCACATTTGTTGGTCAGGGATTGGATGGATAATTCTTTCATGTATCTTCAAATAAGTTTCCACTCTGAAGCAAGGATCACAAAACTCTTCAATTTTTTCCCTTTGATAACATATTGCTGCTGTTGCATGGCTACAAGGTATCCCACTGATTTGCCAACTCCTGCAGTCACATGTCCTAGCACTTAAATTGACAATGTGCTTAAAGTTTGGGGAGATGACCTCAAACTCCCCTCTTCCAACAACCATAACACTAAAAAATCTCCCCTCTTCAATACTTTTGTTCAGCCTCTTCTTTATATTTGGTGTCACAACACCTGTCCAAGTATGAAACATATTTGTCAATAATAAATGGGAAAATGTCAATATCAATATATATGTCAAACTTTTTATATGAATATCAATTTATCAAATAATAAATATGTCACCATACCTGTCCAAGTTACCCCTTGTTGGTGCCTCTGGTGGATCCTCTCCATAAGTTTTGCCCTAATTCCATCCAAACAAGACAACAGAGGCAACAACCTCAAATCCCCAACCCAATTATTGAAGCTCTCACTCAGATTATTTGTTACATGGTCACTATGAACATCAATATTAAATGTATGTCTTGCCCATGCTGTGAGTTGAAAATCATCCATCAACCAGTCATAAGCCTTTCTGTCCATCACTCTCATCTGCTCCATAGCTCTCCTAAATTCCACCACATTATTTGCACTGGCAGCTTTCTAAAATAATTGCCTCAAAGCTAAACCAGGATGTTTTTTCTTGTAGGCATTATACATGTGCCTACAACACAATCTGTGGGTTGCTTGTGGAATGGTTTATGCCAAAGCAGTATCAAGGCCCTGCACAAAAATCATAACATAAATTGGTTAAGCTAAAGTTGCAGAAAAAATGAATGTCCATGATGGGATGAAATAAGAACAAGTACATAAGATTGAAAGATACCTTTTGCATGTCAGACATGAATGTCCATGGCTTGTCAACAATGTCTGCATCAATCACAGTGCTCAAGTTTTCTAAAAACAATCTCCAACTGTCTTTTCTCTCACTCTCTACGACACCAATTGCTACAGGAAATAAGCCATTGTTGGCATCCAAAGCCACTGCTGATAATAAAACACCTCCATATGGCCCCTTCAAGTGGCAACCATCTAACCCAATAAATGGCCTATATGCCTTAAACCCAATTTTCATTGCATCAAATGTAATGAATACTCTTCTGAATTTGGGATTCACTGTGTGGTCAGGTTTCCAATGTTTAAATGTGACTATACTGTCAGGGTTTGATTTCACTATCTCATTTGCATAAGGTGGCAAAAGCCTATATGATTCTGCATGACTACCCTCTACCTTCTCCATTGCTTTGTCTTTTGCCCTGTACAACTTGGTTCTCTTGGGCTCAAGACCATATTGGGACTTGATTTCCCCCTCAACCCTTGGACTGTCAAATCTGGATTTGCCCTAAAATTCTTTTCAAATTTTTTTGCAAGCCATGTTGCATTAGCTTATGGATTGTTGCTTAATATGATACAATCATGTTTATCATTTAATTTTTTAATCATATATGTGACTCCATCAGGGAGAGGGGATGCATGTATTCTCCATGGACACCCCACTGCTAAACACCTACAAGTCACTCTAGTTTTCTCAATTTTTACTCTCTTAAGTCTGAAACCCTCTTGAATTGCATAGTCTTTAAGAATCTCCCTAAAATGAGTAACATTTTCAAAAATATCATTCTTTAACAACTTAAATTTTGCTTCATTCCCTCTTTCAAAAGCCTTACCAAATTTAGAGTAATCAAGTATTACTTCTGTTTGTGCCTCTTTAGTTTTAACTTTTCTCCTCCCATAATACCCATATAAAGTATCTTCCTCATTTTCCCCACTTTCATCCTCATACTCACTATCACTAGATTCACTATCACATGATGAATGACCACAATCATCACTGGAGTAATCACTAAGTCCATCATCACTTATATTACAATACTTTTTCCCTCTCTCTTTCCCTATACCTATCCCCATTCCACCCTCTGCCCTCACATGATTTCCTGCCATCAGATCTTCATCTTCACTACTAAAACCATACACATTATCAGACTCACAATCAGACTGACCTTGTACATTCCCCTCTACCTCAGCATTAGACTCAACATTCCCCTTAACATTAACCTCAATATTAGACTCAACATCAACTTCTGTTTCACCCAGCCCACCTTCACCCAATCCACCAACACCACAAACACCAAAACCATCTATGTCAACATTTACAGGTAATTGTAGCACAACCTGAATGTGTATATCTTTACTGGGTGAATTATAAGTAAACATTTCTAACACATCATTGTCATTATTTATGTCCACAGTAAGTTTAGTTTTAGGAAATTCAAATTCAAAAGTAAGTGCACCTCCAATATCCCCATGTATTGGGCTTATAACATATTTATGACAATCATTGCATAACTCAATGTAAGAGTATCTATCAGGGTCAACATTACCAAGTCTAATTACTTGGTCCAGATAATGGATATGTAACACATATAATTCATCATCCATGGAAGTACTGCACAAAAACAAAATAAATCAATTTTACTCAAGCTAAAGAACCCTAAAAATAGTTTTAAAAAATCAATTTTACTCTAATTTTTTTTAAATGTCAGTTTTTCCATGTATTGTCAGTTTTCTAAAATTCTAAGAACAAACAATTTTTAAAAAACAGTTCCAAGTGAATTTTCTACCTCTTTTCAATATTTTGTATCTCAAAAAACCAAAAATGGTAATCTATATGTAAAATTTAAATCTCCCCCCTATAAAATTATTAAAAAATAATTTTTTTTTTTACCCACTGTCAGTTTTCTCAGCTTTTTCTTACGAAAATAATCAGCAATAACATTCACATTGGACAATGCACACATTTTCCCACCCACACCTTATATTTACATGCATACACCTGCAGTATATTTAAACGCAACTTTTTAACCATTCAATTTCAAAAGGGTAAGTTGGGAAGAGGAATAAAATTATGAAGAACATCTTTCACATTACCTGAGAAAACATAAACACAAAAAATGTAAGTGTTTTATAGCACATTAATAAAATATCTATTTTTTGAGATCCTTTGGTCAGTCTCTTTAACAGATTCATATATTTTTGTTCTTTTGATTTTGCCTATCTTAAGTAACATCAAACTTCTGAAAAAGTTTCTGAAAAAAGTTTGGAAAAGAAACATCCATTGACAAAAACGAGTGCTTGAAATTCAAAAAAAGCCCTAAATTTGAAACGATTCACCCTAATACAAATATTTTAAACCTAATACAATAAATCTAGGGTTTGTGAACGATTCATACATACCTCGTGTAGATCAGATTCGTAGTCGAAACACCTCAAAAATGTCACCCCGCCCGTTCACAACGATGAAACACCGATTCACACCGATGGATTTTACCGTTTGGGTTGATTATCCCTTTCGTTTGGTCTTCAAACACTCCCGATTCACTCAGAATAGCAAAGAACCCTAACTTTCTCTCACTAAATCATTTCTCTCTTTGTCTCTAGATCTGCGTTTGAGTTTTTGGGTAATGATTTTTTGGGTAAATGAAAGGGCGTGTTATACTAGGGACGACTAAAGCTGAAACCTATCATTTCACATATTTAAAAAAAAAAAATTTAATGTTAAAAGGCAATAAATTACAGAGGGATAAAATAGACTTTTCACCCTAGTCCGTTAGTTGACCTAATGGCTGTCACTGACAAGGGGTGTAGTTGGGATATACAGGGGGTGTAACTGGGATATGGTCAAATCAGAGGGGGTGTAAGTGGTATTTACCCAAAAATATTTGATTGTATTGGTTTGGGATACCATGTCAGTGACATGGTATCACCGGTGTAACCAATAATTTTTCCTATGTCTATACTACTTACAAAAGTGTGAGGGCTTTTTAATATTTCCAATTTATTTTTTTTCAAATTTTAAATCTAAAATAAAATAAAATAAATAATTGCGTCATTTATACCTTGTGTGAAACACTCCCAATTTTTGAAATAAAAACGTTGATAAAAGTGATGAATGAAAAGGGATGTCTCTTACATCTATTAAACACGCTCTTTCATCATTTCTCTCGCACTATTTCACTATTTTTATATTTTACATGCCCTTCCTTCTTCACTCTCACCCTCCCAATAGAGGTAGAGGGATAGAGATCGTATTATACTATGAATGAAATTCTACAAACTTATAAATATCACTAGTATGTATCCTACGGGGTTTCCATAACAAAGTGTTGTCTTCTATAGCGTTTAAGTATTTAGAGTTATGATTTCTTATGTTAAAATTGTTTAAATGTGGTATTTGAGTCAACATGGATTCTAATGCTTAAGTCTAATACAGTTTGAGATAAAAAGAATATTGATAATGTGAAAATTAGTTAAATTCTATTACCATATCTTTCATTTACATATCGTTGACAAGTTGGTGTAAATTTCTTATAACTGTAATTTCTTACGAGTTGAATTTGGAATTGATTAAAACTCTTGTTATGGGTAATGTGTATATCACGTTGTTAATCGGTGATTCAAAAATAGTTAGAATGAATTATCCAGTCACCATGTTTCATTCAACCACCTATGTTTTGGTTGTGTGTCCCGAACAAAGGGTGGTTGACAAAATGTTTAAGTTGTTGATAAATTATAATATTGCTATATTTATGTAACATTCTAAAAGGCATATTGTATGAAATGTTCATATATATGCATTGCATTGGACTCTATTGCTCAAGTCTAATACGGTTTGAGATAAAAAGAATATTGATGATGTGAAAATTAGTTAAATTCTATTACCATATCTTTCATTTACATATCGTTGACAAGTTGGTGTAAATTTCTTACTACTGTAATTTCTTACGAGTTGAATTTGGAGTTGATTAAAACTCTTGTTATAGGTAATATGTATATCACGTTGTTAGTTGGTGATTCAAAAATAGTTAGAATGAATTATCAAGTCACCATGTTTCCTTCAACCACCTATATTTTGGTTGTGTGAAAGGGTGGTTGGCAAAATATTTAAGTTGTTGATAAATTATAACATTGCTATATTTATGTAACATTCTAAAAGGCATATTGTATGAAATGTTCATATATATATGCATTGCATTGGTATTTTAAATTATCAAATATCATTGTTCATCTCTGTGTAAAACACCTACAATAATTTTTCCATGTAAAATACACTCTGTGATCACAAAGAAAAGTATCACTTTAGAAATCCTTAAAGTGGATGTACTGAGTATTACTGGATTATATATATATATATATATATGTATATATATATATATATATATATATGTATATACGTCGGTTAATTTTTTGGTTAGAATGTCTACATGTATATATATGAGGCAACATTACATGTTATGTAAATTACCCAAAAAAAAAAAACATTACATGTTTTGTTTCCAAGAAAATAAGGTTAGTTGAAGTAAACCACTTTTGGCACACCCCCAATTTTGAAAATGGTATTGTTGGTAATAGTGGTGAATGAAAAATTATCGCTGTTCGCTCTTATTAAATGCATCCTCATCATTTCTCTCGCACCTTTCACTTTTTTTATATTCTTCAAATCCCTCCTTCTTCATGCTCACCCCTCTATTTAATCTCCTGTAAACACAAATTTTGTATCCGAAATTCTAGGAAACAAAATAAGAGCAAACAATTACTTTTATTGATAATAAATTATAAAACAAAGTTGTACAATTCTCTTTGGTCGATTCTTAAATAAATAAGAATCTTCCTCTGATTAAATCTCCTTTGACCTCTGGTGCAAGGGCTTTAAAAGCTTGATCTTGAACCGTTATTTGATTGTTGCTTGTGTTCTTCGAGATTGAAGAGATCTTGATTTGTTGAAAGTCTTTGAAGAAGAACGGCACAGGTGTGGCGCGCTTGTTGTTCTTCGTCTTCAAAAATTTCAGAGATTTTTGTTGAGTTGGAGTCGGCAGAACTTTGTTGCAGTCTTCTTCTCCTTCTCTCCTTTTCCTCTTTTTTTTTTTTTTTTAAATGTGTTGGGTGGCCTTGTATTTATAGGCCAAAGGTGGAGTCTTAATTTTGGAAAGTACCCACCAATTATGCTTAAAATCCCATAAAATAATATATATTTATTTATTTATTATTTATGGGAATAAATCCAAATTTAATATTGAATTAAAAGCATTTAACTCCAACCTCTGAGAATTTGACACGTGTCCATTTGTGGGACCTGTAATTGTTAATGAATTTGACCAAGACTTATTGATTTAAGTTGACCGATCCAACGATGATTAAATCATCACCAAATTTATGTGTCTACAAATTGCCCCCGCTTCAAAGCTTGGCTTCGTGCATGCTTTGTCTTGCACGAGTAGACAAGTTTTGAAAGACTTTTTTTTTTTTTTTGCCAACACCACTCAATCAGACAATTTAAGGCTTAAGTGAATTTTCTTTAGGCCCAAGTCAGTATAATTCCAATATCACTAGAAAAGGATTTATGTCCATACGGGTAAGGATTTATGTCCATATGGGTAATGATTTATGTCCATATAGGTATGGTAATCACTCTATATATACATTGTCATCCACCCTAGGTTTTCACAGTCGACTTCACTCCTTTCTCATCAGTCGGGCTTCAACCCCATTGCAGCCGCACCACCAGTGAGTATTTTTTTTATTTTTTTTTATGTGCGTGTGTGAATTCTGGTGTGTATACATGTATGCAATATATATATATATGTGCGTGCGTGAGGGTGAGGGTGAGGGTGTGGTACGGCATGTAATGCGGTGGCGGAATCTGCATTGCCTCCCACTGCTGCTGTTGTGGCGGCGGCGGCGGCGTCGAACTGGGCTACCGTTGGTTCTGCGATGGCTGTGCATCGGAACCGTGGGCGGTGGAGCAGAGGTGGTCGGTCGCAAGAACAGAACAGCGGTGTCGTAGAGGAGAAAGCAGGGCCGTCGGACGCGGTTGTGAAAAGCGGTGGTAGATGGCTCTGGTTCGCGGCGGAGGAAGACGGTCGCCGACGAAGTGGAGCGGCGTTTGCTGGTGCTGCTGGGGATTAAATGAAGAAGATGACTGTTTGTAGTGGAGTTTTGCTTTTTATTTTTATTATATATATATATATATTTTTTAATAAGACAAAAAAAAGTGGTTATGGGGAAAGTTGTTCTTGGTGGGCTACCGTTTTTAATAAGAAAAGTTGTACGTTTTTTTTTTCCAATCAATCAATGAATCAGATTACCAATAAAAAATATATATATATTTATATATATATATATATATATATATATATTTCTACTTTCCTGAAATTAGATTACTAATAATTTTTTTATTTTTTATTTTTATTTTTTAAATCAAATTACTAATGAATTTTTTTTTTTTTTTTTAGGTTATCACTTCATCTTTTGTAAAGATTTAAGGATGACTTTTGCAAACTACCAACTTTCTACAACGGTAAGTTTTTTTTTTTTTTTTTTGTTTTTTTGTTTTTTTTTTTTTTTTTTTTTTTAATGTCACCATGCCTTCGGAATAATGCATTCCTTAGAACAAATTATTTGGCCCTTCAGGGTCCCAATGATTTATCAGTACCTTTTAGGGTCACAATATTTTTCAGTCCCTTCGGGGTCCCAATGATTTATCAGTCCCTTCGGGGTCACAATATTTCTCAGTCCCTTCGGGGTCACAATATTTTTTCAGTCCCTTCGGGGTCACAATATTTTTCAGTCCCTTCGAGGTCACAATATTTTATCAGTCCCTTCGGGGTCACAATATTCATTAGTCCCTTCGGGGTCACAATATGTTATCAGTCCCTTCGGGGTCACAATATTTTATCAGTCCCTTCGGGGTCACAATATTCATTAGTCCCTTCGGGGTCATAATATGGTAGTCAGTCCCTTCGGGGTCACAATATTTTTCAGTCCCTTCGGGGTCACAATATTTTTTCAGTCCCTTCGGGGTCACAATATTTTATCAGTCCCTTCGGGGTCACAATATTCATTAGTCCCTTCGGGGTCACAATATGGTAGTCAGTCCCTTCGGGGTCACAATATTTTTCAGTCCCTTCGGGGTCACAATATTTTCAGTCCCTTCGGCAGCCACTTTATGCCCCAAAAGTGAAAATGGAGCGGTCTCGGCCTCAATCTCATGCAAAGCAGATTGTAACGTCAAAGCACGAGCAACTAAGCCTTTATCCTTCTTCTGGTTGTACCCAAGATTTGTGAGCCCACAAGTAATCTCGTACGACCAATCTGACAAGTAAGGATATGGCAAAGAATCGGAGCGAGACACATGTAAAGCAAAGCGACCCATAAGGGGTGTCCCAACCTCCAAAGTAGTGCCTCTCTCAGCAGAATCATTATATCGCTCCAAAATGGTGACTGTTTGCGATTTCAAACACTTGAAGACCACCATGATCGTATGCCTGAAAAAAAAAAAAAAAAGGTTTGTAATGGATTGGGGAAATAATTCTTCTTGGATTTGATTTTAATAATTTAGTCTAGAATATTGTGACCCCGAAGGGACTGATAAAAATCGTGACCCCGAAGGGACTGAAAAATATTGTGACCCCGAAGGGACTGAAAAATATTGTGACCCCGAAGGGACTGACTACCATATTGTGACCCCGAAGGGACTGAAAAAATATTGTGACCCCGAAGGGACTGAAAAATATTGTGATCCCGAAGGGACTGACTACCATATTATGACCCCGAAGGGACTAATGAATATTGTGACCCCGAAGGGACTGATAAAATATTGTGACCCCGAAGGGACTGATAACATATTGTGACCCCGAAGGGACTAATGAATATGGTGACACCGAAGGGACTGATAAAATATTGTGACCTCGAAGGGACTGAAAAATATTGTGACCCCGAAGGGACTGGAAAAATATTGTGACCCCGAAGGGACTGAGAAATATTGTGACCCCGAAGGGACTGATAAATCATTGGGACCCCGAAGGGACTGAAAAATATTGTGACCCTAAAAGGGACTGATAAATCATTGGGACCCTGAAGGGCCAAATAATTTGTTCTAAGGAATGCATTATTCCGAAGGCATGGTGGTCTTCAAGTGTTTGAAATCGCAAACAGTCACCATTTTGGAGCGACATAATGATTCTGCTGAGAGAGGCACTACTTTGGAGGTTGGAACACCCATTATGGGTCGCTTTGCTTTACATGTGTCTCGCTCCGATTCTTTGCCATATCCTTACTTGTCAGATTGGTTGTACGAGATTACTTGTGGGCTCACAAATCTTGGGTACAACCAGAAGAAGGATAAAGGCTTAGTTGCTCGTGCTTTGACGTTACGATCTGCTTTGCATGAGATTGAGGCCGAGACCGCTCCATTTTCACTTTTGGGGCATAAAGTGGCTGCTAGAGAATTTATATGGAAGACTCCTCTGCAAATTTTTTCCATCTTTCCATACACTGAAGGATATTGGGAGTGGGCAGAATACATCTTAGGCCACCAAGAACAGTTTCTGAAAGAGAAGAATTTATATGATGCAATATATGCTTCACTATTTTCATACTCTCAGCATGAGAACATTCTCCGAGCTTTTCTCGAGTTATGGTGCCCTTCCACTAACTCCCTCCATTGTGCTGCGGGCGAGGTTTCTATTTCCCTTCATGATTTACGCGTCATAGGAGGTCTTCCTTTCAGCGGCAAACAGTATGAGGAAGTCATTCCCTCTGCTAGGGAATTATCTGAGCTCGACCGAGAAGGGAATTCTTTTCTTCCCCTTACTTGTGGATATCTCTTTTTGGCCTTTCATCGCATTCGTAAGAAGCAGAGGAAAGAACAAATGGTGGGAATCGTTGATTGGGTGGCTTTCTGGTTTAGAGATGCCAGGCGATATCGGGATGCTTCGAAAAAGGTACAAAGAAACCCAAAACAAAATCTCAACCAAAGTCTCATTCATCCTTCCGGCGTGATCCCTCCTGTGCGAGATTGGTCTCGTCAAGCAGACGAGATGTTTACTAGTCTTGGAGTGGCACACGAAATGAAGAAGAAAACTTATTTGGCCGCCTTTTTAGCATGTTGGTTATGCAAATATGTCCTACCGTCAAATCCTGATGGCGCCATTCGACCTGGTGTATTCAAGGTTGCAAGCATGATCGCAGATGGCATCAGATTTTGTCTCTCTGTCCCTGTTTTGGCAAGTATCTACAGAGGTTTGAATGACATTGTTTCCTCACCTGACCCAGGGAGTTCTAGTGCTATATTTCCTGCACATTATGTGTATGGATGGATAACTGACTATTTCAGAACCCACTATCCTGCTTTGGAAAACAAATCTCTTCCTCGAATGATTTTATATGGGAGTACTGAGCCTGCCCAACATGTTGATGAAGTCGTAGCTCGAAACATGTTTCGATCATGTAAAAACGTTCCACTTCCCTATCATTCCCGGACATCTTTGATGCGGGAAGTGCTAAAAGATGATGGTCGATTATCCATTTCCACTCATGAGTACTTTTCTGGCCTCCAATCAGGTTACTTGACATTGCGCCAAAATGATTTTATCATTGTCGAGCCATATAGTCCGCACAGATTTTGTAGATAATTCTTTTATCATCAGGATGTTCCTGGTAAATTGAAAGATGATATTCGCACTGGTAGTTTGGAAGAGATCTCAAAAATGTGGAGGCTTGTGACAAGTTTCAAGACCGGGAGTAAGGTACAACTTCCTTCGAGTTCCAATTTTAATAAGTTCTCCGTGACACAAGCTTATGTTGAATGGTGGTCAAAAGTCTATGTCGACCCTTCTACAGTCACAGAACTTATTGTGCCACAAGATGATTGTCCTTCTGTACCTAAAGGTAGGAAAATCATTCTCAGGAGAAACAAGTTGAGCATCCCCTCTAATCCATTGCTAGCCATTCCACCTAGTGATCATGGCGTTGCCGAGAGTTCTGGGAGTCATGTTGCATTAGCTAACTATGTTCCGCCACTCATTCGCAAGTGCCAACGTTTTCCAGTAATAGATGATTCGAATGGAGAACTCGGTGCCAATGATTGTGATCGCAATTGGAAGCATATTGGTGATAAGCAGAACCATGTTGTTACTCCAAGGCAGGAAAACATTTCTCAAGGTTTAAATGAATTTTTTCAAGGAGTACCAAGCAGTTCACAACCCATGCAGGTTATTTATTTTTATTTATTCACATATATATATTTATATATATATATATATATATTTTTTTTTTGTGTACACAATGCATCCTCATTTTATTTATTTATTTATTTATAGATAAATGAAAATGAGGGTTTTCTTGGAGGTTTGTTGGAACTTGATGATCTTCCAGCGGCTAGTGAAGGTTCCATTTTTTGCCCTGATATGATAACTTTAGCTGATGAGATAGGAGATTAAGCTACTCAGCTCTTGTAAGATGTCAATAAGCAGAATTTGGAATTAATGGCACAAAATGAAGTACCTCCTATGTCTACTTTGAATGTACTTACAAGGGATGGACCTTATAATGACATTCCACCTCTTCCGCCAACAATTGCCCCCGAGGTGTCTGTTTTTAATGTGGGGAACATGGTTCTCGATGCGCAGCGCAAGGCTGCTTTAGCGCTAGCTGACGCCATAAGAACAATGGTGTTTAACACAGAAGTCCATGAATTGTCTTCGATAGTCCACAAGCTCCCACCACTTTTCAAGGCACTTTCACAATTTCCAGGGGATTTTTGTGGTTTGAAGAAAAGGATTGATACATATATGCATAGTGTTGCTACATATGTTGACACCAAATCTTCTTTTGCTTGCAAGGTGGCATCAATCACACAGTCATAACAATTGGCTTCTGTTGACTCACAACTTGTTGATGCCACTGTTCTGGAAGGTGACATTATTAAGTATGCGGACTCACTTCGGGCCAACTTGCATGAAGTCAAAGATACAGAGGCCAAGTTAGCGAGGGAGCTGCAAATTGCACAAGAAGAGATCAAGCAGATCGAGACTTCTTTGTCAGAGGCTGATGCTAAGTTGTCTCATGAGAGAGAAAAGATTACTAAGCTCAAGGAAGACCGCAAGGTGATTAAGGAAGCTCAAATTCTTACTGCTCAAGAAGTTCAAATAATGAAGACTCTCGAAGACAGGTTGCAAAGGGAACGCGATGAGCTTTTAGATTTGCCGCTTTAGTTTAGTTGATCATTGTCATCTATTATTTTAGATTTCTCATTCTAGTCTTGACCATTGTTTTCATTTATCATTCATTATTATTTCTTGGAGCAGATTGTTTATTTTGGTAATAAAAGAGCTATTTGATTTCTTTTATTTCAGTATGAAGGAACATTTTTTTTTTTTTTTTCATGATGATGACTGAACTTGGAACAAACCTCCAAATTGCCTACGTACCCTTAACAGGGATCAAGGCAATCGCGTAGTTCAATGATGATTTTATTTTTTTTGATGACTGAACTCGGAACAGACCTCCAAGTTGCCTACGTACCCTTAACAGGGATCAAGCCAATCGCGTAGTTCAATGATGATTTTTTTTTTTTTTTTTTCAATGCAGGTGGCATTCACAGTTTTAACTCATGTGAGCTAGGAGCATCATGCAGTTTAGACTCGTGCGATTAGGAGTGTACAATCTTTGTTTAGGGATAATATCGTTTCAAAAACTTAGCATTGATGGGTCCAACTCTAACTCCATCTTCATCAACAATCTTGTAGGCGCCATTGGTGTAAACTTCTTGTACCACATAGGGCCCATCCCATTTTGAGGTGAACTCGTTTCCCATTCGATGACTCATGATAATGGGTCTTCGTACGGCCAGTACCAAATCGCCAACTTGAAAAGATCGAGGACGAACCTTTTTGTTAAAAGCACTTGAGAGCCGAGCTTGATAACACTCTAGCCGTTGTTGAGCTTCAAGCCTTCTTTCATCTAACGCCTCCAACTCTTGAAGACGCAATCGAACATTCTCCTCGTTTGTCAAACCTTCTTGCAAGGCGATCCTCAATGAAGGGATTTGTTGCTCTAGTGGAAGGACCGCTTCTACACCATAAACAAGAGAGTACGGTGTTGACTGAGTAGGAGTACGAAATGTTGTTCGATATGCCCACAGAGCCTCCTCAACTCGTTCATGCCAATCCTTTTATGATTTTGAGACCACCTTCTTTAGTAAATTGCACAGAGTCTTGTTGAAGGCTTCTGCTTGTCCATTTGCGGGTGGGTTGTACATTGAAGACTTATATTGTTTGAATCCAAATTTTTCGCATAAATTAGTCATCAAATGATTATCAAAATATAACCCATTGTCAGTGATGATGTGATGAGGAACCCCGTATCGAAAAATGATGTTGGTCTTAATAAAATCAACGACGGTTTCCTTTTTTACTGCTTTGGCAGGTATTGCCTCTGCCCACTTTGAAAAGTAGTCAGTTGCTGCGAGAATGTAAAAGTGGCCTTTAGAAGACTTTATGAAAGGTCCCACTAAATCTAGACCCCATGCATCGAATGGCCATGATGAAATTGTAGGGTGTAATGGTTCAGGCGGTTGGTGCATGAAGTTGGCATGAAATTGACAAGCTTGACACCTTTTGGCATAATCCATGCAATCCTTAACCATGGTTGGCCAATAGTATCCCATTCTTTTTACTCGAAAATGCAGCTTAGGACCTGACTGATGAGCCCCACAAATTCCAGAATGTGCTTCTTCCATTGCATGGGTTGCTTCATCTTCTTCAAGACAACGAAGGAACAATCCCTCATAAGATCTTCGAAATAATATATCTTTGTAAAAGATAAATCGAGATGCCCTACAACGTATCTCAGTTTTGTGTCGAGGATCCTCAGGTAGCTTCCCATGTTCCAAATAATCAATTATGGGTCGTCTCCAATCATCGGTCTCAGCAATCGTGACAGAGATCGCATTTGTTTCGTCCATTGGAGCTTCAAGTAATTGTGGCAGTACCCAGCGTTGGCAAACTGGCACAGTGAATGCTTCGTCTTCTCCTAATGCCATGGTTGTGGCCAAGTTGGCTAAGGCATCTGCTAAACGATTTTCTTCTCTTAGGACATGTTCCAACATAACACTTTCAAACCTAGCTAGTAGATTAGAAGCATATTGAGAATATGGAATCAAGTCTTCTTTCTTGACCTCATATTCCTTAAGAAGTTGGTTGATCACCAACTTGGAATCACCGTAAACTTCAATGTTTAAAATTTTCATCTCATGTGCCATTTCAAGGCTAATTATTAGAGCTTGATATTCAGCGACATTGTTTGAACATTTCTTAGGAAAAACAAATGCATATGGTAAAATTTGTCTTTGTGGGGAGACGAAAATGACACCGGCTCCGGCTCCTTCAGAACGTGCTGCACCATCAAAGAACATCATCCATGGGGAAAGGATGTCAACCATAAATACTTCTTCATCAGGAAAATCATCAGAAATCTCCCAGTCAGCTGGTATCGGATGATCGGCTAGAAAGTCAGCAAGTGCTTGTCCTTTGACTGCCTTTCGTGGAATGTATACAATTTCGAACTCATTGAATAAGATCGCCCATCTTGCAAGTCGTCCTGATAGAACAGGCCTTGACATGAAATACTTTAGGGGGTCTGCCTTTGCAACCACATGCACTGTGTGAGCCAAGAAATAATGTCTCAATTTTTGAGACGCGAAAACTAGCACAAGACATGTTTTCTCAATTGAAGGATATTTAATTTCTGTTGTGTTCAGCCTACGACTTAGGAAATAAAGAGCATTTTCCTTATTCTCCTCATTATTTTGTGCTAGAAGAGTGCCTAACGATTCTTCTTCAGCAGCAATGTACATAAGGAGTGGTTTTCCAGGCACAGGAACACCTAACACCGGTGGATTGAGCAAATATTGCTTGATGTCTTCCAAAGCATTCTGACAAGCTTGGTCCCATACAAATGGAACATTTTTTTTCGTGAGTTGACTAAATGGTTGACACCTTCCAGCCAAGTTGGAGATGATCCGACGAATGAAAGCTAGTCGCCCTTGAAGACTTCACAATTCGCGTAAATTTTTGGGTGGTGGCATTTTTTGGATGGCCTCGATTTTAGAAGGATCGACTTCAATGCCACGATGTCGGACAATATACCCAAGAAATTTTCCAGAGGAGACACCGAATGCACATTTTAGAGGGTTAATCTTGAGTTGAAACTTCCTCAGTCGATCAAAAACTTTGCAAAGATCTTGGAGATGGTCATTTCTTTTCTTGGTTTTTACAACCAAGTCATCAACATAGCATTCTACAACTTTGTGCAACATATCATCGAAAATCTTTTGCATGGCACGCTGATAAGTTGCGCCGGCATTCTTAAGTCCAAAAGGCATCACTTTGTAACAGTAGATCCCCTTTGGCGTGCGGAAAGCGGTCAACTCCTCATCTTTTGGAGACATTCTTATTTGATTGTAACCAGAAAAACAATCCATGAATGACAGAGCCTCGTGCCCTGTTGTTGCATCCACTGTAAGTTCTGCCACAGGTATAGGAAAATCATCTTTCGGACATGCAGCATTTAAATCACGAAAGTCGACACAAACTCGAATTTTCCCATTCTTCTTCTTTACAGGGACTATACTAGAAATCCATGTTGGATATTTTACTTCCCGAACGAAGCCTGCCTCAATGAGTTTATTGAATTCATCTTCAATCTTTGGGATAAGGTCAGGCCTGAAAAAGCGTTGAGATTGCTTAATTGGACGTGTCCCATGTCTTATTGCCAGGTTATGGACTGCGAATTTTGGTTCGAGTCCCGGCATTTCTTTGTAAGTCCAAGCAAAAATGTCCTTGTATTTAGCTAGTAGGTCTGTATACTCTTTTTCTTCCACAGGACTCATGAGTGCGCTAACGAACACCGGTCTAGGTTCTTCAATTGATCCCAAATTAATTTCTTTAAGTTGATCAATAGTCGCTTGCCCCCCGTCTTCAAGTGTTGGAGGCCCTTCCTTGGGTTCATCATCTTGAGACTCTTCATCCATGTTATCTTCCTCAATTGTAATATGGTAAGATGTGACATGAGCATTTTTCTCTTCATTATCTTTTGAATTTTCTTGTGCAAGAGACTTTGTGAAGACGATGGTTCGTCTCTTGGCCTTCAAAATTTCATCAACACTGACTTTCACTTCTACTTTGCGTTTCATACGGGATGGAATTAAGCTTTTCACGTCGTTATCCTTTTCAGGCTTAAGCTCATGACTCATCTATCCTACTTTCTCGCATTCTTCTCTAGGTGTGATATTGCTGCTTCCAAGTCTAGAGAATACCGATTTTCGGGACTGAGGATTTATGGTTTCTCTACTATCAACATGGACATGTTTATTGAATGCAGAAACTCGGGAAGTGTGATTATCATGAGGTAGTTCGTCAGTTCTATTTGTTGCGCTTAGCCTTTGGAACACAGAAACACGATGCGGAGGAGCTTCAATCCGATCAAACACCGATGTTCGTTGAACAGGGTATTGCTCTTCAATTTCTTCAGCCTCTGATACACTAATGTATTGTGTGTTTTCTCTTCTTTGTCTTATTTTTATAGGGATTCGAATTGGTTCGCTAGGCTTGAACCCCAAACCGGTCTTGGGTGCATTAATTGCATGCCCTTCTTGTTGCAACTTCATTTGAGTCTCATTGAGGCCATGAATCTTTTCGCCGGTGACATCAGGATGAAGTTGCCCAAGTTCTGATGATTTGAGAAGTCATACCCTGCGTTAGCCAGAAGCTTGTATGCCTTAGGGTCAAAACCCTCCCATGTTCTTTGATGTGGAAGTGCCTTCTGCTTCATCGTGTCTTGTGTGCCAAAGACAAAACCTGTTAGTGGTGGCTTGACAATTGAAGACTTCTCAACTTTTACAAGAGGAATCATTAGGTTATCTTTGAGAACTTGTTTATCCTCACTTGTTGAGGCAGAAATGGGTTTTGTCTTCATTTTTGTTGCTTCTGACAACTCAACAAAGGGTGATTGTCCTTCACTTATCTTGGATTTTGGAACATACTTGAAGACAATCTTACCTTTAGGAATTTCATGGAACAGTTCAGACTTATGTGTTGCAGGTATGACTTTCTTGTCATCGTGTGCAATGTTTTCCGCAGAGGGCAACTCAACTTTTTTTCCTTTTTCCGCATCTACTTTTCTTGTGAAGAAACTGTTAGACGGGAGAATTTCAGCTGGTGCATCAGCATTTAAGTAAAACTTGGCATCCGCAAAGTGAGACTCTACCTCAGAAAATGGTTTTTCGTCTCCAAACACAGTTTTTGTACAATTATTGAAGAACTTAAAACATTGGTGCAATGTAGAAGGGACTACACCATTTCCATGGACCCATTGTCGACCTAACAGTAAATTGTAAGAGGTCTTTGCATCGATGACATGGAACAAAGTCTCAGCGTTCAATTCACCAATGGCGAGGTGAACTCTTATCATACCAATTGCTCGTTGTCCTCCTTGATTAAATCCTTGAATGACTAGCCGACTTCGAGCCAACTCGTCGATTGTAATGCCAAGGTTTGTCATTGTGGATTTTGGCATGATGTTCATTGCGGAGCCCCCATCAATAAGAATACGAGTGACCTTTTGTTCCCGAATGTACCCAGAGACAAATAACGGTCGATTGTGAGGTTTTGACCCAAGTTGGAGATCTTCGTCGGTGAAAAGAATCGATGCACAACACGAGGCACACATCTTTTTAGGGGTTTTCTCTTCCGTACCTTTAACGGTGCGATTTTCTACTTTGTCAAAATCTTGACTATCTACTTCGAATGTTTCTTGTTCATCTTTCTCGTCGACTTCAGTGGCTGATACCGTGTAAACGGTTAGACTTTGATCATCAGTAAGATATCCAATAGGAACGAATTCTCCCAAAGTAACACCTCGGTGAGTATCTTTATTTGAGAGCTCAACTGCTTGACGTTCCGTCATGGTTTTTTGCTTCTTCTGTAGGCCTTGCTGAATTTTTTCCTTTTTCTGCCCCCAGTTTGGGCTGGTATGTGGTGCAGTAATAGTTCTTTGTTTGCAAGATCTTCTTCTTGTTACAAGAGTCCATCCTTCCTCTACTTGTTCAGACAAAATTGCATTCGGCAGAGGAATGATAATTGGATTTAATGAACCAAATTGGATGGTCTTCAGGCTCTCAAGTTGTTTTCCATGAAAACTTTGCACATCAGATTTTGTTTTGGTTGGGCTAGCTAAAACAGAGGCAATGGTAGCATGATTCTCTTCAGCTATTTCCTCCCCATCCAAAAGGATCTTGCCTTGCTTTGCCAAACTCATGACCAATTCTTTGTATATAAAACATCTTTCAATTGGATGGCTAACGATGCGATGATAAATGCAATACTTAGGGTCCTTCACTCGTCCCATCTCTGCGGGGCGTTTACATTCTGACAGGTCGATTACTTTTTTCTCAAGTAAGAATTCTAGTATGCCGGCCACATCAGAGTCTGGGAATGGGTATGTCTTGTTCTCTAACTCATTGAGTGTTGGACGAGGCCTTTCTGTATCTTGAGTTTTAGTTTGCTTGCTAACTTCCTTATTTTTATCTTTCATGGTAATTTTCAATGGCACTGTAGTGATGGCCATGGTTTCTTTATGGTTTTTCTTTGTTTGTCTTTCTTCTTTCTTTCCATCTTTTTTATCATTTCTTTGTTCTAAGACAGAGACATCCTTGCCACCATGAGCATTGATGCTAATCTCCATGTCATGTGCCCGTGTGGCCAATTCCTCAAAAGTCCGGGGTTTGATGCCTTGAAGGATATAGAGAAGTCCCCAATGCATACCTTGTATGCACATCTCAACGGCAGAGGTTTCTGAGAGTCGATCTTTGCAATCCAAGCTTAGTGCCCTCCACCTATTAATATAGTCCACGACCGGTTCCTCTTTCCATTGCCTAGTGTTGGTAAGCTCTATCATGTTTACTGTACGTCGGGTGCTATAGAAGCGATTCAGGAACTCTCGCTCCATTTGGTCCCAACTGTCAATTGATTCAGCTTCCAAGTCGGTATACCAATCAAAGGCATTTCCCTTTAGGGAACGAACAAATTGTTTCACCAAAAAGTCACCCCCCGTCCCTGCATTATTACAAGTCTCCACAAAATGGGCAATGTGTTGCTTGGGATTACCCTTCCCGTCAAATTGTTGTAACTTTGGCGGTTGGTATCCAATTGGCATCCTCATATCATCAATTCGTTTAGTGTATGGTTTTGAATACATGAGAGTGCTCCGGTTTACTCCACCGTATTGTGATCTGATTGTATTGGAGATCATGTCTTGCAGTTGTTGGACAGATAGAGAGCCCACTGAATGAGCGAAATAGGTTTGGTTTGCCCCCTGCTCAGATGTGGCTATATGTTGATCCTTGTCTTTCATGGCCACTTGCGGTGTAAAACCAGGAGGGTGAGTAGGTCCTTGACTTGACTCGCCTGACTTTTGGGCTTCAAGCTTGTTCATGAGTGTTGCGATTTGTAGATCTTTCTCTTCAACGGTTTTGGTGAGCTTTTCGATGGCTCGACTCATGGTAGCCATTTGTTCTTCTATTGATGTTGTATTAGTCATCATGACCTACATATTGGTTGTGTGTGAATGACTTTGGTAGTTTGAGTACTCTGGACCCGAACCTTTTGGAGTCCCTGGAGTAGATCCTGATTGTGATCCAGTGCTTGAGTTGCAATCAGAAATAGAGTGCGACGCTCTATTTTTGGGAGAACATTCTTCAAAAACGGGGAAAGCCTCCTTAGAGTTCATCGTATTGATCTTCCCTGTTCTCAAAGACTCAAGAGTGATGAATGGTTGTCTTTTTGTGCTTTCAGGTGGCGTTGGGTCGACCACCCTTATTTTCTCACTTTGTGCCAATGAAGCGAGTGCCTTTGCCTTCTGACGGGTTACTGCGCCTGTGGAGGTGTTACTATCAGTTGATGAAGCAACAACATTCTTGACAGCAACTGTGGTTGGGGCTTTGCGAGTTGTGGAAGTGACGGCGTTCTTGCCACCATTCTTTGACCCTTGTTCAAGCTGAGCATTCTTGGGAGCCATTGATGCTAGAAAGGTAGAGATTTGATAAATGGTTAAGGAGATGAAGATGAGAGGCAGAGAGGTCCCACCGGGCGTGCCAGAAATTTGTAAACACAAATTTTGTATCTGAAATTCTAGGAAACAAAATAAGAGCAAACAATTACTTTTATTGATAATAAATTATAAAACAAAGTGGTACAATTCTCTTTGGTCGATTCTTAAATAAATAAGAATCTTCCTCTGATTAAATCTCCTTTGACCTCTGGTGCAAGGGCTTTGAAAGCTTGATCTTGAACCGTTATTTGATTGTTGCTTGTGTTCTTCGAGATTGAAGAGATCTTGATTTGTTGAAAGTCTTTGAAGAAGAACGGCACAGGTGTGGCGCGCTTGTTGTTCTTCGTCTTCAAGAATTTCAGAGATTTTTGTTGAGTTGGAGTCGGCAGAACTTTGTTGCAGTCTTCTTCTCCTTCCCTCATTTTCCTTTTTTTTTTTTTTTTTTTTAATGTGTTGGGTGGCCTTGTATTTATAGGCCAAAGGTGGAGTCTTAATTTTGGAAAGTACCCACCAATTATGCTTAAAATCCCATAAAATAATATATATATATTTATTTATTATTTATGGGAATAAATCCAAATTTAATTTTGAATTAAAAGCATTTAACTCCAACCTCTGAGAATTTGACACGTGTCCATTTGTGGGACCTGTAATTGTTAATGAATTTGACCGAGACTTATTGATTTAAGTTGACCGATCCAACGGTGATTAAATCATCACCAAATTTATGTGTCTACATCTCCAGGTTCATCTCTCAATCCTCTATTTAATCAACAAGTTCATATCCTATATATAATTTTTTTTTAAGAACACATATTTTATATAATCTATACTATTATTAAAAGTGTGAAATATTTCAGTATTTTACATTTCAGTGTTTATTTTAAATTTTAATTAAAGTACTAATTTTTCTATATCTTATCACTTTAATTCTACTTTATTTTAATTATCAGATTAAAATAATAAGACTCCTAAACTTGTAAGTATTCTCTCTAATTTGTTTTTACGAAATTTAAAACAATAAGACTCCTAAACTTTTAATAAGTATTCTCTCAAATATATTTTAAATTTTTTATTCTCTCTAATATATTTTAAATTTTTTATATTTTTTATTACCGTATCTCTTATCAGAACCTACATAGTTACAATGACCAAATAATGTTGTTGGATATCTTTCTTTCTCTGAAAATAAGTGCCTTCAGTCCAAAGAATGCTATCTAATTTTGTGGATTATTCGTACTTTTATTTTACATAATATGAGGCAATAAATCACTATCACCGATTTACAAATTATTATTCCTTCCCTTCCATTAAAGACACAACAAGCAACAATATCCTATTCAAATGCTACTTATATTTGTTTCAGTATTTATATTTTGAATTTATAGTTATTTTAATTGAATCAAACTCTTATATTTATGATTCTTCAATTGAAATTCAATTATGCTGGACTCCTTAATCAATTTCTATCATATACAAAGAGAGTCCTATAAAATTAACATTTCACAACTATCAAAAATATACAAATATAAAATTAATATTTCATATATATAATATATACTTATATCTATATATCTATACTAATATTAAAAGTGTGACGAGTTTCAGCCCTTACTTTTAATTTTAAATTATATTTTACATGTAATTTACTATTTTTATAATTATGATATTATAATTATTTCAAGTGTAATATAGTCCTTCCTATAATAAAATTACACAGTGTTATTAAATTAATTAAAATCTACATGAGTTCCATTTAAATTGTAAAGAGTTTCCAACCCTATTTTTCAATTAAAATAATATTTTATTGTAATATAATCTCCTAAAATTCTTTCAATTATCATCTTTATTATCATTATCATGAAATTTTAATCAAGTAAGATTTCTAAATAAATATGACTCCTAAATTCTACCACTCTTGTCGTTGGAATAGTATTTATTTTTGTATTAATATTCTTTTTGTTAACGTATCCTATGTTACTTTTACTTACAATTTTAAGCAAGTAAGATTTCTAAATAAATATGACTCCTAAATTCTTCCACTCTTGTCGTTGGAATAGTATTTATTTTTGCATTAATATTCTTTTTGTTAACGTATCCTATGTTACTTTAACTTACAATCTCTATTAAATAAATATGACTCCTAAATATATCTATACTATATAATATTAAACTTAATTCTAATGTGATTAAAATTCATTAAATTTAATTATAATGGAAGTAAAATTCATTATGTCAATAACCCTATATATCTATACTATATAATATTAAAAGTGTGACGAGTTTCAGCCCCTATTTTTAATTTTAAATTATATTTTACACGTAATTTACCAATTTTATAAGATAAGTGCATTCCAATAGAATTTCATTAGTAAAGGATTATCCTAATTCTTGTTTATCTTATATCTTCGAATTCATTATCATCTTGATTATCATTATCATGAAATTTTAAGTAAGTAAGATTTCTAAATAAACATGACTCCTAAATTCTACCACTTTTGTCGTTGGAATAGTATTTATTTTTGTATTAATATTCTTTTTGTTAACGTATTCTCGCCCTGAAGTGGACGTCAAACGTCTTCGGGCCGACACTAACGTGCCCAGTGACGTGTTTCTGGCCCTTTACCCACATTATTTAGACTTCACCAAAAGTGAGGGATTCACTTCAAAGTATTAAGATTCCCTCTTCACCCCTTCTTCACTTATGTCATGTTCATGCTGGGGTTGCACCCTCTCCAGTTTAACCCGAATAGTTTTAGGATCCTCGCCATACTTCTTCTGTACAATAGAGACTTAGACCTTAATTTAGGCTTAGCTGACCTACTTCTTTGCTACTTTTTCCAAAATGCCAGAGGAAACAAAGGTAGGTATAACCTTTTTCCCTTTCAAGGTCGGGGCATTTGCTCCGATAAGGAAAAATCCGATAAGGGCTGGAAGGAGAGAATGGTAGTTGTCAGTGGCAGCTGGTTCTACCCATTCTCTTTGACATACCCGATCCCTAGGATCTTCGGACCTATTCGACTTCCCATCTTCTGTCCTCTTCACAAAGCCACATGTTTCTGTGAGTTTTGTGATTTACACCGGGGGGATTACACATACAGGTTTCTTGGCTATGAGGACAGTCAGATCCCCCCATCCCTTGTGAAAGAACATTTTGCCCTTCTGAAGGCCAAGACCTGGAGCAATATCAAATATGTTAGTGAGCTTCTGACTAAAGCCAATCTGGAGATAATTTATAATTTGGGGATGTTGTTAACATGATGGATTTGCCCTTCAGACCCCTCTTTTCCAGACACACTTATGTCCCTGATGGATCTGCTCCAGTTGATGCCATACCGCTCTCAACAGCACCTCTGGCACCTCCGGTACACCCGGCTGCACAAAGTCCTTCGGATCATCCTCAGCCTCCTCCTGCAAATACTTCAACCACCAAGCCATGATCTGGTATGGGTGGTGGGGCTACCAGTAAAAGGCCCAGGACCCAAACTATCGATGCCTCAATGAGCGATCCTCCCCAGGCTCAGGACACTCCCCGTACCGTAATTCCCTGGGAGCCAAAGTTTCTCCTTCCGGATGGCTCCCCTGTCTGTGCTGACCATCTTACTATCTGTTAGCCAGATGTTCTTCGGGCTATGGCTAGAGGAGTCTGGACCCCTGCTGATAGGGCTGCTTAGTCAAAGATTACCAAGACTGAGTTGTTTCAGAAAGGGTCCACGATGTCCATGGAGGTACTCACTTTGATCTTTTTGTACTTTGCTTATTCATTTGTCTATTTTTGCTTCGTTTTATACTAATACGTTCCCTTTTTCTATTTGTGTAGCTCCTTTATGGGATCCAGACCTACAATCATATCTTGGAGGCCGATGTCCGGGAAATAACGAAGATGTAGCTTCAGCTATAGCAGGATAATGAGCATTGTATTACTTTGGTTAGGGAGGCAGATGGTCTTCGTCAGAGTGTCTCTGAGTACAAAAGTCTTCTGGAGACCAGAGAGTCTGAGAAGAGGGCCCTAGCTGCTAAATTGGCAGAGGCAAAGGCAGCCTACCGAAGGATTGCTGCAGAGAAGGCGGAGTCAGATAACCTTCTAGCTCTTGAGCGATCTAAGGTAGATATGTGCCATTTGGGTGGGCTGGACATGCACCAACGGTACATCACTATCTATGACGTTTGATTGGTCAGGGTATGGCGGGAGAGACACGAGATGAAGCACATTCCCCTGGTAGATCGGGAGTTCAAGACTGCTGAGGAGTTTGATGCTTTCATGGGGGTGCCTCTTCCTTATCAGGACCCACCGACCTCTAGAATTAGAAGAGATTTACCATTTTTCTAAGGGGAAAAGACTAACTTTGGCCTTGAATTATGGGGAAATAGGACTTAGGGTTTTTTCTGTCTGTATCACCCTTCAGAAGGGTTATTTTTGTATCTTTTATTTATATTAATGAAAGGATTTTCCCAATTTCTTATGGCTTTATGTTCTTTTTACTTAGGTTAGCTATTGATTAGCTCGAAATAAACACTTTTGAACTTAACACTTAGGAAAATTTTCATTTTAATATGGGGTCTTCGGGCATCTGGCCCCTGAGACTCATTTAATATCCTCTGGTTAGTTCAAATCAGGTTTGAACTCAACACTTAGGAAAACTTTACATTACTATGGAGTCTTCAAACATCTATCCCTTGAGACTCGTTGATGTCCTCTAGTTAACTCAAATTAGGTTTGAACTCAACACTTAGTGCGCGTTTGGTAACGGTGCGGTGCGGTGTTGGTTTTTGGTTTTGGTTTGGGTTGGGTTGGATTTGGTTTGGTGTGGTTTTATTTTGGTTCCAATCCATGTTTGATGCAGATAGTTTTGGTGTGAGAAAAAGTGATGCTGAAAAACCAAACCATGTTTGGTAACTTGGGATGGTTTCACATTTTATTTATAAATATTAAAATTTATAATATTAAAATATATTAATATATATTAATATTAAAATATTAATTTTTAATAATATTAAAATATATTAATATATTAATTTTTATAATAGTAAAATATATAAATATATTAATATATTAATTTTTAAGAAAGATAATAAAACTATAATATTAAAATATATTAATATTTTTGAATTTTATATATATTTTGAAAATTTAATATATTATAATATATTAATATTAATATTAATATTAATATATTTTAATATTATAATATAATATTAAAATTTTGTAATATTAAAATATATTAATATATTAGTATTAATATTAACATATTAATATATTAGTATTATTACTGAGTTGCTACAGTACCCCACACATGAGTTGCTACAGTGCCCGCACATGGGGTGCTACAGTACCCGCACCATCCAAAACCATCCACTTTGATGGTTCCAAATTCCTTCACAAAGTTGGCACCATGGTTTGCTACAATGTTGGTACTAAATTTCCACACCATTTTACCAAACATGGTTTAGTACCATTTTTTGGCACCAAAACCATATTTTTGGCACCAAACCTGTTTACAAAAAACAGGCCCTTAGGAAAATTTTACATTACTATGGAGTCTTCGGGCATCTGGTCCCTGAGACTCGTTGATGTCCTCTGGTCAGTTCAAATCAAGTTTGAACTCAACACTTAGAAAAATTTTACATTACTATGGAGTCTTCGGGCATCTGGCCCCTGAGACTCATTGATGTCCTCTGGTTAGTTTAAATCAGGTGTGAACTCAACACTTAGGAAAAATGGTATTATTCACAAGGTGTGATCACACACATATATATAAAGAATATGATATTTTATTAAAAACTTGAAAAACATGTAGCAGAGGTGCCGAACATTGGGCACATATGCTTTATTATAATCAGTAGAAGTGCCATATGCGAGACATAGACACTCATATTACTGTTTAATGGAAAACTATCTAAGGATAATACCTCTTTAGACGGTAAGCATTCTAAGAGTTGGGTTCGATGTGGCATGTCTCGTTCTTCCGTACCCAATAGGCACCGCGACCGATGACCTTAATTATTGTATAAGGTCCTTCCCATGTCTCCCATAACTTGCCAACAATCCCAATCTTTCTTCTAAGCACCATATCGCCTACTTGGAACTTTCTTCTTTTGACCTTCGGATTAAATCGGGCCCTGACTTGTTGTTGGTAAGCAGCTAACCTTATCCTCGCAACTTCCCTTATTTCTTCCAGTAGGTCCAAATCATGGGCTAGGTGCTGATTATTTGGGCCCTCTTCCCAGGCCTGACTTCTCAGCATTGGCACCTTCAATTCGGCCGGGATAACAGCTTCAGCCCCGTAAGCGATGGAGAACGGGGTCTCTCTCGTCAGTTGCATTAGGGTGGTTCGATAAGACCATAATACCTTGGGTAATCTTTCCAACCAAGCTCCTTTTGTTGCTTCGAGTTTTTTTTCTAATTGTATCAAAAATTATTTTGTTTGTCCTTTCGGCCTGTCTATTTCCCTGTGGGTAACCAACGGAAGAAGTATTCTGATTGATTCCATGCTTTGCTAGGAATGCTTGAACTTTCCTGTTGTCCAGGTTGGTACCATTGTCCATCATTATAGTTCAGGTAGACCAAAACTACAAATGATGTGACTCTAGATGAATTTGATAACATGGCTGCTTTTGATAGTTGAGTATGCCTCGACTTCCACCCATTTGGTAAAGTAGTCCGTAGCTAGAAAGACATGTGTAGTAGATCATATGACTTGTGTAAGGGGACCCACAATGTCCATCCCTCACCGGGCGAAGGGGTGAGGGATAATTGTTGGATTCAATAGTTCAAGAGGTGGATGAATGGTATCACCATGAAATTGACACTTTTTACAACATCGGGTGTATACCTCAGTGTCTCTTGACAGGTAAGGCCAAAAGTACCCTTAGGTGAGGACTTTATGGGCTAAAGACCTTCCCCCGGAATGATTGCTGCACGATCCGGCATGTATCTTTTTTATGATTGCAGAAGCTTCGGAGGGTGTAAGACATCTTAAGTATGGTCCAGAGAATGACTTGCGGTAAAATTGGCCGTTATATAGAGCGTATCTTGCAGATTTCATTCTTATCTTCCGGGCCTCTAGTTTATTTTAGGTAATGTACCCGTCCTCAAATAATCTATTATGGGGTCCATCTAACTTGGCTCCCATGGAATGATCATCACGTCCTCAGAGGGCTCCAAGCTTGATCGGACGATGAAAGCCACTAGTGCTGTTCGAGTCATACTCTCCCCTGCTGCGGAGTCCTGATTAGCTAAACGATCTGCCATGACATTGTCCCCTCTTGGAATCTATTCAAAGGTTAATTGCTAGAATTCCTTGGCTTCTTTCAATACCAAATCCCTGTATGCTTCCATTTTAGGCTCTCGGGTTTCATACTCCCCATTCAACTGTCATACGACCAATTGGGAGTCACTTCGTATCTCTGCACTCTATATTTGTAGGCTTCGGGCCAAACCAATTCCTGCTAGAATGACCTCATATTCAGCTTCATTGTTGAGGCTGGAAACTCCAATTGAACGGACTGCTGAATTTTAGTGCCATCGGGTGTCACGAGCTCTATACCGATCCCTGCTCTGTTGACATTTGATGACCCATCCATGAATATTACCCATAAGCCTGGTTAATTTTCTTCGGGAGAGTCTGTAGTTTCTATTTCTAATAGAAAGTCAGCTACCGCTTGTCCTTTGATGGCAGTTCGGGGGACATAGGTTATGTCATATATTCCCAGTTCTATATCCCATTTGGATACTCTCCCTGATAATTCGGGCTTCGCCATTATGGATCTGATCGAGGTTGTAGTTGGTACCACGATCGGATGTGCTTCAAAGTAATGCCGAATATATTGTTTTGCATTGATCAGTGATAGTACCAGTTTTTCATGTTTGGAATAGCGGGTTTCGGCATCAACAAAGCCTTTGTTGGTATAGAAGGCCGACATCTGGAAACCCTTGCCCTCATTGACCAAAGCGGCGTTGGTGGATGTTGTGGATATGGCTAGATATAAGTGTAATGGCTCGTCTGCTTCCGGGGTTGCTAGTATGGGAGGCTTTGTCATGTAGCTCTTGAGTTTCTTCAGAGCTTCTAATTGTTCCGACCCCTAGACTCTCCTTTTGATGTCTTTATAGAATGGAAAAAGGGTCGACATCGATTAGTTAGGCGAGAGATAAAACGGGTGAGGGCTGCCAGTCTTCTGGTTAGTACTTGGATCTCCTTCCGGGACTTTGGCTCCCCCATTTCCACGAGAGCTCTGACTTGTGCTGGGCTCGCCTGTATTCCTGTCCGATTAACTATGTGTCTTAAGAACTGGCCCGGGGACACTTTGAAGGAACATTTGGATGGGTTGAGCTTCATCTTATACTTCCTGAAGGTGTCGAACACCTATTACAGATCAGCCAGGTGGACACTTTTCGCCTTGCTTTTGACCACTGTGTCATCAATGTAGGCTTCTATGGTAAATCCCATCATGCCCTGGAAAACTTTGTTAACCAACCTTTAAAAGGTTGCACCTTCATTTTTTAGTCCGAAAGGCATAACTGCATAACAATATGTACCTGATTTAGTAATGAATGTCGTATTTTCCTCGTCATCTGGGTTCATTCGTATCTGATTATACCCAGAGTATGCGTTAAGAAACTCAAGCATTCGAATCCCGCGGTGGCATCCACCATTTGATCAATCTTTGGTAAAGGGAAACAATCCTTCGGGCATGCTTTATTCAAATCAGTGAAGTCCACACACACCCTCAATTTCCCATTTTTCTTCTGGACCACTACTACATTTGCCAGCCAGGAAGGTTACTGCACCTTTTTAATGAATCCGGCTTGGAGAAGTCGATCCACCTCCGCTATGATATGGTTTTGGTGGGCCCCCATGCATCTCTGCTTCTGCCTAACGGGTTTAACACCCGGGTCCACGTTGAGGGAATGCTGGGTCATTGAAAGATCGATGCCGGGCATGTCCATGTGGCCCCAAGAGAATACGTCAACATTGGAGCACAAAAGGGCCTCCAATTATTCCTTCTCTTGTGTACTGAGGCCAGAACCAATGTAAGTCATCCTTTCGGGGTGATTAGGGTAAATCTGAACATCCAACAAAGGTTTAGCTGCTATAGATGACCCCGCACCCCATCTTATAATTGCTATTGATCATCGGGTATTGCCCTGGCTTTTGAAGCTTGCTTTGGTTCCGTCCTTTTCCTAAGGCCTTTTAGGGTGATAACGTAGCATTCTTTGACCGCCACCTGATCTCCCCTGATGTCAATCACATTAATTTCATTTGGGTTGACGCATTGCATGTCTTGATGCAGGGTGGAAGGAACTCCATGCATCCGATGGATCCAACCCTTGCCCATGAGAAAATTATACGAGGGTTTGACATTTACTACCACAAAAGTCTCTCTAAGCGTGCACCTTGCTGCTGTTACTGGTAGTTGGATCTCTCCCATTGGTTCCACTCTTTTTCCATCAAATCCTGCTATCGGCTTCTGGTAAGGACTATCTCTTGGGGGTCAATCTCCAGTTTCTTAAAGGCCCACTTAGTGATTATGTTGGCGCTGCTCCCTGGGTCCATCATTACTCTCTTGATCAAGCAGTTTGAGATAATGAGGGAGACCACCAAGGGATCATCATGTGGTGATTAAATGTTCCGCAAATCCGTAGAAGAGAAAGTTATCTTCATTCGGGCTTCGAAACTCGCTGATCTCCCCAACCCTTCGTAGTCTCTAGGCTTGGCGCATCTAGGATCTTCGTGCTTCCTTTACTTCTGATCGGTTAGACCCTCCATGAACTATGTGAATGACTCTTACGGGCTGACCCGCTGTCCCCTTGGCTAGCGTATGCGAGGTTTGATTAGATCGGGTGCCCTCCTTGGCGACGTAGTCAGATAATTCTCCCTTTGCTATCATGGCCTCTACTTATCTCCTGAGGCTTCTGCACTCATTGGCGTGGTGCCCATATTCATCGTGGAAGGCATAGTGCCTCGACATGTCCCTTAGTTCTATCGGCTGCCTAATAGGGGGTGGTGATCGGAAGATCCCTTTACCCTTAGTTTCATGATACAGTTTAGCCAGGCTAACCTTTAGTGGAGTGATCTTGTCTTCGAACCTCTGGCATTTCTCTAGGGCTTGGGAGGGTGTAGGAGGAACGCTTGGTCGCTTCCGATTTGGCACCCGATCTTTGACTTTTGGTTTGGATGCCCTTGCCTCTATGCTTACAATGGCTGCCCTTATTTGGCATATGGCTAGTTCTTCTTTTATCTGGAGATTCCCTTGTGCCCTGGAGTTGAGTTCTCCGCTGTTTGCTGGTGGCCTCTTGACCAAGGACTGGTGGAACTTGGTTGCAAGAATCAAGGTCATCCTGAAAGCCTCGACAACTGAGTGTTGATCGCAATTGTCGATCGAGGACATCTCGACATTGAATCGCGATACAAAGCTTTTTAGGGATTCACCTTTTTCCTGGATCATGGTAAATAGACTGGAGATAGTCTTCTTCTGTCTTTTATTGCTGAAGTACTGGGTGATGAATAACTTGCAGAGTCTGAGCCAACTTCTAATGGATCGGGGTGGTTGTTTTCTGAACCATAGCAAGGTTGCTTTGGTCAGGCTGGTGGGGAAGACTTTACAGAGTAAGGCTTCATTTTTGTTGTAGACGTTCATCTTTGTATGGACATGGTAGATGTGTTCCATCGGATCTTTCGTGCCGTCGAACAGGATAAACTTTGGTAGTTTGAACCTCTCCAAGTAGGGCACGCTGGTGATCGCCAGTGTAAACGGTGTCTGCACTGCGTCGATGGATGCCTCAGAGGCCAGATCATTGGGGGTCTAGGCCTTCAGATCCTTGAGCACCTCCCTTTGGAATCCGATCAAAATTTTCTCCACCTTTCTCATGGTTAGGGTTTCCTCTGGATTGTGCGCCCCGAGCACCTGTAGGAATGACTCTGCGTGCTTCTCCCGATCGTTGTTGGACTTCATGTGATGGTTAACCCTTTCTGATTGGTGGCCCATGGATCGTTCCTTCCAGTTGGACTGCTCGCCATTTTGGGCTTCTTGAAGGTTTTGTAGCAGATCTAGTTTTGCCACCAACTCGGAGGTCTTATCTTCCAGGGCTCGCCTGACCGGATATTTGATTTAAGAGAGTTGACCTCCGTTCGGGGCTAGCTCGGACTGTTGTGACCGGGTGATAACCGTCAGGGATGATGTTAATCTAACCTCTTAGCAGAGAGTGTGAAGCTTTTGAAAAAGATTTCAAGGACTGTTTCTCACAGACGACGTCAATTGTCTAAATGCAGAAAAATACACAACAAATTGGGTTGAATGGAATGCCTTTATTAATAACTTGGCCACATATTTATACACAATTTTGTAGATGGGTCAGACCTGTAACACCCCGCTCCAACACTTGGTATAATATTGTCCGCTTTGGGCCCAGCCCGCACGGTTTTGCTTTTGGGCTCCTCCCAGAAGGCCTCATACCAATTGGAGACAACACTGCACATATAAGCACATCCCCAGACCTCTACCCGGGCGATGTGGGACATCACAATCACCCCCCCTTGAGACCCAGCATCCTCGTTGGCGACACACGGATGATGTGCATGCTCCCACACTTAATTTCGGCTGAGCTCTGGCTCTGATACCAATTGTAACACCCCGCTCCAACACTTGGTATAATATTGTCCGCTTTGGGCTTAACCCGCACGGTTTTGATCTTGGGCTCCTCCCAAAAGGCCTCATACCAATTGGAGACAACATTGCACATATAAGCATATCCCCAGACCTCTACCCGAGTGATGTGGGACATCACAATCACCCCCCTTGAGACCCATCGTCCTCGCTGGCGACACACGGGTGATGTGCATGCTCCCACACTTAATTCCTGACGGGCTCTAGCTCTGATACCAATTGTAACACCCCGCTCCAACACTTGGTATAATATTGTCCACTTTGGGCCCAGCCCGCACGGTTTTGCTTTTGGGCTCCTCCCAGAAGGCCTCATACCAATTGGAGACAACATTGCACATATAAGCACATCCCCAGACCTCTACCCGGGCGATGTGGGACATCACAAGACCCATCTACCCAACTTTATCAATCCCCTTTGTAATAATTTTGACTATTACAATATCTATACTACTATTAAAAGTGTGAAGAATTTCAGTATTTTTGAGTGTTTCAGTATTGTAATGTTTCAGTATTTCAAGGTTCAACCCTATTTTTTATTTTCTAAATTATATATATTTTTAAAATATTAATTTTTATTAGAGTTTATCTTTAAAAAACCTATTGAAGTAGGATTCTATTTGTACCAATATATATGTTAATGATTAGAGTGGAATTTAATATCCAATAAAAAATCCTTAAATTTAGAATAATTCAGTAATTAGGATTCTATTTGCACCAATATTAATTGAATGATTATCCTAACTGTAAATTCAAATATCTTTATCTTTAAACTCCTAATTCAATAGTATACCTAATTTCCAAATTTTAAATTATTTAGTATATAGACCTAATTTTAAAATTTAAAATTATTTTAATTTACGGTAATGAATAATGAATCGTAATAGTAGATTGGTTTGTATTTGATTGAAAAATCTTAGAGATATTTTAACTATTTGTTTTTAATTGAAAAAGTGAATCCTAGAGTCCAAAAGAGTGGCAATATTAATTTTTTTTATTATAGTTTATCTTTAAAAAACCTATAAATAATTTTATATTTTAGATTATATTATATTTTAATTATAATTGATAATTCTACATTTATCTCAATTACAATTTTACTTTATTAAAAACTCATTTTGGGCATAGTTTACTCATCGCGTAGTATGCATTATATTTGAAGTGCTAAACTTTTTTAAGTGATAGAGTACTTCTACATTAATCATGATTTTACTTTTTATTTATTAATTTATTTATTCATTTTCTAACTCATATATATATGTTGGGCATCAGGTGTGTACAAAATATGTGGTTAAAAAGGACACCTTAACGACACTTTAGGTTTTACCATTCTGCAAGCGCACAGATCAATTGTGGATAGTTTTGCTTGAGTAGGGGAATATTGATCCCACAGTGATGAGAATTGTTCACTTCAATAGTCTAAAAACACTGAATTATAATTTTCCGAAAAGAGTTTGGTTTTGTGAATTATCTAAGACTAATGAAAATAAAATAGAAAGCAACAATAAATAATGATTGTGATTCAGAGAGAGAGAAAACTAGGGTTTCCTCACTCCACCACTAACTGCATAATATAGTCCAAATTCTATTTCAATTGTATGAGGGCGATCCATTGATTGTGAATCAAGTCGCACCATGCAAGCAGTTTGACCCCAAAAATGATTACTTTCAACTGGATCACGACAACCCGTCTTAAGACTAAACTGATTAGTGCATGCCAACTACTAACATAAAGTAAATGCAGAAAAGTAAATTAAAGCATGAAAATAAACTAAAGCATGTCTATATCAGTTTGTCAGGGCATGGCCTGTGTCAACCTAGTGTTTCAAGTTTTATGACCACCATTGTGTAGAAAATCACAGATTAAACATCCGAGTTACAACCCATAGTGAATAATTGTGATTGTGTAAGATAAATATATTCGAAAAGTTTAAGACAAGAGTCAATTCAATATATAAAATTGTATCACAAATAAAAACGACCTCTCATCTAACACAATCATCACAGTATAGTCACAGTTTCACCTTTCTACAAGTGAACATAAAATTAGAACTACATTACTTGGCTAGGGTTTTGCGAGAAAACCCTAGATACCGAATTAGTTGATCATGGCTGAGAAAATCTGCATTGTCGGTGTAGAAACACTCTCCATGGCCTTCTTCTCCGGATCTCTAGGTCTTCAATGGTGGTTCTCTTCAATGGAAGAACTCTATGAATGAACGTGCGTGAAAATAAGAACTAGAACTAGCCTCCAAAAATAACCACCCTCTCTAAACCTAACCTTCTCATATTTATAGACAAGTGAGGGAAACCCTAATGGTTGCCTTTTTCTGTAATTTCATAATACATGAGTAATATCTCTAAAATATTATGTAAATATGTGTATAAGCCTGTATGTAAAGGTCTAGAATCACCAAACACTTAAAATATCGAAGTAGGGACAAAATTGGAAAATTCTGAAACAACTCCGAAACAACTTCAACACGTAAATGAGTCACGTGGCCACAAGGTGAGACCTACGCTCTTGACCTATGCTTGGGTGTAGGTCTAGGACGTAGGCTACGCTCTTGGGATACGCTTGGACGTAGGTCAAAGGCGTACAGTCCAAGCCAAAGCGTAGCTCAGGTCCAAGCTTCCTCTTTTTCTATCTGATGACGTAGGGCATTATGCATCTTTTGTGTAAAAAAATTGTCTTTTCATATTTGAGCTAGACTGGTCGCCTTAGAGTCCCGATGCTTTTCGGTGAAGTAATAATGTCTGAAAATGACATTTTTGCCTTTCGGTGAGATAATGATGTCGGGAAATAACCATTTTGCCATCAGGTCTTCTTTGCTCTAACACACCTCTTGATTCCTTTTGATAAGTCCATTTTATATACATATTTTATCCCCAAATGTATATTTTTTAGTAGGTAAAACTATTTATTTTAATTAATTTGTTTTAAAATATTACTCGCAAATGCACGAATCAATTGTAGTTTAGGTTATGCAAGAACGAGGTCGAACCTAAGTGAATGCTTTAAAGGAAAATTAATTAAACTCAAATTAATCTAAAACTAACCTAGTTTCTCAAAGTTTGTTTGTTGAAGTAATTTTTATACTAAACATGCAATATCGAAATACAAATAATTAAAGTGAGAATAATAGGAAAAAAATACTAAGGTATCGGAATCCACCACCACTAATCCATAAAATTCTAATTATTCCTTTATCACTTCCAATTTTAGAGTAGTAATTTAGAAATCAATCTTATTACTTTCTCAAGATTTAACAATAACGTACTAATGAAATAGATTTTCAAGAAATAGATTTTCCTTCGCTTTAAAGTGTAAAATTCTAAGCATCCTATGTATGCAATTTAATGGATCGCATAAGATCAAATATTTTTACTTATAAACTCATCAAATCCAAGTTTGATTAATTGTGATAAGAATTTTTAACTACTATAAATACATGATATTTATAGTGAAAGGAATTTAAAACAATTAATACTATGATGCGAAAATCATAAGCATTTAAACCATACACATGGAAATTGATAAAAGACTAAAAGGAATTTATTTCATAAATGGTGGTTTCATCCTCAACCTTAGTTGAGGATTTAGTTACACATGCTTAAAAAGAAAATAATAAAGTAAGAACAATAAAACCTGGAATTGAAGATAAATTCTTCTCCTCTTTGGTGTCCTTCTTGCTCTCCTCCTTCTTCTTCCTCTTCTTTTCTCCTTTTTTTTCTTTTTCAAGATGTATCCATATTTATAGAGAAATATTGGAATCAAATTACAACTTGTAAAGAGAAATGAAATATTCTTTTCTTTTCTTTTTCATAACTTTCCATCACATTTTGTTCATTTTTCATGTGCATTTGAATCTTCCAACTTTTATCCATGTGCATTTGATTTATCCAACTTTCATCCATGTGCATTTGATTCATTTCTCACTTTACACCTATAAATGAAAGACATAAATGTAGATGTAATTTAATGACATTGAAAATGATTTATTCAACAATTTTATTATATAAATTAAGTTTTGTGCACTTATCATTATTACACTTCTAAATTAATTAAAATAAATAGTTTTACCTACTAACAAATATACATTTGGGGATAAAATATGTATGTAAAATGGACTTATCAAATACCCCCAAACCTATATTTTGCTAGTCCTTGAGCAAAACAAAAAGAAATAAAATTTTAACTATACCATTTTCGTTGGTTGTCTCGATTACATTTAGCATATGCAATAAGCCTTTGAACACCTAGGTTTCCCCTAGTGGACGAGTTATAGTCTCGTGAGGGTTTCCAGTGATGATACCCACAAACATCGATTCTAGTGAAGGTTAGATATACCACCCACAACTTCTCCATTCTTTATAATCACACATTCATGCATTCACATACTCATAAACCAAGTCATGATACAATGCATAAGATATTATGGATGCAAATATTCCCACTCACTACCAAACAATAATTATCTCAAGATTTGTGTCATGAATGGTTCACACTAAAGTAAAAGATTTCATTACTTTCTACTCCCAATCCAGACAACCCTCTGTGTTTTTATGAACATTCTACTATGGTATTTCAATATTTCTTTTTCTACTTCATTGATCAAATTTTGCCAAAACATTATTCCTTCCATCATTCCGCTTTTCATCCCTTTTTATCTTTCTAAGCTCCGGACTTTCCAGCGATGATTTTTAATCCCAACCAACTGGGTCCTAACTTCTTTATTGGGATTTATGCTCATTAGTTTTCTCCCCTTTTTACGCGAACAATGATATTGGTGATACCAAGGTCCGGTTACTCAGATCGAAGAACTACTTTTTGCATTTTATTTTTCAAAATAAATTTTCAAACTTTTCTCCATTTCAAGTATATCAACTCCCCATCTCCCATTTATTGTGGCAAAATTAATTTTTCAAGTACATAGTCAAAGATCAATTGTTTTTCCCATAGTGAATGTGTGCTTGTGCTTATAGGTCAAAGTTGTCATTTTCGGTTTCAATTTTACTAATCTATTCACCCATGTAAAACCATATCATTTCACTTAGCTCGATCTAATCATTACTCTCATGAATGGGAATATCGCATCACATACTACTCACACATCATAAACACAAACCCAATCAACTTGTAATGCAAAATTGAAACCTATTGTTTTGTTATCTAATAGTTTGAACCTCTCCAAGTAGGGCACGCTGGTGATCGCCAGTGTAAACGGTGTCTGCACTGCGTCGATGGATGCCTCAGAGGCCAGATCATTGGGGGTCTAGGCCTTCAGATCCTTGAGGCCCTTTGGAATCCGATCATAATTTTCTCCACCTTTCTCATGGTTAGGGTTTCCTCTGGATTGTGCGCCCCGAGCACCTGTAGGAATGACTCTGCGTGCTCCTCCCGATCGTTGTTGGACTTCATGTGGTGGTTAACCCTTTCTGATTGGTGGCCCATGGATCGTTCCTTCCAGTTGGACTGCTCGCCATTTTGGGCTTCTTGAAGGTTTTGTAACATATCTAGTTTTGCCACCAACTCGGCGGTCTTATCTTCCAGGGCTCGCCAGACCGGATCTTTGATTTAAGAGAGTTGACCTCCGTTCGGGGCTAGCTCGGACTGTTGTGACCGGGTGATAACCGTCAGGGATGATGTTAATCTAACCTCTTAGCAGAGAGTGTGAAGCTTTTGAAAAAGATTTCAAGGACTGTTTCTCACAGACGACGTCAATTGTCTAAATGCAGAAAAATACACAACAAATTGGGTTGAATGGAATGCCTTTATTAATACCTTGGCCACATATTTATACACAATTTTGTAGATGGGTCAGACCTGTAACACCCCGCTCCAACACTTGGTATAATATTGTCCGCTTTGGGCCCAGCCCGCACGGTTTTGCTTTTGGGCTCCTCCCAGAAGGCCTCATACCAATTGGAGACAACACTGCACATATAAGCACATCCCCAGACCTTTACCCGGGCGATGTGGGACATCACAATCACCCCCCCTTGAGACCCAGCATCCTCGTTGGCGACACACGGATGATGTGCATGCTCCCACACTTAATTTCGGCTGAGCTCTGGCTCTGATACCAATTGTAACACCCCGCTCCAACACTTGGTATAATATTGTCCGCTTTGGGCTTAACCCGCACGGTTTTGATCTTGGGCTCCTCCCAAAAGGCCTCATACCAATTGGAGACAACATTGCACATATAAGCATATCCCCAGACCTCTACCCGAGTGATGTGGGACATCACAATCACCCCCCTTGAGACCCATCGTCCTCGCTGGCGACACACGGGTGATGTGCATGCTCCCACACTTAATTCCGGACGGGCTCTAGCTCTGATACCAATTGTAACACCCCGCTCCAACACTTGGTATAATATTGTCCACTTTGGGCCCAGCCCGCACGGTTTTGCTTTTGGGCTCCTCCCAGAAGGCCTCATACCAATTGGAGACAACATTGCACATATAAGCACATCCCCAGACCTCTACCCGGGCGATGTGGGACATCACAAGACCCATCTACCCAACTTTATCAATCCCCTTTGTAATAATTTTGACTATTACAATATCTATACTACTATTAAAAGTGTGAAGAATTTCAGTATTTTTGAGTGTTTCAGTATTGTAATGTTTCAGTATTTCAAGGTTCAACCCTATTTTTTATTTTCTAAATTATATATATTTTTAAAATATTAATTTTTATTAGAGTTTATCTTTAAAAAACCTATTGAAGTAGGATTCTATTTGTACCAATATATATGTTAATGATTAGAGTGGAATTTAATATCCAATAAAAAATCCTTAAATTTAGAATAATTCAGTAATTAGGATTCTATTTGCACCAATATTAATTGAATGATTATCCTAACTGTAAATTCAAATATCTTTATCTTTAAACTCCTAATTCAATAGTATACCTAATTTCCAAATTTTAAATTATTTAGTATATAGACCTAATTTTAAAATTTAAAATTATTTTAATTTACGGTAATGAATAATGAATCGTAATAGTAGATGGGTTTGTATTTGATTGAAAATTCTTAGAGATATTTTAACTATTTGTTTTTAATTGAAAAAGTGAATCCTAGAGTCCAAAAGAGTGGCAATATTAATTTTTTTTATTATAGTTTATCTTTAAAAAACCTATAAATAATTTTATATTTTATATTATATTATATTTTAATTATAATTGATAATTCTACATTTATCTCAATTACAATTTTACTTTATTAAAAACTCATTTTGGGCATAGTTTACTCATCGCGTAGTATGTATTATATTTGAAGTGCTAAACTTTTTTAAGTGATAGAGTACTTCTACATTAATCATGATTTTACTTTTTATTTATTAATTTATTTATTCATTTTCTAACTCATATATATATGTTGGGCATCAGGTGTGTACAAAATATGTGGTTAAAAAGGACACCTTAACGACACTTTAGGTTTTACCATTCTGCAAGCGCACAGATCAATTGTGGATAGTTTTGCTTGAGTAGGGGAATATTGATCCCACAGAGATGAGAATTGTTCACTTCAATAGTCTAAAAACACTGAATTATAATTTTCCGAAAAGAGTTTTGTTTTGTGAATTATCTAAGACTAATGAAAATAAAATAGAAAGCAACAATAAATAATGATTGTGATTCAGAGAGAGAGAAAACTAGGGTTTCCTCACTCCACCACTAACTGCATAATATAGTCCAAATTCTATTTCAATTGTATGAGGGCGATCCATTGATTGTGAATCAAGTCGCACCATGCAAGCAGTTTGACCCCAAAAATGATTACTTTCAACTGGATCACGACAACCCGTCTTAAGACTAAACTGATTAGTGCATGCCAACTACTAACATAAAGTAAATGCAGAAAAGTAAATTAAAGCATGAAAATAAACTAAAGCATGTCTATATCAGTTTGTCAGGGCATGGCCTGTGTCAACCTAGTGTTTCAAGTTTTATGACCACCATTGTGTAGAAAATCACAGATTAAACATCCGAGTTACAACCCATAGTGAATAATTGTGATTGTGTAAGATAAATATATTCGAAAAGTTTAAGACAAGAGTCAATTCAATATATAAAATTGTATCACAAATAAAAACGACCTCTCATCTAACACAATCATCACAGTATAGTCACAGTTTCACCTTTCTACAAGTGAACATAAAATTAGAACTACATTACTTGGCTAGGGTTTTGCGAGAAAACCCTAGATACCGAATTAGTTGATCATGGCTGAGAAAATCTGCATTGTCGGTGTAGAAACACTCTCCATGGCCTTCTTCTCCGGATCTCTAGGTCTTCAATGGTGGTTCTCTTCAATGGAAGAACTCTATGAATGAACGTGCGTGAAAATAAGAACTAGAACTAGCCTCCAAAAATAACCACCCTCTCTAAACCTAACCTTCTCATATTTATAGACAAGTGAGGGAAACCCTAATGGTTGCCTTTTTCTGTAATTTCATAATACATGAGTAATATCTCTAAAATATTATGTAAATATGTGTATAAGCCTGTATGTAAAGGTCTAGAATCACCAAACACTTAAAATATCGAAGTAGGGACAAAATTGGAAAATTCTGAAACAACTCCGAAACAACTTCAACACGTAAATGAGTCACGTGGCCACAAGGTGAGACCTACGCTCTTGACCTATGCTTGGGTGTAGGTCTAGGACGTAGGCTACGCTCTTGGGATACGCTTGGACGTAGGTCAAAGGCGTACAGTCCAAGCCAAAGCGTAGCTCAGGTCCAAGCTTCCTCTTTTTCTATCTGATGACGTAGGGCATTATGCATCTTTTGTGTAAAAAAATTGTCTTTTCATATTTGAGCTAGACTGGTCGCCTTAGAGTCCCGATGCTTTTCGGTGAAGTAATAATGTCTGAAAATGACATTTTTGCCTTTCGGTGAGATAATGATGTCGGGAAATAACCATTTTGCCTTCAGGTCTTCTTTGCTCTAACACACCTCTTGATTCCTTTTGATAAGTCCACTTTATATACATATTTTATCCCCAAATGTATATTTTTTAGTAGGTAAAACTATTTATTTTAATTAATTTGTTTTAAAATATTACTCGCAAATGCACGAATCAATTGTAGTTTAGGTTATGCAAGAACGAGGTCGAACCTAAGTGAATGCTTTAAAGGAAAATTAATTAAACTCAAATTAATCTAAAACTAACCTAGTTTCTCAAAGTTTGTTTGTTGAAGTAATTTTTATACTAAACATGCAATATCGAAATACAAATAATTAAAGTGAGAATAATAGGAAAAAAATACTAAGGTATCGGAATCCACCACCACTAATCCATAAAATTCTAATTATTCCTTTATCACTTCCAATTTTAGAGTAGTAATTTAGAAATCAATCTTATTACTTTCTCAAGATTTAACAATAACGTACTAATGAAATAGATTTTCAAGAAATAGATTTTCCTTCGCTTTAAAGTGTAAAATTCTAAGCATCCTATGTATGCAATTTAATGGATCGCATAAGATCAAATATTTTTACTTATAAACTCATCAAATCCAAGTTTGATTAATTGTGATAAGAATTTTTAACTACTATAAATACATGATATTTATAGTGAAAGGAATTTAAAACAATTAATACTATGATGCGAAAATCATAAGCATTTAAACCATACACATGGAAATTGATAAAAGACTAAAAGGAATTTATTTCATAAATGGTGGTTTCATCCTCAACCTTAGTTGAGGATTTAGTTACACATGCTTAAAAAGAAAATAATAAAGTAAGAACAATAAAACCTGGAATTGAAGATAAATTCTTCTCCTCTTTGGTGTCCTTCTTGCTCTCCTCCTTCTTCTTCCTCTTCTTTTCTCCTTTTTTTTCTTTTTCAAGATGTATCCATATTTATAGAGAAATATTGGAATCAAATTACAACTTGTAAAGAGAAATGAAATATTCTTTTCTTTTCTTTTTCATAACTTTCCATCACATTTTGTTCATTTTTCATGTGCATTTGAATCTTCCAACTTTTATCCATGTGCATTTGATTTATCCAACTTTCATCCATGTGCATTTGATTCATTTCTCACTTTACACCTATAAATGAAAGACATAAATGTAGATGTAATTTAATGACATTGAAAATGATTTATTCAACAATTTTATTATATAAATTAAGTTTTGTGCACTTATCATTATTACACTTCTAAATTAATTAAAATAAATAGTTTTACCTACTAACAAATATACATTTGGGGATAAAATATGTATGTAAAATGGACTTATCAAATACCCCCAAACCTATATTTTGCTAGTCCTTGAGCAAAACAAAAAGAAATAAAATTTTAACTATACCATTTTCGTTGGTTGTCTCGATTACATTTAGCATATGCAATAAGCCTTTGAACACCTAGGTTTCCCCTAGTGGACGAGTTATAGTCTCGTGAGGGTTTCCAGTGATGATACCCACAAACATCGATTCTAGTGAAGGTTAGATATACCACCCACAACTTCTCCATTCTTTATAATCACACATTCATGCATTCACATACTCATAAACCAAGTCATGATACAATGCATAAGATATTATGGATGCAAATATTCCCACTCACTACCAAACAATAATTATCTCAAGATTTGTGTCATGAATGGTTCACACTAAAGTAAAAGATTTCATTACTTTCTACTCCCAATCCAGACAACCCTCTGTGTTTTTATGAACATTCTACTATGGTATTTCAATATTTCTTTTTCTACTTCATTGATCAAATTTTGCCAAAACATTATTCCTTCCATCATTCCGCTTTTCATCCCTTTTTATCTTTCTAAGCTCCGGACTTTCCAGCGATGATTTTTAATCCCAACCAACTGGGTCCTAACTTCTTTATTGGGATTTATGCTCATTAGTTTTCTCCCCTTTTTACGCGAACAATGATATTGGTGATACCAAGGTCCGGTTACTCAGATCGAAGAACTACTTTTTGCATTTTATTTTTCAAAATAAATTTTCAAACTTTTCTCCATTTCAAGTATATCAACTCCCCATCTCCCATTTATTGTGGCAAAATTAATTTTTCAAGTACATAGTCAAAGATCAATTGTTTTTCCCATAGTGAATGTGTGCTTGTGCTTATAGGTCAAAGTTGTCATTTTCGGTTTCAATTTTACTAATCTATTCACCCATGTAAAACCATATCATTTCACTTAGCTCGATCTAATCATTACTCTCATGAATGGGAATATCGCATCACATACTACTCACACATCATAAACACAAACCCAATCAACTTGTAATGCAAAATTGAAACCTATTGTTTTGTTATCTAATAGTTTGAACCTCTCCAAGTAGGGCACGCTGGTGATCGCCAGTGTAAACGGTGTCTGCACTGCGTCGATGGATGCCTCAGAGGCCAGATCATTGGGGGTCTAGGCCTTCAGATCCTTGAGGCCCTTTGGAATCCGATCATAATTTTCTCCACCTTTCTCATGGTTAGGGTTTCCTCTGGATTGTGCGCCCCGAGCACCTGTAGGAATGACTCTGCGTGCTCCTCCCGATCGTTGTTGGACTTCATGTGGTGGTTAACCCTTTCTGATTGGTGGCCCATGGATCGTTCCTTCCAGTTGGACTGCTCGCCATTTTGGGCTTCTTGAAGGTTTTGTAACATATCTAGTTTTGCCACCAACTCGGCGGTCTTATCTTCCAGGGCTCGCCAGACCGGATCTTTGATTTAAGAGAGTTGACCTCCGTTCGGGGCTAGCTCGGACTGTTGTGACCGGGTGATAACCGTCAGGGATGATGTTAATCTAACCTCTTAGCAGAGAGTGTGAAGCTTTTGAAAAAGATTTCAAGGACTGTTTCTCACAGACGACGTCAATTGTCTAAATGCAGAAAAATACACAACAAATTGGGTTGAATGGAATGCCTTTATTAATACCTTGGCCACATATTTATACACAATTTTGTAGATGGGTCAGACCTGTAACACCCCGCTCCAACACTTGGTATAATATTGTCCGCTTTGGGCCCAGCCCGCACGGTTTTGCTTTTGGGCTCCTCCCAGAAGGCCTCATACCAATTGGAGACAACACTGCACATATAAGCACATCCCCAGACCTTTACCCGGGCGATGTGGGACATCACAATCACCCCCCCTTGAGACCCAGCATCCTCGTTGGCGACACACGGATGATGTGCATGCTCCCACACTTAATTTCGGCTGAGCTCTGGCTCTGATACCAATTGTAACACCCCGCTCCAACACTTGGTATAATATTGTCCGCTTTGGGCTTAACCCGCACGGTTTTGATCTTGGGCTCCTCCCAAAAGGCCTCATACCAATTGGAGACAACATTGCACATATAAGCATATCCCCAGACCTCTACCCGAGTGATGTGGGACATCACAATCACCCCCCTTGAGACCCATCGTCCTCGCTGGCGACACACGGGTGATGTGCATGCTCCCACACTTAATTCCGGACGGGCTCTAGCTCTGATACCAATTGTAACACCCCGCTCCAACACTTGGTATAATATTGTCCACTTTGGGCCCAGCCCGCACGGTTTTGCTTTTGGGCTCCTCCCAGAAGGCCTCATACCAATTGGAGACAACATTGCACATATAAGCACATCCCCAGACCTCTACCCGGGCGATGTGGGACATCACAAGACCCATCTACCCAACTTTATCAATCCCCTTTGTAATAATTTTGACTATTACAATATCTATACTACTATTAAAAGTGTGAAGAATTTCAGTATTTTTGAGTGTTTCAGTATTGTAATGTTTCAGTATTTCAAGGTTCAACCCTATTTTTTATTTTCTAAATTATATATATTTTTAAAATATTAATTTTTATTAGAGTTTATCTTTAAAAAACCTATTGAAGTAGGATTCTATTTGTACCAATATATATGTTAATGATTAGAGTGGAATTTAATATCCAATAAAAAATCCTTAAATTTAGAATAATTCAGTAATTAGGATTCTATTTGCACCAATATTAATTGAATGATTATCCTAACTGTAAATTCAAATATCTTTATCTTTAAACTCCTAATTCAATAGTATACCTAATTTCCAAATTTTAAATTATTTAGTATATAGACCTAATTTTAAAATTTAAAATTATTTTAATTTACGGTAATGAATAATGAATCGTAATAGTAGATGGGTTTGTATTTGATTGAAAATTCTTAGAGATATTTTAACTATTTGTTTTTAATTGAAAAAGTGAATCCTAGAGTCCAAAAGAGTGGCAATATTAATTTTTTTTATTATAGTTTATCTTTAAAAAACCTATAAATAATTTTATATTTTATATTATATTATATTTTAATTATAATTGATAATTCTACATTTATCTCAATTACAATTTTACTTTATTAAAAACTCATTTTGGGCATAGTTTACTCATCGCGTAGTATGTATTATATTTGAAGTGCTAAACTTTTTTAAGTGATAGAGTACTTCTACATTAATCATGATTTTACTTTTTATTTATTAATTTATTTATTCATTTTCTAACTCATATATATATGTTGGGCATCAGGTGTGTACAAAATATGTGGTTAAAAAGGACACCTTAACGACACTTTAGGTTTTACCATTCTGCAAGCGCACAGATCAATTGTGGATAGTTTTGCTTGAGTAGGGGAATATTGATCCCACAGAGATGAGAATTGTTCACTTCAATAGTCTAAAAACACTGAATTATAATTTTCCGAAAAGAGTTTGGTTTTGTGAATTATCTAAGACTAATGAAAATAAAATAGAAAGCAACAATAAATAATGATTGTGATTCAGAGAGAGAGAAAACTAGGGTTTCCTCACTCCACCACTAACTGCATAATATAGTCCAAATTCTATTTCAATTGTATGAGGGCGATCCATTGATTGTGAATCAAGTCGCACCATGCAAGCAGTTTGACCCCAAAAATGATTACTTTCAACTGGATCACGACAACCCGTCTTAAGACTAAACTGATTAGTGCATGCCAACTACTAACATAAAGTAAATGCAGAAAAGTAAATTAAAGCATGAAAATAAACTAAAGCATGTCTATATCAGTTTGTCAGGGCATGGCCTGTGTCAACCTAGTGTTTCAAGTTTTATGACCACCATTGTGTAGAAAATCACAGATTAAACATCCGAGTTACAACCCATAGTGAATAATTGTGATTGTGTAAGATAAATATATTCGAAAAGTTTAAGACAAGAGTCAATTCAATATATAAAATTGTATCACAAATAAAAACGACCTCTCATCTAACACAATCATCACAGTATAGTCACAGTTTCACCTTTCTACAAGTGAACATAAAATTAGAACTACATTACTTGGCTAGGGTTTTGCGAGAAAACCCTAGATACCGAATTAGTTGATCATGGCTGAGAAAATCTGCATTGTCGGTGTAGAAACACTCTCCATGGCCTTCTTCTCCGGATCTCTAGGTCTTCAATGGTGGTTCTCTTCAATGGAAGAACTCTATGAATGAACGTGCGTGAAAATAAGAACTAGAACTAGCCTCCAAAAATAACCACCCTCTCTAAACCTAACCTTCTCATATTTATAGACAAGTGAGGGAAACCCTAATGGTTGCCTTTTTCTGTAATTTCATAATACATGAGTAATATCTCTAAAATATTATGTAAATATGTGTATAAGCCTGTATGTAAAGGTCTAGAATCACCAAACACTTAAAATATCGAAGTAGGGACAAAATTGGAAAATTCTGAAACAACTCCGAAACAACTTCAACACGTAAATGAGTCACGTGGCCACAAGGTGAGACCTACGCTCTTGACCTATGCTTGGGTGTAGGTCTAGGACGTAGGCTACGCTCTTGGGATACGCTTGGACGTAGGTCAAAGGCGTACAGTCCAAGCCAAAGCGTAGCTCAGGTCCAAGCTTCCTCTTTTTCTATCTGATGACGTAGGGCATTATGCATCTTTTGTGTAAAAAAATTGTCTTTTCATATTTGAGCTAGACTGGTCGCCTTAGAGTCCCGATGCTTTTCGGTGAAGTAATAATGTCTGAAAATGACATTTTTGCCTTTCGGTGAGATAATGATGTCGGGAAATAACCATTTTGCCTTCAGGTCTTCTTTGCTCTAACACACCTCTTGATTCCTTTTGATAAGTCCACTTTATATACATATTTTATCCCCAAATGTATATTTTTTAGTAGGTAAAACTATTTATTTTAATTAATTTGTTTTAAAATATTACTCGCAAATGCACGAATCAATTGTAGTTTAGGTTATGCAAGAACGAGGTCGAACCTAAGTGAATGCTTTAAAGGAAAATTAATTAAACTCAAATTAATCTAAAACTAACCTAGTTTCTCAAAGTTTGTTTGTTGAAGTAATTTTTATACTAAACATGCAATATCGAAATACAAATAATTAAAGTGAGAATAATAGGAAAAAAATACTAAGGTATCGGAATCCACCACCACTAATCCATAAAATTCTAATTATTCCTTTATCACTTCCAATTTTAGAGTAGTAATTTAGAAATCAATCTTATTACTTTCTCAAGATTTAACAATAACGTACTAATGAAATAGATTTTCAAGAAATAGATTTTCCTTCGCTTTAAAGTGTAAAATTCTAAGCATCCTATGTATGCAATTTAATGGATCGCATAAGATCAAATATTTTTACTTATAAACTCATCAAATCCAAGTTTGATTAATTGTGATAAGAATTTTTAACTACTATAAATACATGATATTTATAGTGAAAGGAATTTAAAACAATTAATACTATGATGCGAAAATCATAAGCATTTAAACCATACACATGGAAATTGATAAAAGACTAAAAGGAATTTATTTCATAAATAGTGGTTTCATCCTCAACCTTAGTTGAGGATTTAGTTACACATGCTTAAAAAGAAAATAATAAAGTAAGAACAATAAAACCTGGAATTGAAGATAAATTCTTCTCCTCTTTGGTGTCCTTCTTGCTCTCCTCCTTCTTCTTCCTCTTCTTTTCTCCTTTTTTTTCTTTTTCAAGATGTATCCATATTTATAGAGAAATATTGGAATCAAATTACAACTTGTAAAGAGAAATGAAATATTCTTTTCTTTTCTTTTTCATAACTTTCCATCACATTTTGTTCATTTTTCATGTGCATTTGAATCTTCCAACTTTTATCCATGTGCATTTGATTTATCCAACTTTCATCCATGTGCATTTGATTCATTTCTCACTTTACACCTATAAATGAAAGACATAAATGTAGATGTAATTTAATGACATTGAAAATGATTTATTCAACAATTTTATTATATAAATTAAGTTTTGTGCACTTATCATTATTACACTTCTAAATTAATTAAAATAAATAGTTTTACCTACTAACAAATATACATTTGGGGATAAAATATGTATGTAAAATGGACTTATCAAATACCCCCAAACCTATATTTTGCTAGTCCTTGAGCAAAACAAAAAGAAATAAAATTTTAACTATACCATTTTCGTTGGTTGTCTCGATTACATTTAGCATATGCAATAAGCCTTTGAACACCTAGGTTTCCCCTAGTGGACGAGTTATAGTCTCGTGAGGGTTTCCAGTGATGATACCCACAAACATCGATTCTAGTGAAGGTTAGATATACCACCCACAACTTCTCCATTCTTTATAATCACACATTCATGCATTCACATACTCATAAACCAAGTCATGATACAATGCATAAGATATTATGGATGCAAATATTCCCACTCACTACCAAACAATAATTATCTCAAGATTTGTGTCATGAATGGTTCACACTAAAGTAAAAGATTTCATTACTTTCTACTCCCAATCCAGACAACCCTCTGTGTTTTTATGAACATTCTACTATGGTATTTCAATATTTCTTTTTCTACTTCATTGATCAAATTTTGCCAAAACATTATTCCTTCCATCATTCCGCTTTTCATCCCTTTTTATCTTTCTAAGCTCCGGACTTTCCAGCGATGATTTTTAATCCCAACCAACTGGGTCCTAACTTCTTTATTGGGATTTATGCTCATTAGTTTTCTCCCCTTTTTACGCGAACAATGATATTGGTGATACCAAGGTCCGGTTACTCAGATCGAAGAACTACTTTTTGCATTTTATTTTTCAAAATAAATTTTCAAACTTTTCTCCATTTCAAGTATATCAACTCCCCATCTCCCATTTATTGTGGCAAAATTAATTTTTCAAGTACATAGTCAAAGATCAATTGTTTTTCCCATAGTGAATGTGTGCTTGTGCTTATAGGTCAAAGTTGTCATTTTCGGTTTCAATTTTACTAATCTATTCACCCATGTAAAACCATATCATTTCACTTAGCTCGATCTAATCATTACTCTCATGAATGGGAATATCGCATCACATACTACTCACACATCATAAACACAAACCCAATCAACTTGTAATGCAAAATTGAAACCTATTGTTTTGTTATCTAATAGTTTGAACCTCTCCAAGTAGGGCACGCTGGTGATCGCCAGTGTAAACGGTGTCTGCACTGCGTCGATGGATGCCTCAGAGGCCAGATCATTGGGGGTCTAGGCCTTCAGATCCTTGAGGCCCTTTGGAATCCGATCATAATTTTCTCCACCTTTCTCATGGTTAGGGTTTCCTCTGGATTGTGCGCCCCGAGCACCTGTAGGAATGACTCTGCGTGCTCCTCCCGATCGTTGTTGGACTTCATGTGGTGGTTAACCCTTTCTGATTGGTGGCCCATGGATCGTTCCTTCCAGTTGGACTGCTCGCCATTTTGGGCTTCTTGAAGGTTTTGTAACATATCTAGTTTTGCCACCAACTCGGCGGTCTTATCTTCCAGGGCTCGCCAGACCGGATCTTTGATTTAAGAGAGTTGACCTCCGTTCGGGGCTAGCTCGGACTGTTGTGACCGGGTGATAACCGTCAGGGATGATGTTAATCTAACCTCTTAGCAGAGAGTGTGAAGCTTTTGAAAAAGATTTCAAGGACTGTTTCTCACAGACGACGTCAATTGTCTAAATGCAGAAAAATACACAACAAATTGGGTTTTATAGATTTTTGTACTCTGGTAAACATCATTTCTAATTTCCTCCAACTCATTCAACTGAAGCTTCCTATGGACTCCTGCTTTGTCAAGGTTAAAGTTGAGTTGTTTAATAGCCCAAAAGGCTCTATGCTCTAACTCAACTGGGAGATGACAAGCTTTACCATATACCATTCAGTAAGGAGATATTCCAATGAGGTTCTTAAATGCAGTACGGTATGCCCACAGTGCATCACTAAGTCTCAAGGACCAGTATTTCCTATTTGGGTTAACCGTTTTCTCCAAAATGTGTTTAATCTCTCTATTGGATAACTCAACTTGACCGCTAGTTTGGGGATGATAAGGGAGTGAAATTTTATGGGTTACACAATATTTTCTCATTAATGCTTCGAAAACCCTATTGCAAAAATGTTTCCCCCCATCACTAGTAATAACACGGGGTGTACCAAAACGTGAAAAGATATTATCTTTCAAAAACTTGACTACCACCTTGTGATCATTAGTTTTACATGCAATTGCCTCAATCCATTTAGACACATAATCAACTGCGACAAGGATGTACAAATTGCCAAATGAATTAGGAAATGGTCCCATGCAATCAATGCCCCAAACATCGAAAACATGAATAATCAGAATTGGGTTTAAAGACATCATATTTCGACGTGAAATACTCCCTAACTTTTGACATTGCTCACATGCTAAGCAATAAGAGTGACAATCTTTAAAGATTGAGGGCCAGTAAAATCCAGATTGCAATATCTTTGCAGCGGTTCTCTTTGAACTAAAATGACCTCCACATGCATGATCATGACAAAAGGAGATTACACTATTTTGGTCACAATTGGGGACACATTTTTGAATAATCTGATCAAGACAATACTTGAATAAGTATGGATCATCCCAAAAGAAGTGACGAGCCTCAGATAAGAATTTGGATTTATCTTGCTTAGTCCAATGTGAAGGCATTTGACCTGTGACAAAATAGTTCACAATGTCAGCAAACCAAGGTGACTCAGATACAACAAAGAGTTGTTCATCAGGGAAAGACTCAAGAATAGGCATGGAGTCTGAGGATGTCTCAAAAATGAGCCTAGACAAATAATTAGCTACTACATTTTCAGATCCCTTCTTATCTCAAATTTCTATATCAAACTCTTGTAGCAATATGATCCATTAAATTAAACGCGGTTTAACATATTTTTTAGAAAAGAGATACCTAAGTGCAGCATGATCTAAGAAAATGAGGACTTTAGACCCTAACAGATAGGACTTAAACTTGTCTAATCCAAACACAACTGCTAACAATTCTTTTTCAGTGGTAAAGTAATTCAGTTGTGCCTCATTTAATGTCTTACTTGCATAATAGATCACATGGGGTAGCCTATTCACACGTTGCCCTAACACAGTTCCAACTGCATAATCAGATGCATCGCACATAATCTCAAAAGGCGCATCCCAACTCAGTGGCTTCATGATAGGAGCCGTGGTCAACAATGTTTTGAGCTTCTCAAAGGCTTTCAGGAATTCGTTATCAAAGACAAAAACAACATCTTTAGCAAGTAAATTGCAAAGGGGTCTGGAAATGCTGCTAAAGTTTTTAATGAATCGACTATAAAATGCCGCATGACCTAAGAATGACATAATCTCTTTGACCGTACGTGGTGGTGGAAGATTAGAAATCAGATCAACCTTAGCTTTGTCAACCTCTATACCATTCTTTGGAATAATATGCCCCAAGACAATTCCCTTTTTCACCATAAAATGACATTTCTCCCAATTTAAGACCATATTTTTCTCCTCACAACGTGTAAGCACGAGTTTCAAATGAATGAGGTATTCATCAAAGGATGAGCCAAACACGGAGAAGTCATCCATAAACACCTCAAGAAAACATTCTACCATATCAGAAAATATGCTGAGCATACACCACTGAAAAGTAGCAGGTGCATTTCATAATCCAAATGGCATACGTCTATAGGCAAATGTTCCAAAAGGATAAGTGAATGTGGTTTTCTCCTGATCCTCAGGTGCAATAGGAATTTGGTTATATCCAGAATAACCATATAGGAAATAGTAGTACTCATGACCGGCTAATCTCTCAAGCATTTGATCGATAAAAGGAAGTGGAAAATGATCTTTCCTAGTGACAGAGTTTAACTTCCTATAATCAATGCACACTCGCCATCCAGTGGTCATTCAGGTCGGTACTAACTCATTGGCATCATTTGTGACTACCATGATACCTGATTTCTTAGGCACGACCTGAACATGACTTACCCAAGAACTATCGGAAATAGGATATATGATCCTCACATCTAACAACTTTAAGACTTCTGCCCTAACGACCTCTTTCATGTTAGGGTTAAGCCGTCTTTGCATTTCTTGCGAAGTTTTAGCATTTTCCTCAAGATGGATACGATGCATGCACACAGATGGAGATATACCCTTAATGTTTGCTATAGTCCACCCAATAGCCGATTTATGCTCCCTAAGGACATTTAAGAGTTTTTCCTCATGTTCTTTATTTAACTCAGAAGCAATGATGACAGGAAGACTCTCATCTGGACCTAAGTAGGCATACTACAGTTCAGAAGGTAAAACTTTCAGATCCAATTTTTGAGGTGACTCAACAGATGAGACATGTTTAGATTCAATTGATGAAAGGGGTTCTACCTTGGCTTTCCAATTCTCAATGTCCATAAAAGGGACAGAATCTAACAAGGTATTCACTTCTTCACAAGCACTATCCAGATCAAAATCATACCCAAAGTGATTTAGACATGCCTCTAAAGGATCATTAAAACTTGAATGTTCAAAAGTCTCTTGTACTAGACTCTCTATTAGATTCATATCACTCATATCCTCAGATTTTGATGGTTGTCAGCTCACATTAAAAACATTAAGCTCAACAGACATGTTTCCAAATGAAAGTTTTAGGACACCATTCCTACAATTGATTAAAGCATTTGAAGTGGCTAGGAATAGTCGACCAAGGATAACAGGAATTTTGCTATTAGGATTAGCCACAGGTTGAGTGTCTAAGACTATGAAGTCTACTGGAAAGAAGAATTTGTCAACCTGAATTAACACATCCTCAATGATACCGCGAGGTACCTTGACTGAACGATCTGCCAACTATAGCACTACTTTTGTGGGTTTCAAATCATCAAGACCAAGTTGCTCATACACAGAGTATGGCAACAGATTTACACTCACACCCAAATCAAGCAAAGCTTGCTCAATTATCTGGTTACCTATTGTACATGAGATTGTAGGACAACCGGGATCCTTGAATTTAGGTGGTGTGCGGTGCTGGATAATTGAGCTTACTTGCTATGTAAGGAAGGATTTTTTATACACATTCAATCCACGCTTAACCATACACAAATCTTTCAAAAACTTAGCATAAGAGGGGATCTGTTGAATTACATCGAGAAATGGAATATTGATTTTGACTTGTTTGAATATTTCCATAATCTCTTTGTAATGATGCCCCTTCTTAGGCTTTTGGAGTCTTTAAGGAAATGGTGCAGTAGGAACAAAGTTCCTAACTGAAGGTTCTACTAGAGAATTGCGGACAAGATCGGGAATTTGGACTTTTGGGTCAACTTGAGATTCTATTTTGATTTCCTTTTCTGGTTTATGGTTACCTTTCACAGTTTCCCTTCTTGGAATTCTAACTTGATTGTCAACTTGTTTGCCTGACCTTAGGGTTATGATTGACTGGACTTGATCAGTTGGACCAAAGGTCGATTGTTCACTCACATGATATTGACCCTTTGGGTTGGGAATGGGCTGACTAGGAAATTTTCGTTTTTCCCTCTCTCTTACAACAGTGTCTAACTGGCCAATCTGTGTTTCTAATTTAGAAATCGATTGACTAGTTTGCTGCATGAACTGTTGTAAGGTATCTTCCAGTGTTGGTTTCCTTGGTTGTTGGGGGACATATGGATGAGAATTTTGGGACATGGAAGGATATGATGCTGGTGGTTGCCCTTGGGATTGCATATTTTGCATTCCCGAGTTGTTCCGAGGCTGATTTTGACTCCATATGAAATTAGAATGATTTCTCCAATTGGGGTTATATGTGTCAGAATAGGGACTACCAAATGGTTTTTTATAGCCGTTTAGTGCATTAGCTTGTTCAGCTATACACTCGTGGAATGATGCTATAGAGGGACACGTTTGAGCAGTATGAGATGGACTCTCACAAATCTGACATGTCTCACTAATAACATGGACTGAAGAACTTTTTCCATTTTTCATCTCTATAGCCTCCACTTTTCTGGTGAGACTAACTATCCTTGCACTCAAATTAGTTCCCTCACTAACCTCATAGACTCCTCCCTTTTTGGTATCCATAGACATTGGTAAACTTCTTCTCTCAACCCTTCCTGAGTATTCCCAATGTTGGGAACTCTTGGCTAACGCATCTAGAAATTTCCAAGCCTCATTCTCATTCTTAGACATGAAATCTACCCCACCTCGTGACTCAATTAGTTGACGATTTTGAGCTGATAATCCATTATAAAAGAATTCAACTAAACGCCATTTTTCAAAACCATGGTGGGGACACTTAAGTAGCAAATCATTGAATGTTTCCCAACACATGTAAAACTGTTCACCTTCTTTTTGAGCAAATTCCATGATATTTCGGCGAAGGAAATTAGTTCTATGTCTAGGGAAGAATTTGGTCAGGAATGTTTTACAGAGTTCATCCCAAGATTTGATTGATTCTAGTTCCAATGAATATAACCAAGACTTGGCTTTCTCTTTCAAAGAGAACGGGAATAACCTCATCTTAATTGACTCTTCGGGAATATTCTGAAAATTCAAAGTGGAACAAATCTCTAAAAATTCCTTAACATGAAGGTATGGGTATTCAAAATTCGAACCTCTAAAAGTCGGCACTAAATTGATAACTGCTGCCCGTATCTCCAAATGGGCATGTTGTGTAGCAGGCAAGACAATACAAGATGGGTTTGTGATGTGTGCAGGAGTATAATAATCCTTAAGGGATTTCACTTCATTATGTTCTCCCTCCATCTTGACTTCAATGATCTTTCCAACACTAGAATTCCTTATATCTTCTCTAAAAGTTCTCTCAATTTCTAGATCTAAAGGTTCCAACTTTGATTTCAGAGATTGCCGACCTAACATGCACTAGGAAGACTCCATGACTCAACAAATACACTACCAAAACAAGTATTTTCTTTATCTGAAATTTAATTCAAGGGTAGTGATTTCTATTTTTTTCCTATATGAGAGATTATTAGGACAAACTCCAAAATAATCTTCACCTAGTTAGACAACTCCTACTCCCTTTCAGAGAAAACTAGTGGATGACCAGTTAAGGACCATCAAACTAACAACAAAGTAGTTCCCAGGAAAGTGTGGCGAGGCACTAGGCCTGCTTAATGTCGTGTCAGCCACACTCCTAGACAAAACTGTCCTACCGTTTATCAATTTGATAGTGACTCTGTAACACCCCATGTTATTTTCCTTTTTCCTGAAATTATATTTAATTTAATTTCGGTTATGATGTCACTTGTTCATGACGTTCATATTATTCTTGGTATTTCGCATGTAAATTTTTCGCGTTTAGTTTTAAAGTCGACTGGATGACTTTACGGTTTCTCTTTGACGACTACGCGAGTTCTTGTTATCGACTACGCGGTATCGTTTCGATATTTAATGTTTAGTACTTCGAATGGATGGTGACACGTTGTAATTGATCGGACTTGTTTAGTGTTCCGACGTTTGGGATCCTAACCCGATGTATTTCTTTCGGACTAATTTGGTTATTTGGCATCCTGTGGACTTAAGGGTTGACGCAATATTATTTGGAGGCTTCCGGTAATTGTTGGGATTTATTCTATATATATATATTGAAGTGGGGTCATTTCATAATTATGGGTAAGTTGAGGGTTGCTTTTGCAATTAGGTCATATATACATATATGTATATACACGTCTGATCTTCTCCTTCTCCCACACGCCTTCATCACCTCCTTCCTTTTCCTCTCTTCACACAGCCGAAACAGCACCTTCATCTTCACCTCCATGGCCGGCGAGGGAAGGAGAGAGAGAGAGAGAGTCGGTCGTGAGAGAGGGACGGCCAGGCGACGGGTTGCCGCAGCAGCAGCTGCGGTTGGAGCAAGGAGTCGGCGACCTGGAACAGGGCGGCGACGGCGGTGCTGCCTGGTGGTCGCCGCAGCAAACGGTGGCGCGGCTGGTGCAGGGAGACGAGCTGGTGGTCGCGCAGGTGGTGCGGCGGCAGCAGCCGCGGTGGAGCAGCTCGTGCGGCAGAGGCGCAGCAGCTCAGGTTCGGCCAGAACCTTCGGCCATTTTTTAGGTCGACTTCCCGAGCTCGGTTTGGGCTGATTTTCGGAGGGTAGCTTCGCTTATATGTCAGATACGACGTGTAAACATTTCATAATTTTATGTTGAACGGTTTGTTGGGAAATTCGATTTGAAGTTTCGAATTTTCGTTTGGGCTATTTTAGATTTAGCCAAATTAATTAACCTATTATTAATGGGCTTCGTATATATCGTATAGGTTATCGAGATGGACATTTCGATATATTCGAAATAATTTTCGGACGACTTTGGTCGGCGGGCTCCATAATCGGGCGCCGACACTGTTCACGGTGGGCCCGAAACGGTTGTTCTGTAAGCGTATTTCAGGTGGGAAATTATATTTCTCACTCCGCATTATTGAATTAGTTTAGGGGTGCAAAACCCTAATTTAATTTAATATAGATATATTAAATCGTTAATTTCAATATCTATAATTCGTTTAGAATCGGAATTGGACTTAGGAATTAATTTAAGAAAATTAATTAAATTATTTCCTATGTAATTAAATAATTTCCTATCTAAATCGAATAGGAATAGACGGCTTAGAAATTCCCTTGAGAATTAAATGGGCTAGAGAATTTTGCAAACGTTGGACGCGAGAAACTTAGACGCTATGCTAGGTCCCTCTTATTATTCGTGGATTATTTGTTTAAATTATTTTAAAGGCATGATAGGGGAAATTGAAATATTTTCTAAAGAATTAAAGAAAATATATTTTTGGAAACATGAATTTTATATGAAATTGTTTTCATATGATTTAATTTCTTTATTGTATTTTAAAGCATGAAAAGAGGTTTTGAGAATTATGTTGATATTATCATGTGGATATTGTTCATAAATATGATGCATTACATATTTATGTTGAGGCATGATTGTCATTTGGACCTGGATGCATATTGAGAATATCATGTAGTGTCAAATCATGGTATTGGTATATGTGGGTTGTGAAATCATGTGGGGTGTCTTTGTGTCGAATCGTCGCAAAACATGGCTAGGGGGTGTTCCCATCCTACGAAACATGAGCCGTGAATGGGGTATAGGGTGAGTCATCTCATTCTCGAAGTCGCAGGTTGTCTCGTGCATCCGTTATACGGATCTTTGGTCACGGGTCGTCTCGTGCAACCGTCTTCCTTGTTGAAAGTGTAGTGTCAAAAACACTTGGGAAGAATCGGTGCGCTACTCTTTCTCCTTGTAAATGGGTGGAGTGCGTATTCGTTAACCACGTGATGTGGGCAAAGGGTGGTGTATGAGTCACATTGTATATGCATGACATTTATGTGATTTCATTTGACATGTATACGTGATATTATTACATGTGATGTTGGAGCAGGTTTAATATGTGTTATTATTGCCTGTTGGATTTTGGAGCATGTTATGTATGAATATTGTGAAATTAAATTCATATCTTTATAAAATGCTCAGTTTAAAGTGATAAATACAAAAACATGAATTAAATGAGAAAATTGTTAAAGTATAAATGAAACGTATATCTTTATACTTGTTGTATACTTTAGTGCCCTTGGGGGAGGTTATGTGTATTGGCATAGTGATCTATGTGACTAGTTGAGGCTAGTGGTGGACCGTAAGCTTGATTTTGAGTTGAGGCCTTAGAGAATGTGGTTAATAGTCTTGTGATTGTGGTTAATAGTTTGGTGATTGTGGTTAGTTGTGTGATCTTGTTAGAGATTGGAGGTTAGAGATTGATTTTAGTATCTGTTATGAATTGGGGCCTTCGAGAAGGCGGGTGATGAGATTGTGAGTTGTAGTATGGACCTTTTAGGTGTCTTTCACTTTTGAGGAATAAGCTATAAACTGTAGTTGAGATTTTGATTGGTGAGAAGAGGTTATGATTGAGTGACTTTATTAAGTACTCAAGGTACTGTAGCTTTACAGTCTTGGTTCTAGTGCTTAGTTCATTCCCCTAAGCATTCCCTGTACTGTGTTTGTACGCTAATACGTAGTCGTTGACTCCTATGTCATTCCTTGAGTTGTCGGTTACGGCGTGGCGCCGAACCTCTTCCATGTGTTGTCATTTGATTTGGTGGAGTTGGAAACGAATGGTTGTCTTCCGTGAGTCCAACATGTTGTTCTTCCTTTACTGTCCTTTTGGGCATTATAAGAATCTGTAGAATTGTATTCACTCTTGTTGGACTGTTTTGAAAATGGTGTTTTCTAAGTTTTAAAATAAACTCTTTGTATTTAAAAGGAAAAACCCGTTTTCGCCTACCCCCGTAGAAATGAAAAGTTTTAACACTTTATAAAATGATCTTATGATCTTCTTTGGAAAGATTTTTAACTCTAAAAGCTAGTGATGGCAATTGACGGAGACCGGGGGCAAGGCGATCATTTTACTATGTGGTTTCATAAAAGGGAAACTATTTTATTACTTTTCTTGGGATTCTGAGATTCCGAGACTTCTTTCTCAATATCTCATCCTGTAGAGTTTTGAAAGGTGTTCCATTGTTTCGCCTTTGCTTCCTATCATTTCTAAGTCTCGGGTATGTGGCTTAGTGTTGTTTAGTGCACACATGTAGTGTTGCCTGTCCTTTCTTCTTGGTTTTTGATGTCACCACCTAGGTGATTCGAGTTGTTCCACATGTTAGGGGCATGGATACAAAGTGGATTAGGTTCCTTGTCCAAGTGTTCTCCTTAAACACTTGTGGTGTTTTAACCTTGACATTGTTGTCTCGGTTATCTGTTGGTTTAGCGTTGGGAATTCTTTCCCCTCGCTTTGGTTTCCTTGTTCGGGTGTTTTTACTAAACACTTGTGGTGTTTTAACCTTGACATTGTTGTCTCGGTTATCTGTTGGTTTAACATTGAGAAGTCTTTTCCTTCGTTTTGCTTTAGTGACCCTGAGGTGGTCGTTCTGGTGAGTTGAGTTCGTGTACTCTTAGTGGTTTGGTTAAGTGGTTTCCCTCGTCTACAGTGAGAGCGTTAGTGATGTGATTGACCCTATCGATGATAGAATTATGAGGTTGATACGATTTATGGTATGGTGATAATTGAGGTGATCTAGCCTTTGAGAGTTAGATTTTCCTTAGGTATGGGATGAGGTTTGTTATATATATATTGTACACATATATATATAGATGATGATTGAGTTAGTACGCAAGGACGTGAGTGTTTTTCCTCCTGTGTTCTCGGGGAGTGAGTTATGAGTATTCCTTGGTACTAGTGGTGGATTTTATCCTTGTGGATATTAGAGGTGAATGTGTTTTCCCTCTGTCGGATTTTCTTATTTGTGTTGTGAGCACTTTATGACTTGGTTAGATTTGACCTGAGTGTCAGGTACTTAATATACGTTGGTGAGAGTAGTGTAGACTACTGGTGTGGGTTCGTATGAGTCTTAGTCGTATCTTATAGGCTCATGTTGTGTATTTATACTGTATATATATGTGTATATCTATATATATATATATATCCCCGTTATATACTTACGTACGGTAGTATATGAGCGTGTGCCTTGGGTTTTGCGTGGATGAGATTAGTTGGGCTGTATATATATCTTGATAGATAGTTAGCATTACCTAAACTACCAGAGGATGTGGTAGTTAGAGTATCTTTTCCCACTGAGCTTATTTGCTCACAGGGGAATTTCATTTGCCCCCTGGTATTCCACGCCAGGTTGCAGGAAATATACGGCTATGGGCAGGATGCAGTGCAACGACAACTTTCTTTTGTTTCCTTGTTACAGGTTTGGAGTTGCGTTGGGTGATGCGGTTACGGATGCAGCACAACTGGTTTTGGGGACGGTAGTTGTCTTCTGTTAGCTTCCTTACCCATGTTTTGTGGGATTGTCATTTATTTCTTTTGGGAGCCAGTCTGTTGGTATATCCCTATCGGTGTATCATTTATTTCCTGTATTTATTCTTTCAGGATGTTATTGTATCTATTCTATACAGCTAGACGCTTTTCTGTATTCTTATTCGAGCATTTGTGGCTCTGTTGATGTTAGAGGGTTTGGAGGGGTTTTGGTTTCTTTCCACTACCTCGGCCCTAGTAGGATTGATGAATGTGGGGCTTGGAAGCCATTGTTATTATCGAAATGTTATTGACAGGTTCTTGTGTTGTGGTTGTGTATCCGGATGTTCCATTTACAAATGGAACTCTGCCGGATTTTCGTTAGATTCCGTTGCTTAGTTTTGTCATTCATTTGGGTATGGAATATACCATTCCTATCATTAATCCATACGTTTTCATGGTTAATAATATCTTAGTTAGTCATTCGTATTAAGGATCATATCCTGAATTCCTTGGATGTCCCAGTTCGGGAGTCTTAGGGATTTAGGAGCGTGTCAGTTGGTATCAGAGGATACTATTGAGTTCTAGTATTCTATTTGGCATGCAGTATAGTTTTCATTGTTATTCCATGTATTTCCCTTGTTATTGTTGACTCTAGTAGTCACTTGACTTACGTCACCCTTGGAAATTCGCTGATTCTCTAGATTAGAGTTTCGAGGATTTTATAGGCGTGACAACATGGTTAGAGCGTGACATTTTCATCCTTTTGTGGGTGTTTGATGATTGAATGTTATTGTTCTCGTTTCTTTTTACTTCCGCAATCACTCCTTTAGCTCTTAGGCTCGGGTTTCGGAGTCCTAGGAATTTGGGGCGTGACAGACTCACTGGAGTTACCAAAAGTTTAACAATGTCCAAGAGGATCCTATGAGTTATATGAAAACCTATTGGCCAACGTCTACTTGATTTTAAATTAAACTAAATTTAGTCAAGGGTATACAAATGTAAGGAAATTTTTAACTTAATGGGCAAGAAATTGGTGATGAAATTCAATCCTTATCTTGTTAGAGGGTTCATGCCCTTACTAAAAGATTTATACAAAATGCTAAATTAAAAATGCACATACAAGCAAGTCAACAAAAATAAAAGTAAAGGGAGTGAGTGTGTGAACTTTTTTTTTTTTTATTTTTTATAAATAAATAAAGAAATAAACGAAATAAAATAAAATAAATAACAAAAATAAATTTGAAGAAAGTGTGTACTTAAAGGTTATTTCTAATGTTATTCTATCCTAAAGGTAGCATACAAAATTTCACCTATATAAAAACTATGTTCACGTAATCTAAAAGAAAAAATATATATATTTATATTTACTAAAGAAAATGGTACTTACCTGGATTCCGTAGAATGCTAGTGAAGATGCCAAAAAGAAATCCAAATATTTGTTTATCCAATCCAATCTCAAAAAAATATTACCTACAAAATTCAAGAAGTATCAATTACTTAAAAACAAATACAAAAATAATAAAAATTATAAACTTAAGTAAACAAACACTAATTCTATACTTAAACTAAGAATAAAGAAAATAAAAAAAAAATAATTTTTTTTATAGTAGCCGAAATGCTACAGTAGTTCGAAAAAAAGAAAAAAAAAATTTACAGTTTTTTTTTTACAGTAGCCGAAATGCTACAGTAGTTTTGATTTTTTTTTTCTAATTTGTTATCACTAATAAAATACTAATCTTTAAATTCAAAAGTGAAGAAACACTACAGTATTATCAGAACTAAAAAAATTAGAAAGACAATTTGTTTTTCTTTCCTAAACAAAACAGTAGCTTATTACAAAAAACAAATTTATAAAATATTTTTTTTTACAATAGCCGAATGCTACAGTAGTTCGAAATAAATTTATAAAATATTATTATTATTTTTTTACTTTTTTTGTTTTGCTACAGTAGCCAAAATGCTACAGTAGATTTCAATTTTTTTTTTATTTTTTTTAAAGACTAGTAGAAGAATTAAATAACCTTAAATTTAATTAGTTTCTTTTTGCTATTCCCCGGCAACGGCGCCAAAAACTTGGTATGTTTTAAAATATTACTCGCAAGCGCACAAATCAATTGTAGTTTAGGTTATGCAAGAACGAGGTCGAACCCAAGTGAATGCTTTAAAGAGAACTTAATTAAACTCAAATTAATCTAAAACTAACCTAGTTTCTCAAAGTTTGTTTGTTGAAGTGATTTTTATATTAAACATGCAATATCGAAATACAAATAATTCAAGCGAGAATAATAGGAAAAAAATACTAAGGTATCGGAATCCACCAACCCTAATCCATAAACTTCTAATTATTCCTTTATCACTTCCAATTTTAGAGTAGTAATTTAGAAATCAATCTTATTACTTTCTCAAGATTTAACAATAACGTACTAATGAAATATATTTTCAAAAAATAGATTTTCCTTCGCTTTAAAGTGTAAAATTCTAAGCATCCTATGTATGCAATTTAATGAATCACATAAGATCAAAGATTTTTACTTATAAACTCATCAAATCCAAGCTTGATTAATTGTGATAAGAATTCTTAACTACTATAAATACATGATATTTATAGTGAAAGGAATTTAAAACAATTAATACTATGATGCGAAAATCATAAGCATTTAAACCATACACATGGAAATTGATAAAAGACTAAAAGGAATTTATTTCATAAATGATGGCTTCATCCTCAACCTTAGTTGAGGATTTAGTTACACATGCTTAAAAATAAAATAATAAAGTAAGAACAATAAAACCCGGAATTGAAGATAAATTATTCTCCTCTTTGGTGTCCTTCTTGCTTTCCTCCTTCTCTTCCTCTTCTTTTCTCCTTTTTTTCTTCTTCAAGATGTATCCATATTTATAGAGAAATATTTGAATCAAATTACAACTTGTAAAGAGAAATGAAATATTCTTTTCTTTTCTTTTTCATAACTTTCCATCACATTTTGTTCCTTTTCCATGTACATTTGAATCTTCCAACTTTTATCCATATGCATTTGATTCATCCAACTTTCATCCATGTGCATTTGATTCATTTCTCACTTTACACCTATAAATGAAAGACATAAATGTAGATGTAATTTAATGACATTGAAAATAATTTATTCAACAATTTTATTATATAAATTAAGTTTTGTGCACTTATCATTATTACACTTCTAAATTAATTAAAGTAAATAGTTTTACCTACTAACAAATATATATTTGGGGATAAAATATGTATGTAAAATGGACTTATCACCTTTCTCGAGATAAAAACAAACACGGACTCAGTTAATTCACCGAGATTAGCTTTATGTCGTCATTAAGCTCCTGAAACATGCTTACACACACAAACGAAATAAAAATACCAAGTAACGGAATGTAAAGATATAACAAACACAAGATATGGGCGAAAAATGACCAATATTGAGCACCTATCAATATATATAATATATTATTGTATTATGAAAACAAAACATAAACTTTGTACAAAGATATAGTTAAGGTATATGCATATAGAAGAATGAAAAAATTCGAACCATTATAATTAATTTAGTTATGTTAGAATTCTTAAAATAATAAAATTCTAAATTAATCTATATCTATACTTATCTATATCTAGGGCTGCAAACGAATAGAGTGCTCGACAAGCTACTCGAGGCTCGACTCGCTAAGAGCTCGGCTCGTGTTCGTTTGACAGCTAAACGAGCTGAGCTTGAGCTTGATTTATAGGCTCGTTTATTAAACGAGCCGAGCTCAAACATTCATGAGCTCGGCTCGTTTGTTCGCGAACATACTCGCGAACACGTTCATGAACTTATGTTCGTGAACATGTTCATGAGTATACTTGCGAACATACTCATGATTATGTTCGCGAACATGCTCTTAATATTAATTTATTATATAAAAAATATTAAAAAAATAAAGAGAATATTGCCTCATACCCTAATTGGAGGAACTTCCTCCTACCTCATGATGTGGTTTAATGAAATGTGTACACATGTTCCTATATTTAAATTTGAATGAGATAGTTTTTTAAAGGTAAATTGGATTATTATTGTATATTTACTTTGCCTATTAAAATTTTATATTAAATTTTAAATTCAATATAAAATTCAATTTTTTAGGGAGGACAGTTTTGTCAGTTAAAGTATGTTATACATATTTGTATTGAATTTAAATAAGGGAAGTGAATATAGTATAATTAATCAATTAACTTTTAAAAAGAGAGATGATTGATATTTAAATATAGAACACTTGTTTAACCTTTATTGAGCCACCCCATGGCTCCAATTAGGGTAGGAGACAAGTATTGTCCAAACAATATTAACCTTCATATTATTCCAAAAAGTAATAAATTACTTTTCCTTCTTTTGAGTATTGATTTTTGGAATTATTCTCCTTTTCCCCCTCCTAAAATTTTGGCTTTTTTTTTTTTTTTTTTTGCCCCATCAGTCCATCACTAAGTTAAGCTCAAATCCATACATCTAAAGGTCCTCTTATGGTCATAATATCTTACTTTACAGTAAATAATTATGAAATTAAATCATATTATTGAGGATTTTATCAATTCAACTCAATTGAATTTTATTAAACTATTTTGAATTATAGATTTACTCAATTGAACTCAATTTCACTACTTTGAATTGAAAATTTTGTCAATTGAACTTAATTTAACTTAATTTTACTATTTTGAATTGAGAATTTTATCAATTTCACTCAATTTAATTCAATTAAACTACTTTAAATTTGGGATTTACTCAATTGAACTCAATTTCACTACTTTGAATTGGAAATTTTGTCAATTGAACTTAATTTCACCCAATTTTACTATTTTGAATTTTGAATTTTATCAATTTCACTCAATTAAACTACTTTAAATTTGAGATTTACTCAATTGAACTCAATTTCACTACTTTGAATTGGGAATTTTATCAATTCCACTCAATTAAACTACTTTGAATTGAGGATTTACTCAATTTCAATACCTTGAATTGGGAATTTTGTCAATTGAACTTAGTTTCACTAAATTTCACTACTTTGAATTGAGGATTTACTCAATTTCAAAACATTGAATTGGGAATTTTGTCAATTGAACTTAGTTTCACTCAATTTCACTACTTTGAATTGAGAATTTTATCAATTTCACTCAATTTAGTTCAATTAAACTCAATTAAATTACTTTGAATTGGGGATTTACTCAATTTCACTTAATTGAAGTAAATTTCATTACTTTGAATTCGGGATTTTATCGATTGAACTTAATTTCACTCAATTAAATTACTTTGAATTGGGGATTTACTGAATTTCACTAATTGAAGTCAGTTTCACTACTTTGAATTGGGGATTTATTCAATTTCACTGAATAGAAGCCAATTTCAATATTTTGAATTAAGGATTTACTCAATTGAACTTAATTTAATCAATTAGACAATTTTGAATTGAGGATTTTATCAATTCTACTCAATTGAACTCATTTGATGCATTCTAATTTTCAAATCAAAATATGATTTTAGTTCAATTAATTATAAAAGTGTGAATCCTTTATATTATATTTAAAAATTTTTAAACAAAAAAATAATTAACAATTTATTTTATAATTTTATTAAATTTTAATTTATCAACTTATAATTATATCTATATAAATATATATATATATATATATATATATTTATTATTTAAATTATTATCTTAACTCTATAATTATGTGAAATTTTTATTATTTCTATGCATTTATTATACATAAGTAACCATTAATATTAAGTCATACATGAAAATAACAATGATATTAATCAAGTAATATTTGTTTAAAAAAAAATACAATAAAGAGAAAGAATCTAATTACAATCAATTAATACGCATAAAATAACATAAAAATAGAATATGAAATATAAACATATTTTGAATTATATATTTAAATACTATAGGGCTCTTAAAAAGATTTTAAAAGTAATTGGATTAGATTTGAAGTACCGAAATACTAATAATATTTAATATTTTTAAATTAGGAATATAATGGTAAAATAATAAAATTTAAACCCATAAAAGAATATAGGTAAAGTTCCATTAATAACATTTAAATAAAATAATTACTTAATTTCCTCCTAAATTTGCAAAAGGAAAAAAATAGGAAAAGAAAAGAATACCTAGCCACCGTTGGATCTACCCATCCAACGGCTGTAAAAGAAACCCTAGCAACTCCTACACTTATAATGGGTAAGCCTCACTTCAGTGGCCTCCACAACTCTCTCTCCCTGTCCTCAACAAGCCGACTAAAAAAACCCATGAACTCACTCCCTCTAAACTCTTTTATGATTTTTACTTATATTTCAGAGGATATGGAGGAAGATCTAAACAACCCATCTCAGATTACCAGGTTTGAGCATTGGGTTTTCAATTTTTATTGCTTGTATTAATCACTTTTTTATGATTCAAATCCATTCTCTCTTAATTCGGTACTTGGTATAATTTTTTTCCGAATTGATATTCTGAAATTGATATTAACATGTATAAACTTGTAATTATTGGTGGATATCTATGCTCGATCCAATAATTTCTTTAATTTCCATCTTCGATCCAAGAATTTCTTTAACATGTTATATATTTAATTTCCGTCTTTGATTTTTTCAGTTGAAGATATAACACTGCCAAGAATTTGGTGGATCTCTTCGATTCAATGCTCGCAGATTCGATTCCAAGAACTTGTTCCGTAGATTATAAGAGATTAAGTGATGTGAATTTTTGTGTTGAGTTACAAATTAGGTTAATGTTGTTTTTGGGGTTATGATTGTTTGAAAAAAAAATGGTCTAATTTTTGGGATTTTGATTTTTTTGGTTCTGATTGTTAGGGAAATGTTACAATTATTGATTTTCTGGGATTTTGATTATATATGGGTTCCATAATCTACCTAATGACTCTTGTATATTTGTAATTGAATTTTTTTGTTTAATGCTATAAACCTTTCGTTCATTAATTTGCACCCTGTCGTCTTCCTCCCCGGTCGCGTCAACGGCCCTACATGTTCCTCCTCGGCGGCGTCGACATTGTGCTCATGGATCCATGATTAATTTCTTTTTTTTTTTAGTCAGGAGTCATGGACTCATGACACTTACTTTCTGGTGATTTCCTAAATTTCTTGTATACCATACAGATCTTATATGTTTGCATTTATATATGATTATATAAAGGGCACAATGTATACATATAAACCTGTAGATGAGTCTGTACATGGGATTTTTTTTCTGGATTTTTTTCCTCTTAATTAATTTTTTAATGATCCAGTTATAATTAAGAAAACACCAAAAGTATGCGTCTACCTGGGAATTGTTCATCTTTTTTGCTGTGTGTTGATGTTTGAAAACGATCCGAGCTTGATAACAAGCTCGAGATTGATTTCAAGTTCGAGCTCGCGAACCGAGCTCGAGTTTGCTATTTTAGTTTCGAGCCGAGCTTGATAACAAGCTCGAGCTTGATGTCAAGTTCGAGCTTGGCTCGTCGAGCTCACTAACCGAGCTCGAGTTTGCTATTTCACTTTCGAGCCGAGCTCCGAGCCGAGCTCGAACACTCTTGCAAACTAGTTGAGCTGAGCTCAAACAGCCAACTACTCGGCTCGGCTCGGCTCGTTTGCAGCCCTATCTATATCTAACGAGTTTCAGCCCCTAATTTTCAATTGTATTTTAATTCTAAGTATAATTATAATTAAATTCAACCTCTAGAATTGGTAGTTATCTACGTTACGTTAAGAACTCTTACTATATGATAATTACAATAGCTATGCTTTAGTTCTATTATGTTTAAAAATCTTTCTATATAAATACAATGGTTTTAGCATTTGTTTCATAATGGTTTCAGTATTTTATATTTCAGTTAGTTTTGGTATTTTTGTTCAAGAAGAAAGCGTCTCTCTAACCATCCAAGAAATTTAAAATTTCAATAAATGAAAGGTTACACAATACATTTGTCTTTCTCTTCTCTCGTTGTTTTCTCTTTGAGGCAACAATTCATCTTCGTGTTCACCCAAGGAACCTGTAACTTGGCCTGAGTTATATGGTAAAGTTTTTAGGGATTGTTTTATAGTATGTTTCCTCTCTCCGTCATGCTATATATATATTTTCTTATGCTTTGTTTTAAATAGAGAATTATTTTTATTTTATCTTCCTCCCCTTCTCTCTTTAGATTTAGTTTATTGATATTTGTTATACCCTTTTTATTCCATTTTTTTATTTTATTTTATGTTATATTTTTAATTTTTTTAAACTATATTATTTTGAATTTGACGATTTGTTTTTAGTTTTTGACATATTAATTTAAAATTTTGTTTATTTATTCAATGGCTTATAACTACATGTATTAATATGATTCCGAGGAATTGAATCGACAATACTATTTTATATTTCTTTACCATTTTATTATTTAAGAAAAATTATTCTAATATCACGTTTCTCGTAGATTTAGCGGTAACTTTTTACCTCTTTTTTTTTTAACTATATATAAGTTCGAGTTAGTTTTAAAAACAAAATTATTCAATTTTTATTGGTTTTTTTGATATATTAGTCGGTTTGGTGTGGTATCCTATTTAATTTTATATGTTTTTTTACTATTGATTTGGTCGTTTGGATTTATTCATTTAGCTTTGTTATCTTTATTACTTTTTTTTAACTATTGTATATTCCATTGTCAATAACTATTGGTCTCTTTTGAAATGTTCATGCCATTATTTTTTTTTCAAAAAACTTATAATTACAATTCTACTATATTTCAAACCCTTTTTCAAGAATGTAAGGTAATAATACTTATCTATCCATTTTCTTTTACCTATAATTTTTTCTTTTCGGTTTTAAATTTCTTTTACTAACTCTTATTGTATTTGTATCAAATTTCAGTGTTTAAATATGTATTTATTATTGTTTTAAATTATTGAAACATCATAATTACTCCCTTTTTAATTGTTGTGTTATGATATTTCTATAAGTTAGGTAAAATGGTCTATTTGTTTTTAGCGTGGTATGGACATGTGTGTAATAATAGTTTTTAATGTGCATATTTTGTGCCAGACATTTTTAAAATTATCTATGGTGTATTTTTTAAAATTGATAAATTATTTATTTATTATAGTGGAAAGGAATGGATGGGTGTTTTGAAATGAAGATATAAATTAGTAGCACCTAAAATTTGATTTTTATATACTTCAATTATATTATATAAATGTTCCTACTATACTATTAAAAATGTGAAGTGTTTCAATATTTCAAGGTTCACCCCCTATTTTTTAATTTTAAATTAAAAAAAAATCAAAACCTATTTAGACTATCCTACCGAAGTTATTAAAATATAGATGATTAGGACATATTTTCTTAAAATTTATCTTTAAAAAACCTAGGTAAATTTATAGATCAAAAGTAAAAGTACGATTAATGTAAAAGTATATACATTGTGTTATTTCATCATTTTTTTTGTCCCAACATTGTAAATTGGCACTTCAAATATATACATATTTTAGTTTAGATAAAATATATATTGAAAACAAATAAAAGAGTTATAAACAATTTATTTTTCCTTAAAGCTTAGAAAAATATATATTTAGAATTAAATTATAATTTAAAAATAAAAAATAGGGTTGTGATCAATATAGAATTCTTAACATTATCAATAAGAATATATTAACAGTAATATAGATAATTAAGCAATTTTGTAGTTATCTTAGGAAAATATAATTTTAAAATAAAAAAGAAGGGCTAAAGTAGGTAATTCTTTCTTGATATATACATAAACAAATTATTTTAATTATATCTATAAACTACACGTGGTTATTCTAATCTTGTAAAAGTATTTACCAGGCCCGACATTATCAACCGAACCCAGCAATTTTTGGCGAGCCAGTAATGTTAGAGGGCGATGCCCCCTCCACATCGGGTACTCAATGGAAGCCGGGGAAGATTATACGGTTTCCCATCGAGAGGGGCGATTTCCCCTACTCGAACCTCCAATTCGAAGGCCATACAACACCAATCTTTGAATGGGATTACTGGTGTGAGCACATTCTCTCAAGGCCAGAATATGTGGAAACCCTTAGCCGTGCCTCAGTCCTGACGACCATTGATTCAAGCCGCCATGTCAACATTCGGCGCTCAAACCCTTCATTGCAAGCCCTAATTTCTCGCTGGAATACAGATACCCACACTTTTGTTGCCACTTGGGGAGAGTTTACCCCAACATTGGAAGACGTGAAGTCCCTGATGCACCTTCCTTTGATTGGGGAACACAGTTTCAAACCCCATACCATTCCTCCGGAGTGCCAAACCACAGTAGATTTCTTGGAGGCCTCCTTTACTCATGCTGCATATCTTAATACCACCGTGAAGAAGAAAAGCAAGTGCAAATTTGCCAACCGGGCCAGGTACTTTTTCACCTATCCCGCATCAGGCCGACCCCTTCGCCCCGACAATACCCAAGGCGTGCCTCTGGATAGTCCCCATCATTTGGCCGTTTGTCTGGCACTTTGGCTTGCACGCCATGTGTTCGAAGGGCGTCCTAATGACTGTATGAGTAAGAGTGTCTTCAACCTGGCGGCCCAGATGGCTCTTGGAAGGACTATCGCCCTGGGGCCACTTTTTCTTGGGACGCTGTACAAAAGACTCGACTCAGTGGTGGCTGGGATGCGCCGCTCAATAGGAAGCTGTGAAGTGAAAGCGCCTGTGTCCAGTATTTTCCTATCTTTGTTCATAATGGAGCACTTTCCCGAGTTCTTCCCCATGCCATACACTCTAGAGGCTACTAGACCGTTCGAAGATCCTTGGGGCTTTAGGCGTGCCCCTAGATGGTCCGACATTGTCCTCCGTGATGATCTCTGCCTGGTGCTGGACCTGAAAGACGAATTCCAATTCAGGCCCTACTCTGCAATTCTTCCTGGCTTCCCTGCCCAATCCCTATTTGGTGAGGAACCACACATGCTCAATCCTGCCCCCAATTTTCTCCGTTCAGATTTTGAACTCCTGCTGGTCTTGAGAAAATGCTCATTGCATGCCTGGTTTGAGGACAGTGTGCCTCTTACCAGTTACAATCCTCACTGGGTAGCTTGCCAGTTTGGCTTTGACTAGGGTGTCCCTACTGCTCCAGCCACTCCTCTAAGTTTTGCCCTTAGTTCAGACCGATTCCTTGCGGGGAGCCTGTCATCCTTAAAAAATCCTCCTCATAAATTTGTTATACCATCACACCTCCGTCGTGGTGACATCACACTGTCATTCGGTGTTTTCTGGAGGTCAAACCTTGACGCCCTGTAGGCTTTCATCTAATCGTCGGCTCGCAGAAGTGAGCCCAAGACTATTGACAAGAACGACATGGTGGTGCACTACTCTACTGCCTCATTCTCTAGAGGAAGCCCTAACTATGTGGTGGGATATGCTATTACCGATGTGCCGACGTTTTCCCGTGACATGTTCCCGCAAAGGCGAAGATCAAGGTCAAAAAGGGTAGTGCGCGCCATTCCGCTGAAACCTTTCGACATACAGCTTCCCCAAGGTCGAGCCCCTATAATCCCTGAACAACCAATCCCCCAGGCTCCTGTAACATAAGACTGTCGGACCTAGTCAAGGCGAAAGCCTGCCCAGGTCAATGTAAGCAATCTAATCCTGTACTTAAAGCAAATTTATTAGTACATTTATTGCCCCCTCTTGAGTGGGGTTTTTTCTTTTTTTACATATATACATATATATATATATATATATATATATATAAAGAAGGAAAGAAATATAAACTCGTAAAATTTTTAAATAAACCTTCCTCTCTCTCTTTTGTTTTTAGCCAAGTGCCTCCTCGGGGTCGCAGGACAAGATCGTCGAGGAGGAGGACTGATGCCCCCGGCCTGGCGGTTCCTCCTGACAACATTGACGACGTCTTCAAGGACGCGGATTTGCTTTGCACTGAGACAACATGGGGTGCGACGCAGAGGATTCCAACTTCTGAAGATTTAAATGCTCTAACCGGTTCCTCCTTTAATACAGGATCCAACGCTTCGCATTCTTCAGGAACTCAAGAGTCCATTCGCTCAGGTATAAATACCCGTCCCCCTTACCTGTTTTTCTTTCGTATTTCAAACACAAGTCTTAGATACTTTTTAGAAGGAGAAAATCAGAGAGAAAAATATAAGTCAAGAGAGAGGAAAATAGTGAGAGAGAGAATAATGGCCATGGGTAAGACCAATCTACCTCTTTATACTTCCTCTTCATTCGATAGTGATGATGGCGTTCCTCTTGCAGATCGCTTCAAGAGGAGTGTCCCTGCCAAGAAAACTCCCATTCCGGAGGAGGGAGACAGTCAGGATGAGGTTCCCTTAGGCCACCGGCGTCCCAAGAGACAGGCGTCCCCAAATCCCCCTGGTTCGACAGCGAATAAACCACGGTGGTCCACTCATAAAACCAGTGCATTCAAGTCTCCTCTATCAGCCCCTCCAAACTCAACCCCTATTGACGTGTCCTCTGATGAGGAAGTGACTGATCTTCCCAAGGGTGATCGTTCGGCTTCTCCTTGTGTCCCTGAAAGTTCTCCCCGTTAGAATCCCAGAAATACCCCACGCCAAACCGCCGCTGCAGATCCCAAACCCACTGCTGCTTCAGGCGGCTCAGTTCCTCAAGGACAGTGGTCCAATTCTCAATCCAATTTTCAACTAAGGCAGCAATTTACCTCGCAACCAAGGTTCCAACAGAGCCAACAATCATTCCAATCGCAACCAACTATACTGGCTCGTAATTCTCAATCAAATTTCCAACCCTGACAGCCACCTAATAATTCTCTGGCTCTTCAGCCATTCAATAACAACAGGCTATCCAACCATTCCAATATCAGCTCCAGCCTCAAAGAAACCAATCTCCACCACCTGGTTTCCAAAATAATAGGATAGAGTAGACTTTGGTGGACCTCCAAAATTAGATGGGGGTGCATACTAAAGAACTGGCCTAAATCACTATGTAGTTAGGACAAATGGCAAATCATAGAAATACTAAAGAGCCAGGTCAGTTGCGTAGTCAGCCTATCGCTAACCCAAAGATTCAGCAAGTGCAAGAGCTTGGATCATTTACCAATGATAATCATGAGGAGAGGCTGCGTAGAAGAAAAGAAACTGAGCAAGCTCAAATCAAGGAAGCAAAAAAAGCACAACAGAATGAGGTTGAAAACAAAGAGGCTGAAGTTCAAAAAGATAAACTGCCAGTAGATAAAAGTGTCGACGAGACATTGCTTGATGTGCTAGATAAGGCAAACTACAAGGAGGTACTACCATTTCTTCAACATCTTAAAGAACCGGCTAAGTATGGGAAGATGAAAGAATTTGATATGTTGGATACATTTTGACAAGTCAAGATCAATCTGCTGCTCTTAGACATTATTGCCCAAATCCCACCTAATGCTAAATTTTTCAAGGATCTTTGTACACAGAAGAGGAAAAAAAGAACGAAGAATCCAAAGAAAATACTCTTGACTGAGCAAGTGAGTTCACTTATATTAAGCAATACTCCACCAAAGAGTTAAATCCCGGTGCTCCCACTATTTATTGTGTTATCGGTGACCAAGAAATTGGGAGAGCCTTTTTTGATCTAGGTGCAAGTATTTACTTGCTTCCTTACTTAGTCTAAAAAAAGCTAGGGTTGGGAGAGCTCAGTCCCACAGAGGATGTACTGCAGTTTGACGATCGATCTATCAAGCAAGCGAAAGGAATTTTAGAAGACGTCACAGTTTAGGTGGGCAAGTTTTACTTTCCAGTTGATTTTGTAATCCTGGAGACGGAACCTGTCCCGGACTCAAAAAAACACATCCTAGTGATCTTAGGTAGACCATTTTTGGCCACGACAAATGCATGCATAAATTGCAGAACTGGAGCCATGGATCTGACCTTTGGAAATATGAAAGTCAGGATGAATGTGTTTAAGGGAAACCATCAATTACCCGAATCTATGGATTGTTTCCAGATAGATGAGTGCGATGAGCTAGTTGATATTATATATGATTTTGTGACTCAAGTTTTGGAAAAAGATGAGCTTGAAGAATTTCTGGCAAATGAAGTGCCGAATAAGGAAATTGAAGATTGGGATGCATATATGGAATGGTAGAACAAGGAATTGGATAAAATTGAGACTGTGTTATATGCACAACCTTGGAAGTAAGAGCTAGTAGAACCACTCCCAATAGTCTCAAGTACTCCCCCACAACTCCGCCTATTTTAGAACTAAAGGAGTTGCCAGAGAAGTTGAAATATGTTTTCTTGGGACCCGATGAAAATCTTCCTGTAATTATTTCATCAAAGTTGATAGCAGAACAAGAATCGAGTCTATTTGAGGTCTTAACCAAGAATAAAGAAGCGATTGGGTAGAGTGTGGCTGATTTGAAAGGGATTGATCCATCAATTTGCATGCATCAAATTTATTTGGAAGATGAGGCAAAACCGTCAAGGGAGATGAATCGAAGATTGAATCTGAACATGATGGAGGTTATAAGAAAAGGAGTAGTGAAGTTGCTGGATGCATGAATCATATACCCGATATCTGATAGTAAGTTGGTAAGCCCAACTCAAGTGGTCTCGAAGTAGTCGGGAATCATAGTGGTGCCCAATGAAAAGGGTGAGCTAATTCCTCAACGCACAACTACGGGGTGGCGTGTATGTATCGACTACAGAAAGCTCAACTCTAACACTAGGAAGGATCATTTTTCATTACCATTCATCGATCAAATTCTGGAAAGATTTGACGGATAGAGCTACTACTGCTTTTTGGATGGATATTCCGACTATAATCAAGTGACAATAAATCCTGCAGATAAGGAGAAACCACTTTCACTTGTCCATATGGCACATTCGTATACAGACGGATGCCTTTTGGTTTATATAATGCGTCAGTGACATTCTAGAGGTGTATGATGTCTATCTTCTCTGATATTGTAAAAACGTTTCTGGAAGTGTTCATAGATGACTTCTCAGTCTTTGGGGAAACCTTTGAAGACTGTTTGAGACATTTAACACTAGTACTTGAAAGGTGTAAACACACCAATTTAATTCTTAGTTGGGAGAAGATCCATTTTATGGTTCAAGAGGGAATAGTACTTGGCTAAATTATATCAAAACAGGGGATTGAGGTCGATAAAGCAAAAGTCGAGCTAATTTCAAAATTACCTCCTCCCACATCTATAAAGCATTTACGCTATTTTCTAGGTCATGTCGGGTTTTACAGAAGGTTTATCAAATATTTTAGCAAAATCGCTCGGCCATTATGCAATTTACTGGCTAAGGATGTAGTCTTTGTCTTTGCCGAAGAATGTCTTCATGCATTTGAGGAATTGCGTACTGAACTCTTATCTGCCCCAATTATCTGTCCACCGGACTGGTCTCTACCGTTCGAGTTGATGTATGATGCTTCATATTATGCAATCGGAGCTGTGCTAGGGCAGAGAAAAAACAAGTTTCCATATGTGATTTATTATGCCAGTAGAACTCTAAACGATGCTCATATGAACTACACAACTACCGAAAATGAGCTGCTGGTAGTGGTGTTCTCCTTGGACAAATTCAGGTCATATTGTTGGGAACCAAGGTGGTCGTGTACTCAGATCATGCCACACTAAGGCATTTGCTAACCAAGAAAGACTCCAAGCCCAGACTGATTCGATGGATTCTGTTGCTACAAGAATTTAATTTGGAAATCAAAGATAAGAAGAGCACGAAGAATGTTGTAGCTGATCATTTACTAAGAATTGTCGTTGAGTCCACAAATGACGACACTCCTCTTAAGGATGAGCTCCCGGATGAACATCTGTTCAGTATAGCTGTTATGGAATAGGTACTGTGGTATGCAGATATTGTCTAAACATGAGAAGGATCGTTTCTTCAGCCAAATAAAATTTTATATCTAGGACAATCCGCGACTGTACAAATATTGCCCGGATTAGATAATTCATAAATGTGTTCCAGAAAGTGAAGTTCAAGGCATACTGACATTCTGTCATACGCTAGAGTGTAGAAGGTATTTTGATGCTCAGAAGACAGCTCACAAAGTCCTATAGAGCGGTTTTTATTGGCCCACCATATTCAAGGATGCGTTCGAGTTTTGAAAATCTTGTCTAAGATGTCAGAAGTTGGGATCCATATCTCGACGAGACATGATGCCACTGAATCCTATTTTGGTGGTTGAGTTGTTTGACGTCTGGGGCATTGACTTCATGGGATAGTTTCCAAAAGCCGGCGATAAGCAGTATATATTAGTCGGAGTTGATTACGTTTCTAAATGGGTGGAGGTTGTTGCCACGTCGCATACGAATCACATTATGGTTGAGGAGTTTATAAAATCCAATATCTTTTCTAAATTTGGTATGCCACAAGTGTTGATCAGTGATTGCGGCAACCACTTTGACAACCAGTTTCTTCCGGCCTTGTGCAAGAAGTATGGTGTCGCTCATAGAATTGGAATGCCCTATCACCCACAGGTGAGTGGTCAAGTGGAAGTTTCGAATAGAGAGATCAAAAGCATTATTAAAAAGACAGTGGATCTTGATTTGAAGAATTGGCCGGAAGGTTAAATGATGCACTTTGGGCATACATGACCACTTATAAGACACCGTTTGGTATGTCACCATACAAATTGGTCTATAGTAAAGCGTGTCATCTCCCTATGAAACTCGAGCACATAGCATATTGGGCGATCAGAAGATTGAATTTTGATATCAAAAGATCGGGTGCTCAGAGGAAACTCCAACTCGCAGAGCTTGAGGAGATGAGGAACAATGCATATGAGAATTCTAGAATATATAAATCATGAACCAAAGCATTCCATGATAGAAATATTATAAAGAAAAGTTTTGAGGTTGGCCAAAAAGTGTGGTTGTTCAATTCAAGACTCAAATTATTTCCTGGTAAGCTCCAGTCAAGATGGGACATGCCATACATAATTACTAAGGTTTACCCCCATGGAGTGGTGGAACTTGACGACCCTGACAACATAAAGCGATTTGTTTTGAATGGTCAGCGTTTGAAGCATTATATCAAAACTAAGCCAACAAAGAGTGTTGTGGAGATAGTTGATTTAACAGAAATGGCACTAGAGCCGGATAATTTTGATCTTAGGTACTGAGAGGCGACAACGTCCAGCCAATAACACTAAACATTAGTACTAAATAATAAATAATAGCTTTTGATCCTAGTTTGTAGTTGTACAATAGTAGTTTAATTCGGTTTTTGTAAAATGTTAAGATCGAGTCCGAAATAGTCGTCATCATTCGGAGGGGTATTTTCATCCACGAAGCGCCAAATTTTGACGAATTGAAGTCAATCAAGTTAATAGGTGTGTATAGGGGAGGTTCAAGTGTTTGAGAATCAAGAACGCAACAAAAATAGATGAAGTCAAAATTTCAGCCTTGGGACCTATGCCCAAACGTAGGTCACGGGACTCTTTATATATAGTCCCGTGGCTTTTCATTTCAAATTTTACTTTTCTCCCCCTCCTCTCCACCGAATCGAATCCCGTTTGTTCTTAAATCCGAATATCGATATTTCTAATCATTCCTAAGTGGCGGATCATCAAATTAGCGTGCGGTGTGTACGGATTGACGTGAAGAACTTAAAAGTCTCCAGAATCCAATTTTGGGGAATTTTCCATTTCTCGCGATTCAGTAAGTTTTGATCCATTCTTTTAGTTTCGATTACTTAATATAACTATCCTAAACCAATATTGATGAACGAGACCGCTCAAAATCGTGTTTTAATCCGTTTTCAAAAAGTTGGGTTTCTGGCTTCATATATGGGTTGAATATCGAATTTTTGAGATGAGGTCTTGTTTAATCATCGTATTAGAATACTTTAGATATATTTTTGAGTTTGATTCAATGTCCGGATAGTTTTTGCTTATTTTCGTAAATATCCGAATTCGGTAGGAATGGCTCGCGGAAAAGGAACGAGGAAGGCAGCTGAGGGAACATCTACGTCGGGGATGGTAGTATAGAGAGACAGATCACACTGACCGCCCCTGGAGAGTACGCGGCCTATACGTTGTAGTACCTGGGCTCCGAGACCGGTCTATGTTGTGCCGGATTCATTCGATGAGGAGGCTGAGAGGCCGATTGTATCGACGGAGGGCATTGAGTTAGATTTGAGATATGGTAGGATGACAGTTCCACATGCTGCACCGAGTGCACCATCACGACCCCGGGCACAGTCTCCAGTCCTCGAGCCATCGCCACTACCACATGAGTCAGAGATATTTGATGAGCAGACTTCTGAGAATGGTGATAGTGAGGATGGGTAGGCATAATAGGGGGCAGAGTTGGAGGATGCTGAGTGCGACAAGGTGCCTTATCCTGAGATGGCAATTGATGGTGTTGAGGGTGACCTCATTTCTTATAGATGGAAGCATTCCACGGTCTCCAAGGAGGCGTTGATGAGCTTTGCTTTGAATAAGGGGTTCCGCCAGGAGTGCACTTTTGCTATTGTGCCATTTGAGTGGATAAAACCAGTTCCACATTGGACTATAGGCGTACTGAGGGATCACAAATTATTACCTATCCTAGGCCCAGCTACACCACACATTTGTGCTGACATGATTAGCGAGTTTTGGCTTCATATGAGGCATTACAATTGAGGGACTCGGCTAGTGACAGTGGTGCAGGGGTGGGATTTTGAGATTACTGCCGAGAGTATTGCTGCTGCATGGGGTATTCCACATGAGTGCCTTACAGAGCTAGAGGAGAGGTTCCCACCTATGCCAGACCCACTACCGCCACTTTATGATATGGTGAGATTGCAGACTGAGGGGCAGTGGGCAGACAATAGGCGTAATGGGACCAAGAAGTCTAACTATCATCTGATGCTGTGGCTCTGGGATGTGATAGTCCGGTCTAATGTGTTACCACATAACCATCAAACCATGTGCTACCCGCAATTTTCGGCGTTGTATTATGCTTTAGAGTTTGGTCACTGGTACTCTATTCCATACACCCTTTGGCAGACTTTATTTCGGCATTATATTCACTTGCGCTGGGAGAACAAGGTCGGGACTGCCAAATTCCAGATGGTTCTTCCCTGCCTTATGATGAAGTTGATATTTGATTAGGGATTACAGATGGATGTTGAGGATAAGTTTTCACCACTAGTTGCATATGGCAAGGGAACGTGGAACAAGGGATGGATCAAAAAGGGTTCAACGACATATGCTCGCAGGCGCAAATTCGGAGGAGTTTTACTGCCGAGTGCATAGGAGGAGGATATGGAGGTGCCGCAGGCTGTTTCGGATGAGATGCCTGAGGTGGAGGTGCCATAGGTTGAGGAGGCTGCTATAGGAGATGATGCGCCACAGGCCTCGGTTGGGGGTGCTGTTATGATGACTCAGGCTCAGTATGACTAGTTGATTGGACGTATTGAGGGATTAGAGTAGTCAATTACAGAGGAGAGGCAAGCTCGATAGTGTAAACACCGTGAGATGATGGATCAGTGGGATATTATAATGCGACGTATGGGAGTGACCGTTCCACCACCACAGCCACCTCCGAATGATGCTTTATAGTTGTAGTTTAGTTTTATTTATTTTATTTTGTTTTTATATTTTCTTGTTTTAGTTGTCCACAGTAGAGATCAATCGTAGAGTGGAGAGTCAGTGTTCGATCTTTTTGTGACTGCTTTAACGATCATCTCTAACTATTTATGATATTTTTGCTTTTATATAAAGTGACAATTTTTGACCACTTTTACTGATATGCGTGCCTTACTATGTTTATTACATTGAGTATGTGTGATTTTATTTTCGCACTATGAGGACATGTGTGCGTTTAAGTTTGGGGGTGCGTTGGTTATTGGAAAGCGTGTCATGATTTAAAATATAAAAAAATATAATTTTGCCCTACCCTACGCCCAAGCATAGGGTAGTTCGTGGCTGGGCCATAAAATTTGAAAAATTCTTCCCTTTTTGGGATGTTTTGGCCTGATTTGTACTTATACTTATATTTAAATTTGTTTAAGTTATTTTTAGGAATTTGGGTAGAATTTTTGTAAATTTTTTAGAGTAATCCTAATATGACAAGGAGACTGCAAATAGAAGTTGGATTTGTCCTTGCTTCCTATTTCCTAATCAATTAAGGGTTTAAATCCTTTTTATTTTCTAATTCTACTTCATTCATCTATAAATACATCTATATGGTAGACATAATTCATAATTCACAATTCTCAAAGAGTGAGCATTAGATTGGGTATTTTTCTTCTATTTTTATTTTATTCTTTTTATTTCAAGGAGGGTTAGTATGGATAATGTTAATGAAGATTATTCTGAACTGGAAGAGTTCATAGATGAGACAGAACTACATGTGGTCATGAAGAGCATGAATAGCGAAGCTATCAGTCAGAAGGGAAGCCGAACCACACCAAAGTCATTTTTGCAGTGTGAGTTGCAATTTGAGGAAATATTTCATCCAGAGAGGATGAATCGAGTTTTAGTTGTACCGGACGGAAAATCCTTAGAGAACAAGGATTGAAGAGTCTAGAAAAAATAGCGGGCGAAAAGGTGTATCCGGGCTTGGTCCAAAAATTCTATGAAAATATGATAGTTTTGGGATCGCCAGGATTTGAGGTGATAAGAGCTAAAGTGACTCAGTGGAGTGCTCCTGTTGTGGTTGGAAGAAGAAGTATTGCCGATGCATGAAATATACCAATTAGTACGCCGGTGAACTTACAAAGAATGTGGAAGGAGCATTAGGTAATATGGCCATATTAGGATGAAGATATGGTTTAGAAATTGTGTGCAGCTTCAAATCCGAGAGATAAAACGTGTTATAATTGGTGGTTCAATTCGGATCTACTTTATTTGGATTGTGTTGTTGCGACTCAACTTCGGCCTAATAATCGAACAAGTGCAAGAGATCACACTATGCTTCAAAATTTATATGCCCTAACTCATGGGTATGAAGTGTGTGTTCCAACATTGATTATGACTGAGATGTCGTATGCTTGAGCAATTGTGAGTTGAGAATGAGCGGGGCTCGATAAATGTGACTATTATCTTCCATACCCGTTTTTATCAATAAAAAATTATTGCTGAGCAGTTGGGTGATAGAATGAAGGAATTGGATGATATGCAGTGGACATTCATGAAAATATATCCGGAGGAAGCTTTAGAGAAGCTGCAGACTGCCGGATATGGTTGAAGAGTGCCGTGTCGAGTGATGAAGAAGAAGAGGTGGACTAGGATTTTTTTAGGTTATTTTATTTATAGAGATAGTAGACTCTTAAGGCCACGTCTTTGTTTATTTTATTTTTATTTTTATTTTAGGATTGTAGGCCCTTAAGGCCAAATCAATTTTTATTATTAATATTTTTGTCATAAAAAAAGAGAAGAAAATTCAATAATAAAAAAAGAGTCTTTGATTCCTTGAAAATATGTGTCGATTTCTGGATGTTTAAGATGAAACTTCTTTTCCATTGCTATGATTGGGTATGTGTGCTTTGTTGATATTTTCATTGCTTTGAAATCCAAAATTGAGTTTCAAGGGTAACTGTATCTGTTCTCCTATTTTATTTTTGACCATGGTGACATGGTCTGATTTAAGTTTGGGGGTAAGGGTATAGTATTACAAGGAATAAAACTTTTCAAGAAAAAATAAAAAACAATTTGGGAACAATTCTTTGTTTTTACGCATGAATGTTTGGCATTTACAGTTTGATTGAGTTTATGTTTATAATATATGAGTAGTATGTGATATAATATTCCCGCTCATGAGAATAATGATTAGATTAAGTTAGTGAAGTGATATAGTTTTACATGGGTAAGTGAATTAGTCAAATTGAAATTAAGAAGGATGACTTTGACCTATAAACACAAGCACACATTCACTATGAGAAATATGTTGATTTTTGACTATGTAATTGAAAAATAATTTTTCCGCAATAAAAGGGGAGAAGGGGGAGTTGTTTTTGTTGAAATGGAGAAAATTGAATTTTTTTTGAGAAAATAAAATGCAAAAAACAGTTCTTTGATCTGAGTAACCGGGCTTTGGTATCACCAATATCACTGTTCGTGTTTAAAGGGGAAAATATTGATTAGCATAAATCCCATGGAAGAAGCTCGAGCCCAGTTGGTTGTGACTAAAAATTATCTCTAGAAAGTCCGGAGTTTAGAAAGACAAAAAGGGATGAAAAGTGAAAAGTTGAAAATGTACGTTTTAATGAAAAAGGGCAAATTTTGATCAATGAAATATGAGAAAAGAATCTAAAATATTGTAGTTGAATGTTCACAAAATCATGGAAGGTTGTCTGGATTTTAAGTAGAAAGTAGCAAAATCATTCACTTAAGTGGGGGTCATTCATAACACGAAGCTTGATATAATTGTTGTTTGGTAGTGAGTGGTAATATTTGCATTCATATTATCTTATGTGTTGTATCATAGCTTATTTGACTTGTTTGTATGAACTCATGAATGCGTAATTACAAAAGAATTGAGATGTTTGTATGTACCATCACTGAAAACCTTCACGAGACTTCACTCGTCCACTAGGGGTGACATAGAGGTTTAAAAAGGCTTATTACATGTGCTAAGTGTAATAGTTGACCCTCACGAAAACAAGGGATTAGGTTAGAGTAGATAGGTTAGATAGAAAAAGAATCATCACAGATAGTTTTCTCTGAGTTTATTGCGAAGGGAGTAGTAGTATGTAAGTTTGGGGGTGTGATAGGTGCTTAATATTGGTAATTTTTCGCCCCTATCTTGCATTTGTTGTGTCTTTACATTTCGTTGGTATTTTTATCTTGTTTGTGTGTGTAAGCATGTTTCAGGAGCTTAATGAAGAAATAAAGCTAATCTTGGTGAATTAACTGAGTTGATGTTCGTTTTTATCTCGAGAAAGGAATCAAGAGGTATGCCGGAGCGAAGAAGAGCTACCGGAGGGCAAAATGGTCATTTCCCGACATCATTATCTCACTAGAAGGGCAAAAATATCATTTGTAGATATTATTACTTCACTGGAAAGCATCGGGAGTCAAAGGCGACCAGTCTAGCTCAAATATGAAAAGACGGGGTTTTACAACAAAGATGCATTATACCTTACATTGTCAGAGAGGAAAATGGGCAAATTGGACCCAATCTACGCTCCTAAGCTACGCTGTGGTTTTGGACCCTACGCAGGAGCGTAGGTCCCACCTTGTGGTCACGTGACCCCTCTATGTGCTGAAGTTGTTTAAGAATTTTCCAGTTTTGTTCATAGTTTGATATTTCAAGTGGTTGGTGATTCCGGACCTTTACATATAGGCTCATACACATATTTACATATGATTTTAGAGATATTATTGATGTATTATGAAATTACGAAAAAGGGCAACCATTAGGGTTTCCCTCACTTGTCTATAAATATGAGAGAATTAGGGTTTAGAAAGGAGTTATGTTTTTAGTTATAGTTTTAATATAGTTTTTGGAGGTTGGTTCATGCATGTTCATTCATATAGTACTTCCATTGAAGAGAACTACCATTGAAGACCTAGAGATCCGGAGAAGAAGGCCATGAAGAGTGTTTCTACACTGATAATGCAGATTCTCTCAGTCATGATCAACTAACTCGGTATCTAGGGTTTTCTAGCAAAACCCTAGCAAAGTAATGTAGTTCTGATTTTATATTCAATTGTAGAGAGCGGAAACTATGACTATACTATGATGATTGTGTTAGGTGAGAGAGTTTTTTTATTTGTGATTCAAGTTTATATATTTGAATTGATTCTTGTCTTAGACTTTTCGAATATATTTATCTTACACAATCATAATTATTCACTATGGACTGGAACTCAGATGCTTAATCTGTGATTTTCTCCATAATGGTGGTCATAAAACTCGAAACCCTAGGTTGACACAGGTCATGCCCTGACAAACTGATATAGACATGCACTAATCAGTTTAGTCTTTAGATGGGTTGTCGCGATCCGGTTGAGAGTAATCTTTTTTGGGGTCAAACTGCTGGCACGGTGCGACCTGATTCACAGTCAATAAATTGCCCTTATATAATTGAAATAGAATTTACACTATGTTATGCGGTTAGTGGTGGAGTGAGGAAACCCTAGTTTTCTTTCCTTCTGAATCACAACCATTATTTTTTGTTTTATTTTCATTAATATTAGATAATTCACAAAATTAAACTATTTTCGGAAAATTATAATTCAGTGTTTTTACACTATTGAAGTGAACAATCCTCGTCTTTGTGGGATCGATATCCCCCTACTCAAGCAAAACTATATACAATTAATCTGTGCCCTTGCAGAAGGGTAAAACCTAAAATGTCGTTAATGTGTCATTTTTAACCACATATTTTGCACACACCTGATGCCCATCATTTATGTACGCAGAAGAAACTGAACTGGACTCATAATACTAAGAAAATAATATTAACTAATTATATGAGTTCCATAATATTAAACACTATGTCTACGAAATACAAAGATCTTGGAGCACTAACTATTTCCTCTATAATAGGAGATCAAAAAATTGGAAAAAATATTTTTGATTTATGAATTGTTGTAAATCTATTACCGTACTTAGTATATCAACAATTAGGGTTAGGATAACCGTCTCTAACATCTGTTATTCTACAACTTGCTGATAGTTCCACTAAACAACCACGAGGTATAGTAGAGGATATTATTGTTCAAATTGATAAGTTATACTTTCCCGTTGACTTTGTTGTCTTAGATACGGAACCTGTTTGCGACATTTAAAGGCAAATTTTTGTAATCTTAGGTTGACCATTTTTAATAACTGCAAATGCATGTATAGATTGCAGAACTGGGGTTATGGATTTATCATTTGGGAATATGAAAGTTAGAAAAAATGTTTTCTCTAATCCTTCTTAACTACCTAAGGATTATTTTTGCTAAGTTAAACATAGAGTAGGAGAAAAATTTAGGTCCTGAATAAACACTACCAGCTATTATTTCTGCTAAGTTAAACACAGAGCAGGAGAAAAATTTAGTAAGGGTCTTAGATTAAAATAAAGAAGAAATAGGGTGGAGTGTTGCGAACTTAAAAGAAATAGATCATTCAATCTGTATGTGATAGGTGCCAAATATTATCCATTTTAGGCCCCTATCTTGCTATTGTTACGTCTTTACATTCCATTATTTGGTATTTTTATGCGATTTGTGTGTCTAAGCGTGTTTTAGGAGCTTAATGAAGAAAATGAGCTAACTTTGATGAATTAACCAAAGACGTGCTTATTTCTATTCAAAAGGAGAGCAAAAGAGGCATTTTCAAGCAAAAAATGTCTCCCGAAGGGCAAGAATGTCATTTTTTGGAGCCGTAAATTCGGGAAACATACCAAAGGAGTTGAGGTAGTTCTAACGGCACAATTCCCAAGAAACGTGGTTTCCAAGAATTTTGCTACACTTGAGTTATGCTTACAATAGCTAAAAGTGGCTAGAAAGTGCTGATACTATGCTTGATCTACGCTTGGGGTTTTTGGCCCAAAAGGAGCTACGCTTAAGCGTAGGGGGCCAAGCGTAGTAATGCTGGAAAATTGCAATCCCGTTCCAACTCGAACTCCATTGACTTAACTTTGAATCCAACACCTATATGCACGTATTTTGGACATATTACACACCAGATTGAAGGATTTTGATCAGTTTAAAAGGAAAGTCACACAAAAGGGCAATCCTACTCCAAGCGAGACAAGTCAAATGCAACTAGGATTTTCCTCAGCTTTGTCTATAAATACCAAGGCCTTATTCAGATCTGGAGAGTTTATTTTCACATAATTTTCAAAGCACTTTCTATGGAGATTCATATCATTCAAAGGTGGGGAGCCATTTAAGACCTAAAGATCCAGAGAAGAAGATCATGGAGGTCATTTCTATATCAACGATGTAGTCACCCACTGCTATGAGTAACTAATTCGGTATCTAGGATTTTTTAGTAAAACCCTATCCAAGTAATGTAGTTCTTTTATTTGTTTTCAACCGTGATGATTGTGTAGAATAGTGATCGTACTTATTGTTGACACGAGATTTTATATTTATTATAATTTTTGTCTTAGATTGAATGAATTTATCTTCTCACACAATCATGTTATCATAAACATAGCATAATTTTCTACACAATGGTGCTTAACACTTGAAATCCTAGGTTTACAGAGGCTATGCCTCAGCGAGGTAATATAGACATGCTTTAGTTTAATTTTATGTTGTAGGAGTAAATTAGAGTAAAGTAGATGGCATGTACTAGTTACACTATGCCCGGAGATAGGTTGTAGCGAATTTGGTGGATAGTATACTTTTGGGGATGTATTTGACTATTTGTGATACGACTTGATTCACGGTGATGGATCTCCCTCTTACACATTAAGTAAATAAAGGTTTATATTATGTGGTTAGTGGTGGAACGATGAAAACCCTAGTTTTTCTCTATCTTGAATCACAATCACAATTTAAATTCTGTTTTAGGTAATTTAGTTATAGATCTCAAACAAATCAAACAAACCTTTTTCAAACATAATTCAATACTTTAGATTATTATAGTGAATAATCCAAGTCTCTGTGGGTTCGACATTCCCTTTCACAAGCCGTACTGTATTAAAATATGATTCGTACACTTGCGAAAGGTAAAACCTAGTCGTCGTAAGAGTTCGTTCTTAATCACTATTTTTAACCCTATTCGACGTACATCAAGTTTTTGGCGCTGTTGTCGGGAGTTGGCATTATTCTTAGCTTTAGTAATTTAGTAGTATTGCATTATTGTTGTATTTTTAAAGTTGGACTTTGTGTGTGATTGATAGGTACTCTAAAAAGCGCGAAGAGATTTAGCGGAGTAGTGAAAGTTTCGTCGTTGGACCTCTTGTGAGTTTTAGTTTATCATAATTTTGTACATAATTTTAGCTTTATTTTCTTTTAATAGTTAAAAAACTTAAAAGTAGTTAGTTTTATTTTCGTAGTAAAACAAAAGAAAGAAAAAAAAGAGTTTTCGTTTGGTATATGACCGATCGACATTCCCTTTTTTATCCCAATACCACACTAGTACCTTTTGATCCTGAGATCGAACATAATTCTCATAGAAATCGTCAAGCTAGGGAAGAAGAGCTTCGACAAAGGTTGGATCTTGAAAGGATGGCCGACCGTAATGCAGACACGCAAAAAACATCAACTATGTCCTTTAAGGGGTACTATGCAAGTTTCATCAACATGTTGCCTAAGTTTTATGGACCTAGGAATGATGACCCATATCAACATGTTGATGAATTCATAGAGATGGCCTTGATAGTCAGAATCGAGAATCTGAGCACTCCGATGTTGCGGGTGCGACTATTTCCCTTTTTCTTGAAAGAAAAAGCTTAACGATGGTATATTCATTTGGATAGGGAAATTAAAATCAATTGGGAAACCTTAAAATCCGAATTTTTAGAGAAATAATTCCCAATAAGTAGAAATCATGAGGCACAAGAGGCTATTACCTACTTTGGAGAGTTGCCCGGTGGACGATTCCATGATACTTAGGATATATTCAATAAAATTATGCGAAAGTGACCCCATCACAAATTCATTGAGTAAGATATAATGCGTAACTTCTATCTTTGACTTGGTCCGACTCATAAAAATTTGATTGATGCAGCAGTGGGGTTACAGTTTACACTGAGGCCAACATATGAGATCTTGAAGTTGTTTGATAATGTGAGCGATAATTCGATCCAACATGAATCTGAGATGTGCACTAGGGATGGATTCGAAAGAAGATCTAACAAATCATTTAGTATAGATAGAAATAATGATGACTGATGTTTATCTAGAGGGGATAAAAATAGTGATTAAGAACAACCTCTTATGACAGCCTAGGTTTTACCTAATCGCAAGCGCACGAGTCATTTGTAATATAAAAACGGTTCGTGAAAGAGAATGTCGAACCCACAAAGACTTGGTTATTCACTTCAGCAGTTTAAAAATATTGAATTATGGTTGAAAAAATGTTTGATTTGATTTTGGGAATTATGACTAAATTAACTAAAAATAGAATTAAAAGATAGTTGTTATTCAAGAGAGAGAGAAAACTAGGGTTTTCATCACTCCACCACTAACCGCATAACATTGTTCTCTTTTTGCTTAATTGCAAGAGGGTGATCTATAATTGTGAATCAGGTTGTACCACAAATAGTTGAATACAACCCCTAAAAGGATACCGTTAACCGAATTCATTACAACCCATCTCCGGACAGAGTGTATCTAGTGCATGTTATCTACTATACTTTAATCTACTCCTAAAACATGAAATTAAACTAAAGCATGTCTATGATACCTCGCCGAGGCATGGCCTATGTAAACCTTGGATTTCAAGTGTTAAGAACCACTGTGTAAAAAATCATAGATTAAGCATCTCAGTTTCAGTCCATAGTGAATAATCATGATTGAGTTAAACAATATATTCATTCCATCTAAGACAAGAATTTAGAATAAATATAGAGTTTTGTATAAGAATAAAAAATAGTCACTCATCTACAACAATCATCAAAGTATAGTCACAGCTTCCCCTCGTTACAATTGAAAACAAATAAAAAACTACATTACTTGGCTAGGGTTTCGCTAGAAAACCCTATATACCGGTTTAGTTGCTCATGGTTGAAGGAGACTGCATCGTTGATGTAGAATCAGCCACCATGGTTGTCTCATCCGGCAATCTAGGTCTTATGTGGTTTCTCCTTGAATGAATCGCCAGAATATTACTCTAAATATTGAACATATGAAAAAGCTTCCCAACTCTGTAGTCAAGATGTGTATTTATAAGCAAAGGCTGGGGGAAACCTTAAGGTTTCCCTTTTTTGTAATTTTACACTCAAATGATCAAAACCCTAAACCGTGATGTATAATCTATGTAAATCATGTGTATTCAACTACAGAAGTCATAACCACCTTATAAAAATTGAACCAAGGTAAGAATTGGAATTTTTTCATAAAAACCTGACTACAGGCGGTCTGTAGGGGTCCTACACGCGGCGCATAGGCCTAGCTATGTGCAGCACATAGCTTTCTTTACGGGTGGTGCGTAGGCCCTTTTGTGAGGTCCATAGGTGGTCCGTCAAAATCACACTTTAGAGGCACTTTTTGCTACTGGGTCCGTAGGTGGTGCGTAACATTTTTTATGGAAACTACTTTTCTTGGTATTTTCACCGTTTGAACCTCATCAACTCCATTTGTAAGATTTTTGAAGTTGCAGCTCCGAAAAATGCCATTTTTACCATCTAGGAGCCAATTTTCTCTTGAAAACACCATTTTTGCTCTCCTCTTGAATAAAAATGAACATGACTTTGGTTAATTCACTGAAGTTAGCTCTTTTTCTTCATTAAGCTCCTAAAACACACTTAAACATGCAAATGGCATAAAAATACCAAATAATGAAATGTAGAGATGTAACAATCGCAAGATATGAGCTTAAAATGGATAATATTGAGCACCTATGACACCCCCAAACTTACATATTGCTAGTCCTTTAGCAATGAACTCAGGAAAACTTTCATGACCTCTCTTGTGATGATTGTATTTATTCTAACTAATTTTTACTAATCTATACTAATCTCTTACTTTTGTGAGGGTTGTCGATTACACTTAGCACGTGTAACATGCCTTTTAAACCCCTCGACAACACCGAGTGGACGAGTTAAGTCTCGTGAGGGGTAACTATACTACCCATAACTTTTCCATTCTTAATTCTCACGCATTCATGCATTCACACACCCATCAATCAAGTCATGATACAAAATATAAGATAATATGAATGCAAATACTCCCACTCACTACCGAACAATAACTATCTAGAGCTTCGTGTCATAAATGGTTCCCACTAAAGTAAATGACTTCGTTACTCTCTATTCCCAATCCAGACAATCTTCCGTGTTTTTGTGAACATTCTACCATGGTATTTCAATATCTCTTTTCCTACTTCATTGATCAAATTTTGCCATTTTTCATAAAAACACGTTCTTTCCATCTTTCCACTTTTATCATTTTTTGTCTTTCTAAGCTCCAAACTTTCCAACGAGGATTTTTAGTCCCGACCAACTGGGCCCGAGCTTCTTCCATGGGATTTATGCTCATTAGTTTTCTCCCCTTTTGATACGAACACTCCCACTTTGTGGTGAGAAGTCCGGTTACTCAGATCGTAAAATTACTTTTTGCATCTTATTTTCAAAATATATTTTCAAATTTTCTCTATTCCATCTCTCATTCTCCCCCTTTATTGTGGTAAAACTAATTTTTCATCTACATAGTCAAAGATCAACTTATTTTCCATTGTGAATGTGTGCTTGTGCTTATAGGTCAAGATCATCCTTCTCGATTTCAATTTCACTAATTCACTCACCCATGTAAAACCAAAACACTCCACTAACTCGATTTAATCATTATTCTCATGAGTGGGAATATTACATCACATACTACTTATGAATCATAAACATTAACTCAATCAACTTATAATGCAAATCAATCATGCATGAAAACAAAGAATTTCTTCAAAAAATTTCAAATGTTTCAAATTTTTTTCAAAATTATCATTCCTTAGCTATACCCTCACCCCCAAACTTGAAATAAACCATGTCCCCATGGTTCATAATCATAAGAGAAAAGATATAGTTACCCTCGAAGCATGAATCTGGACTTCCTCAATAAAGCACTTGATATCTTTCCCTAAACTTGAATTGAGCTACCTGTAAAAGTATTCAACAAACCACAAATACCCAATATCATAGCAAGGGAAAAATAAATCATCAAATATTTCCGGAAATCATTACTCAGTTATCACACAAGGAATGAAAATTTTATTTGAATAAAATAACAAAGATTTGGCCTTAAGGGCCTACAATCTCTAACAATTTTGAAATTGCAAACTATTTAAGCAAAATCCTACTCCTACAAATCCTAGTCCAATTTCGATTCACCCTCCTCCTCATATCTCTCAGCATGCGGAAGCCTTCCTAACGCCATATGGATATTCGACGTCTCCTCTAACCTTTCAAAATCCGCCTTTTGGTACTTCTTTGTGTATGACCAACACACTTCATCCATCTCTTTCAATCTCTACCCTAGCTGCTTCTTAATGATCTTCGATATCAAACACGGGTATGGAAGATAATACTCCATCAAATTCCAACCCGGTAAATTCCTGGACACAATCTCATGTACCATCATCATATTAATCATGATCATCATTGGAATTGGCACCCAATAGCCTTTCAACATGTAATATAACAATTTGATGAATGAATGCCCTCTCCAACTTGTCCTATGGTTCTAACACACCTGAGTAGCAATGACACAATCCAAATATAATAGTTCTGGCTTCAAACAATAGTTGTCCTAACTCTTTGCTCCCTTTGTTGAAACACGCCTAACACATATCTCCCTGATCATCTCCTCATCAGTGTACGACCACTCTTTTGGAAATATCTTCAATTCGTCCTTTAGATGATCCGGACATCCCCGTGGTAATTTTTATGTCTGCGCAATTATTCTTTCACTCAGCACTATAGGATTACCCCATGCTGTTACTTGAGCTCACAATATCCGATTTCCTGGCGGTCCATCAACTTCCATGTTCATATAAGACCTCCGAACCAACCTCGGATACACACTCCCTCTCCAACAGGGCATTCTAACCTGCTCAATCCTTGTTGATTGAGGATTTGTTTTCCATGCGTTGTCAATAGAGAATTCATTTTTTTTACCGAAACCTCAATTCAAATTGCATCCTACACTTTATGAATGATCGCGGTTGATGTGCAATTTGGATCAACCCAAATAAATGGATTAAACTCAAATCAAATTTTACTCGCAAGTATACAAATCGAATGTATTAATGGTTTGTATTACGAGATCATTCCCACGAGGATTGATTAGGACAACTTAGTTCTAAAAATTACTATTTAACTAATTCAATAAAAAAATTGATGATTTTAGTAACACTAATTTAAATACAATAAGACAAAAAGAATACAAAGGCTTTGATTCTACCACTAATCATCACAAATCTGATTTCCAATTGTAAACTCATTAAATATCCAATTAATTTCCATACATTTAAATAATAATTATTTTTAAGTGGATTGTCTATCCTTGTTAGGGGATAGCTTAAATTCAATAATTTATTATCTTGGACAGAAATAATAAATAAATCATTGAAGGAAAATATAAATCACAACTATCTATCCATATTTAGGCATAAACAATTATAATTTATTGTTTTCTTCTTAAATTGCCAAGTAGATTTCATGTTCATGGTCAGACACAAGTAGCCTATATGCTAGGAATGGAATACGTTCAATTTTAGTCTCGGTCAAAGCACATAAAATCGAAACCATTAACATACATAGAATAATAAGAAGAATAACTCATTAACCAAAATATTCAATAATGTCTACAATTGAAAACCATAAAGTTGCACATGAGTAGGGTTTCCTCTCGGCCTTGGCCCAGGGAATTAGCTACATATGAAAAATAAAACAAGAATGACCAAACCTGAAATCATAAGTTGAAGACGTCTTGTATTTCACCGTTGATCGTACCAGTCTTCCTCTTCTGTTCCTTAGTTGTTGATGATCCTTTTGTGCATCCACATATGTTCTATTTATAGAGGTCATCTAGGTTTTCTGCTAGGAAAGTAAATAAGAGAATAAAAATTCTCATATTTCTTTTCCTAATTAGGGATATCTTGTAGCTCACGTTTAACCAATTTAAAGAGTGATTTAGAATATTTTAGTGAGATACACTTTTCTTGGAAATCAAGTCTTCTTTCTATAACCACTAATTTCACCTCATTTTGATATTTCCTTCACAACTTATAATTTAATTATGAAACTAGTCCTGATTTTCGCGCAAGACTGGCATCTGTGGCATAACAACATCATCATCAGCAACCTGAGCATCTTGAGCCACACCCGTATCAACCTGCGCCTGAGCATATGCATCCGGGGTTGGTAATAGACTGAACCCTGGTCTCCGTCTCATAATAGCATCCCCATTTCTCTATCTCATAATAGCATCCCCATGCAACCGGGTCCAGACACCGGTCCACATCCCTCTAGCATACGGGGAAACATCTCTGAATCTATCTCGCTCACCCGTATCCATCCCAATTTCGGCATCCATCATCAACTTCATCATTAAGCACGAGAATTGAATGAGGAATAGATGATGCCGAACCTTGGTCTCTTTATGCAAATGGATATAATATGTATACAGGCCTCCCATAAAATCTGGGGAATAAAAGTCCACCGCTTAAACTCGAAAGCATAGTGGAGGGCCGAAAATAGTGAATATCACATGGTAGTATGATTATGAGGAAGAATCTGGGACTGTACTAGCACATCCCAAAACCAGAGCATCGGGTGATAGTTCGCCTTCTTTGTGCAGTTCCTATGTCTATCAGCCCACTACCCTGCGGTCTGAAGTATAACAAGATCAGAATTAGATGATACTACCTCAGGCATAGGTGGGAACTCAGCAGCTAACTCGGGTGGACACTCATCCGGAATACCCCATGCATCAACAATAGTTTGAGGAGTAATCTTGATCTCAGTACCTTAGACCACTATCTATTGTCTCATCCCTCTATTGAAATGCTGCATGTGTAGCCACTACTCCCGGATCATATCCTCGCAAATATACGGGATAGTTGGGGCAAGAATAGGTAATAATCAGTGGGCCCTTAGCTGGCCTATCGTCCAGGCAGGTATAGGCTATAATCCCTCAAATATCCTCAATAAATATATACGCTCCTACTGGTACCCCTTCCGGATCACCCCATCTAGTAAACCCTCAACCGATGTTGTATGGGGCATAGGTAAAAATGTAGTCAAAACTCTGGGGTCACCCTCTACAGGTGGCTCAGGTACCCCCTCATCCGTACGATCATCATCCTCCTACTCGACACTATTATTCTTAGTATCCTCCTCCATCTCCTCAACCTGTGGCTCAGACATAAGTGACAATAATGGTGCATGTGGAGCAACTGGATTAACAATAAGTCGACCATGTGTCAAAAGGATCTCGTGGGCCATTATAGAGCTCTCTGGTACCTCCATCTCAAAAGATGAAGAAGATGAAGATGAAGATATGAAATCGACAAACTGTGGTCTCGCCACGTGTGTACTCCGGTGGTGAATAGGTGCTTGGTCGGGAGATGATGATCTCGACCTCTGCCAAACATCATGCTCTACTGGTTTAGCCGCCTCGGTTACTTGCCTCGTTGCGCCCTTAACCCTTGCCATACCTATAATATGGAATTTTCAAAACGTAAGTGATACTATTCTAGACACCGAATCAAACTCAAACTAATCTAAATATATCCAAAATGACGATTAAACAAGCCATCATCCCAAAAATTCGATATTCAATCCGCTTTTGAAGTAAAAAAACTCAACATTTTGGAAAATGGATCAAAACACGATTTTGATCAGACTCGTTCATCAATACTAGTTTAGAATAGTTAAATAAGTCATTTGAAATCAAAATAATGGAACTTAACTCACCGGATCGAGAGAAACGATGATTTTCCAAAAATTGAGTTTCGGAGACTTTTCGAGTTCTTCACGCGAATCCAGATCAATCATAAACTAATCTGACGATCCATCGTTAAAGGATGATGAAGAATCTAATGAATAAATGGTAGAAATAAACCTCGTAAATATTGGTGGAGAAATGAGGGAGGGAGAGAAGTTTGAATGGAAATGGAGGGAATGGCCTGACGGGTCTGTTTCATAACAGGCCCATCACTACACTTGAAGTGTAGATGGGCTTACGCTTGAAGCATAGGTCCACATGGCCCAAAAATGTTTTTTGTCTTCAAATGTCATCTTTAACCCCTTCCACTCTCAATGCTTCCTACACACCCCTAACTCATCTTCTTGGCTCAATTTACACTTCCTACTCAAATGATGATAGCCTCGTGACTCAATTTTACAGACTCGATCTTAAATACCGAAGTGACTAAATTACCGCTTACAAGTACAAACTAGGATCAAAAGCTACTCTTCATCACCTAGTGCCAACATTTAACGTCGTTGGTGTGACGTTATTGCCTTTCAATACTCCAGATCAAGCTTATCCAGCTCGGGTGGTGGTTTAATTAGATCAATCATTTCTACCACATACTCGGCTGGTTGAACTTCTATGTAATGCTTCAATCTTTATCCATTCATAACAAACTTCTTTCCAATGCCAGGATCATCGAGCTCCACGGCTCCATGGGGGAAAACCTTCGTAATCTTATATGGCCCATCCCATCTCGATTAGAGCTTACTAGGAAATAACTTGAGTCTCAAATTAAACAGGCAAACCTTTTAGCCGGGCTCAAAAATTTTCTTTCTAATTTTCTTATCATGAAATGCTTTTTTTCTAGCATTATAAATCCGAGAGTTTTCATACGCATTATTTCTCAACTCCTCAAGCTTTTGAAGTTGGAGTTTCCACTGCGCATCGGCTTTCTTTATATCAAAATTCAATCTTCGAATAACCCAATATGCTTGGTGTTCCAGATCTACAGGGAGATGACATGCTTTACCATACACGAGACGATATGGTGACATACCAATTGTTGTCTTAAATGCAGTCCTGTACGCCCAAAGTGCATCATTTAGTCTTCGTAGCCAATCCTTCAAATCCGGACGCACAGTTTTTCCCAAGATATTTTTAATCTCCCTATTAGAAACCTCTATTTGACCTTGTGATTGGGGGTGATATGGCATACCAATTCTATGAGTAACACCGTACTTCTCACACAAAGCAGGAAGAAATTGGTTGTTAAAATGGAGGTTGTCACCATCACTAATAAAAAATCTTAGCATACCAAATTGTGAGAAAATGTTTGACTTTACCAACTCTTCCACCACATCATGGTTAACACATTTGGTGGCTTTAGCTTCTACCTATTTCAAAACATAATCAACCCCCACAAGTATATACTCTTTCTTATCTGCTTTTGGAAATGGTCCTATGAAATCAATACCTCACACATCAAATAATTCTACAATCAGAATCAGCGTTAAAGGCATCATGTCTCGTTGAGATATGGATCCAAACTTTTGACATCGTAGACATGCCTTGCAAAACTCAAAAGCATCCTTGAATATGGAGGGCCAGTAAAATCCACACCGGAGCACCTTGTGGGCTGTCATCTGAGCTCTAAAATTCCCTCCACACTCCAACGTGTGACAAAATATCAATATGTTTTTCACCTTACTCTCGGGGATGCATTTTCTGATAATCTGATCAGAGCAATAATTGTACAAATGCAGTTATCCCAGATATAGAATTTGACTTGGCTAAAGAATCGGTATTTCTTATTCTTAGACCTTCCTTTTGGAATTCGACTTGTGGCTTTATAATTGAAAATATCAGCATACCACGGTATTTGTTCCACAATAGCCACATTGAAGATATGTTCATATGGGAAAGAATCCTTAAAAAGAGTAATTTCCTTTATGGATTCGACAACAATCCTTGACAAATGCTCTGCAACAATATTCTCTGAACCCTTTTTATCTTTGATTTCCAAGTCGAATTCTTGTTGCAATAGAATCCACCGAATCAGTCGGGGCTTAGAGTATTTATTTGTCATCAAATGCCTTAGAGCGGCATGATTCGAGTAAACAACAACCTTGGCCCCCAATAGATATGATCATAATTTATCCAAGGTGAAGACAACTACCAACAACTTCTTCTCGGTAGTTTTGTAGTTCATTTGAGCTTCATTCAGAGTCCTACTGGCATAATAAATGACATATGGTAGCTTATCTTTTCTCTGACCCAACACAACTCCTATGGCATAGTCATAAGCGTCACACATGAGCTCTAATGGTAGAGACCAATCTGGTGGATGAATAATCGGAGCTGATGAAAGTTGAGTACGTAGCTCCTTAAAGACATGAAGACACTCTCCCTCAAAGACGAAAGTCGCATCCTTAGCCAATAAGTTGCATAATGGCCGGCACAATTTTGCTGAAATCTTTAATAAACCTTCGGTAAAACCCGGCGTGGCCCAGAAAAGAGTGTATCTGCTTAACAGATGTGGGCGGAGGCAGTTTTGAAATTAATTCAACTTTTTATTTATCTACCTCTATCCCCGCTTTGATATAATATGGCCCAGTACTATCCCCTCTTGAACCATAAAATGGCTATTTTCCCAACTTAGGATCAGATTTGTCTCCTTATATCTCTTAAGTACCAGTTCTAGATGTTTTAAACAGTCTTCAAAGGTTTCCCCAGAAACTGAGAAGTCATCTATGAACACTTGAAGAAATTTCTCTACCATGTTAGAGAAGATAGATATCATACACTGTTGGAATGTTGCTAGCGCATTACACAAATAAAATGACATCTGTCTATAAGCAAATGTGTCATATGGACAAGTAAAAGTGGTTTTCTCCTGATCAACATGATCAATCACCACCTGATTGTAGCCGGAATACCCATCCAGAAAGCAGTAATAACTCTGCCCGGCTAACTTCTCCAGGATTTGATCAATGAATGACAAAGGAAAATGATCCTTCCTGGTGTTCAAGTTGAGCTTTCTATAATCAATACACACACACCACCCTATGGTCATATGCTGTGGAATTAGCTCACTTTTTGAGTTTGGCACCACTGTGACACCCGACTTCTTCGGCACCACCTGAGTTGGACTTACCTATGTGCTATCAGAAATGAGGTAAATGATACCCGCATCTAGAAATTTCACCACTTCTCTCATCACCACCTATTTCATATTTGGATTCAGCCTTCGCTGCATTTCTCTTGATGGCTTCGCATCCTTCTCAAGATGTATACGATGCATACAAATCAAGGGGTTTATGTCTTTCAAATCAGTAACGCCCCATCCTATTGCCTCTTTGTTCTTACTTAGAACCTCGACTAGACTCGATTCCTATTTTTCTGTCAATTTTGAAGATATGATCAGATGAAGAATCTCACCGGGTCTTAAGAAAACATATTTTAGCTTTTCAGGCAGTTCCTTAAGTTCCAAAGTAGGAGGAGTAGTTAATGATGGAATTGGTGGAGTATTTGAAACTATCAGAAGCGGTTTAACTGGCTCCCACCATGGTTGAGTCTATAAAGCAGTATCCATCTCATCCAACTCTTCATTTTGAAGCTTCCAATGTGACTCCCAATCAACCACTTCTTCAACCGGCCATTATCTAGTCATAAATGACTCTAGCTCATCCTTCTCCAAGATTTGAGTCATAAAATCTACGATGATATCATCTAGTTCATTGCACTTATTAATCTGGAAACATTCCCCTAATTCAGGCAATTGGTGGCTTCCTTCGAACACATTCATCCTAAACTTTATATTTCCAAATGTTAGATCCATGGCTCCTGTTCTGTGGTTAATGCATGCATTTTTCGTGGCCAATAATGGTCTTCCTAATATTACTGGAATGTGTTTCTTTGAGTCTGGGACAGGTTCTGTATCTAGTACTACAAAATCAACCAGAAAATAAAACTTGCCCACTTGAACAATGACATCTTCAAGCACTCTTCTTGCCAATTTGATTGATCGATCAACAAATTGAAGTACGACCTCAGTGGGGCTGAGATCACCTAACCCTAGCTGTTGGTAGACTGAATAAGGAAGCAAGTTAATCCTCGCACCTAGATCAAGAAAAGCTCTACCAATTTCCTAGTCACCGATGACACATGGAATAGTGGGAGCACCAGGATCTTTCCTCTTAGGTGGAGTATCGCTTAAAAGCAATGAACTCACTTACTCAGTCAAGAGTATTTTTATTGGATTATTCGCTCTGCTCTTTTGCTTTTGGGTGCAAAGATCATTGAAAAACTTAGTGTAAGGCGGTATCAGGGAGATTACATCTAAGAGAGATAAATTAATCTTGATTTTTTGGAATGTTTCCAACATATCAGATTCTTTCAGCTTTCCGTACTTTGCTGGTTCTCTAAGACGCTAAGGAAATGGCAATGCCTCATCATAATTCACTCTTTCTGGCTCTTCAAGTAATGTTTGATCGACATTGTATATAAAATAGTCTCCATCACATCTGGCTCCTCATTTTGCAACTTCCATTATGTCTCCCAATCAGCAGCTTCATCATCTAGCCTTTATCCAGTCATAATTGACTCTAGCTCATCTCTCTCTAGGATTTGAGTTAAAAAATCTGCTATGATATCATCCAATTCATCATATTCATTAACCTGAAAACATTCCCCAGATTCAAGAAATTGGAGGCTTCCTTCGAACACATTCATTCTGACCTTCATATTTCCAAAGGTCAGATCCATGGCTCTGGTTCTGCAATTGATGCATGTGTTTGCCGTAGATAAGAATGGTCTTCCCAGTATTACTGGAGTGTGCTTCTTCGAGTCAGGGACAGGTTTTGAATCCAAGACTACAAAATCAACCAAAAAATAAAACTTTCCTACTTGAACAACGATATCTTCAAGCACTCTTCTTGCCTATTTGATTGATCGATCAACAAATTGAAGTACGACCTAAGTGGAGCTAAGATCACCTAACCCTAGCTGTTGGTAGACTAAATAAGGAAGTGATTTAATAGTCACACCTAGATCGAGAAGAGCTCTACCAATTTTTTGGTCACCGATGACACATGGAATAGTGGGAGCACCGGGATCTTTCCTCTTTATGTAGAGTATCGCTTAAAAGCAATGAACTCACTTACTCAGTCAAGAGTATTTTTGTTGGATTCTTCACTCTGCTCTTTCGCTTCTAGGTGCAAAGATCCTTGAAAAACTTAGTGTAAGGCGGTATTTAGGCAATTACATATAAGAGAGGTAAATTAATCTTGACTTGTCGAAATGTTTCCAATATATTAGATTCTTTCAAATTTCCATACTTTGTCGGCTCTTTAAGTCACTAAAGAAATGGCACTACCTCCTCGTAACTTGCCCTGTCTAGCTCTTCAAGTAATGTTTGATCGATATTGTCTTTTACTGATGGTTGATCCTTCTGTACTCTTTCAGCCTCTTTTCTTGCAGCTTCTTTCCTCTGCTTTTGTTCTGCCTTCTTTCTTCTTTGCAACCTCTCTTCATGCTCCGCCTTAACTCGACTCTCCAATTCTCTTCCACTTCTTATAGTAGTAATTACTTGAATCATTTCATTAGGTTCATTGACAAATGACCCAAGCTCCAGTGCTTGTTGTGGCCTTAGGTTAGCGATCAACTGACTAGGAAATCTCCCCGGCTCTCTTACATTCCTCTCATTAGCTATTTGGCCCATCTGCATATGTAGTTGTGCCAATGATTGGGTATGAATACCTAGCTTGTTATGAATATCCAGTATAACTTGTTCTAATCTATTGGTTTGGAAACCAGGTGGAGGAGTTTAGCTTCTTGGAGGTTGGGTTTGGTAATTATATAGCTCCACAACTATATTGTTATTGAAAGGCTGAAGATCGTTGAAATTATTGAATGATCGGAGAGCTTGAGAATTATTAGATGTTCTAGGTTGGTAATTGGACTGAGAATTTTTAGCCATGATTGTTGGTTGTGAGTCGAATGATTGTTGACTCTGTTGAAACCTTGGATGTTGGTTATATGATTGTTATCTCTTAGTGAACCTTGGTTGTTGGTTATGTGACTACTGTTTGTCTGTGAATCTTGGTTGTTGATTAAATGATTGCCCTTGTTGGAACTTTGGTGGTGGATTCTCTACATTGGTAGATTTGTAAGACAGGAGTGGATGATTTCTGGCATTGAAAGTGTATGAATTGGTGAAAAAAGCATTATTGGAATAGTTCCACGATGCGTTGGCATCGACAACCATTATCTCCTAACACTCATGTTGGGAATACTCAGCTTTGACTTTAAACGTCTCTCTAGGAGGGGAATGACTTTGCTACATAAAATTTCCAATTCTCTCTAATTTCTCTTTAAACAATGCCATGGTATCTCTCACATCATCATGCTCTACAACATAAGATTTCTCATATCTCCTATCCTGTTGTCCACCTCTAGACCTCAACTCAGATTGATATTCAATTATGTTTTCACTGATTTTGTCAAATATCTCCAAAATTTCTTTAGTTGGCTTTAAAATAAACTGACCTTGTGTGGCATCTATCAAAGTCTTATGCACCTCTCCAAGTCCTATGTAAATTGTTTTAGCAATGTCTTGTTCAAAAAACCTATGGTGGTGAAATTTATACATAATTTCATTATATTTTTCCAATACATCATGAAAATGCTCACCAAGTAACTGCCTAAAGCTTTTGATTGCATCTTGTCCTTTAGAGGTCTTTCCTATGGGATAATGCTTTTCTATGAATTCTTTCTTAAGGGTTTCCCAATCAATTTTAATTTCTTTTGCTAATTTGATGTACCTTCTTTTAGCTCTCTCTTTCAATGACCAAGGGAATAATCTCACTCGTAAATCATTTTTGGGCAAATTGTCAAACCTAATAGTAGAGGCTACCTCTACGAAATCATTTATGTGCTGGTATGGGTCCTCTATTCTAAGGCCTGAAAATTTTGGAAGCATATTGATCATGCTTGTCTTGATCTCAAACTGCTTCGCTCATTCTTCCTCCGGAAAATCAACATAGGAGTCGTACGCATTGGGTGCGTAATATCCTTTCAGGGATGTCTTTGGTGCCCTTTATTGGTAGGCTATTTGGTCAGCCATTGTTTCTTCTTGCAGACAATGATGTTTTTCAATAGATTGACTTAAACGACGGAGAGTCTTTTCGATCTCAAGATCATACTCGACTAACGCAGTGCTTAAATTAGAATGGGTCAGTCTATCGGTCATACGCTACTCAAAAACCTATATATTTTATGAAATAACAATTAACTAAATTAACTACTTCTAAATTATAGAAAATAAAACAAGAATTAATATGTGAAAATCTAGGTAACTAAAACTCATAAAAGTTCTAGATGCAACTTTAGAAGCTCAGCTTTTCCCTTTTCTGCATTTGAGAGTACCTGTCAATCACATAAAAATCTAATTTTAGCTACAACTACAATAACGCTATGCAAATAAACTACTAAAGATATTGGAAAATGCTTAGTCCCCGGCAATGACGCCAAAAACTAAATGTGACATTAGGTGTATCAAAATATATGGTTAAAAATGACACCTTAACGACTCTATATTTTACCTTACGCAATCACATGTATCAATTGTAGAATAGTAAAGCTTGAGTAAGAGATATCCATCCTACAGAGATTGAGATTTTTCACTTTAATAATTTAAAAACACTTGATTATATTTTTGGAAATTGTTTGTCTCGGTGGTCAAAGACCAAATTATCTATTTTAACTAATATTATCTGGAAAGCAAATTAAATTGGTTGTGATTCAGATGAAAGAGAAAACTAAGGTTTTTATCACTCTACCACTAACCGCATAATATAGTTCCTTACTATATCAATTGTATTAAGGCGATCCATAACTGTGAATTAGGTTATACTGCAAATAGCTAAATACAACCCCAAAAAAGAGTACCATTAACCAAATTACGACAACTCATCTCATAACTGACCTAACTAGTATATGCCAATTATATTACTCTAATCTACTCCTACTACATGAAAATAAACTAAAACATGTCTATATTAAGTCGTCAAGGCACATCATGTGTCAACCTAGGGTCTCAAGTTTCATTACCACCATTGTGTAGAAAACCATAATTAAGCATCTGAGTTCCTGCTCATATTGAATAATCATAGTTGTGCAAAATAATATATTCATTCCATCTAAGACAATAATTTAGAACAAACATAGAGTTTTATATTCCAAATCAGTACGATCTCATAACTACTATAATCATCACAGTATGGTCAACAATTTCCCCTATTTATAATTAAAAATAATGAAAGAACTACATTACTTGACTAGGGTTTTGCTAGAAACCCCTAGATACCGAGTTAGTTATCCATGGAAGACAGTGACTGCATCGTTGATGTAGAAATGCTCTCCATGGTCTTCTTCTCCGGATCTCTAGGTTCGAATATGGCTCTCAACAGCAACAAGTATGAATGAATGAACCTTTAAACCAGCCTCTACGAATATCTCACCAAAACTAACCCCCAGACTCTCATATATGATCGTGTATATATAGACAATGATATAGAGAGGCCATTTTCAATTTTTTCACTCTAAAACTCATGCAAACCCTAACTTCTCATATATATAAGTATATATACATGTATATAGAGGTGTAAAGTCGCATGCACATCTTTTAATTGAGCCGGGGGTGAAATAGGAAATATCCACAAAAAACCACCAAAAGTTGCCACATCTACGCTTCAAGCGTAGGTCCCAAGCGTACCTCCAAGCATAGGTCCAAGCGTATAAATGTGATTTCTAGCCACTTTTTGAAACTGAAAGTGTAGGCAAAAGCGTATGTATTTTGTGAAAAATCACTTTTCTCTGTGAATGCACCAAAATGACTGTCTTGAACCCACAGTACTTTTTGCTGAAGATGAAGGCTTCTAGAAATACTGTTTTTTTCCCTCCGGAAGCCATTTTGTCTCGGACTACCTCTTTGACTCTCCTCTTGGATAGAAAGAATATACTCTTCAGTTAATTCACCAAAATTAGCTCTATTTCTTCATTGAGCTCCTGAAACATGCATTAACACGCAAACGTAATAAAAATACTAAATAATGGAATGAAATAACGTAACAATAGTGAGTTACGGGGTCAAAATGTCTAATATTTGATACCTATCAACCCGAAGAAAGGCTAGAAATGAAGTCTCGTATGCATGTTATACATCTTCATTGGAACCTAAAAATATCAAAGAAGCTCTTCAAGATAGTGAGTGGATAAATGCTATATAAGAAGAAATTCAGTAGTTTGTTAAGAATGATGTGTGGTATCTTGTGCCTAGATCGAAAGAGATAAATTTGATTGGTACCAAGTGGATATTCATAAATAAAAAGGATGAAAATGGTACAGTTGTTAGGAATAAGGCTAGGTTTATTGCTCAAGTTTATACTCAGTTGGAGGATATAGATTTTGATGAGACTTTTGCTCTAGTGGCTAGGTTTGAATCTATTCAAATTTTATTTGCTATGGCATGTCATCTTGGATTCAAGTTATATCAGATGAATGTGAATAGTGAATTTTTGAATGATATTCTTCATGAGGAGGTATATGTGGAGCAGCCCAAAGGATTTGAAGATCCTCATTGTCCTGGTCATGTTTACAAGCTTAAAAAGGCTTTGTATGGGCTAAAACAAGCTTCTAGAGTTTGACATGAAAGATTAACCAACTACCTATTGGGAATAGGTTTTATTCGAGGGGGAGTGGACAAAATTTTGTTTATTCAGAAAATTGAGAGTGATACAGTTATTGCTCAAATATATGTTGATGATATTGTGTTTGGTTCCACTTCTGATAAACTTGCTTATTATTTTGGAGATCAAATGACACATGAATTTGAGATGAGCATGATTGGTGAATTGAAATTCTTTCTTGGGTTTTAGATTAAATAGTTGAGTGATGGGATTTTCATTTCTCAAACTCGTTATGCTTTGGAATTGTGAAGAAGTTTGGTTTGAAAAAGGCTAAGGATGTTCACACTCTCATGAGTACTAGTGTAAAGCTTAGCATAGATACTAAATGCAAATATGTTGATCTTACACTTTATAGGAATATGATTGGGAGTTTGTTGTACTTAATTGTCAGTCGTCCTGACATAGCTTTTTAGTGTTGGTTTGTGTACACGTTACCAATCAAGTCCTAAGGAGTCTCATATTACTGTTGTGAAAATGATTATCAAATATGTTAAAGGGACTGTGAATTATGGATTATGGTATCTATCAGGTACTCATACTGAAATTGTATCCTTTTTTTATGTTGATTTTGCTTGTAATGTAGATGATAGAAAAAGTACCAGTGGAGGGTGTTTCTATGTTGGTAATTGCTTAGTTGCTTGGCATAGCAAGAAACAGAATTGTGTTTCTCTTTCCACTGCTGATGTTGAGTATATAATAGTTGGTAGTTATTGTACTCAGGTATTATGGATGTGTTAGATGTTACAGGATTATGGTTTTCCACAAGGTACAATGACTGTATTCTGTGAAAACACGAGTGCAATAAATATTTATAAAAATCCTGTTCAACACTCTAGAACTAAGCATATAGATATTCGACATTATTTCATTCAATATCTTGTTGAAGATTGTATAGTGTCTCTAGAGTTTATATCCATATCTCAGCTAACAAATATCTTTACAAAACCATTAGATTTTCAAAACATGTTAGTTTTAGGAAATCTATTGGTATGTTTTCTTTAGAATAAATATATTTTTGTCTATCATTCTAGGAACACATTGCATTATTTTTTTTTCTAGAATTGATAGATAATCATGCATTTGTATTATATTTATTCATGCATGTATTATAAAAAAAATCATAAATTTTGTTTTTTGGGAATTTTGAGCTTTGCTAGAGTACACAAGTAGTCATATTTTACTCAATTTTCATATTTACTTGTCTAATAATGCATATGTGAAGTAGAAGTATCAGTCTGACCTAAGATTTTTGGATGATCACGTGGCATGATTATTTTATGTTACAAAAACCTTAATCTTAGGTGCTTGTTGCTTCGGAGATGATTGTAATGCATGCTGAAACTGTTAATTTTTTCATTTAACCCGAAGTGATATGTAGGTTCATGAGCTATGCTAAATTGATCTATACTTTGAAAAATATTTTGCATGCTTATGAATGTGTTGGTAATGATGAAAGAAGAGGAAAGAAGGATAAAAATGAAAAAAATAAAAATGCAAAAAACTGTTTTCAATCCAAAAAGGAGAGATAACTAATAAGCATATATCCCATGAAAAAAGCTCGGGCCCATTTGGTTGGGACTAAAAATCCTCACTGGAAAGTCCGGAGCTTAGAATGACAAGAAGGAATGAATTATGTGTCAAAGAGAATGTAGAATGGTGTATTCTTTTATTAGAAAATAAGGTTCAAGTTATTGATTTTATTTCTAGTTTGGATCTTGGACTGAATTATCATCACGGTTTATGAGGAGATTATCCGAATCAGTGTGTATTGTTTTCATCTTACTTTAGTACTTGCACATGAGAATGTTTCATATATATATATATTTGCAAAACTTGACTTGTGCATTCTTGAATCTACAAGGTATGTGTACTGATTTTATTTTATACCATGTGTATAATGGCTAAGATAAATATGAGAATATGATGTGATAATTATTTGCTTGTTGTCTTTACTGCCTTGCTCACAGATTTCTAGAAACAAAAATATTTTTTTTATTTTTATTCATGACATTTTGCATTCATGCATTAGTATTAGGGTCATGTATAGTAGAGAATTCTGTTACCCTGATAATCTGGATATGATATGATAGAGTTCTATATCTTAGAGTTTTATTTGAGTATTTCCTTACATCTCTCTTCATTGTTGATGTTGCATATACTAACTTTGCTTGTCATTTCAGTGACAAAAAGGGGGAGAAATATTGAGTAAGGGGGAGTAATGGTTTTAGGGGGAGAAGTTTTTAGTAAGGGGGAGAATGATGTTCATTATGCTTGCATTGTTGTTATGATTTTCTGATGATAATTTTGTTGGTTTATATCTATTTTCCACACTTGCGTTTAATGGTTTGTTTAGTGTGTTGCTTACAGGATTGGTAGTTTGTCATGAAAGCAAGGTGACAATTTATATCTATGCTTGTCAGTGTGTGTTCATAGGTATAGTTGTTATGTTCTTATTTGTGAGGATGTATTGTAAAATATGGTTTTGTCTTAGAAATGCCAAGGGGGAGATTGTAAGAACACTTTTGAGTATTGTTTATTTATGGTATGTTCAAGACAAAAATCATGTCGAGTGTTATATATGTCATTTTGGTTTCAAAGACATCTAGAAGCTTCGACAAAGGCGAAATCAAACATTGAAGTAATGAACAATACAAGTGAAGTGCATAAGTGAGTGCATTAAGTAAAAATGTCTCCCGGAGGGCAAAAATGGCATTTCTCAAAGCTGTCAATTCAAGCAAAAGTCTTAGGGAGTCAAGAGGGTCATTTTGGCACAGTTGCGGAGAAAAGTGGTTTTCATGAAAAAACATACACTTACAGAAGCAAAAAGTGGCTAGAAAGTGGATATCTATGCTCAAGTTATGCCTGAGCATACTCCTACCCTATGCCTAACCTACGCCTAAGGTGCAAGAAATTTTAAATTTCTATTGTAATATCGATTCTGCCCTGTTTTTGATTCAATAACGCATCTACGACTCATACACCTTGGTATACGTGCAATACACATTATATTCATCAGACTATAGAATTTAACTCAGTGGGGTGTGAAATTATGAGAAATGGCGAACTTAGGGTTTGCTTCATGATTGTCTATAAATACTAAGGTCTACAAGAGAGGATGCTAGGGTTTTTGAGGGAGATTTCTTCACTATTCTATCATTCATATTCTTTTATAGAGAAGAGATAGAGAGGGAAAATATCATTGAGTGATTCTTCTAATTCTCTCTTGTTTGGAGTTGATTCTATCGTGGTTCTACATCGACGTTCTTATGCACGATTGAATGACCTAGATTCAGAAAAATATACACACCACTGATTGCAACTTAGGTGTTTTGATCCGTTTTGAGAAGCGGAGTCGTCTGAGTGCGGAGATCGAAGCAGGAGGCTTCGTGGTGATTTGATCCGTTGAGAAGTGGAGCCGTCTGAGTACGGAGATTTAAATGAGAGCTTTGTGGAGCATGAGTGGATCTAGACTTTCAGACGTTGAGTGAAGAATAACAAATTACAGCGATTGTAAGTTCTGTTTTCATAGAGTCTGTACAAATTCTCTAATTCATAGTGCATCGATACTCGAGTGTATTTGTAGTTTTTACTTGGAATATTTGCAAAGTTTTCCATGTAAAAAATCTCCGTGTCTTCTCATGATTTATTTTCTGCACTCATATTTATAATTGTTTGATTTATCTGATTAGAAAATTACGGTTTGTGATTGATTAAAATTGAATTTTCGCTAGATAATTTTAATTGATCGTAAAATCGACTGAAAGCCTATTCACCCCCCTCTAGGCTAGTTTTATTAATCATCTAGGTAATTTCAAATAGATGAACCAGTTAAAGAAATGCCTGAGAAACCAACGAATAAGGAATATGAACCAAAAACACCATTTCTTCAACGACTCCGTGGTTCAAACTATTATGGCAAACAAGGTGAGAAAAATAATAAAATCTTAGAAGTATTCAAACAAGTAAATATCAACTTGCCTTTATTAGATGCCATATCTCAAATCCCATCTCACGCTAAATTCTTACAAGATTTATGTACGCAAAAGCGTAAAAGAAGAAAGAATGTACCCCAAAAGATAATGTTGACTGAACAAGTAAGTTCATTATTGCTAAATAGTACACCACCCAAATACAAAGATCCAGGAGTGCCTATAATATCATGTGTAATTGGAGATCAAGAAGTAGGCTGGGCTCTGTAACACCCCGCTCTAACACTTGGTATAATATTGTCCGCTCTGGGCCCAACCCGCACGGTTTTGCTCTTGGGCTCCTCCCAAAAGGCCTCATACCAATTGGAGACAACACAACACATATAAGTACATCCCCAAACCTCTACTCGGACGATGTGGGACATCACAATCACCCCCTCTTGGGACCTAGCATCCTCGCTGGTGTTACCCACGGGCTTGTGCATGTCCCACACTTAATTCTGGCTGGGCTCTGGCTCTGATACCAATTATAGCACCTCGGTCCAACACTTGTTATAATATTGTCCGCTCTGGGGCTAACCCGCACGGTTTTGCTCTTGGGCTCCTCCCAAAAGGCCTCATACCAATTGGAGACAATACTGCACATATAAGTACATCCCCAGACCTCTACCCGGATGATGTGGGACATCACAGGCTCTCCTTGATTTAGGTGCTAGTGTCAATCTCTTACCTTATTCAATTTACCAATAATTAGGATTAGGATAATTAAATCCAACTACGATTGTGCTTCAATTAGCAGGCAGATCAATCAAATAACCACGAGGTATAGTTGAGGATGTGATAGTTCAAGTAGAAAAATTCTATTTCCTGGTCGATTTTATAATTCTAGACACAGAACCTGTTCATAGTCCAAAGAAACATATACCCGTAATTTTAGGACGACCATTCTTAGCAACAGCCAACGCATGTATAAATTATAGAACATGGGCTATGGATATATCATTTGGGAATATGAAATTAAGACTGAATGTGTTCAATACTAATAGCCAACTTCCAGAGAAAAATGGATTGTTTTAAGCTTGATGAGATAGACAATTTAGTGGAAGAAGTGGCGGAAGAGATATTAGCAAAAGATGATATAAATAAAGACGATTATTTATAATTTAATACCAAGGACATCACAACTATAGAAACCGCATTATATGGTGAGTCTTGGAAACTACCACATGAGCCATTGCCTCTTATTTCAAGTACTCCACCTATTCCTTCGTTTATATCTCCACCAAAATTAGAGGTTAAAGAATTACCTAAACAACTCAAATATGTTTTCTTAGGTCCTGACAATACTCTTCCCATAATTATTTCTTCATACCTGATGACAAAATAAGAAGAGTAGTTAGTTCAAGTATTATCTGACCATAAAGAAGCAATTGGATGGAGTGTGGTTGATTTGAAGGGAATTGACCCCTCGATCTACATGCATTGTATAAACTTATAAGAGAATGCAAAACTAACACGAGAGATGCAACCTATGTTAAACCCTAATATGAAAGAGGTGGTAAAGAATGAAGTAGTAAAATTACTTGATGCAAGTAATCACACAACGAACCACAACCTTGTGGTGTATGTGTATTGATTATAGGAAATTAAACTCACATACAAGAAAATATCATTTTCCGTTATCATTCATTGATTAAATCTTAAAATGCTTAGCTGGACAGAGTTTTTACTATTTTCTTGATGAATATTTCGGTTATAATCAAGTAGCAATTGATCCAACAGATCAAGAAAATACCACATTTACTTGTCCTTACGGTATATTTGCATATAGAATAATGCCCTTTGGCTTATGCAATGCACTGGCAACATTTTAAAGATGTATGATGTCAATCTTTTTGGACATGATAGAAAAGTTCCTAGACGTATTCATGGACGAATTTTTGGTGTTCGGAGCTACTTTTGAAGATTGTCTAAAACATTTAGCACTCGTTGAATTAATATTAAGTTAGGAGAAGAGCCATTTTATGGTCCACCTATTCCTTCGCATATTATTTCAAAAAGAGGTGTAGAAGTTGATAAAGCTAAAGTTAAATTAATTTCTAATCTACCCCCTCCTACATTTGGTAAATAGATTCGATCATTCCTAGGTCACGCTAGGTTCTATAGATGATTTATTAAAGATTTTAGTAAAATATCTCGGCCGTTATGTAACCTCTTAGCTAAAGATGCAACTTTTGATTTCAATAACGAATGTCAAGAAGCTTTTGAGAAGTTGCGGAATTTATTTTCAATTGCCCCAATAATGCAACCACCTGATTGGTCTCTACCATTTGAATTAATGTGCGACGCATCTGACTATGCCATAGGAGCAATTTTAGGACAACGAAAGGATAAGTTGCCATATGTAGTATATTACGCGAGTAAAACACCTGCTGATGATCAAATTAATTACACTACTACTGAAAACGAATTGCTAGCTATAGTATTTGCCTTGGATAAATTTAGATCGTATCTATTAGGAAGAAAGGTAGTCATTTTCTCTGACCACGCAACTTTAAAATATTTATTAACAAAAGCAGATTCCAAACCCAAACTTATTAGTGGATTTTACTATTGCAAGAATTCGACATTGAAATACGCGATAAAAAGGGGATGAAAAATGTTGTAACAAACATTTTATCAAGAATAGTAGTTGAGTCAACAGTGGATAACATTTTTCTAATGGACTATTTTTTGGAAGTGCAATTATTTAGTATTGTGCATTAAAACTTAAGGGTCTGAGGAAAAGAACGAGATATAAGGAAAATGATTGGTACTTAGAACGTTTCATAGACATTAATACCGAATTGGGGTGCATGGATTCTATCGATCTGATAGAACCCACTTACGATAAAGATTAATAGAACTACGAACGTCGGGCCAATAACGTTAAACAGGGCCCCAAACGAGGGAGTTCAAGTTCTCTTTAATGGGTATGTATAAGTAGAATTTTCAATTTATTTGTTTTATGCTTAATTTTACATTACTAAGTATAAATATGAGCAAATGATGGAATCACGAGTAGTTCTTGCGAAGAATCTGTAGAAAATTGCAGAAATGAACTACCAAGTACTCGGTATAGTATCCATCGAGTACTCGATGGCTGAGCAGTCATAAAAATGGGACAGACCTGGGTATTCTCATTTTTCACTCCATTTTCTCTACCTAAAAGCTCTCATTTCTCAAAATTTGAATTTTTAGATGAGAGGTATAACTTGAAACATGTTTCGATCATCCCTTATCCATCATAACTACCTTGAATCAAGATAACGAAGGAACAATCTCTATTCAATTACATCTTCAAATCCTTGGAATTTCTTTTCCATCTTCACTTCATTTCTTTAAGTAATTTTTAAAAAAGGAGAAGGGAGAATCTTCCAAGCTAGGGTTCCTTGTGATCAATTGATTATTCCTATCTTGAAAAAGCTTGTAAGGGTAGAAGTGTGGGTATTAAACTCTATTATAATCTAAGCAACCATGGCTTCTTTAACTACCGCACTCTAGATGTTTGATAAAATGCTTAAGTATAGTCATGGCTCCAAAGAAGAAACCACGCATTTCCGCTTCTTCGAGTAAGAAACAAACTTCCCCTAATTCATCCAATTCATCATCCGACAAGGCCAAAAACGATGTTCCAATTAAGGAGATAGTCAAGAAATCTATTGAAAAAGGGTTTAATGTGGAAAGGATTATAAAGGTTGCGGATTTTGAGAATGATGAGATCGCATTATGGGGGATTAAGTGTATTAAGGAAAGGGATTTAGAGTAATATAATCAAATCACTATTGTATGAGTTTTGGCTCAATATGGTGGAAGTGGGCGACTAAGCGGACAAAATGATGGAACCAAAGGTTAAAGGGAAGATTATTCTTATCACGCTGTCATTTATTGGTAGAGCGTGGGGTATTCCACATGAGTACCCCGCACATCTTAAGGAAACACTTCTGGCATTACCCCAACCTTTCCCGAAAACTTATCTAATCATGGGACATATTACAAAAGGAAGGTTTAGGAATAGTCACAACTCATGTATGGCAAAGAAGCATTATGATACTATTATTCGATGTCAAACACACTAACAATGCCATATTAGTGAACGTTGCGAGATTTTTCAAAAAACATTATATGCCTTTACAAAATATCATTGGATTTCTATCCCGGATGTTATTTGGACAAATATCTATGAAGCCTAGGTCGACATGAGTAGTATTACCAAAGTTGATGCTTTATCATATATGGTTCCATTCCTGACCTTAGCCATGAAGTTAATGAAAGATAATAATATGCAGATAGAGATGCTAGGAAAGAATGAGTATAAACCAAAGTATTTTGAGATCTATAGTTCACATAGCATGGTATCTAAGCTTTGTAAGGAGAATGTGGAGAAAGTAGGAGAGAAAACGTAGATAAGTAATGAACAATATTTGACACTCATGGCGAATTAAGAAGGGATAATGAAGAAGTTGGAAAAGCTAACTGTAAAAGTCGATTTGTTGATAGGTATATACCCTGCATCCACTTCTCATCCACCACCACCACCACCACCACCACCACCTTCATCTAATTCTTAGAGTAGGATTTATATGTCAATCATGTGCCGACACAGATCTTTGATTGTAGATATTGCCTTAGGTCGTGCCATGAATCGTTATTTTGTACTTTTGTTTTTATTATTTTGAAATCGTTGTACTCCATTCCCAACATATTACAAAAGTAATGAAAATGGATATTTTGGTCTTTATTGATTAAATTATTTTAATTTTATTCATTTCTCAATCGTGTGGACATAATGGTATAAGTTTGGGAGGAGGATACGATTTTTCAAAATAATTTTTCAAAAATGTTTTTATAAAAATCTATCTTATATAAAAATATATACTTATATTTTAATAATTTTATATAATTATTTATGTATACTTTTTATTATATATATATATATATATTTATTCTATTTTAGTTAAAATATTTTTTAGCACAATGATAATTTTTTTAAATTTTAGTACAACATATATATATTTATATATATACTAACTTTATTTATGATATTATGTATAATTATATATACATATAGATATATTAAATAAAATTCTTAAAAATTAGAAAGTTCTGAAAAATTATAGTATAGGAACTACCAAGTACTCGGTAGCTTCCCCACCGAGTACTCGGTGGAACCTGGAACTTCAAAATTATCGAAAAATAACAATTTGATTTAATTATTTTATTTTCTTTTTAAAGTAGGATTTTGACTAACTTATTATAGTAATTTCGATTAATTTAAGTATTATTTACATTAATTAAAAAATAATTCTATACAAGTTTCCATAAATATGAAATCCTTTTTAACTATGGAAAATGCATTAAAGCTTGTTACCATTTTAAAACTTTCCAATTCAATGATTCCTATTCCATATTTTTGCTGTAAATTGAATCATTCCTCTCTTATAAGGGACTTGGTTTGAGATATATAAATATAGGGTTTCTCCTAATTATTCCTTCACAATTCACTTATCACCTTTTTAGAGTTCAATAGTAGGAAGTTATTCTTTAAGTAATCTATGGCGGTTCAGCGTGAAGATTCTTTGACTAATCGGGGAATTGTGTGTGAAAGTGTGTTTTATAAGGATGGGTATCCGGAGCCGGCAATAGTGAAGACAATGGCCATGCTACAAGAAAGACAATTAACACCATTAATCACTCCGGCCTCCGAAATTGTGTTTCCCGATGTTATTTGGGAGTTTGATCATAACATGCGCTTTTACAATATAAAGATGGTTTAATTCTTTGCACCATGGTACAAGGAGGAACGAGAAGTATTGAGATTACCCTCGAAGCGATTGATATGGCATGGGGAATACCGAATGAAACACCGTCTGAACTTGAAGGTAATTTTAAACCCTACCACAATCCGTATGACTCATTTTTTATATGGTAAAAGAGATTTGTGATGAAGAACCTTCTCGAATTCAGCCCTTTCACATACCAAGGGCTATGAGAGATCCCATACTTTGGTTTCTTAACACTTTACTTGCTAAGTAAGTTTATCCATCCACTAGAAAAGCCGAGTGTGGTTATGTTGCTATCACTACTCTTTATCGATTTAAGACCAAGTATTGGACCTCTATTCCTGAGATTATTTTTGAACACATGGCAAAACATTTGAGAGCATTAGTTCCTACACCATACGCATGGGCAAAAGATTTGAAGTTGTCATTCCCGTTCTTGATACAAGCCATGATAACTAAGCAATTAAGTTGCGACTTCACACCACCATTGGGAGCAAAGGCAATATTCGTTAAAGATTATGATCATTGGAAGTTTATGGACCTTTTTACCCATGAAGAGAAAAGTTTGTGGTGTAGTTTCCACCAATACCTATTTGAGGAGGAACGGTAGGCACAAAAGGAGAAGGAAATCGAGAAAGATAAAAGTGGCTAATAGTGGAATAGGAAGAATCTGTAGGATTGGGAATGGATGTATAATTCTCTAGTTCTAAGTTTTACTTGCTTTATTTGTTTTTACTTTCACCAAATCCGTTTAGGATTTGTTTTATCCATGTTTTACAATGAGTTTATTTTATTTTTTTGAAATTTTTATTTTATAGGATTGCAGGCCCTTAAGGCCAAATCATGAGTGCAATTATTAATAAAATTCCATTCCCTTGAAATTTTGTTCTTATTTTTAATATTTTGATTTATTAATTTATGATCTCTCTACTTGATATGATCTTGGGTATTGCATAGTGATTATTATTTTTGAAGAAATCATTCACAATAAGTTTTGGGGGAGATACATGCATTACAACGCAAGAAAATTGAAATTACACTTCAAGGGCAATAACAATTTCTCTCTTATTGTTTTTATATTCTTAGACCATGAGAACATGGTCTGCTTTAAGTTTGAAGGGGGGGGGGGGGGGGGGGGGGAAGAGGAATTAGTTATTTCCTATAATTTAAGGGAATGAAAATAATAAAAAAATTTAAAAATTTGAAATATTTTATTAAGTTCTTCATTCGAAATTTGTGATTAAGGTCAAGTATGAGTTGATTTGTGTACATGTTATGACTAGAAAGATATTATGTATGCAAATTCCCCACTCATGAGTATGTAATAGTTTGATTAAGTTGATTCTTAAGATGTGGTTCACATGAGTGAATAGATGAGTAAAATTGAAACCGAGAAGGATAGTTTTGACCTATAAGCATATGCACACGTTCTTTATGGGACAACTAGTTGAACTTTGATTATATAGTTGAAAAACATAGCTTTATAACCATGACAATGGGAGAATGGGAGTGTTATGAAGTATTATGAATGAATAGTATGGAGAAAATAACAAAAACAATTATGAAATAAATAAAAATGCAGAAAGAAGTATTTTGATCCAAAAAGGGGAGAAAACTGATGAGCATAAATTTCATAGAAGAAGCTCGGGCCTAGCTGGTTGGGACTAAAAATCCTCACTGGAAAGTCCGGAGACTTAGAAAGACAAAAAGGGATGAAGAAAAAATATATATATCTACATAGTTGATGTCATGGCAAAGTTTGATCAATGAAGTAGAAGAAGTGAGATTAGTCTACCATAGAGAATGTTCACGAAAACACGGAAGACTATGTGGATTGGCTGTAGAGATTAATGAGTTTATTTTACCACTGTGGAGGACCACCCTTTTGAATTTAATTTATGAAAATTGTTATTTATGAGTGTGTGGGGATAACTCTTATGCATTTTACTCTGACAACATTATAGCATTGCATGATTTAATGATTATTTGATTTTATGAGCATACAAGAATGAAGAATAAAAGAATTTATGGGTAGTATAGTTAACCCTCAGGAGACTTCACTCGTCCACTCGGTATTGTCGAGCGATTTATAAGGCTTCTTACACTTGCTAAGTGTAATTGTACACCTTCACGAAAGAAAATGTTAGTTAGTTGGTTAGATAGATAGTTTAATTAGTTAAAAAAACATAATCATCACGAATTTTGAAATTTTCATATTGAATTTATTGTTAAGGGACTAGCAATGTTGAAGTTTGGGGCTTTGATAGGAGCCGAATATCATACATTTAATGCTCCTATCTTTACAATGTTATGTCTATATTTATCATTATATTGTTGCTTTTATTCGATTTTAATGTTTTAAGACGTTTGAGGACAATGTTATGCAAAGTGAGTCTAATCCGGTGAATTAACGGGATTTGTGATTCAAGGATGTTCGAGAACTGAAACCATGGATAAAAGACCTATAAAAGACCAAAAATAAGTCAAGGATTTAAAATGAGTGAAGTGGAATGAAGTCGATAAGAGAAATGGAGCAAAGAAGACGAAATGTAAAAGTGCAAGGAGAAGAACTACCGAGTACTTGGTAGAGCCTTCATAGAGTACTCGGTAGAAGCGAAAGTGTGCGAACTTGCGCTCAACATAGAAGCCACCGAGTACTCGTTGGAATCTTCACCGAGTACTCAGTGAGACCAAAACAACAAACTTTGTCTCAGCAATTGTATAAGCACTGGTGGGACCCGTTTCGGCTAGACTCAACATGGAATAACTTATAGGCTATTTTGGACACAATATTGACCATATTTAGTGAGATTTAACATCATTCTTCAAGGAGTACAACGATACGATCCTGACTTAATGACGAAGCAATCTATTTACCAAATAAAGATGCATATTTTTCTACAAAAGAGAGGGGTCTCCATTCTGATTAAAGAGTTCTTAGAGGATGGAGTTTTTACATTGTGTTGAAGATTTATCAAAACATCATTAGAAGAATAACCATGGCGGATGTGTCTACATCAACAATGCAGACAACCATGATCATGAACAATTAAACCAGTATCTAGGGTTTTTAACAAAACCCTAGCCAAGTAATGTAGACTCTTTCTTATTTTAATTGTATAAGGGAAAACTAAAGGACACGTATGCGATGATTGTGTAGATGAGTGATTATGTTTGATTTATATAAGATTCTACATTTATTTTATGTCTTGTCTTAGCTTGAATGAATGTTTTATCTTGCACAAATTTGGTTATTCAATATGGGCTAGAACTCGGATGCTTAACACATCATTTTCTACAGAATAGTGGTCATTAACATGCAATCTAGGTATAGACAGTGTATGCTAAGAAAATATAATATATACATGCTTTTAATTTATGTATTAGGAGTAGGTAGAGTATACGCATGCACTAGTTATACTTATTCAAAGATGGGTTGTACTATGTTGGATGAATTATTCCTTTTTTGGGATTAGGCTTTGCCAATCCTTGCGATCCTATATTTGATTCACATATAATGGAATGCCCTTTACAATTGAATGATTAAGAGGATATATTATGCGGTTAGTGGTGGAGTTAAAAATACCCTAAATCTTTATCTCCACTGTTTTCAACCAAAATCAAAATCTATCTTTACTTTTATGTTATTTTATTTATTGTCAAAAGTAGTTATAGAAAACAAACAAACAAATTATCCTTCATATTTAGTTACGACAATTACAAATGAAGTAGTGTAATCATTAGTCTTTGTGGATACGATATACCCTGTCTCAATTATACTATATTACAATTGATTTGTGCACCTGCGATAGGGAAAACTAGGTCAACTTCAAGGGCTTATTTGCACAACTTATTATTATTATTTATTATCCCAGGCTAGTAGGTTAAATCTAATAAGGTTTGACCAACCGATCAAACAACTCTGTCCTGGTGACTTTGGATTGAGCTGCCCTATCAACTGGGGTCCATACCCCCTTATCCATCACACGAAGGGCCTTAGTGTCCCCAAAAATGACCTGATCCGTGCAGATCGGGGACCCATTGGAGAGTAAGATGTTAGGCTCCTATGGGATAATGGAGCTAGGAGGATCCTGACCCTGGGGAGGATCACTGGATGATGCCTCGGTAGTCTGGGTCCTGGCCCTTTTGTTACCTGCTCCTTCACCAGTTGAAGAACGGGGCCTGGTAGTTGAGACCCGGGGGGTGGAGGTGGAAGCTCAAAAGGGGTCGGATAAGCTGGGGGCCCTAGAGACGAAGGAGGGGCGGTAGAGATTGGTATAGCTGGAACTGGAGTGGACCCGGTGGGAGTGGAAGAATGTCTGGAGGTCAAGGGCTTCAGGGGAATCTCTATCTTGTCAACAACAACGCCCAAGTTAGATATCATCTCCAAATTTTTTGAAGTCAGAAGCGTAGAGGTAGATCTGACTTTGCTCCAGATCTTAGCTTTCAAGAGTTCAAAATTTTCTCTTATAAGGCCCGGGGGTGATCTCTCTCTCCTCATAGCCTAGAAATCTAAGCACGTACACCCCCCGATGATTGTCACATTACTCACAAAAACATCTGGCCTTATAAAGAGGACGGAATACAGGGAGGCTAATAGGCCCGAAGGCACTGGGGATTGGGTAAGGCTGAGAGAACGAGTAAGACTAGTTTCCACTCACTGTTACCATTCTTTCCTTCCACCCCTTATCAGACTTCTCCTTATTAGAACAAATACCCCTCCCCTGAAAAGGGAAGAGGTTGTACCTACCCTTGCTCTCTCTAGCTTTCTCAAAAAATAGAAAATGAGGAGGTCTGCTAGACCTAGGTTAAGGCCTAAGTCCCTATTGTACAGCAAAAACATGGCAAACTTTTTAAAGTAATTTGGATTAAGCTGAAGAGGGGCCAGTCCTAGCATGAATAGAACGTAGTGAAAGAAGGGATGAAAATGGAATTTTAGTATTTTAAGGTAGATTGCAGATAAGAGGATATTACTTGGTTAAAACCTTTCACTCTTTGAAAAATCCAAAATTTTGGGGTATGGGGCTAGATGAACGTCGTCGGGCACATCGGCCTTGTTCTTAAGACGTTTAACATCTACTACTGCTCTTAACTCCTCTTTCAGAGGGGCAACGATAAAAGGTGTATGAATAGAGGGGTCTACAGGACCCTTGTCTTCATCAGAATTTCCTTCCTCCTCACTTGGCAACTCAGGGTTGGCTGATGAGCTTGGATGATCAGGGTTGACTAAAAGGGTTGGGGGCAAGGGAGTCTCCAATTTGATAGATAAAGGGTTGTTACTAATGATCTCTGGGTCAGTACCAGATGACAGAACCACTTCACTCACTGACCTAGTGTCATCACTCCTTGACATTTTTACTACAGAAAGGTAGAAGAGATAGAGATAAAAAGGGAGGAGATAGAAAACTGAAAACAAGAAACAACAGACTTACGTAGAAGAGAGAGTAGGACATAAAATGTCAATGGGAAGATGAGATGGTTCTCCGATGATGCTCTCCTATGAAGAAATGCAGATTTCGGTAAGAGCAAAGGATGAAACAGAAGGAGAGATTGCTTTGAGAGGAAAATTTTCAAGTAAAATCTAAAAGCGTAAGTATGAAGTGGAAGGGTGCAATTTTATAGTGGAGCCGAAGTAGATCAGGAGTCATGTACGAATTCTGAAAGACATGCGCCGTTATTTCAGCCCCAAAGCTCGGAGATTAAGATAAGATGGGCATTTCATTTGAAATTTAAATGATTTCCCACCTACATGGCATTAATTGATCTACCATGTCATCATCAATTGTTAAATTAAATACAATACATGCAAGGGGCATGTTTCTATAAGGATGTATAGGTATATATCTATTTTCGATCATGGGCCCATAAAGCGAGTCATAAGCCCATAACCTTAGGGGCTTGTGTAAATTGTGCCATAAGGGTAAATGATGGGTTAGGCCCATTAGAAGTGTGTATAAAAAGGATATCGATCAAATCCCTTGAGAGTAAGATGAGATTGACTTTTATGATGGGTCAAGGCCCATTAGAAGTGTGTATAAAAATATAATGGAACAAGAAATAAAGTCCATTCATTGTGTTGTGTAATTTCTTGCATTTATAGTCAGAGATCTGGACTTCGGTTTGGTGGCTTTCGGGTGTCGAATCGTCACGAGATTTTGGAGATTCGATATTCTCGCCATGTACGATGATATAATCAAATTATGTACGAAACCATTGAGCGATTTGATGGGAATTTATGTTTTAGGTAAGGATGTTTTGTTAATTTTTCTTAAATTTGTTCCATTTCTTTAAACGGTTGCTAACGGGTTTCGACTATATGAAATAGGTCGACAAGGCGGTTGTTTCAGTCCGATCGAAAAATTATTTTAACACTTTAGTCGGTGGGTGATTAGAGCCAAATATAAAACATTTAAGGATTCTAATTATACGTTTTATATGGTGATAGGTGCTTTTATATGGTTTTCGTGTTTAAAATGTTTGAGGACTATGTTGTGCAATGCGAGTTAATTCGGTGAAACAAATAAATTCGTGCGTTCAAGATCCGAAACCAAGGATAAAAGACCTATAATAGACCAAAGATAAGTCAAGGATGAAATATAAGTGAAGTGGAATTAAGCCAAGAAGAGAAATAGAGCAAAGAAGACAAGTTATGAATATTTTTTGTGAAGAACTACCGATTACTCAGTAGGTTCTCCACCGAGTACCCGGTAAGCTGAGAAGCTGCGCCAAGGCATGGGATGGTCGCGCAAGTGTACGCTAGTGAAAAACCACCGAGTACTCAGTGGAATTCTCACCGAGTACTCTGTGAGCTAAAGTCTGCCAGAATTAATTCAGTAGACTATAATTAATCTAGCGTGGCCCGTTTCGACCAAAATCAATATGGGATGACTTCTAAACTATTTGGGAAATATTATTGACTATATTTGACCAGATTTAACATTATTCTTCCAAATATTACACTTATGGACAATCCTGACTTGATCGCAAAATAATCAACATGTTAAATAAAGACGTCTCTTTTTCTATAAAAGAGAAGGGTCTCCCCTATAGTTAGAGAATTATTATTATTTTAAATGGTAAGGAAAGTGTATTACAAAAATGGTCATAGGACCTGATGTGCAGTCAGGGTTGACAATAATATGTGTTAAAACAACCCCTTTATGACTACCTAGGTTTTACCTATTCGCAAACGCACGAGTCAATTGTAATATAAAAATGACTTAAATCTCCGGACAAAGTATGACTAGTACATGCAAACTATTTTACTCTAATATACTCCTACAACATGAAATTAAATCTAAAGCATGTCTATATCATCTCGTCGAGGCATGACCTGTGTTAACCTAGGGTTTCAAGTTTTAAGAACTATTCTGTAAAAAATCATGAATTAAGCATCCGAGTTCCAGCCCATAGTAAGTAACCATGATTGAGTAGAACAATATATTTATTCCATATAAGACAAAAATTTAGAATAAATATAGAATTCTGTATAAAAATCAAAATGATCACTTATCTACAACAATCATCACAGTATAGCTACAGTTTTCCCTCGTTACAATTGAAAACAAATAAAAAACTACATTACATGGCTAGGGTTTTGCTAGAAAACCCTAGATACCGGTTTAGCCATTCATGGTTGAAAGAGACTACACTATTGATGTAGAATCAGCCACCATGATTGTCTTCTCCGGTTTGCTAGGTCTGATATGTCGTATCCTCTTCAAAATATATATAACTCCAGAGACTGCTCGAAAATTTCAATGTGTGAAAAAACTCTCTCCAACTGATGTGAAGCTTGGTATTTATAAGCAAAGGCCGAGGGAAACCCTAAGGTTGCCCTTTTTGATAATTTCGCACACAACTGATCAAAACCCCTATACTCTGATATATATATATATATATATATATATGTGTGTGTGTGTGTATTCATGTTCCTTGAGGTGAGATGTCACGCCCCAAATTCCTAGGACTCCGAAACCCGAGCCTAAGAGTTAAGGGAGTGATTGCGGAAGTAAAAAGAAATGAAAACCAAGAGACATTCAGTCATCAAACACCCATAAAGGGTTGCAATGAATGCCCAGATACCATGCTGTCACGCTCCTAAAGGGTGACGCAAACCAAGCGACTACTAGAGTCAACAATAACAAAGAAGTACATGGAATAACAATAAGAATATACTCCATGCCAACCCGAATACTAAAAACACAAGAGTATCCTCAGATACCAACAGACACATTCCTAAATCCCTAAGACTCCTGAACAGGGACATCCAAGGAATCCAAGATGTGATCCTTAATACGAATGACCAACTAAGACATCATTAACCAAGAAAACACATGGGTTAATGATAGAAATGGTATATTCCATACCCAATGACTAATAAAACTAAGCAGCGGAATCTAACGAAAATCCGGCAGAGTTCCGTTTGTAAATGGAACATCCGGACAACAACCACAACACAAGAACCTGCCAATAGCAATTCAATAATCACAATAGCTTCCAAGCCCCACATTCATCAATCCTACTAGGGCCGAGATAATGGAAAGAAACCAAAACCCCTCCAAACCCTCTAATAATCAAAAGAGCCACAAATGCTCGAATAAGATACAGTAAAGCACCTAGCTGTGCAGATTAGATACAATAACCATCAGAAAGAATAAATACAGGAACTAAAGAATACATCAACAGGGATATGCCAACAGACTGGCTCCCAAAATAAAATACATTACAATCCCATAACAATGGGTAGAGAAACTAGAAGCGGATACCTATCGTCCCCAAACCCAGTCGTGCTGCAACCGTAACCGCATCACCCAACGCAACTCCAAAACCTGTAACAAGGAAACAAAAGAAAACTGCCGTTGCACTGCATCCTGCCCATAGCCGTATAATTCCTGCAACCTGGCGTGTGAATACCAGGGGGCAAGTGAAATACCCCTGTGAGCAAATAAGCTCAGTGGGAAAAGATATCCTAACTACCACATCCTCTGATAGTTTAGGTAAAGCTAAACCGTCTAATAAGATATAAATATAGCCCAACTAGTCCCATCCACGCAAACCCAAGTCAACACGCTCATATACTATCGTAAACGAGTATACATAAGTATATAGGGAATATATATATATATATATATATATATATATATATACACAACATGAGTCTCTAAAACTCGTACTCCAAGTACCCAACACCAGTAGTTTACACTACTCTCACCAACGTACACTAGGTACACAACAACCCAAGTCAAATCTAACAATCATCAATGCTCACCACGCTAACCACCAAATCCAACAGAGGGAAACACACTCACCTCTAATATCCACAGGAAACAAAATCCACCAATAGTACCAAGGAAGGCTCAAATCCTACACCCCGATAACACAGGAAGGAAAACACCCACGTCCTTGCGTACTAACACAACCATCCTCAATATATATATATATATATGTACAATATATATATATATATATACGACAAACCTCATCCCAGTCCTAGGGAAAATCTACCTCTCAAAGGCTAGATCACCTCAATCATATCTCTTACTCAATGCCATAAATCACATCATCACATTTACCTCATAACACTATCATCAATATATATATATATATATATATACAATATATATATAACAAACCTCAATTGCTATCTCCAACAACATTAATAAATCACCAACACTCTCACTAAGGATAAGAAAAACCACGTAAGAGCCAAGAACCCAAGCAAGGGAAAAGAAGTCCCAATGCTACACCAACAGATAACCGAGACACAATGTCAAGGTTAAGAATACCCAACCAAGGAAAGAACACCATGAATGAACCAGAAAGGAACACCACAAGTGGACAAGGGAACCAAAAGCGAATGGCCGAGTATGAAAGTAAATAAAAGAGGAATCCCAAGGATTTCCATAGTTTTTAAGAAAAAGGTTTTTAAAACTCAAACCATTTCATTCGGCATCCATGCCCCTAACAAGTGAAAAACCCCCAATCACCTAGATGGTGACATCAACAACCCAAAGAAAAGGAAAGGCAACACTATAAGTGTGCACTGAACAACACCTAGCCTCCTAACCGAGACTTAGAACGATCCGAAGAAAAGGTGAAACAAGAAACCACTTTTCAAAATACTACAAGTCGAGATTTTGAGAAAGAAGTCTCAAAATCTCAGAATCTCGAGACAAGTGATAAAATAGTTTTCTTTTTAGAAATCACACAGTAAAAATGACCGTCTTGCCCCCGGTCTCCGTCAGTCGCCATCACAGGCTTTTAAAAGTTGAAAATCATTTCAAAGAAGATCTCAAGATCATTTTATAAGTATTAAAACTGTTCGTTTATTCGGGGGTAGGCGAAAACGGGTTTTTCCTTTTAAATACAAAAGTTTACTTTCAAAACTTAGAAAACACCGTTTTCAAAATGACAGCCAAATAAGTGAAAACAACTCCACAGAATCAAATGACGACATCAGGAAAAGGTTCGGCACCACGCCGTAACCGACAACTCAAGAAATGACATGTAAGTCAAGGACTACGTACTGGCGTACAAAACACAGTACGAGGAATGCTTAGAGAAATTAACTAAGCACTAGAAACCACGCTACAGTACCCTAAGTACTTAATAGAACTCACCTCAACCATAACCTCTTCTCATCAATCAACATCTCACACAATCTCATCACCTGCCTTCTCTAAGGCCTCAATCCTTAATTGACACTAAAATTAATCTCGGACCTCAAATCTCTAACAAAGTCACATAGCCAGCCAAAATCACCAAACTACTAACCACAATCACAAGACTACTAACCAAAGTCACAAGACTACTAACCACAATCACATGGCTACTAACCATAATCACAAGGCTACTAACCATAATCACAAGACTGCTAACCACAATCACAAGGCTACTAACCATAGTTACAAGGCTACTAACCATAATCACAAGGCTACTAACCACAATTACAAAACTATTAACCACATTCTCTAAGGCATTACTCCACCTCAACTCAACCTCAATTCTACAATCCATCTCTAACTTCAACTAACCACAGAAGTCACCAGACCAATATGTTGGCCTTGAAATTTATTCTCGGACAATAAATCCTATTTTGATATTAACAAAATATTTAAAGCGTGTTTAATACTAATGAATTATCAAGTTCATCTTTTCAGCAAAAGACAGGTGAACGACTCGGAAAACAAACACGGAAAGAAAATGACTCGGAAAGCAAGCTCGGAAAGAAAGATTGAATAAAAGCGAAAAGCCGTGAAAGAAATTGAAGCGCGAAAATGGAAAATCAAATAATTCAACGGCGAAGGTGAAAGTGGAAGACTCAAGACTTCGGGTAGATAGGTCGGGGAGCGATCATTGTAACAAGGTAATTTTATGCGTCGATTTTATCGTATAAGCTCAAGTATAAAATGAACCGAACTCAAATGAAATGAAAAACGCTTTACCAAACTTAAACGGAAAGAAAAATATTTTTATTAAATGTTTTTCTTGTTATAGTCGACTAGAATCACCCTGTGTATTTTCTAGTAGTCGACTATTTCAACTAGTAGCTATTGGTTTTTCATCCACATCAAAAGAGTCGACTGAAACAAGCTTGAGTCGACTAGACTACTCATTGTAGTCGACTAGAACTCATTCTAGTCGACTAGAACTCAATCTAGTCGACTAGATGGTCCATTGTAGTCGACTACAATAGAGAAGTAGTCGACTAGAAGTTGCTTAAAATCTGCAGATTTTCAGAAAACAATTCCCATGTTTTGTGGATCGTGTTTAATGGTGTTCAAACGACTCTTGTCTTTCAAATACTATAATCACTATTCAAAACCCTAATGCAATGCTATATATAGAATGAGATGTGTATATTGAAGATGAAGAGATTGAAAAACAAAAGAGAAAGAAAAGGAAGAAAAACTCTCAAAATTCTGCATAAATTTTCTCTACAAAAGCCATTGAAACCAAGCTTTGAAAATCTGATTTTCTTCAAGTTTCTTTGAAAATCAAAACCTCTAGTATCTCTTCTTATTCTCCAAATATCATTCATTGATTATATCATTTGAGAATACATTTCTAGAGCTATTATAAAATCACCAAAAACACTTGAGCTTATATTGATTTATCTTCCATAAAAACCTTTGGGTTTTTAGTGTTTTTGTTCATGAGTGATTTTATTGATTACATACGAATTTGTAATCTCGGAAAAGTGAAGTCCACCGATTGTTCAAGAGAGGGTTGTTCCCTTGATTGAGAGACAAGCTCGAGAGGCTTGTGTTGTAAAGGTTTGCCATTCCACCTGTGAAGGAAGGGCCATAGTGAAAGGATCGGGAAAAGTCTCAAGAAGGGGTTCTTGAGCCGAGGAGTAGGAGTTACCGAACCTCGAAAAATCACGGTGTCAATCTCTCTATCTCTCTCTCCTTATTTCATTAACTTGCATGATATATTTACTTGAATATCTTGTATGCTAATTAGTCTTGTGATTAGTTGTTAGATAAATTGAATTGAATTTATTCATTTGACTATTGAAGAAATTGAGTATTGATTATATATTGTTCCAATTTCGAAAAGGAGTAGAAATATTTTGAACACCCTATTCACCCCCCCCCCCCCTCTAGGGTTATTTAGTGACTAACAATTGGTATCAGAGCCTAATCTCTATTTTTTGGACTTAACCGTCTTAGAGAACGATCATGGCCTCACATTTAGTCACTCACGTTGAAGGACAATCTATTATTAGACCCCCTTGGTTTGATGGTTCAAACTATAGCTATTGGAAGACTAGAATGGTAGACTTTCTTCAAGCTATTGATTTTCATATTTGGCAAGTTATTGTTGATGGACCTTTCACTATAACAAAAATAGTAAATGGAAAAACTTTCCCCAAATTGCCCAACGAATGGGATAATGATGAACGTAGGCTTATGTCATTTAATGCTAAAGCTAAGGTGAATATAAATTGTGCCTTAAGTCCAAACGAATTTAATCGTGTCTCTACTTGCTCCACTGCAAAAGAAATGTGGGATAAACTTGAAGTAACTTATGAAGTTACTACTCAAGTTAGAGAATCTAAAATTGATATACTTATGCATGAATATGAATTATTTGCCATGAAGGAAGATGAAAATATTAATTCTATGATGTCTCGTTTCACTAACATTTTGAATGGACTAAAGCATCTTGGTAGAATTGTTCCTAGATCCGATGCGTCACGCAAAGTGCTTAGAAGTCTTCCGGCTAAATGGGATGCAAAGGTAACGGCAATCAAAGAAGCTCATGATCTCAACAACATGAGTCTTGATGAGATTTTCGGCTCTCTACTCACTTGGGAAATCACATTGAAATCTCGTGAAGATGACATCAAGCCAAGAAAAGGTATAGCTTTGCAAGCCTCTACCAAAAATGAAGCCATTGAGCCGAATGAAGAAGAAGTGGATGAGGACATTGCTTTGCTCACTCAAGAATTCAAGAAATATCTTCAAAGAAAGAAAGCCAATGGTGGAAAATTCATGAGGAGAATCGAATCAAAAGGCGAGCCTAAGAAAAGGGAACCTCCAACGTGTTTCAATTGTGGAAAGTCGGGACACTACAAAAGTGATTGCTTCAAGCTCGAAAAGGAGAACGAGAAAAGACCAAGCAAGATGGCTATGAATGCCACATGGGATGACTACGACTCATGTAACTCGGACGAGGAGGAAAATGGTGAAAAAATGGCAAACCCTTGTTTCACGGCAAATGAAGAAGAGGTACATTTAAATTCACATTCATTAGATAAAGATAAATTGTCATATGATGAACTTCTCTCTTCTTATGATGAATTACAAGATGTATTTGAAGAATTGCATGATGGATTTGAAAAGTTAGCTAGAAAATATATTCTTCTTAAGAAAGCTAAATCTTCATGTAGCTCTATTACTTCAAACTTAGAAGTTTCAAGCAATGACAAAAGCATAGAGCTAGAAAAGGAAAACAATCGGTTAAAAAATACTATAGATGATCAAATAAATGTCTTAGCTAAATTTACAAAAGGAAAGGAAAACCTTAGCATTATGTTGGGAAGACAAAGAGGATCATTTGATAAATGTGGTCTAGGGTATGATGTTTTTGACAAAGATGCAATTATCTTGAAAAAGAGGAAATCATTAAGGCATACATTTACAAGACAATCATCTCATGCATCCTCAAATGATTATAAGCATGTTACATGTTATTATTGCAAGAAAAAGGGACATAAAGCAAATGCATGTTTACTTAGGAAGAAGAAAGTGATAACAAAAATGATTTGGGTTCCAAAAGGAACCATTGCATGCTTGCATAGAAAGGAAAATGTTGTACCAAAAATGATTTGGGTTCCAAAAGGAACCATTGCATCTGTCTCTAACCCTAGTGGACCCAAGATAAATTGGGTACCAACAAATGTTACTTAAATTTGTTTTGTAGGTATGCTTGAAGTCTGCCTTAAAGGAAATGGCTTATTGGTAGTGGATGCTCAAGGCATATGATGGGAGACTAATCAAAATACATTTCTCTAAAAACTTATGAAGTAGGAAACGTAACTTTTGGAGACAACTCTAAAGGCAAAATTATAAGGATTGACTCAATTGGTATATCTTCCACTCTTTATAGATAGCGTGTTTTTGGTTGATGGTTTGAAGCATAACTTATTTAGCATTAGTCAAATTGTGTGACAATGACTATGATGTTTTTTTTAGGACCAATGCATGCTTAGTTAAGAAAGATGGGAATCAATTGTCAAATGCTAAAAGAAACGAAAATTTATACTATGTTGCTTTGAGAATGTTTTCATTGATTGATAAATGATCATTATTCATGTATCACATTCTTTTGTTTCTTGAAATTGCATAAGAAAAATGTCACATTGATTTAGAGTGAAATTATTTCGAAAGGGTGACTCTTATGGAAATATCTTTTCATTGTACTTTCATATGTTCAAAGAATTTTGAAATTAAATGAATCTTCCTATGTGCTATAGCTTTACAAATCTTGAAAAAGGGCATATAATTTATTTTTGCTAATCAAGGGAAGTTATATTGGTTTTCTTGTCAATTCTTGATGATTGAACATGAATAATTCATATGGTTGTTTACTATGATTCATATATGAAATGGAGTCTCATTCCATTACTAATTTCATATTTGGTTCATTGACTTGATAATTAACCATGATCATATCTTACCATTTTGAATTGACAAATGCACTTCATGATAATGTTCTTAAATGATAAATTCAATTGAAGCATAATGGTTGTTGAAGATCATTCATTTTGTGTTAATATGCTTATAATGAATTATGACTAAAAATGTGCTAACACAAATGGACCCTAGAGCAAAAAGGGTACTAAAGAAAACCACTTGAGTGTGTCTTGTAGGTGTGGATTGATTCCTTACTCAAGATCAATTGATTCTTCAATTGTGATGCTATAACTCAAAAGGGGAGATGAAATTAAGGTTTCTCACAAAATGAGTGGACATTACAAATCATCTACAAGCAACTCTATGTAAAATGGGTAAAGCTAGCATCATGGTACACATTTTCTATCCTCAATTACTAATGTGCTTTCATTGATGAGATTATACATGACATACATATGCTCATTCAAGTATGTTGAATCGTTATTGATATGTCATGGAATAAACTTGATGATTGGTAATAAGAGTGATTGGCTACTTGGTGCATACAATTGACTATGCTTTTGATGAATACTTGATAGTAGCTTGCTTTGAATTGACTTGGATATATGAAAGAAAGTCTTGATCATGCATGATTTCTAAAGAATATAGTCATGACCATCTCTAGACCATCAAAGCTATTTCACTTGATTATTGGTTGATTACTTGAGTAGCTATGTCTTATTTTTGTTCATGGGCCTTCATGATTTTAGTGCTTTATCTAAATTCTCTTGACATGACATATTGCACATTTATTTGAGGTGTTTAATTTTGAAGAGAAATTTGGACGGACTTGGAATATATGTTTAATCAAATATATCCTCACTAGTAAACTTCAAGAGAGCATAATTTCTTTGAATGATCTATCTAATGCAAATGAGGATAAGGAATATGTGATGAAATTCTATGCGATTAAATGATTCATCATCCTCTATTATATATCTTCTTGGTAATCATCCTAGAGGGATTTGCATAAAGATTTTCATAAAAATGATTTTCATGATAATTAGCCTTTGTTGTTTCAAATTGAAATCTTGGTTGAAGCTATTTAATATATGCTTGGATCTTTATTATGTAAAGGAACTATAGGTTTCTCTTTGAAGGTAGCATGTTGAAAAGATGGAGATTTTGTGCTCAAATGTTGCTATCTTGAATGTTTATTGGAAAAACATGATTCATGAGTTTTATGTGCACATATCATGAAAGACATACGTTTTTATTGTTCTTGCATTATTATGATTTTCTCAATGATATATAATATTTTCTATATCTTAAACTTTGATATCATTATCATACATGCATACTCTTGTATATCTTATAATGTATATTAATGTTGCATTCTATGTCTAATAATGGTGACCCAAGGTTTTGACCGTTATTATTCCAAGATCTTAACCAAGAAGGATATAGATTTTTCTTTGCACATATGAATGAAATTAAAATTCTAAAAATGCCACATGCCTCTTTGCATGAAATGTTTTTATCTAATGCATTCCTATATGAAAATTTTTCATGAAGTGATTCACAATGCTTTGAAATGTATTAGTTCTAGAAAATGGGTTTAAAACTATCATAAGCCGTATTTTTTTTGAAAAATGATCCAAGAGGGTGTTTTGAATGGCTTTAAGTGATTTTCTTATGGATGAAGGATATTTTAGAACCTATTGATAAACATTCTTTTTGTTGTTTATCATTTATAACTTGTCACAAATTTGGTTATAAGATTCATTGGAGTATTATGTTTACCAATTTTTGATGTGTTGTGTAAAGACGTTTATCACAAACATGCAATCTATTTCAAAATGAGCATGATAGATAAATTTATTTTCCTCTTGGGAAAAATACATTTAAGTGTCATGACATAATTTCAAATACTTTTTGACACTTCGGTTTTGGGATTATATGGTTTCCTTGGTTGACTACTCTTGGACTTAGATGTTTAGTAACATAATTAAGCCTAAATTATATGTTATCTTGGTTCATCTCTTATTATTTTAGATAAACATTTTTACCATATATATAAGAGATATATCTTGTGTTTCTAGCACTTGTGAAGATTACATATCTTTGCCATTACATTAAAAGTTTTCAAAGACATGCACTTATGAGAAATGAGATCACCTTCATGATTATAATTTTCTTCGTCAATATTCTCACAAAGTTTATCCAAAAGAACTCATTGTGTAAAATTTTATAAAGATATGGAAATGCCTTTGAACATTAGTGTGTTAGCATTTGTCTTGTGTATTTTTCACTTGCTTATTTTAGAATATTATTTTTTTAGTCATCATCATGATTTTTACTCTATTCACATTACATGTTATGATTAGATGTTGCATATGTGTTTATTTATTTTCACGTGATTAAGATGAAGGTGTTGTTGACTTATTCTTAAGTGCTCATATATGATTTTAAGTGAATTTTCATACATGACTATGTGAGTTTAAATGATCTAGTGTTTGAGTGCTCTTTGTTTACATATAGTATGTTGAATACTTATGGTTTGAGCTTTAATTCAAACACACATACTTGAACATTAAGTCACTTTTCATTTGAGTCATCAACTTGATATTTGTATTTGATTTATGAAAATCTATGTTGACCATATATCCTATTTGTCTATGAAAATCAAGCAAATGGTTTAGTCATCATTGATGACATGTGCTAACATGTCCTCGTTGCCTTCATGAATGCAAAGTTATGTTTGTAATTTGATAATCATCTTAAGCATATTCATGAAATGTGTGGACATTATGAGATTGTATTACTTCGAATGATATATTATATGATCACAATTCATTTATGCAACTTGATTCTCTTCTTGTACTTGATTGTATTTACTCTTTTTAATGATGTCAAAGAAGGAGAAAATTAGTTGATGAGTATATGTTGTATGCACATTCTTAGGGGGAGCTTTGCTCCTTGGTGATAGGGGAAGAAATACCAAACTTTATACATATGACTATGTGCTTATTTTCAATCATGTGCCCTTTGCATGCGTTTTTACAAGCGTTATTTGTATGTCAAAGAATCCTTGTCATCATTCACGAACTAAGCATATCGAGATTAGGCACCATTTCTTATGTGATCAAATTGCAAAAATAGACGTTGTATTGGTTTTTATTAACACGAAAAATCAATTAGCGGACATTTTCACAAAGCCTTTTTCCGGAGGATTCTCTTTCAAAATTCGTAGAGAAATTGGGTTGGCTTTGGGCGTTGATGTATTAGCATGATAAATTCTTTATTCAAACGTCATTTCCCACCTTTTTATGTTGCCAAAGGGGGAGAAGTAAGTTGCTTTCATGTATCGTGTTTTCGTGTATGGAAGTCATGTTTATGTGTGCCTCCATGCTAGTGTATGAAATTGCCAAAATATATTTACTAAGGGGGAGCATGTAATGCATACATTGAGGGGGAGGATCACTTGATACTTCACCATTTACACGTAAACACGAAATGTTTTGTCAACATCAAAAAGGGAGAGATTGTTGGCCTTGAAATTTATTCTCGGACAATAAATCCTATTTTGATATTAACAAAACATTTAAAGCGTATTTAATACTAATGAATTATCAAGTTCATCTTTTCAGCAAAAGACAGGTGAACGACTCGGAAAACAAACACGGAAAGAAAACGACTCGGAAAGCAAGCTCGGAAAGAAAGATTGAATAAAAGCGAAAAGCCGTGAAAGAAATTGAAGCGCGAAAATGGAAAATCAAATAATTCAACGGCGAAGGTGAAAGTGGAAGACTCAAGACTTGGGGTAGATAGGTCGGGGAGCGATCATTGTAACAAGGTAATTTTATGCGTCGATTTTATCGTATAAGCTCAAGTATAAAATGAACCGAACTCAAATGAAATGAAAAACGCTTTACCAAACTTAAACGGAAAGAAAAATATTTTTATTAAATGTTTTTCTTGTTATAGTCGACTAGAATCACCCTGTGTATTTTCTAGTAGTCGACTATTTCAACCAGTAGTTATTGGTTTTTCATCCACATCAAAAGAGTCGACTGAAACAAGCTTGAGTCGACTAGACTACTCATTGTAGTCGACTAGAACTCATTCTAGTCGACTAGATGGTCCAAAGTAGTGGACTAGAACTCAATCTAGTCGACTAGATGGTCCATTGTAGTCGACTACAATAGAGAAGTAGTCGACTAGAAGTTGCTTAAAATCTGCAGATTTTCAGAAAACAATTCCCATGTTTTGTGGATCGTGTTTAATGGTGTTCAAACGGCTCTTGTCTTTCAAATACTATAATCACTCTTCAAAACCCTAATGCAATGCTATATATAGAATGAGATGTGTATATTGAAGATGAAGAGATTGAAAAACAAAAGAGAAAGAAAAGGAAGAAAAGCTCTCAAAATTCTGCATAAATTTTCTCTACAAAAGCCATTGAAACCAAGCTTTGAAAATCTGATTTTCTTCAAGTTTCTTTGAAAATCAAAACCTCTAGTATCTCTTCTTATTCTCCAAATATCATTCATTGATTATATCCTTTGAGAATACATTTCTAGAGCTATTATAAAATCACCAAAAACACTTGAGCTTATATTGATTTATCTTCCATAAAAACCTTTGGGTTTTTAGTGTTTTTGTTCATGAGTGATTTTATTGATTACATACGAATTTGTAATCTCGGACAAGTGAAGTCCACCGATTGTTCAAGAGAGGGTTGTTCTCTTGACTGAGAGACAAGCTCGAGAGGCTTGTGTTGTAAAGGTTTGCCATTCCACCTGTGAAGGAAGGGCCATAGTGAAAGGATCGGGAAAAGTCTCAAGAAGGGGTTCTTGAGCCGAGGAGTAGGAGTTACCGAACCTCGAAAAATCACGGTGTCAATCTCTCTATCTCTCTCTCCTTATTTCATTAACTTGCATGATATATTTACTTGAATATCTTGTATGCTAATTAGTCTTGTGATTAGTTGTTAGATAAATTGAATTGAATTTATTCATTTGACTATTGAAGAAATTGAGTATTGATTATATATTGTTCCAATTTTGAAAAGGAGTAGAAATATTTTGAACACCCTATTCACCCCCCCCCCCCCCCCCCTCTAGGGTTATTTAGTGACTAACACAATATACTTAACATACCCTACGGGCACAAAAGTATACAACACAAGTATAAGGATATACGCCTCATTTATACTTTAATAATTACTGCTTTTAAATTCCCGTTTTCACATTTATCACTTCCAACTGAGCATTTTATAAAATGAATTCATTTTGCATATTCATAAATAATCATGCTCCACATATATATTTATATACATATCAATAAATCACATGCTGATATGCAACGCACCGTACTCACAGACCGCCTGTGGTACACACACACAAAAACACACCCTACCAAAGGGTCCTGGATCATTCTCCACCATTCCCCTAAGTCTGCAGGCTCACTAGGGTATGTGGACTCATCGACCCGTACATCCCAAGTGCTTTTGACACTTACACTTTTAATCGGGAAGATGTTCTCCACGACCTAGTCGCGCACTAGGGCCTTGGACTATATGTCCTCCCCATATCGTCTGCATTTCTCAACTTTTTAGTTCTGTGGGAGCAAGAAGCACCCCCTGGCCAGTTGTTTCGACGATCCAAACACAAACGTCTACCCGTGCACCACGTGCACAAAGGAAGTAGACCACACCAAATAAATCTCTCTGTAAATGGTGAAATCATGCAATACATGCACCAACACCCATGTCTCACAATACATGGTGTACACAAATAAATCATGTCCAACATAAATATGTCATGCATCATATTTATGAAAATACCCACATGGTAATATCAATATAAATCTCAAATCTCTGTACATGCTTTTAAAAATATATTAAAGCATTTAGATCACATGTAAATAATTTCATATACCATTCATATTCTCCAAAAATATATTTTCTTTAATTCTTTAGAAAATATCTCATTTTCAATTAATATGCCTTTTTAAAATAATTTAAACAATTATTTCACATATTCCAAAAGGAACCTAGCACATCGTCTAAGCTTTACGAATCTCTACTAACCCATTTAAATTCGTAAGGGGTTCCTAAGCCGTCCATTCTTATTTAATTTAAATAAGAATATTATTTAATCATGTAGGAATAATTTAATAAATTTTTCTTAAATTAATTTCTTAGTCCCATTCTAATCCTAAACAATTTATAGATATTTAAACTAGCAATTTAATATATCTATAATAAATTAAATAAGGGTTTTGCACCCCTAAACTACTTCAATAATGCGGAGTGAGAAATATAATTTCCCACCTAATTTATACGTTACCGAACAGTCCGAACAGCACAGTACCGGCGCCCGAATATGAAGTCCGCCGACCAAAATCGTCCAAAAACTATTTCGAATATATCGAAATGTCCGTCTCGACAACCTATACAATATATATGAAGCTCATTAATAATCGGTTAATTAATTGGGTTAAATCTAAAATACCCCAAACGAAATCTATAACCTATAAATGCGATTTACGGGCAAATCATTCATCCTAAATTCACGAATTTAATATATAACGAATACGACGTAGGTACGAAACTACTCACCGAAAATCGGCTCAAACCGATCACCGGAAGGTCGCCGAAAAATTGGCCGAAGCCCAGCCGAACACGCCCCTATCCACGCGCTGCTACACGAACCAGTGCGCCTCCCGTTCCGGCGACTCACGCCGCCCGTGCCGCCGCCTCTCGCCACCAGCGCCGCCGCCGTCCACAGCCCAGCAGCCCCTCGCCGTCGCTGCTCCCAACCAGCTGCAACCGCCGGTCATCCCTCAGCCAACTTTGCTCTTCCTCTCTCGCTCTCTCTCTCTCGCCTGACCGGCGACCATGGAGGTGGAGGAAGGTGGTTCAGTCGTTCGCCTGTGGAGAAGGAGAGGAGCAGATCGTCTGATGGCGTGTAGAGAAGAGAATGAGAGTAGTTGGTCTGTTGTAGCGTGTACATATATACATATATATGTACTAATTGCACAACTAACCCCCAACTTCTCTATAATCGCAAAATGAACCCCACTTCATTATATATATATATAATTAAATATATATATATATAATAAATCCCAATTTACATGGACCAACCCCCAAGTGTAATTTAGGTAACTGGAAATTACACGGGACACCAATTTACTAAATTAGTCCGAAAGAATTATACCGGTTTAGAAATCCAACAACCGGAACACCGAGAAAGTAATTTAATACTCTTCACCCCGGATCCGTAAAAGTACTAACACCATAATCGAAATAATCGAAACGATACCGTGCAATTGACAACAAGAATTCGCGTACTCGTCAAAAAGAAACCGTAAAGTCATCCAGTCGACTTTAAAACTAAACGCGAAAAATTTACAAGTATCAATTACCAAGAATAAATAATGAGTCATGAACAAGTGACATCATTACCGAAATTAAATCAGAATTAATTTCAGTAAAAAGAATAATAACACGGGGTGTTACATGAGAAGTCGCAGCCGCCACAAGAGAGAATAAGTTGGGGCTCTTTTGCCTTTATGTAAATTTTCCCTACCAGACTCCTATGCTTGAAGCATAGGAGTTACTACGCTTGACGCGTAGCTCTGCCTACGCTTAAAGTGTAGACACATGCGTATTTTATTTGGGATGCGTAGTTTTAGCACTTTCCAACCACTTTTAGCTACTGTATGCGTAGCAAAACCCCCGGAACCAACTTTTCTTGGGAATAGTATCATTTGAACCCCCTTGACTTTCTTGTCATGATTCTTGAAGTCGCAGCTCAAAAAAATGACGTTCTACACTTCGGGAGCCACTTTTCTCTTGAAAACACCTCTTAAGCTCTCATATTGGATAGAAATGAACTTGTCTTTCGTTAATTCACCAAAGTTAGCTTTTTTTCTTCATTAAGCTTCTGAAACATGCTTAAACACACAAACAACAAAAAATATCAAATAACGGAATGAAAAGACGTAACAAATGTAAGATAAGGGCTTAAAATGGACAATATTGAGCACATATCACACCCCCAATGTAACACCCCGTGTGATTATCCTTTTTACTGAAATTATTTTTGATTTAATTTCGGTAATGACGTCACTTGTTCTTGACGTATTATTTATTCTTGGTATATGATACCTGTAAATTTTTCGCGTTTAGTTTTAAAGTCGACTGTACGACACTACGTGAATTCTTATTCTCGACTACGCGATATCGTTTGACATTTAATGATTAGTGTTTCGATTGAATGACAACGCGTTTTAATTGGATCGGGCGTTTAGTGTTCCGACGTTTGGGTTTCTAACCCGGTATAATTAATTGGACGTCCCGTTATTATTTCGGGCTTACGAGATTATGTTTGGACGTCCCCGATAATTATTGGGATTCACTGTATATATATATATTTAATTATAATTATATATATAGTGTTGGGGTTGTTTCGCAATTATGGACATTTAGAAGGTTGCTTTTGCAATTAGGTTATATATATCTATACATGTGTACGCAACAAACCAATCCTGTGCATCTCCTTCTCCACGACAACACCTCTGCTTCACGCCTCGTCTCCATCACACGGCGACTTCATCTTCTCCATGGGCGGCGGCCACCATGGTTGCCGGCAGAGAGAGAGAGAGAGAAAGTCGGCTGGAGAGAGAGAGAGCTCGGGCTGGTTGCCATGGAAGACGCGGCTGGAGCAGGGCTGGGCGGCGGTTCGCGGTGGTCGGTGACGGCAGGGCGGCGTCTTGCAGTGGTGGCGTCCTGACCTGGAGGAGGCGGCGCAGGGCGGCACCGGTGGTGGCGCAAGGGACGGCCAGCGCAGTGACGCGTGTGAGTAGGGGCGACTCCTGCCAGGCTTCGGCCATTTTTTTGGCGACCTTCCGGTGATCGGTTTGAGCCGATTTTTGGTGAGTATCTCCGTATATACATGGTATTCGTCATATATTAATTTAGTGAATTTAGGATGAATGGTTTGCCCGAAAATCGCATTTATAGGTTATAGTTTTCGTTTGGGTTAATTTAGATTTAACCAAATTAATTAACCTAATACTAATGGGCTTCGTATATATCGTATAGGTTGTCGAGACGGACATTTCGATATATTCAAAATATTTTTCGGACGACTTTGGTCGACGGGCGTCATATTCGGGCGCCGGTACTGTTCACGGTGGACCCGAAACGGTTGTTCTGTAAGCGTATTTCAGGTGGGAAATTATTTTTGTCACTCCACATTATTGAAGCAGTTTAGGGGTGCAAACCCTTATTTAATTTAATATAGATATATTAAATTGTTAATTTAATTATCTATAATTTGCTTAGAATCGGAATTGGACTTAGAGATTAATTTAAGAAAATTTATTAAATTAATTCCTATGAGATTAATTAAATTATTATTTAAATTGAATAAGAATAGATGACTTAGAATTTTCCTTGAGAATTAAATGGACTAGTGTATATGTGGACGTAAGGGGCGCGAATACTTAGACGCTATGCTAGGTTCCCTTACGATACGTGAATTAATTGCTTTAATTTATTTTAAAGGCATGATAAGAGAAATTGAAATATTTTCTAAATAATTAAGGAAAATATATTTGTGAAAACATGAATTGTATATGAATTTGTTTTCATATGATTTAAATGCTTTATTGTATTTTAAAGCATGCAAGGAGATTTTTTTGAGATTTATGTTGACATTACCATGTGGGTAATTGCTTAAATATGATGCACTATATATTTATGCTGAGTACAGGGGTATGTATCCTGTAGGGACGGTTTTGTGTCGGATTGTATCCGTTAACCTGTGATGGGCGCCGTGTGAATTATATGTGGATATTGTATATAAATATGATGCATTACATATTTATATTGAGGCATGATTGTCATTTGGACCTGGATGCGTATTGAGAATATCATGTAGTGTCAAATCATGGAATTGGTATATGTGGGTTGTGAAATCATGTGGGGTGTCTTTATGTCGAATCGTCGCAACAACTGGCCAGGGGGTGTTCTCATCCTACAGAATAATGAGCTGTGAATGGGGTATAGGGTGAGTCGTCTCATTCTCGAAGTTGCGGGTCGTCTCGTGCATTCGTGTTAACGAATCTTTGGTCACGGGTCGTCTCGTGCAAACCGTCTTCCTTGTTGAAGTGAGAAGTTTCAAAATCACTTGGGAAGTACCGGTGCGACCCTCTGTTAGCTCATATTTATGGGTAGAGTGCGTATTCGTTAACCTATGATTGGGCAAAGTGTGGTGTTGAGTCACATTGTATATGCATGGCATTTATGTGATTTCATTTGACATGTATACGTGATATTATTACATGTGATGTTGGAGCAGGTTTAATATGTGTTATTATTGCCTGTTGGATTTTGGAGCATGTTATGTATGAATATTGTGAAATTAAATTCGTATCCTTATAAAATGCTCAGTTGAAAATGATAAATGCGAAAACATGAATTAAATGAGAAAATTGTTAAAGTATAAATGAAAAGTGTATCTTTATACTTGTGATTATTTACCTTGTGCCCTTGGGGGAGGTTAGGTATATTGGCATAGTGACCTATGTGGTTAGGGATTGATTGAGTATCATTTGTGATTTGAGGCCTTAGAGAAGGCGGTGATAGTTTTGTGGTTTCGGTTGGTTGCATATTACTGACCCTAGATGTTTCTTTCCCACTTAGGGGGAGGTATCCTTTATCGTGCTATTGAGGTTTGAGTACGGTTAGAATTGGTTGTGATTGAACCTGTCTAGTTGAGTGGAAATGGTCTATTGATTCTGTTAATTATCAATTGTGAAATTGAGGTCATAATGAATTGGAAGAGGTATTGATTGATACTAGTTATTCCCGTGGTATCGGCTACTAGTTTTCCCTTTTCGTGATATTAGGGGTTTAAGTGATTTTATTAAGTACTTGGGGTACTGTGGTGTCGTAGCGTTGTTTCTAGTGCTTAGTTCATTCCCCTAAGCATTTCTTTTACTGTACTCTGTATACTAGTACATGTCTTTGACTTACACGTCATTCCTTGAGTTGTCGGTTACGGCGTGGTGCCGAACCTTTTCCAGGTGTTGTCATTTGATTTCGTGAGGTTGGGAACGGATAGTTGTGTTCCGTGAACCCAATGTAGTACTCTTCCTTCCTTGTCCTCTTGGACATTATAGGAATTCGTGGAGTTGTGTTTACCCTCATTTGGCTGTCCTTCGGAAATGGTGTTTTCTAAATTCTTTGTATTTAAAAGGAAAAACCCGTTTTCGCCTACCCCGTAGCAACTAAAAGTTTTAGTACTTGTAAAATGATCTTAGGATCTTCTTTAAAAAGATTTTAACTTCTAAAAGTCGATGATGGCAACTGACGGAGACCGGGGGCAAGACGGTCATTTTTACTATGTGATTTTAAAAAAAAAGGAAAACTATTTTATTACTTTTCTTGGGATTATGAGATTTCGAGACTTCTTTCTCAATATCTCATCCTGTAGAGTTTTGAAAGGTGTTCCATTGTTTCACCTTTGCTTCCTATCATTTCTATGTCTCGGGTATGAGGCTTGGTGTTGTTCAGTGCACACATATAGTGTTGTCCTTCCTTTCTTCTTGGCTTTTGACGTCACCACTTAGGTGATTCGAGTTGTTCCATATGTTATGGGCATGGATACCGAGTGGATTGGGTTCCTTGTCCAGGTGTTCTCCTTAAACATTTGTGGTGTCTTAACCTTGACATTGTTGTCTCGGTTATCTGTTGGTTTAGCATTGGGAAGTCTTTTCCTTTGTTTTGTTTCGGTGACCATTGGGTGGTCGTTCTTGTGAGTTGAGTTCGTGTACTCCTAGTGATTTGATTGGTGGTTTTTCCTCACCTACAGTGAGAGCGTTAGTGATGTGATTGACCCTATCGATGATAGTATTATGAGGTCGATATGATTTATGGTATAGTGATATGATTGAGGTGATCTAGCCTTTGAGAGGTAGATTTTCATTAAGGAATGAGATGAGGTTTGTATTATATATATATATTGTACATTTATAATATATATATATATATAGACGATGATTGTGTTAGTACGCAAGGACGTGAGTGTTTTTCCTCCCGTGTTCTCGGGGAGTGAGTTATGAGTATTCCTCGGTACTAGTGGTGGATTAATCCTTGTTGATATTAGAGGTGAGTGTGTTTCCCTCTGTTGGATTTGGTGGTTAGCGTGGTGAGCATTTGATGATTCTTAGATTTGACTTGGGCGGTTGTGTACTTAGTGTACGTCGGTGAGAGTAGTGTAGACTACCTGAGTTGGTACTTGGAGTACGAGTCTTAGTCATATCCTGTAGGCTCATGTTGTGTATTTATATATATATATATATATATATATGTATATATATATATATATATATGTCCCCTATATACTTACGTACGATAGTATATGAGCACGTACCTTGGCTTTTCGTGGCTGGGTTATGTTGTGGGTTATGTATCTCACTGGGTGGTTTAGCATTACCTAAACTATTAGAGGATGTGGTAGTTAGAGTATCCTTTCCCACTGAGCTTATTTGCTCACAGGGGTATTTCATTTGCCCCCTGGTATTCCCACGCCAGGTTGCAGGAAATATACGGCTATGAGCAGGATGCAGTGCAATGGAAGCTTTCTTTTATTTCCTTGTTACAGGTTTTGGAGTTGCGTTGGGTGATGCGGTTACGGTTGTGGCACGACTGGGTTTGGGGACGATAGGTATCTGCTTTCAGTTTTCCTTACCCATTTGTTATGGGTTTGCCATGTATTTCTTTTGGGAGCCAGTCTGTTGGCCCATCCCTGTTGATGTATCTTTTATTTCCTGTATTTATTCTTTCAGGATGTATTGTATCTATTCCGCACAGTTAGGTGCTCTTCTGTATTTTTATTCGAGCATTTGTGGCTCTGTTGATGTTAGAGGGTTTGGAGGGGTTTTTGTTTCTTTCCATTACCTCGGCCCTAGTAGGATTGATGAATGTGGGGCTTGGAAGCCATCGTGATTATTGAATTGCTTTGGGCAGGTTATTGTGTTGTGGTTGTGTATCCGGATGTTCCATTTACAAACGGAACTCTGTCGAATTTTCGTTAGATTCCGCTGCTTTGTTTATTATTCATTTGGGTATGAAATATATCATTTCCATCACTAATCCATACGTTTCCATTGTTAGTGATGTCTTAGTTGGTCATTTGTATTAAGGATCACATCATGGATTCCTCGGATGTCCCTGTTCGGGAGTCTTAGGAATTTAGGAGCGTGTCAGTTGGTATTGGAGGATGCTAGTGAGTTCCTAGCATTCTACTTGACATGGAGTATATTTTCATTGTTATTCCATGTGTCTCTTTGTTGTTGTTGACTCTAGTAGTCGTTTGACTAGCGACATCCCTTAGAGATTCGCTGATTCTCTAGATTTGAGTTTCGGGAATCTTAGGGGCGTGACAACGTGGTATCAGATCATTTTACTCTTTCGTGGGTATTTGATGATTGAATGTCGTTGGTTCTCATTTCTTTTTACTTCCGCAATCACTCCCTTAGCTTTTAGGCTCGGGTTTCGGAGTCCTAGGAATTTGGGGCGTGACACCCAAACTACATATTGCTAGTCCCTTAGTAATGAACTCAGGAAAACTAATCTTGTGATGATTTTTATTCAAACTACTCTACACTAATCTACACTAACCTATACTACTCCCTTGCTTTCGTGAGGATTAATGATTATAGTTAGCACGTACCACGAGCCTTTTAACCCCCTTGGCAACACCGAGTGGACGAGTGAAGTCTCGTGAGGGTTAGATATACTACCTACAACTTCTCCATCCTCTATAATCACACAATCATGAATTCACACACACATTAACCAAGTCATAATATATATCATGGCCCAAATTTCTTACGACTTTAAAACCTGAGCCTAAGAGTTAAGGTAGTGAATGCGGAATTGAAAATAAACAAAAATAAAATTTCCTTAAGTCATCAAATACCCATACAATGGTAAAATAGTCATTATCACGTCTAAAATATGTGAAAAATATCACTGGGGATCAAAAAGGAAGTGAAACGACTAAACCGACCCTTTAACAGATCATCCCCACACCCCATGTTTACCCAAGGGTAAAACGATCATTTAAGGGGTAAAATAGTAATTTCAAGGTACACATACAAAGTCTAGACCTAACACAAGCCTAAGGAACAAACGGAACCTAAATCAAAGCTACGAGGCGAAAGATATGAATTTTGGAAAACGGTATCGGACAACGCCGACCCAAAATAGAAAGTTGAAATTCCCCTTTTAACCAACGTTAAAACAGTAATTTTAAGGGAAAATAAGTAACTTCAAATTTTATCTCAAATGTTTGGACATAGGAGAGACCTTAGAAAGAAACAGGACCAAAATGGGAGTAACGAAACAGGAAATATGGAGTTTTGAAAATGGACCGTCGCAACCGAACTGCAGGCTTCGACATCTCCCAAATTGCGATATGTCACCCAGAAAAAATAGGTGAATCCCATTTACAAGCAGCGAATGTCCCCCAACCAGAAAAGGTAATTCACCCAAAGACCCCCAAAAGTTTCCAAAATATGTAATTTTCTTATACGGCATTCGATTTTGACGTTTCTAGTCCCGAAAAATCACAAATATTTGAAAAGCGAGTTTTTCACCTTTAGGTTTCAAAATTAGTCATCGATACCATGGGAAACGTGAAAAATGAAAACTTTGAGTAAAAATGATTTCCTAAAATCTCGTAAAATTATCCACCTTGCCCCCGGTCTCCGTTTTAACTACCGTCGGCTTCTAAAAATCAAAATATTTTTAAAAGTGAGTTTAAAACCATTTCTAAAACAAGATAATTTACTAGGACTATGGGGGTCGACGAAAACGGGTTTTTCCATTCAAATCAAAAATGGTTGTTTGAAAACCTAAAAAAATGTCATTTTCGTCAAACTTCTAATAAACACATCGATATCAAAAATCCATTACACCACACTAAATGGAAGAATTCGTAGATTAATATTCAAATGCCCTAAGGCGATACATGTCATAGCTTTCCACAAAATGAAATAGTTTAGATGTCTGGCACCGAAGTTCACCAAAAGAATAAAGTCCCCGCGTATAACGCTCAATGGGACATACATTAATGTAAGTTACTTGGCTAACATGCTAGCCGACCAAGGATAACTATTTAATAATTTTTTTACATATTTACAAAAAGAGGAGCATGTGTATACATGTAAATTACACTATTACTCTACAAAATAAGTATTCCCCCTCCTTAAGCCAAAAAAGGCAAAATCACCACCATATCTCTACCGAGAGACTACGTACCTCCCAAAAATGGACCATCACCTGAAAAATATATATGTCACGAGGTGAGCTCACTAGCCCAGTAGAGGAAGCGTTGTTGCCTCAATCTCGGTAGTCCGAGTGGTACAACCCACCCAAGGTACATGCTAATAATCCTAGTTCGGTCTCTTGTCCCACATGGCTCTCACACCAATCCAGGACCATATCGAACCCAACAATCAATTCCCCAACATGCTCACATTATAGTCATATAAATATATCATGTTTTAACATCAAAACCACAATCACATATATAACAGTTTAGATGTAATGCGACCCAACACACACATGGTACGCACACGAACACACACCCTAACTCGAAGGGTCAACGGGATCATTCTTAAACACTTTCCCTTTTTCTCATGAAGGATGGTAGATTTACCGTACTGATTCTTCCCAAGTGATTTTTGACACTTACACTTTTAACAAGGAAGACGTCAAACACAATGCGGTCGTGGAATAGGATTTGGATAAGTCATCCCTCTATCGTCTGTGTTTCTCAGAAGATTAGTTCCATGGGAGCAAGAAGCACCCCCTGGCCTATTGTTACTACGATCCGAAAACAAGACAACTCATACGTAGTTTGCGCAAACTGTAGAAACCAACACCCATGTTTTGACACTACATGGTGTACTCAAAATTTATTAAGGTTCTCAATCACAACTGCATGCCATCACAATACATGCTTATTTCTTTATGCAATATATTGTACTCAAATTATCACAATGCTTACAATTTCACATTTATAAGCAATAAACCACCACAAGCATTTATATCACAAAATTATGCTTTCAAGGGCCTAAATAATCGTTTCAGTTGTCAATATTCAACTCGTATATATATATATATATACGACATATATACACATAGACGCACACACCCTCGGATAAAGATGAACACAATTCATTTTTCCCCTACCTCAATTCTAAGTAAGCTACACAATATACCCAAAAGAGGTCCAAGCCAATACCTACTAAAGTGCTCAATAGGATAGCTCCTAACACTAGCAATACACCATATGAACAACATAATTACTATGGTGTCATAGGAAACCAAAATTTATACACAAGTGGCTCCAACCACAAGAATCAATTTAAACCCTAATGATTTCTATTTTAGGGTTTCATGGAGAATTGAAAGCTCAAGAGTACATGATAGGAAACTTACCACTAGCTCTTCACAAGAGGGAAATTGAGAGCTACTACCAATGGGACTCACTTCGTAGTTGAAAGAAAACTTGAAAGCTAGGGTTCTTAGCAAATAAGAGAAGGCCACAATCAATATCCATATAAGGAAATTCATAAAATTGAAAGCTAGGGTTCTTAGCAACCAAAACCCTTAAATGATTAGAAGACTTACCAAATGGTTCAAGAACACCAACAAGAGCAATCCCCAATAAGCAAGAAGAGGTAGAGAGAGCAAGAGTTTTTGAGATATGAAAGTCTTGCAAAGTGGCTAACCTTAAAGGTTGTAGAGATTCTCTACTCACCATTCTCACCATCCAAGAGTTGGGAATAAAGCCATGAAAATGAATGAACCATCTTAGGGTTAACATGAAGTCTTTCCAAATAAAAGACCAAGAATAATGGATTCTTGCATTTGAGTGCCAACCAAACAAGACCCTATAATCCAAGGGTTGAGAACAAAGATGGGAGAAGAAGATCAATGGCTAGAATTTAGACAACACCCCGAAAGTGTAAAATGACCAATATCTTCTCAACTTAGGGTTATTTATAAGAGTGTCATCATGACTCTTAAATACCCTTTTAACCCTTGTCATCCTATCTAATTACTAACATGTCACTCATGCCCTAATACTTAGCCAAAATCTCTATACTTTCCACTAAGTGCTCAAAATATGAAATTACTCATTTCCCCTTCGGTCATTTCTTTCCCGAAATCGTTTTCAATAATTTTTATTATTCTCAAAATGAAAATACAATATACAACTTACAATTTTTAATATCACATTACACATGTAAGTCATGCTATGTAAATAAATACATTAAACACATAATCACATAAGCACTTAAGTGTTAGTAAAATTTTAAATTAGCACGTAAAAATACCAGACGCTACAACCTCTACACCTTAGGAGATTTCATCCTCAAAATCAAGACGTACCTATAGTAGAAAACAAGTACGGGTATTTTTCTCAAACTTCACACTCACGCTCCCAAGTTGACTCCTCGATTCCGCGATGGTGACATAAGACCTTAGGTAACAGAATGGTTTTGCCCCACAAAACTTGCTCTCGAGCATTCAAGATCCTCATAGGCCATTCCTTATAGGACACATCCTCGACAACATCGACATCTACCCATCTCAAGACATGAGATGGATCCGGCTCATACTTACAAAACATAGAGACATGAAATACATTATGAACCCTTGACAATTCCGGTGGCAACGCTACATAATACGCTACCTTGCCAACACGGTCAAGAATCTCAAAAGGTCCAATAAATCATGGGGAAAGTTTATCACTGTTCCCGAATCACATCAAAGCCTTCCGAGGTTAGACCTTTAGAAACACACGATCACCAACCTCAAAGAACAAAGGGCGCTTACGCTGATCCGCATAGCTCTTCTGTCGGCTTTGTTCCATAACCAAATGTTGTCGTGCAATCCTAATCTTCTCGATTGCCTCATGAACCATATCTGGTCCCAAAAGTGCAACATCACCAACCTCGGCCCAACAAGTAGGTGAACAACACAGTCTAGCGTACAATGCCTCAAAATGTGCCATCTGAATACTGGACTGATAACTGTTGTTGGACGCGAACTCCGCCAAATGAATATGATCCTCCCAACTACCTCTGAAATCAATAGCACAAACACGAAACATATCCTCAAGAATCTAAATGGTATGTTCTGACTGACCGTCCATCTGAGGATGGAAAGTGGTACTAAACCCTAACTGTGTATCCAAGACTTTTTAAAAATCCTCCCAAAACCGTGACGTGAATCGCGGATCATGATCCGAAACAATAGGACAATCTCCTTCACGTACAACTTACTAAGAACCTCTACATTATCCACCTCACGGATAGGTAGAAAACGTACAGTCTTCTTTAATTGATTAATGATCACCCATACTATATCCTTCTAATTCTTCATCTTTGGTAACCCTGTCTCGAAGTCCATGCAAATGTGCCCCATTTCCACTCGGGAATCGGTAACGGATTCAGCAACTCGGCAGGTCCTCGGTGCTCAACCTTAACCTACTAATAAGTAAGACAATACTCACAAAATCTGCAATGGATTTTTTCATTCCCTACCACCAATATTGATCCCGAAGATTATGATACATCTTCGTGCCACCTGGGTGAACAACAAGCCTGGAACTGTGAAACTCTCGTAAACGCTCTTCACGACAAGTCTGTAGTACATAAAGTAAACCCCTATAATAATAACTTCCATCAGAGTGCAAAACCCAATTGTCTACAACCTCACCACAAGCAATGCGAGTGCGAATAGAATCAATGTTGTCATCCTGTCCCTGAGCCTCAATCAAATGACTCACAAGTGAAGGTTGTGCCACCATACTAAATAAAGTCATTAGTGACTCCCCACTATCACGGAATTGAAGACCCAACTCTGCGATGTCCTCTATCATCCGCTACTCATAAACAAAAATGCTAGATAACAATGCGTGTGACTTACGACTCAACACATCTGCCACTACATTAGCTTTCCCGGGGTGATACTGGAGTGCAAAATCGAAGTACTCCATGTACTCGACCCATCGACACTATCGTAAATTCAAGTCCCGCTACGTAAAGATATATTGCACACTTTTGTGATAAAAGAAAACCTAAAATATCTCACTATACAAGTAATGCAGCCATCCCTTAAGTGTAAAAATAACCGCTACAAGCTCTAAGTCATGCGTAGGATAATTCCACTCGTGAGTCTTCAACTGTCGAGAAACATAAGCCACAACTCTCTCAGACTATATAAGTACACATCCTATTCCCTCGTAAGAAGCATCACAATAGATCACATATCCTACCCCGCGCTTGGGAATAATCAATACCGGAGCCGTAGTCAATCGTGCCTTCAACTCAATAAATACCTCTTCAAACTTGTCATCGCACACAAACTTGATACCTTTTCGCGTGAGATGAGTCATAGGAACCACCAAACGAAAAAAGTCCTTCACAAATCGTCAATAGTAACCCATTAAGCCAAGGAAACTACAAACCTCAAAAATGTTAGTTGGCCTTTTCCAACTCATCACCGCCTCTATTTTTGAAGGATCAACTGAAATGCTGCATCCGGAAACAACATGCCCCAAAAATCTAACTTCTTGAAGCCAAAACTCATATTTACTATACTTAGCATACAATTGGTGCTCTCTTAGGATTTGAAAAATGGTCTTAAGATGAACCTCATGCTCACTTTTTGTCGTAGAGTACACTAGAATGTCATTAATGAACACTACTATAAATTTATCCAAGAACTCGTGGAAGATACAATTCATAATGTCGTCGGTGCATTAGTCACACTAAAAGGCATCACCAGAAATTCAAAGTGCCCATACTGAGTGCGAAATGCGGTCTTTCAAATATCAATATCCCTAACCCGTAATTGATGATAATTGGACCTCAAGTCAATCTTGGAGAAGAACTTGGATCCCTTGAGTTGATCAAATAAGTCATCAATTTGTGGCAATGGATATTTTTTCTTGATCGTCACCCGATTCAACCTATGATAATCGATGCATAACCGTAGTGACCCATCCTTTTTCTTAGCAAAAAGAACTGGAGCACCCCAATCAATACACTAGGCCAAATAAAACCCTTCACCTTGAGATCATCAATTTGCTACTTCAATTCCTTTAACTCCACCGGTGCCATTCGGTACGGTGCCATGGAAATAGCATCGGTACCCGGTACAAGATCAATAGCAAACTCCACTTCACAAATCGGAGGTAAAAAAAGTCAAGTCATTGGGAAAAACATCCTATTACTTGCCTATAACATGAGGTATCTCGACATGACTTCGAACCTCATCGTCAGACAATAAACTCACCAAAAGAAAGCTGGATACACCATTCCCCCATAAAAAATAGGAAGAAATGAGATAATCTCTTTGATTTCTGAAGAAGTGGAAACGCTCGCACTTAGGCGTGCACACCGACACATGACCTCTAAAGCAGTCATGAGAATGCAGTGTTTACTGCTGTGACTGCATAAGCACGGCCCTGAGAATGTGGTGCCTACTGGATAGTAGATGCCAAAGTCATAGCCTGAGAACCCTGAGCTGATGGTGTTGACTATTATGGTGCTTTATACCCTCACTAACCTCCTGGCTGGGTAGCCCTAGACTACTGCCCAATCCTACTCATAGGAGTGACACTGGTCAACTAAGGACAATCCTTGCAACAATGACCCTATTGTACGCACTGAAAGCAACCTCGATTGCGCGCTGAACTACTACTCCATGTCTGGCAACGAGACTGACAAAATGGCTTTGTATTCCCTAGATACCCACACTGAAAGCACACCATATCCCGGCGACTAGAACCCGAAGATGCTCGAGAAGAAGAAGCAGACCGTCCCTGATGCTGCTATTGTGGTTGTTGTTGCTGCTATGTAACCGAAGCTAAAGTGCCCTCCCGCTGCCTCTTCTTTTTCCCAATGCTCGAAGAATATAAACCTATGAAGCTTTTATCCCTAGCCTCACGAGCTAGTCGACCCTCTCTTGCATCCTCCTCAGTAAGTAATGCCTTTGTAATGGCCTCGTGATACGTAGGCATGGTAAGCACATAAATCTTTAACTTGAGATTGCCCTTCAAGCCCCTAACAAAATGTCGCCTTTTACCTCATCATTCGTGACCATCTTAGGTACGAATCGAGACAAACTGGTATACTGAATCTCATACTCAGTCACTGACAAATCACCCTGACCAACTCATTCAACCAGTCCCTCATGCTCATCCTAGCAAGTGGTGGAAAGTATCGATCTAAGAGCAACGTGCGAAAGTCCAACCATGTGATAACCCTGATATCCCTCGTGTTAGTGATAGACTTCCACCAACCCTTAACAGCATCAGTAATTCGAAATGACTCAATCATCACCCATACATCATCATCAACCACCTTGAGAATGTAAAACCCGTTGGTGATTTGCTCCAACCAATCATCGGCCACAGGTGGATCTGGACCACCCATAAAGGAATGTATGTCTAATTATACAAAATCCCGGAAAGCCTTTTGAGCACATGAGCCATTTTCCTCAACATGCTGTCTCTAAGGAACCTATGCCATAGTTACTGCTAAAGCACACAAAAACTGATTGCCATCCATGAAAGGAGCCATCCATAAATAAAATCTCCTATGTCCGGAGGTTTAGACACATTCTCTTCCATAACCAGAGATACTTGACCCGGAGCATCACCCTCTTGAGGTACAAATGCTTGCTCCTTCACATTAGGCAAATCAAGTTCCTCTCTAATGACATGTGATCCACCTCTACATGGAGGCATGCTTTCTACATGACAACAACTAAACATGTAAGGCACAAGTATAATCATAGTACGCCAAATAAAACCACAAAGCCATGCCGACACACGCATAAGTCAACGATGCACAAGAGACAATAACTAATATGTAAACACGTAATATGAAAGCAACCAAGAAGCGTAAAGCGATAATGTCCTTTGCTCGTCATCCCATAGAGAAAGAACATGCTCTGATACCAAGTTGTCATGCCCCAAATTTCCTAGGACTTCGAAACCCGAGCCTAAGAGTTAAGGGAGTAAATGCGGAAGTGAAAAGAAACAAAAATAAAATATCCCTAAGTCATCAAATACCCATACAAGGGTAAAATAGTCATTTCCAAGTCTAAATGATGTGAAAAAATATCAATAGGGGTCGAAAAGGAAGTAAAACGACTCAACCGACCCTCTAACGGATCATCCCCACACCCCATGTTTACCCGAGGGTAAAATGGTCATTTAAGGGGTAAAATAGTAATTTCAAGGTACACATACAAATTCTGAACCTAACACAAGCCTTAGGAACAAACAAAACCTAAATAAAAGCGACGAGTCGAGAGATAAGAATTTTGGAAAACGGTATCGGACAACGCCTACCCAAAACAGAAGGTTGAAGTACCCTTCTTTAACTAAAGTTAAAACAGTCCTTTTAAGGGAAAATTAATAACTTCAAATTTTATCTCAAATGTTTGGACATAGGGGAAACCATCCAAATAAACGAGACCAAAATCAAAGTAACGAAATAGGAAATATTGATTTTTTAAAATGGACCATCGCAACCCAACTACAGGCTTCGATATCTCGCAAATTGTGAGATGTCGCCCAGCAAAAATGGGTGAATCCCATTTACATGTTTCAACATCTCCATGTTTGGGAGATGTCCCCCAGCTAGAATGGGTAATTCGCCAAAGACCCCAATTTTTTTTCAAAAAATGTAATATTCTCATACGGCGTCCGAATTTGACGTTTTTAGTCCCAAAAAATCACAAATATTTGAAATGTGAGTTTTTCACCTTCGGGTTTCAAAAATAGTGACCGAGACCTCGGGAAATGTGAAAAATGCAAACTTTGAGTAAAAGTGATTTCCTAAAATCTCGTAAAATTAACCGTCTTGCCCCCTGTCTCCGTTTTAACTACCACCAGCTTCTAAAAAATCAAAATCTTTTTAAAAGTAAGTTTAAAACCATTTCTAAAACAAGATAATTTTCCAGGGCTACGAAGGTGGGCAAAAATGGGTTTTTCCATTAAAATAAAAAGGGTTGTTTGGAAACCTAGAAAAATGCCATTTTTGGCCAAACTCCTAATAATCACATCGATATCAAAAATCCACTAAACCACAGTAAACGGAAGCATTCGTAAATTAATATTCAAATGCCATAAGGTGATACATCTCATAGTTTTACACAAAATGAAATAGTTTACATGTACGGCACCGAAGTGCACCAAAAGAATAAAGTCCCCGTGTATAACGCTCCATGGGACATACATTAATGTAAGCTACTCGGCTAACATGCTAGCCGACCAAGGATACCTATTTAATCATTTATTTATATTTTTACAAATAGAGGAGCATGTGTATACATGTAAATTAAACTAATGCTCTACAAAATAAGTATTCCACTTCTTTATTCTATTGAGAGACTATGGAACTTCCGAAAAGGGACCATCACCTGAAAAATATATATGTCATGGGGTGAGCTCACTAGCCCACTAGAGGAAGTGTCGGTGCCTCAATCTCGGTAGTCTGAGTGGTATAACCCACCCAAGGTACATGCTACTAATCCTAGTTCGGTCTCTTATCCCACATGACTCTCACACCAATCCGGGACCCCATCGAACCCAACAATCAATTCCCCTAACATGCTCACATTATAGTCATACAAATATATAATGCTTTAACATCAAAACCACAATCACATATATAACAGTTTAGATGTAATGCGACCCAACACACACATGGTACGCACACGAACACTCACCCTAAATCAAAGGGCCAACAAGATCATTCTCAAACATTTCCCCTTTTTCTCATGAAGGATGGTAGATTTATCGTACTGATTATTCCCAAGTGATTTTTAACACTTTCACTTCTAACAAGGAAGACGTCAAACACAACGCGGTCGTGGAATAGGATTTGCACAAGTCCTCCCCCTATCGTCTATGTTTCTTGGAAGATTAGTTTCGTGGGAGCAAGAAGCACCCCCTGGCCTATTGTTACGACGATCCGAACACAAGACAACTCATACGTAGTTTACGCAAACTGTAGAAAGCAACACCCATGTTTTGACATTACATGGTGTACTCAAAATGCATCAAGGTTCTCAAATAAGCAATAAACCACCATAAGCATTTATATCACAAAATTATGCTTTCAAGGCCCTAATTAATCGTTTAAGTTGTCAATACTCAACTCGTATATATATATATATATATACGGCATATATACACATAGATGCACACACCCTCGGATAAAGACGAACACAATTTGTTTTTCCCCTACCTCAATTCCAATAAAGCTACAAAATATGACCTGATGAGACCAGAATAGTCGGTATTCTGGGTGGTAATATACCTCTTGTTAGTCTCTTTATTATATTAATTTGGTATTTTTATGCAAGTTGTGTGTTAAGTGTGTTTTAAGTGCCTTAATGCAAAAATGTGTTAATTCGGGGTTCTTAGCAAGTATGCGAAATTTGGAGCAACATTTAGAAGATATTTGCACTCAAAAATTAGTAAAGTACAAGCCAATGAAGCAAGGTACAAGTGGTGGAAGAATATAACTCGCGGATTAAATAAATATTAAAATTTAGGAGCCACGGATCGATCGATGAGGATTCGCAATCGTTCAGAATACGCTGTCTTAGAACCTGTGCGAACCTATACTACAAAATTATGACTATGTGTACAAGTATATAATAGGGCAGAATCGTCCATTCAATGTAATTTCTTAGCCCTTAAGTTCTCTTGGAGTGCAAGCAAGGAACATGCCATTTCTGTACCAAATTTTGTCTATAAATATGCGTAGAAGTCATGAATAAGAGATATATTTTGTCATCTTGGAAATATCTTTGTATTTACTCAAGAACGTATCATTATTCATAAAAAGAGAGAAGTTCCCTTCCTCAAGAACCAACTATCCAATCATGAAGATGGTAGCTTCATCAATAAGGGAGTCTCCCATTTCCATGAGCGACTAGTCGGTATCTAGGGTTTCCAATGAAACCATAGCCGAGTAATGTAGTCTTTTATTTATTTTTATTGCAAAGAGGGTTATCTGTTGAAGGGCACTTATATCATAATTATATCGTGAGAGAATGAACAAGATCACATAAATAAGATTTATTAATTAATTATTTACTTAAGATGAGACTGAATTAATAATTTATCTTGATCAATTGTGTTTTATCAACGGGGCAAAAAATTCTGTGATTTAATAACGGTTTCTACATAATGGTACTTATTTGGCATGATAAAGTCTTAGGTTTACACAATCCATGTCTAGAAAATATGATTGTTAGCGTCCTTTTTAATTTCATGTTTTAAGAGTAGTTGTAGTAAAGATGCATACAACAGTCATACTAATCAAAGATTGATTGTAGCGAATATGGATCGATTGCATCCTTTTTGGGACTAGGAAACTGCTTGTATTGTTACTAGTCTGATTCATATGAGTTGTACTGCCCTTTTTCAATAATATAATTAAAGGACTATGTTATGAGGCTAGTGGCGGAGTTTAAATTCAACCCTAGACTTGTTTATCTTGAGTGAAACCAAAAACATTTATCTTTATTTTACTTTATGTTCAGTAGTTTAATACAACAAACAAATCAAACAACTTTTATAAATATAATTCAATTTGCTACTTTATAATTATTTAAAATACGACTTTGATCTCTGTACCCTCTATACCCAACTATACTATATACTACTTGCATACTAGCAACTGAGAGGTTAAAACTAGATCGTGTTAATTCCTTATTTTTAAAACTATTATTTTCACACGTCTGGAACCGATCACAAGTTGTCGGGGATTAAACGGATATTTCAAGTTGTTATATTGCAGTTCTTTGAATTATTGTATCAATTTTTATTTTTTATTTTTATTTTTTCGCATTTTCTTTTGCAAATACAGCTTTTGCCGAAACTGAAAATTTTATAGAAAATTTCATGGACTCCAGTCTCTGATCGATTGGTTCCTTCAGCAATGTTCGGTAAGTACTAATGATCGATCGAAGAACTCTTCGATTTTTCAGTATTATCTCTGGTCGATTGATTGTCTTTCTGATAGTGCGAAATACTATTGTTCGTACAAAAAATTGAAAACATGACAGATAAATTGAACCATATCTCAACACTATAAGAAAAAAATATAAATACAAATATTTTCTATATTTGCAGATTTACATACCAAAACATCTTATTTTCATAAAAAGAAAAAAAATCAGAATAAAATCTTTTCCAAAAATAAAAGATATATTTCAATTTTGATTAGATTTACTTACCCTTATATTTTATCAAAATAAAATATAATATATATATATATATATATAACTTTTAGTCACTAATTAACCCTAGAGGAGGTGAATAAGGTGTTCAAAAATATTTCGAACTCTTTTCGAAATTGGAACAAGCTATAACCAATAATCAAGTAGATGATTCAATTCAATTTCTCTAACAACTTATCACAAGACTAATTATATCATACAAGGTATTCAAGTAAATATAGCATGCAAATTAATGAAGTAAAGAGAAAGAGATAGAGAGATTGGTACCGTGATTTTTTCGAGGTTCGGTAACTCCTACTCCTCGGCTCAAGAATCCCTTCTTGAGACTTTTCCCAATCCTTTCACTATGGCATTTCCTTAACAGGTGGAATGACAAACCTTTACAACACAAGCCTCTCGAGCTTGTCTCTCAATCAAGAGAACAACCCTCTCTTGAACAATCATTGGACTTCACTTGTCCGAGATCAAAAATTCGTATGTAATCAATAGAATCACTCAAGAATAAAAACACTCAAAACCCAAAGGTTTTTATGGATGATAAATCAATATAAGTTCAAGTGTTTTTGGTAGACCTGTCAATGGATCGGATTCGGATCGGATCAGTTAAATCCAAATCCAATTTGTTAAGAAATCGGATTATCGGATTCGGATCCTAATCGGGTTATCGGATTTTATTTTCAATCCATATCTAGTTAATATCAGATTCAGATCATAATTGGATTATTGATAAGTCTATTGATAAGGATGACAAAAACTCCCAATCCACGATCCAAATCCGATAATTCGACAGATTTTCACTTAATTAATTCATATTTGAATTTCTTCATTATAGAATATCTGATCCGAATATTTAATTAAAAAAATACAAAAATCAATAAATACTGAAACACTAAAATTATTCACACTTTTAATAATTGTATTTATGATCAATCATTATTAATAAATAATAAAATAATTAACAACTAACATTTATATACATGTACAATATTAAATATATACACATATATATAAATATATATATGTATATTTTATCGGATCAGATTATTATCGGATCAGATTAGGCTAATCCAAATCCAATTTATTAAGGGATCGGATTATCGGATTCGGATCATATTCGGGTTATCGGCTTTTTTTTGCAATCCAAATCCGACTAATCGGATCGGATTCGGATCAAAATCCAATCCATTGACATGTCAAGTTTTTGGTAATTTCTCAATAGCTTTAGATATGTATTTTCAAAGGGTATGAACAATGAACAATATTTGGCGAATAAGAAAAGCTACTAGAGTTTTTGGTTCTCAAAGATTTTTGCAGAAAATCAGATTTTGCTTGCTTGGTTTCAATGGCTTTTGCAGAAATATTTATGTGGAAGATGACAAGCTTTTATTTCTCTCTATAGTTCAATCTTTTACCTACAAATGATACATCTCATTCTATATATATGGAACCTTTAGGGTTGGAGAATGAATGAACCAAAGAAAACTCAAGAGCCGTTTGAAATCCATTTTGCTCAAAATAGGAAAAATGTTTTCTGTCAAAACTGCAGAATTTAAAGAACCTTTAGTCGACTACTTGGAGTCTCTAGTCGACTAGATGGACTCTCTTAGTCGACCAGATGAAGCTCTAGTCGACTACATGATGTCGTCTAGTCGACTAGATTGTCCTTTAGTTGACTGAATAAAGTGTTTTAGTCGACTACTCTAGGCCTTTAGTTGACTACTTCAAAATGGATGAAAAACTTGTTGCTCCAGATTTGTTTAGTCGACTACATGAAAATACATGGAGTCTTTTTAGTCGACTATGACTTAGAAAAATATTTGTTTAAATCATTTTTCTTTACGTTTGAGTTCGGTAAATCATTTTTCTATCCATTTGAGTTTGGTTCATTTTATACTTGAGCTTATACGATATTATCGACACATAAATTACCTTGTTACAATGATCGCTCCTTGACCTATCTACCCCGAGTCTTGAGTCTTCGACTTTCGCCTTTTTTGTTTGAATATTTGATTTTCCGTTTTCTGCGCTTCAAATTCTTTCTCGGCTTTTCGCTTTTATTCAAGCTTTCTTTCTGAGCTTGTTTTCCGAGTTGTTCACCTGTCTTTTGCTGAAAACATGAACTCAAAAATTCATTATTATCAAACATTATTTAATGGTTTGCTATCATCAATTTTGGTATTGTTTGCCGAAACTAAATTTCAAAGCCAACAATCTCCCCCTTGATGATGACAAAACATTTTGTGTTTGCTTGGTATTGGTGAAATCTCAAGTGATGCTCCCCCTCAATATGTGCATAATATCTTGTTCAAATGCTCCCCCTTTGTAAATGAAATTTACGGAATATTGGGCATTTTGATACAATAAATATATAGGCGCACATTTGAGATAATTAATAAAAAAAATTTCATAGATAGTTCAATTTAGTACAAGTTGTTATACTAATGAAAATAGGAAATAATACACAAGCCGCAAAAAAATACCAACAAGCCACACAAAAATAGAAATTGTTAATGTCAGATAGTGAAATACATGATACTACAATAACATATTTCTCCCCCTTTTTGTCAGCGTCAAGGGGCGCGTGTTCGAGGATTCGTGAGTCCAAGAGTAAGATCATCAAGTGACCCGGCGAGACCAGTAATACGGCTAGACATTGCCTCATCAAACATAATTAGGCGATCGTTGATCATTCGAATGGCTTCCGTATTTTGGTTCACTGTTGCATCAAGGCGCTGAAGCACTTGTTCCTGCTGCCTAAGTATCTTCAAATTGCTCTAAACAACCCCAAAAATTTGGTTGAGAAGAGCAGCCTAAGGAGCCGAAGCACTTTCCAACGGAGGAACTGAGGAAGAGGCTTCCTGGCGTGGTGCATAAATGCTAGGAGCTGGGCGCGAACGAGGAGTAGGCGCACTCTCGGTAATGAAATTTCCTTTCGCAGCCGAATTAATATGCATATGTTTGACATGAGTGGTGTTAAGTAAAATATGGTGATGCTCGGACACTTCATATGGAAATGAAAAACCTTTCCGCTGAAGTAGATTTGTAATATGCGCAGGAAAGAAAAGTGGACTGGATGACTTGCATTGGACAAGTAAGGTTGACATAATGAAAAATAGTGGCTAAATCAACTCATGTCCTTGTCATGACGCAATAAACAAGAAACGCCTCCATACGAGACACACTACTATGACTACCAATTTTAGGCAAAATGGAATAACTAATGACATTGTGAATTAATCTTGCCTCGGGTAGTAGCATAGAAGTGAAAAGGCTAACCGTCTGTGTAATTTCCTTATCAATGCGAATTGTCCGAACTGGCAAAATACAGTCGAACCCATCAGCCTTGTACCAATCCTACTTGGAGAAGTAGCGGATACCGTCATTCGGAAGTGAAAAGATGCAATTAATTTTGTTGTCGTCAACGGTCACTTAGATACCAACCAAATCAAACTTAAGATAAGGAAGAAAGAACTCTTTGCGAATCGCAAGAGAAGCATATAATGCTTTGACAATGCGTGGAAGAACCGGAATATCGAGAGAAATGAAAAAGTCCCAACCAATTGCTCGGAATAAATTGAAAGTCCGAGCCCCAATTTCATTGCTTAGAGCCTGAGTGAAAATTCGGTATGGTGTAGGAGGACAATGATCGAAAATGGTGATGAATTGATTTCTATCACAGTCATCATTAAGAAGCACTTGAAGGAGTAGAGGGTCATTCAAATCCTCTTCCTCTACAGCCGTAGGAATGCGTGGAGTGGTGGAGCTTTGGCCTCCATCAATACGTGAACGTTTTCGGTGTAGACCGCGAGTCTTCAGTGGCATTGTAGAAGAAAATGCGAAAATATATAGATATATAATGGTATATATATATATGAGAGAAGGTGAATAAAGGTGAAGAAATTGGGTGAAGGAAATGGGTGGAAAATGATGGAAAAGAGAAATTAATGAGAATTGGTGATGGTTTGAATGTGGAAATGATAGTATGAGAGGTATTAAGTGGAAAGGAAATGGAGGTGGGTGAAGAGTGAGGGAGGCGGATGAAGAAGAAGAAGTGAGGGTTAGGTTATATAGGGGGTTGAGTCAACTAGGGCTTAGGTGAGTCGGTTAGGTAAGGGTTGAGTCGACTAAGGCAAGGGTTTAGTCGGTTAGATGTGTCTTTAGTCAACTAGGGCTTAGGGTTTAGTCGACTAGGAAGGTCCTTTAGTCGACTAGGCCAGGTTGAAGCTCAAAAATGATGTTCACTGATTGAAGTAGTCGACTATATGGTTTTATACAGCATATGGTGTAGTCGACTAGGGTAAGGAAAATGTGAAAAATAATAAAAATAGGTGAAAAATTATGAAATAAATAAACAAAAATAGAAAAATTATGAAAAATAAAAAATATGAAAGAATTTTAGGATAAAACATCAAAATTCATGGACATTCCGATTTCTCTACGAATTTTAGAAAATGATTCGTCCGCGAGTGGTTTAGTGAAAATATTCGCCAATTCATTTTTAGTGTCAATAAAAACCAATACAACGTTACCTTTAACAACATGATCATGTAAAAAATGATGCCTAATCTCTATATGCTTGGTTCCTGAATGATGAATCGGATTCTTTGAAATACAAATAGCACTTGTATTATCGCATTTAATGGGCACATGAGTGAAAATAAGATCGAAATCAAGTAGTTGTTGCTTAATGTAAAGAGTTTGAGCGCAACTACTACCGGCTGCAACATATTCGGCTTCGGCCGTAGATAATGCAACGGAATTTTTATTTTTACTTGACCAAGATACTAGTGAGTGTCATAGAAAATGACAAGTGTCGCTTGTGCTTTTTCGATCAATTCTACATCCCGCAAAATCGGCATCCGAATAACTAATAAGATCAATTGAAATTCCACGTGGATACCAAAGCCCTGAGTTAATTGTACCACTTAGGTAGCGAAAAATACATTTTACCGCAAGTAAATGAGATTCTTTAGGACATGATTGAAAATGAGCAAATAAGGACACACTAAACATTATATCCGGCCTACTAGCGGTTAAGTAAACCAAACTACCGATCATGCCTCTATAATTAGTAATATTGACACATTTACCATTTTCATCTTTATCAAGCTTAATAGAGGAACTCATAGGAGTTATGGCATGTTTGGTAACCTCCATACCAAATCGCTTAAGCAAATCTTTAGTGTACTTGGATTGACTAATGAATAAGTCATCTGAGCTTTGTTTGATTTGTAAACCAAAAAATAAATTCAACTCACCCATCATGCTCATTTCAAATTCATTTTGCATACTTGTGGCAAAATCTTTACATAAAGAATCGTTTGTTGAGCCGAATATAATGTGTTCAACATATATTTGGACAATCAACAAATTATTCTTAATGGTTTTTGTAAAAAGTGTGTTGTCAATTTTCCCTCTTGTAAAACCATTTTGAGTTAAAACCCCCCTAAGTCTCTCATACCAAGCTCGAGGAGCTTGCTTTAAACCATATAGAGCTTTAGCCAATTTGAAAACATGATTTGGAAAAAGATTATTTTCAAAACCGGGTGGTTGCTTCACAAAAACTTCTTCTTCTATGACACCATTTAAGAAAGCAATTTTGACATCCATTTGATAAAGAGTGAAATTTTTATATGATGCAAATGCAAGAAGCATTCTAATTGCTTCTAATCTAGCCACCGGTGCAAAAGTCTCATCGTAGTCGATTCCTTCCTCTTGATTATATCCTTGAGCTACCAATCTTGCTTTATTACAAATAATTACTCCATTCTCATCCTTTTTGTTTCGAAAAACCCATTTTGTGTCAATTATAGTTTGATTTTTGGGGGTAGGAACTAAACGCCAAACTTGATTGCGTTCAAATTGATTTAGTTCATCTTGCATTGCAACAATCCAAGAATCATCACATTGAGCTTCGTGGAAGTTCTTGGGTTCGATTTGCAATACAAAAGCCATGTGGTTGCAAAAATCTTTAATTTGAGATCTAGTACTAACCCCTTTTGATGGATTACCTATGACTTGAACAAGAGGATGATTGTGTACAATCCTCCATGATTTAAGCATTGAGTTGGTCAAGTCATCATTGGATTGATGCTCAACTTCCCTCATTTCCTTTTGGCTACTTGATGAATTGGAGATATTGAGAGTATTTAGATTATCCTCAATCCCAACAACCTCATCTTCTTCTAGGTCAATTCTAGGTGATGATGGTGAGGGGGATTCATCAAACACAACATGAATTAACTCAACCATGGTTAGAATCCTTTTGTTAAAAACCCAAAATGCTTTACTCCTTGAAGAATACCCAGGAAAAATTGCTTCATCCGATTTGGAGTCGAATTTTCCTAAGTTATCTTTATCATTTAGCACAAAACATTTACACCCGAAAACATTGAAATACCCAATATTGGGCTTTCAACCATTCCACAACTCATAAGGTGTTTTCCCCAACTTCATCCGAATAATGACACGATAAATTATATGGCAAGCGGTGTTTACCGTTTCTGCCCAAAAACTTCGGGGAAAGTTGTGCTCATTTAACATGGTTCTAGACATCTCTTGTAGAGACCTATTCTTTCTTTCAACTACACCATTTTGTTGAGGGGATCTAGGGGCTGAGAGATCATGAGATACACCAAGGTCATCACATAACTTCTCTAAGTCTTGATTTTCAAATTCCCTACCTCTATCACTTCTAATTTTTTCTATTTTCAAATCTTTTTCATTTTGAATGATTTTATAAAATTTATCAAGAATGGAGTGAGTTTCATTTTTATGAGCAAGAAAGTGAACCCAAGTATATCTAGAGTATTCATTAACTATAACAAGTACATAGAGTTTCCCGGCTAAGTTAGTCGTTCTCTCCGGACCAAAAAGATCCATGTGAAGTAGCTCTAATGGCCTAAAAGTGGTAATGTCTTTCTTTCTCTTGAAAGAGGACTTTACTTGTTTGCCTATTTGACATGTGCTACATATTTTATCTTTCAAAAATTTAGTCTTTAGGAGGCCTTTGACTAAATTATTTTTGGATAAACGATGAATGAGGTCCATACTAGCATGTCCTAGATGTCTATGCCATTAGCAACTATTTTCGCTAGATGTAACAAAACATTTAACATCTTATTCATACAATTCACATAGCAACAAAGTATACAAATTTCCATTTCTTTTGGCATTGAACATTTGCTTCCCATATTTCTCGATTATGCATGCATTTGTCCTAAAGATAACATCATAACCCTTGTCACATAATTGACTAATGCTAACAAAATTATGCTTCAAACCATCAACTAATAGCACATCATTGATAGAAAGAGAAGGGGAAATACCAATTGAGCCAATCCCTATAATTTTGCATTTAGAGTTGTCTCCAAACGTTATGTTTCCTCCTTCATAGGGTTTTAGAGAAATGAACTTTGATTTGTCTCCCGTCATATTCCTTGAGCATCCGCTATCAAGGAACCATTTTTCCTTTGATGCGATTTTCAAGCATACCTACTAAACAAGTTCATGTAACTTTCATTGGTACCCAATCTGTTTTGGGTCCATTATGGTTAGATAGAGATGCAATGCTTCCTTTTGTAACCCTAATCATTTTTGTTACGACATTCTCTTTTCTATGCAAGCTTGAAATAGTTCCTTTTGGAACCCAAACCATTTTTGTTATAATTTTCTTCTTCCTATGAAGACGTGCATTTGTTTTGTGTCCTTTTCTATTGCAATAGTAGCAAGTAACATGTTTATAATCATTTGAAGATGCATGAGATGATTGTCTAGTAAATGTAGAACTAAATGTTTTTCTCTTTTTCAAAATAAGAAAATCTTTGTCAAAAGCATTATACCCTAGACCACATTTATCAAATGATCCTCTTTGTCTTCCTAACATAATACTAAGGTTCTCTTTTCCTTTTGTAATTTTAGCTAAGACATTTATTTGATCATCTATAGTATTTTTCAATCGATTATTTTCCTTTTCTAGCTCAATGCTTTTGTCATTGCAAGAAACTTCTAAGTTTGAACTATTAGAGCTACATGAAAATTTAGCTTTCTTAAGAATAATATGTTTTCTAGCTAATTTTTCAAATTCATCATGTAATTCTTCAAACGCATCTTGCAATTCATTATAATCAAAGAGAAGTTCATCATACGACAATTTTGATTTATCTAAAACATATGAATTTAAATGTACATATTCTTCATTTGCCATGAGGCAAATATTTGCCGTTTCCTCACCATTTTTCTCCTCATCCGAGTCGCATGAGTCATAGTCATCCCATGTGACATTCATCGCCATCTTTCTTGGTCTTTTCTCATTTTCCTTTTTGAGCTTGAAGCAATCACTTTTGTAGTGTCCCGGCTTTCCACGATTGAAACACTTTGGGGGTTCCCTTTTACTAGGCTCGCCTTTTGGTTTGATTTTCCTCATGAATCTTCCACCATTGGCTTTCTTTCTTTAAAGGTATTTTTTGAATTTTTGGGTGAACAAAGCAATGTCCTCATCCTCTTCTTCTTCACTAGGCTCATTGATTTCATTTTTGGTAGAGGCTTGCAAAGCTATCCCCTTTCTTGGCTTGGTGTCATCTTCACGATATTTCAACGTGATTTCCCAAGTGAGTAGAGAGCCGAAAATCTCATCGAGACTCATGGTATTGAGGTCATGAGCTTCTTTGATTGCCGTTACTTTTGCATCCCATTTGGCCGGAAGACTTTAAAGCACTTTACGTGACGCATCAGATCTAAGAACAATTCAACCAAGATGCTTTAGTCCATTCAAAATATTTGTAAAATGAGACATCATGGAATTCACATTTTCATCATATTTCATAACAAATAATTCATATTCATGCATGAGTATGTCAATTTTGGATTCTCGTACTTGAGATGTACCTTCATAGGTTACCTCAAGTTTATCCCACATTTCTTTTGTCGTTGAACAAGTAGATACATGATTAAATTCATTTGGACTCAAGGCACAATTCAAATTTACTTTGGCTTTAGCATTGTAGGACATGAGCTTTCGGTCATCATTATCCCACTCATTGGGTAATTTGGGAATGGTTTTTCCATCAACGATTTTGGTTCATACAAATGGTCCTTCAAGAACTACTTGCCATATTTGGTAGTCAATGGCTTGAAGAAAATCTATCATCCTAGTTTTCTAATAGCTATAGTTTGATCCATCAAATCATGGGGGCCTATTATTTGATTACCCTTCAACGTGAGTGACTAAATTTGATGCCATAATCATTCTCTAAGATAGTTAAGTCTAAAATTAATAGAGATTAGGCTCTGATACCAATTGTTAGTCACTAATTAACCCTAGAGGGGGTGAATAAGGTGTTCAAAAATATTTCTAACTCTTTTCGAAATTGGAACAAGCTATAACCAATAATCAAGTAGATGATTCAATTCAATTTCTCTAACAACTTATCACAAGACTAATTATAGCATACAAGGTATTCAAGTAAATATAGCATGAAAATTAATGAAGTAAAGAGAAAGAGATAGAGAGATTGATACCGTGATTTTTTCAAGGTTCGGTAACTCCTACTCCTCGGCTCAAGAACCCCTTCTTGAGACTTTTCCCGATCCTTTCACTCTGGCCTTTCCTTAACAGGTGGAATGGCAAACCTTTACAACACAAGCCTCTCGAGTTTGTCTCTCAATCAAGAGAACAACCCTCTATTGAACAATCGTTGGACTTCACTTGTCCGAGATCAAAAATTCGTATGTAATCAATAGAATCACTCAAGAATAAAAACACTCAAAACCTAAAGGTTTTTATGGATGATAAATCAATATAAGCTTAAGTGTTTTTGGTGATTTCTCAATATCTCTAGATATGTATTCTCAAAGGGTATGATCAATGAACAATATTTGGAGAATAAGAAGAGATACTATAGGTTTTGGTTCTCAAAGATTTTTGCAGAAAATCAGATTTTGCTTGCTTGATTTCAATGGCTTTTGCAGAAAAAGTTCTGTGAAAGATGACAAGCTTTTCTTTCTCTCTATAGTTCAATCTTTTGCATACAAATGATACATCTCATTCTATATATATGGAACCTTTAGGGTTGGAGAATGAATGAAGAAAAGAGAAGTCAAGAGCCGTTTGAAATCCATTAAACATTTTGCTCAAAACAGGGAAAATGTTTTTTGTCAAAATTGCAGAATTTAAGGAGCCTTTAGTCAACTACTTGGAGTCTCTAGTCGACTAGATGAAGCTCTAGTCAACTGCATGATGTAGTCTAATCGACTAGATGGTCTTTTAGTCGACTGAATGAAGTGATTTAGTCGACTACTCTAGGTCTTTAGTTGACTACTTCAAAATGGATGAAAAACTTGTTGCTCCTAATTTGTTTAGTAGACTACATGAAAATACATGGAATCTTTTTAGTCGACTATGACTTAGAAAAATATTTGTTTAAATCATTTTTCTTTCCGTTTGAGTTCGGTAAATTATTTTTCTTTCCATTTGAGTTAGGTTCATTTTATACTTAAGCTTATACGATATTATCGACACATAAATTACCTTGTTACAATGATCTCTCCTTGACCTATCTGCCCCGAGTCTTGAGTCTTCGACTTTCGCCTTTTTTGTTTGAATATTTGATTTTCCATTTCCGCGCTTCAAATTCTTTCTCGGCTTTTTGCTTTTATTCAAGCTTTCTTTCTGAGCTTGCTTTCCGAGCTTGTTTTTCGAGTTGTTCACCTGTCTTTTGCTGAAAACATGAAATCAAAAATTCATTGGTATCAAACACTATTTAATGGTTTGTTATCATCAATTTTGGTATTGTTTGCCGAAACTAAATTTCAAAGCCAACACTCACCTCCCGCTGTGAAAGACGATGCGACTAATGAAGTGAAAGAAAAATTGTCAAGCAAGTGGACTACTACTGAGACGAATAGTGCAAATTGGAACTCAAAAGTATTGAATGCGTTATAAAATGTTGTTACTCTGCGTGAGTTCAAAAGGATTGCTACGTGCGTAATTGCTAAGGAAGCTTGAGACATTCTCCAAGTTACTCATGAAAGAACTTCGAAGGTTAAACAACTAAAACTTCAAATTCTGAGTTCTCGATTTGAGTAGCTGAAGATGGAGGATGATTAAGTCTACACCGACTTTGAGGCTAGGTTAACTGATATTGTAACGGGTTGTCATAACCTAGGTGAGCCTATTCATGAGACTACCATAGTAAAGAAAAACCTTAGGTCTCTACCTGAACGTTTTCGATCTAAGGTCATTGTCATCTCAGAGGTCATGAGTCTTAAGGAAATTGAGGTTGAAGAATTGGCAGGAAATATAAAATCTTATGAGATGGAGATGTTCAAAAAACCTCCTAAGAAGGTTAGTGGCACAAAAGAGAGGATCATGTTGAACCTGATGAAGAATGTGAGTTGAGTCTGAATGATATAGTCACGTTTGCTAAGAGGTTGAACAAATTTGTTAGGGCTAAACAGAATGGCCAAGGACAAAAATATGGGGATAAGTTGGGTGAGTCTAGAAGTAGAAATAAGATTCAAACTAGGAATGACAAGTCTGATCCTAAAAAGAAGAAACCATAATGTTTTAAATGTCAAGGATATGGTCAGATAGCTGCAGGGTGTGCAAAATTTTTGAAGAAATCCAAAGGATTAGCTGTCAGTTGGGATGATGACTCTAACAATGGATCAGCTAGTGATGCGATAGAATCGGATGTAGGTGATGATTCTAAGAATTTCACTGTGTTTACTGCACAAAGTAAGGAGGTCAAAGAAGTTGCTACAAGTTGGGCGATGTCTGAAGAAGAAGGTTCTGAGAGTGATAAAGGTTGTGATGATACGCTTCAAGAGTCTTATGACAAATTACTTGATAAGACCGCACAACTTCATAAAAATCACATGAAACTGTTTACTAAGAGTCTTAACTTGGACAAAGAATTATATTCTTTAAAAGATGAATTAGTTAATAGTTCTAAAACTCAAAATCTCCTACAGACTCAAAAGGCCAAGTTGGTTGAGGATTTGAAGAAATCTGAACTAGAAATAACTTGCCAAGATTGGCGAATGGAGCTCCGAAGATGAAGAAGGCACAGATTCGCAAAGGTGAGCTACATTATCTTGTAGTTCATACTGCTCTTAGAGCATGCAAATCTACTTCTTGGTATATGGATGGTGGATGTTCGAGGCATATGACTGGAGATAAGTCATTTTTTGGATTTCTTGAGGAGTGTCATGGTGGGATAGTAACGTTTGGTGATGGAAAGAAGTCAAATGTTAAAGGAAAATGTACGGTTGTGATTCCTAGTCTACCTAAATTATAAGATGTGCTTTATATAGAGGATCTTAAAGAAAATTTGTTGAGCATAAGTCAGATATGTGATAACAATCATAAGGTCACTTTTTCACCTGATAAGTGTTCAATCATTGACTCTTCTGAGAATTGCGTGATGGAAGGTATGCGTTCAACTGATAATTGTTATTACATTGTTCCTAGTTCTGAATTGTTATGAAATAGAGTTAAAATTGAGAAAGTTGAAATCTGGCATCAGCGGATGAGACATGTTAATTTTCGTGAATTAACAAAAATTACTAAGATTAAAATTGTTAATGGATTTCTTAAGCTTGATTATGAAAAAGGGATTGTGTGTGGATCATGTCAGAAGACTAAACAAGCCAGATGTCAGCACAAAAGGACAAATATCATTGGTACTTCTAGACCTTTAGAGATGTTTCATATTGATTTAATTGGTCCCACTAGGACCATGAGCAAAAGAAGAAAGAAGTATATTTTTTTCATGGTGGATGATTACTCAAGGTTTGCATGGGTTGTATTTCTAAGTGAAAGTCTGAAACTCCTAAAAGTTTTAAGAAGATTTGTTTAAGAATTTAGACTGAGAAAAATTATTCCATTTATATAGTGAGGAGTGATCATGGAAGGGAGTTTGAAAATTCATAAATTGAAGTATTTTGTGATGAGAGAGGAATAAAACATGAATTTTTAGCACCAAAAACTCCACAACAAAATGGAGTTGTTGAGAGGAAGAATAGGGTTATTCAAGAAATTACCAATATTATGCTACATGGTAGGAATGTTCCTAGGTATTTTTGGGTCGAGGCAATGAACACAGTGTGTTATACCTTAAATAGAGTTTATTTTAGGCCTGACACTTTAAAAACTCCCTATGAATTGTGGAATGGCAAGAAACCCAATGTGAAATATTTTAAGATTTTTGGAGCAAAATGTTATATTCTTAGAGATCAGGAATCCATTGGGAAATTTGAGTCTAAGAGTGATGAAGGAATATTTCTTGGGTATTCATTGACAAGTCGGGCATATAGGGTTTTTAACCTTAGAACTCAAACGATGATGGAATCTGCCAATGTAGTGGTTGATGACTCATGTGTTGATGAGCATCCAACATCAATTGAGAATGAAGATAATGAACCATTCTTTCAGTTAGGAAATGATTCTTATGATGTTGGTGAAGAGGACAATGTGGTTTATGATGGTAGTTCTAGTCCTATAGAATTGCATGATCAAACTTGTGATGCTTAAGCTACTCCTTCTAAAGAATCATCTGCAAGGGTAAAGTTGTATCATCCTTTGGATAATGTTATAGGATATGTTGATCAGATAATGATGACACGGAGAAAGGCTAGGAATGAGGTTTCGTATGCATGTTATACATCTTCCTTTGAACCAAAAAATGTCAAAGAAGCTCTTCAAGATAGTGAGTGGATAAATGTTATGCAAGAAGAACTTCAGCAGTTTGTTAAGAATGATGTGTGGTATCTTGTGCCTAGACCGAAAGAGATAAACATGATTGGTACCAAGTGGATTTTCAAGAATAAAAAGGATGAAAATGGTACAGTTGATAGAAATAAGGCTAGGTTTATTGCTCAAGGATATACTCAGATGGAGGGTATTGATTTGGATGAGACTTATGCTCTAGTTGCAAGGCTTGAATTTATTCGAATTTTGTTTGCTATTGTTTGTCATCTTGGATTCAAGTTGTATCAAATGGATGTGAAGAATGCATTTTTGAATGTTGTTCTTCATGAGGAATTATATGTGGAGCAACCCAAAGGATTTGAAGATCCTCATTGTCTGGGTCATGTTTACAGGCTGAAAAAGGCTTTGTATGGGCTAAAGCAAGCTCCTAGAGCTTGGCATGAAAGGTTGATTGATTACCTATTGGGAACAGGTTTTGCTCGAGGGGAAGTGGATAAAACACTATTTATTCATAAAATTAAGAGTGATACAGTTATTGCTCAATCTATGTTGATGATATTGTATTTGGTTCCACTTTTTAACAGCTTGCTCATTATTTTGGAGATCAAATGAAACATGAATTTGATATGAGCATGATTAGTGAATTGAACTTCTTTCTAGGGCTTCAAGTTATGTAATTAAATGATGGAATTTTTGTTTTTCAAACTCGTTATACCTTGGAATTAGTATAGAAGTTTGGTTTGGAAAAGGCTAAAGATGCTCACACTGCTATGAGTACCAGTGTCAATATTGGCATAGATACTAAAGGCAAAGATGTTGACCCTACACTTTATAGAAGTATGATTGGGAGTTTGTTGTATTTGACTGCTAGTCGACTTGACATAATTTTTAGTGTTGGTTTGTGTGCACATTACCAGACAAGTCCTAAGGAGTCTCATATTACTGTTGTAAAAAGGATTATCAAGTATGTTAAAGGGACAGTGAATCATGGTCTGTGGTATCCATCAGGTATTAATACTGATATCGCATCATTTTCTGATTTTGATTGGGCCGGTAATGTTGATGATAGAAAAAGTACCAGTGGAGAGTGTTTTATGTTGGAAATTACTTAGTTGTTTGGCATAGCAAGAAGCAAAATTGTGTTTCTCTTTCCACTGCTGAGGCTGAGTATAGTGTTGTACTTAGGTTTTATGGATGCGCCAAATGTTGCAGGATTATGGTTTTTCTCAAGGTACAATGACTGTGTTATGTGATAACACGAGTGCAATAAATATTTCTAAAAATCATGTTCAACACTCTAGGACAAAGCATATAGATATTCGACATTATTTCATTTGTGATCATGTTGAAGATGGTATAGTGTCTCTGGAGTTCATATCCACAGATTCTCAGTTGGCAGATATCTTTACAAAACCATTATATTTTCAAAAGCATGTTAGTCTTAGGAAATCTATTTGTATGCTTTCTTTATAATAGATATCTTCTTATCTATCATTTTAGGAACACATTGCATTTTTTCCTAGAATTGATAAGTAATCATGCATTTGTATTATTTTTATTTATGCATGAATTTTGTTTTGAAATAAATGATAATAAAATTTTTGAGACTGTTAAGCTTGGCTTGAGTACAAAAGTTGTCATATTTTACTCTATTTTTTGCATTTAATTGTCTCATTATACATATATGAAGTAGAGGTATCGGTATGACCTAAGATTTTTGGATGATCATTTGACATGATTATTTTATATTACAAAACTTTAATCTTAGGTGCTAGTTGCTTCGGTGATAATTATAATGCCTGCTGAATCTGTTAATTTTTATTTATTTAACCCGAAGTGGTATGAAGGTTCATGAGCTATGCTAGATTGGTCTATGCATGAAATATTTTTTGCATGTGTATGAATGTTGTGGTGATGTTGAAAAAAAAGGAAAGAATGAGATGTTTAAAATATAAAATGCAAAAAATAGTTCTTCAATTTGAGTAACCGGACCTCTTGTCTCAGTAAGCATTGAGTGTTCGCATAAAAAGGGGAGAAGACTAATGAGCATAAATCCCATGAAAGAAGTTCGGGCCCAATTTGTCGGGACTAAAAATCCTTGCTGGAAAGTCCGGAGCTTAGAAAGACAAAAAAGGTTATGGTGAAAATTTTGAAAAGATGAAAGGGAGGAAATTGTGTGACAAAGAGAAAGTATCTTTTATTTGTGTCTTCTAGTTTGAATCTTGGATTGAATTATCATCACGGTTGGTGGAGAGATTATCAGCTTTAGTATGTATTATTTTCATCTTGTCTTAGTGCTTGCCCATGAAAATCTTCATATATATATATATATTTATTTGCAAAATTTGTCTTATGCATTCTTGAGTTTACAAGGTATGTGTGTTGATTTTCTTCTATACCGTGTGTATAATGGTCGAGTTAAATTTGAGAATATGATGTGTTAATGATTAACTTTGTATCTCTACTGCCTTGCTCACAGATTTCTAAAAACAAAAATATTTTATTTTATTTTTATTCATGACATTTTGCATTCATGCATTAGTAGTAGGGTCATGCATAGTAGATATTTCTGTTACCTTGAGAATTTGGATATGATCTGATAAGGGTTCTGTGTCTTGGTGTTTTTCCTTGAGTATTTCCTTGCATCTCTCTATATTGTTGTTATGGCATATACTCTCTTTGCTTGACATTTCAGTGACAAAAATGAGGAGAAGTATTAAGTAAGGGGGAGAGATTGTTTGGTTAAGATTGTTTGATTAAGAGGCAGAAGTATTTAGCAAGGGGGAGTTTATTCTCAAGGGGAGAATGATGATCATTATATGTGCATTGTTGGTATGATTTTCTGATGATCATTATGTTGGTTTATATGTGTTTTTCACATGTGCATTTAATGGTTTCTTTAGTGTTGTGGTTACAGGATTGATCGTCATGAAAACAATGTGACAATTTATATCTATGTTTGTTAGTATGTGTTCATAGGTATAGATGTTATATTGTTATTTGTGAGTCGATATTATAAAACATGATTTTATCTCAGAAATGCCAAGGGGGGGATTGTAAGAGCACTTTTGTGTATTGTTTATTTATGGCATGTTCTAGACAATAACCATGTTGAGTGTTAGATAGGTGGTTTTGTTTCAATGACATCGATAAGCTTCGTCAAAAGCAGAATCAAACATTGAAGTAATGAAAAATACAAGTGAAGCACGAAAGTGTTGAGGAAAAATGTCTCCTAAAGGGCGAAAACGACATTTTTCGAAGTTGTCACTTCAAGCAAAAAGTATTGTGGGTTCAAGATGGTCATTTTGGCGCAGTTGCGAAGAAAAGTGGTTTTAACATAAATGTCTACGCTTTCAGTTTCAAAAAGTGGCTGGAAAACACATTTTTACACTTGGACCTACGCTTGAAGAGTAGGCCAGCTAAATTTTGAGTAAATTTTGCTACGATGTCTGATTTGTTCATGGGTTAGTTTTATGATTTGTCCACCACTTATATATATGAAAATGTGTGTTATATACATTATATTCACCAGAATATAGGGTTTGGATGTGAAATTACGAGAAAATGACAAACTTAGAATTTAGATCATCATTTTCTATAAATACCCAAGTCTACAACAAGAGGAGACACGTCTTTAAGAATTCTCTGCAAGTTTTCTACAACTTCATCTTCTTCTACATAGATATACATATGGTGAAAGAATATTATTAAGTGATTAGAGATACACAAGTTCTCTCTTATTATTGGACGTCTTCAATCGTGCTTGTACATCGACGATTTCTATACACGATTGAATGGTTTAGTTGCTGAAAAATTCACACACCGTTTATAGCAACGTGGTTGCGTTGATCCATTGAAGAACGGAGCCGTCTGTGTGCGGAGATCGAAGCAGGAGACTTCGTGGTGATTTTGATCTATTGAGAATCAGAGCCGTCAGAGTACGAAGATCGGAGCGAGAGTTTCGTGGAACGTGAGTGAATCTAGACTTTCAGACGTCGAATGAAGAACAACAAATTACAGCGGTTGTAAGTTCTGTTTTCATAGAGTCTGTACAAATTCTTTGATTCATAGTGTATCAATACCCGAGCATATCCGTGATTTTTACTTGGAATCTTTCCAAGTTTTTTCACGTAAAAATCTTTGTGTCTTCTCATGATTTAAATTTCTACACTTATATTCATATTTGATTGATCGATCTGTTTTTGAGAATGGAATTGAGAATTAGGGTTTGTGACTAATTAAAATTTAAATAAACTACCCCTGAACTATGACCTAATTGCAGAGAGTACCCCTAACGTTTGAATAATATCAATTACTACCCCTTAGAATAGCCCCAGTCAGATTTTTACGTGAATTTACTTAAAAGCCCTTATTTTATATTATATTCTAGGGTTAATTTCAAGAAACCCCCAATACTATCCAGTTTTATCAACTAACCCTCAAGGTGTCCACTTTGCCCCAAAAATTATAAATTCAAAAATATATATATATTTTTCGCAAAAAAATTATTTTTCGGAGGGAGAATATTATTTTCCAAAATATGAATTATTTCAGAAAAAATAATATATATTTTTTGAAAAATAATTATTTTCAGAAAAAAATCATATTTTGGAATATAGTATATATTTTTCGCAAAAAAAATATTTTTTAGAAAAGATCATATTTTGGAACATAATAGTATATATTTTTCGCAAAAAAAATATTTTTCGGAAAACATCATATTTTGGAACATAATATATATTTTTCGCAAAAAAAATTCATATTTTGGAACATAATAAGTATTTTTTTGCAAAAAAAATCATATTTTGGAATATAATATATATTTTTCGCAAAAAAAGTATTTTTCGGGAAAAAATTCATATTTTCGAACATAATAAGTACTTTTTTGCAAAAAAAATCATATTTTGGAACATAATATATATTTTTCGGAAAAAATTCATATTTTGGAACATAATATATACTTTTTCGCAAAATAATTATTTTTCGAAAAACAAATTCATATTTTGGAACATAATGGAAATTCAAAAAAAAATAGGGCATTTAAGTAATTTTGTATGCAAAATTGGAACATGCAATGATATGAGGGCAAAAATGGAAGTTCACTACAAAAACAGCCTTTATTGACTAATACACAAAGTTTTCAGTGTTGACTTTAAACAGAAGGGACTAAGTGTTACTACGACGGTGGTTTTAAGGATAATTTATGATATTATTGAAACATAAGGGGTACCGCGTGCAATTAGGTCATAGTTCAAGGATAATTTGTGTAATTTTTTCATAATTTTAATTGATTATAAAATCGACAAAAAACATATTCACCCCCTTTAGGTTGTTTTCATTATCGTCTAGATAATTTCAACTTTGATGAAACAAGAGAGTTGGGGAATGTTTGTGCATTGGTGTCACTTGAGTTTTCGGTTAAAATTTCCAGTTTTTTATTAGTTACTTTATGTTTTCTGTAAAAATATAGAAAAGAATGAATCAAAAAAAAATCAATCGATATTTATACCAAAGGTAATATATAAAGAGAATCATGTTTGATTTGGTTGATGGTTTATACATCACTACAACCGAAAGAAACGAAAGGATAAATTAAAAAATATTCTGAACTCGGACATGAATTTACCATGAATTTGATTTCACTCCCCCCTAACAAGAATTTCACATGAATGTTAGTCATATATGATAAATGTAATATGATAACAACTTATTTACACAAAATTCAATGAATTTCACATGAATATAACCACTCATACATGCCCGGTGATAACAACTTATTTTTACATTTTACACTTCATCTTTACAACAGATATCACAAATATATATTTTTTTAGCATTTGACAACAATACTCTTAAAATCATATCCTAAATTTTCATTCCCATGTTGATAATGTTTGGGATATTGGAAAAAACTAACCTACTCTATCATCAATAACGTACTAAATTTATCAATGCCCTGAAACACTTTAACAGTTTCAGTTTGGATATTGATTCAGTGATATGTAATGAGTCAATCATATGCAATGAGTTTCTCTCAAACACTTTGTGGATATTGATTCAGTCATATGCATGAGTTTGAATTGAATAAGTTGTAAAACATAAAAATAAGTAGGTATAAACTACCGTTTTGCGAATTTGATGATTTTATTGAATTAGTGGTATCTATAATTGAAGTAAATATTAACAAAATCATACTACTTAGCTATAAAAATAAGTAGGTATATACCACCGTTTTGCGAATTTGATGATTTTATTGAATTAGTTGTATCTATTATTGAAGTAAATATTAACAAAATCATAGTACTTCATAATTTATTTTTATTAGATTTATATCATTTTACCTCTAACCCTTAAATTAATTGCTTAAATAAGACTTTTCATTGAGTGTACAGAGGTAAAAACAATTTGAGTACTTTATTAATTTCTCAAAAATACTTTAAATGGAAAAATTGTATTTAATTTATTAATTTTATAAATGTATTGCATGAAAAAAAGGTATTTTCAGCCATAAAAGTTTAAAATTGTATACAATAAGTGTAAGTATATAAATATCAAATATGACAACGAATCAATTGTATTAAATGTGCAGCAAAAATATTACAAGAAAGATATTCTTTAAATAAAATAAAATATATTTTATTTCAATAACTCCAATCCAATTTTACTTGAATTATAATTACAATAACTCCAATTCAAAATTCTCTATGTAATATTTTATTTCATTCTCTTACTATAATTTAATTATAATTAATAATTTTAATCTTAATTGAATAAAAAATAAAATAATCAATCACAAATACAATTGTATTTAACAATCCTAATTCTATATGGATTATAATATTGAATCTCGTCTTAATTAATAATTTTAATCCTAATTGTTTTTTATACTTTTTCGTTTTGTTAATATTGATTCTCAAGCTCTAACTCTTGATAGCTCAGGGAATCACCTTATCTTCTGGCAACGACACGAGGGCACCATAGCTTTGGCAATTACCTTATCTTCCGGCGAATTGTGTCCTACAAGGTCTGGTTTCTAGGGCTTCAAGGTCGCCTTCTTCTATAAGGCTTCGATTCCAACTTTAATTATGTTTTCTCGTTCTTTGCCTGTAATCTCTTTCCCTCTCTACCTCTCTCATATAAAGTGCACATATATATATAGGTTTTCGATTCAGACACACACACATATTTATATATATACAGGCATAGGGCTTTGATTCAGCTTCGATTCGATTTAGAAATATATAGGCGTATATAATTATATATATTCCGACATATATGTTAAACTTATCAAAACTTGCTTATGTGCTCCATATGTTTAATTGCATTACTTGATTTCTTTTTGAAATTGTGTTATACTTTAATTGTAGGGTTGAGACCCGAGAACATTTAATTTTATCTTGACATTTTAGTGTCGTTATATATGTTGTGCACATATATATTTTAGTGTCGTTTTCAATTATTAAAATAGTTTTCGAAAATCTTAGGGTATGTTTGGTAGAGCTGTGTTTGTGTTTGTGTTGAAATAAATAAAAAACATATTTTTTGTTTTTTTTTATTCATCCTTTTTGGGTTCAAATTGAAAAATTAAAAATCCATAATTAATAATATAAATAATAAATAAAATATAATATAATAATAATAAAAAATAAATACAATAATAATAATAAATATAATAAAAAAATAGACTAAATAATAAATTAATAAAATAAATACATAAAATACATAAAACATATTTAAAAATAATAAATAATAAACAAAATGAAATAAATAATAATAATAAATAATAAATAAATATAATAATAAATAATAAGTAAATATAATAACAAATAAATATTTCATAATAATAATAACAAATGAGTATAATAATAATAAATTAATATTAAATTAATAAAATATATTTTTAAATAATTAAAAATGAATAAATAATTTATAAATAAAATGAATTAAATAATGAAATAATAATAAATAAATAAATAAATAGAATATATTTATAAATTAATATATAAATTAATAAATAATAATTTAATAATATAAATAATAAATATAATATAATATAATAATAATAAATGAATACAATAATAATAAATAAATATAATAATAAAAAATGGACTAAATAATAAATAATAATAATAAATTAATAAAATAAATAATAAAATACATAAAACATATTTAAAAATAATAAATAATAAACAAAATGAAATAAATAATAATAATAAATAATAAGTAAATATAATAACAAAGAAATACTTCATAATAATAATAAAAAATGAGTATAATAATAATAAATTAATAAAATATATTTTTAAATAATTAAAAATGAATAAATAATTTATAAATAAAATGAATTAAATAATGAAATAATAATAAATAAATAAATAAATAGAATATATTTATAAATTAATATATAAATTAATAAATAATAATATAAATAATAATTTAATAATATAAATAATAATTTAATAATATAAATAATAAAATAATAAAATATATTATAAAGTGAAAAAAGTGTAAGTGAGAAACACCCCAATAAACACCAAATTCATGTTTATGCACTTATGCCTAAAATTTGCCTGAGTGAAAAAATATTTTTTAACACACATATCCAAAAAAAACTAACCAAACAAGTTTATAAACATAAAACACATAAACATACACAAAAATACTGTTACCAAACAGTCCTTAACAAAAAAGAGCAAAGTAAGAATTTCACATCTAGCGATGAGACAGTGGGAAGTATCGAAATGTTTGCAAGTGTTGGCATTGAAATAATTATTAATGAGAGACTAAGGGCATTTAATAAATTGACATTCCTTGATTTTTCTAGAGATTGCATTGTTGTCACGATCACAACCATCCACCTCACCTTCCATCTTTCATTACAACCCTTGAATTTGTGAAGTTAGGTGGTGGGAAATCTCACACATTTATATATCTAATATGTTGTCTCAAGCTCATCCATTGGATCTCTCTCTCATCTCCCAACTTTATTCTCATCATTTGGATCAAATATGTGATACCCGTTTAAATTATTTTATATAATGTGTATATATATATATTAGAAAAAAATACATGCTCTGCACGTGATAAAAGAATAAAGTACAAATCAACTAATATAATAAACTTTATATATAGCTTTAATGATTTTAAGGGTAATTTAAGTAAAAAGAAATATCATTTTCAAGTTAAAATTATGATTTTTTTATAAAAAAAATATTTAAAAAATGCTCACACTTTTACAATAATGTCGATATTGATGTTAGGATGGGTATGTGAATAGAAATAATATCATACTTGCTATGCATCTGAGAATTTATTATACAATAAGAATTAATAAAGAAAGTGAATAAACATTTTCAAGTTAAATTGGTGCTTCTTGTTGCACTTGAACCAAACTCTTGAACCAAACGCTTATTAAAATATATATATATCTTTGTGATTGTTACTTTTATTAAAATATTATATTTATTAAATTAGATTTTAGAAGTAAGGGCTTTGCTCAATATTATTTTTTTACCAAAAAATAAAAAATACTATAGGGGAAAGTCATTAAATGGTAATGATATCTCATTATATAAAATTATTTTTTCTAGAAGTTTGTCCATACAAAATTTTATCACTGTTTCATGCAAAGCTCAAATATCAATGAATACTATAATTACAATACTAAAATCGATTGTTATAACATATTATAGTTATTAATAAATTATTTCAAGAATTTCAATATGGAATTTCAGTTTGTACATATATTGAAACTTTTGAAGGAAAGGAGAAGTAAATAAATAAACAAATAAAAAGCTATATGCATTTCAACAAGGACAATATTGTCACTGAAAATCATCATACAAAATGATAGATGTTGATATAGTATATATAAAAATCGTGAGAGTTTATTGAGACTTACAACTAACAACTCAGACATATAGCACCAACATCTACTTCAAAAAAATCCTAATTCAATAATTTTTCCCCAGAAGCAAATTCTTGTAACTCCAACATGAATTCTTTATTGATACAAATTTATGAGATATAAAGATAAATTGAGGAGAATAGTGGAAAGGCAAAATTTTAAATATATTCAATAAACTTACGAATTACAAAATGGAATTAACAATAGTTTTCATAAATAAAAGTATGTGCTTACCTTCAAATAAAGTACATGAGCAAAAAAATTGAACCTGAAAAAATGAAAAAATAGAATATGTCAGTTTGAGGGCAAGAGTATGTATGGATTTATGTATTTATATGAAAAGAGATAAAATAATGGAGATCGCAAGAGTCATGAATTGAATTTTCAAATTCCTAAAAGTGTAACGGATGAAAAGTTTCAATACACCATCAATGCATATATAATAGTTCGATGATTTTCCCCGAGAAGCAAATTCATGTAACTTCAACATGAATTCTTCATTGATACAAATTTATGAGATATAAAGATAAATTGAGGAGAATCGAGGAAAGGCAATTTTAAATATATTCAATAAACTTACGAATTATAAAATGGAATTAACAATAGTTTTCATAAATAAAAGTAGGTGCTTACTATTTCCTCTTAAATTGGCTAGGTCAGCCGATTATTACGATTCATATGCGGGCGTGCCAAGAACCTTGACCTCGGCTTCAGAGGTTGTCGGAAAGCAAACATAGTTTCCTCTGATTTTGACTTATACGGGCACACATGAGAGAGAACACATGAAACTCTCACTTGGGATTCTTTTCGATGCCTCAATGAAGAGGACTTTTAACAGTTAGGAATGTAACATTGGAAAACAAAGATTTCACACAAACAATCGACATGTTTAAATGAAAAGTGTTGAATGTAGAATGAAAGTAAACAGAATAATAACTTGAATTTAAAGAAAAGCTTTTGAGCTTGAATCAAATTAACTTGAATAATTGAAATTGCAATGCCAAATTTAAAATAAAGACTTGAAGAAAATAAATGGTGCTTGAATTGAAATGACGAGACTTGATTAAACTAAATGTAAGTCACTAAAATACCCTAGAGGGGGGGGGGGGGGGGGGGGTTGAATAGGGTTTAAAAATAATTTCCAACCTCTTTTTATTCTTACTAGAACATGCAACAAGGTTCAATATTAATTTACAAGGTAAAATATACAATGAACAATTTCACTTAAATTCAACAAGCTATTTACCACAATATAAATTAAGCATGCATGAACATAAAGTAAGGAGATAGAGATAGAGATATTGACACCGTGATTTTTACGAGGTTCGGTAACTCCTACTCCTCGGCTCAAAGAATCCCCTTCCTTGAGACTTTCCCGATCCTCACACTATGTCTCTTCCTTCAATAGGTGGAATAGCAAAACCTTTACAAAAGAGCTAACTAGCTCTTCACACAATCAAGAGAACAATCCTCCCTTGATACAATGGGTTTCACTCACCCAAGATCACAAATTTGCGTATGCAATCAATATATCACTCAAGAAACAAAAACACTCAAAACCCTAAGGTTTTTATGGAAGATAGATCAATATAAGCTCAAGTATTTTTAGGTGATATTTCAAGAACTCAAGATATATATATTCTCACAATATATTTTCAATAAGAGAATAAGCACAAAGCTTGAGTTTAAATCTTCAAAATGATAAGAGTGAAAAACGAGATTTTGATCTTTCTTGCTATCAAAAGATTTTTCAGAAGATGCTTGAGAGAAAATTAGAGATGAATAATATTTGGAAAATTTCTCACACAAGAACCTTGACATTTCAATCTGTATCTCTTTCTTTATATAGTGTAACACTAGGGTTTGGAGAGTGTATCTCACCCTAGACAATGTGGAGAGTAGGACCTGAAAAACAGCAAGCAAAACCATTTCTTTTTGGGCAAAAATATTGTTTAGAAATACTTTTCCTTAAAATCCTGAAGCACCCAGTCGACTGTCTGACGACACCCAGTCGACTGTCTCCATGCTTAGATTTAAAATATTTTTTCCAACGGCTAGGGTTAGTCGACTGCCTCAAGAAGGCCAGTCGATTGCCTCAGGCAATCAAAAATGTTCAAAACTCTCTGGTTCGGTCAGTCGGCTGAGTCCTTAACTGCCAGTCGATTGGGCACAGTCAGTCGACTGCCTTGGACAGGCCAGTCGACTGCCTCATGCAGTCAAAACGTTTATAGCTCACTAGTTCATCCAGTCGGCTGGGTCCTTATTGGCCAGTCGACTGGGTCACAGTCAGTCGGCTGCCATTTCATGGCCAGTTGACTGGGTGACTCCAAAAAATATTTTCAAGGTCCGTTTTTGATCCATTTGAGTTCGTTTGATTTATTACTTGAGCTTATAAGATCAATCAACGCATAAGATACATTGTTACAATATTCTCACCCCGGCCTATCTACCCCAGGTCTTGAGTCCAGCTTTTGTTCTTTCTTTGATCTTTTTCTCCTTCTTCGAGTTTGCGCTTGAGTTTCCTTAACACTTGTTGCTTTAATGATATTTCCGAATCATTTACATGTACTTGCTGAAACACTTAGCTCAAAGTCATATTAGTACCAAACACGGTTTTGAATGTTTTGTTAATATCAAAATAAGATTTATTGCTTAAAATAAAATTTCAAAGCCAACACTAAAGACTTTGGAAGACTTTGCAAGGAATTAAAATAAAAACGAGAGTTTTGGAAATTAAAATGACAATTGAAGTAATTGTAGTGTTTGATTGATTGGTGTGAAACCTTTGTGAAGTAGCAAAAAGGTCTTTATTTATAACATTACAAAATAACAAACTTCCTAAAAGTTTGTATAAGGGTAACATACCTACTTGAATTTAAATTACAAATCAAAACATTTTAAAACTTGGATAACTATTATGTTGGATCCCATCCATATCTTCATCCATTGACTTAATCTCAAATTCAAATTCTCCTTTCTTATTCAATTGGCGTGCCTTATCTCTTGGCCTCTTATTCAAACCATAATTCCTTATATGCAATAACTTCCATTTTTAAATGTCTATCATTATATCTAATGGGCCTTCACTTTTCTAATAAATATTGGCCCAATTTGGATAAGAACTCTCTTTCTTTGCTTTGGCCCAAAATACTAGCCTGAAACCCGTATACTGATTCGGCCTAATTATACCACACTTCCTTACCACATCACCAGTCAAAATGGGGTGTCAACAATTTTATGTAGTGTGATAGTATGAAAATTATGTGAGTGACCCAACAAAATCTAGCCTATGGATTAGGCCAAGATATGAGGCAAAGAGTTTGAGCTTGGAAATCAAAGTCCTTAGTACTCCAGCAATAATTTTAAGTTGTCCCTTTGAGTCTAATCTGAACCATATATATTACTATCTGCATTAATGACCCAAGAACAACCTTGTGAAAATGAAATAAATACCTCATCATTAATCTTGTGGAAACCTATGTGACAATTCACAATTTTGAATATGAAGCACTTATGTTTTTAGTCATGAGTGCTTCATAAGAAAAGTTAATGAAGTTACATAACTAGCGGGAAAGAAAAAGAGAACTAAGAAACAAAACTAATGAGTTACTTTGATACCATATGTATAAAAAGAGAAAAATTAATTCCATATCATTATCAATATTATTTTTGTATGCTAATAATTAGAAAAATTATTATTTTTATCTTCATCATAAACATATTTCTCTCCTTAACAAGACAAATTTCACGTTTTTAACCACTTATCATCTACTCCTTCATTTCTTGTGATTATATAAAATCCATTAATAAATTTTGGCAAGAAATTAGAATTGTGATGGATTTAATGCTCTTTTTTACAAGAATGCTTAGTGTATTGTGGGTTATGAAGTCCCTAAAGTGGTTCAAGATTTCTTTCACACTGGCCATCTTTTGAGGGGGGTTAACTCTACCATTATAGCTCTAGTTCCAAAGGTAGATAATCCAAAATGGTTTCAGATTTTAGGCCTATTTCATTATACTCCACTATTTATAAGTGTATTACCAAAATCATAGCTAATAAACGTAAATTGTAACAACCCCCAAATTTCAATGCATAGGTTGGCCAGGCCCATACACAGAAAAATAGGAGTGTCTGTAATTGATAACATAAGCACAGAAGAGAAGACATAAAATCGAATTATAATAATACCAGTAATAACAAAAACAAGGATACCACTGTTAGTCACTAATTTACCCTAGAGGGAGGGGGTGAATAGGGTTTAAAAATAATTTTCTAACTTCTTTTAATTCTTACTAGAAAATGCAACAAGATTCTATATTAATTTACAAGGTAAATATGCAATGAATAATTTAAATTAATTTCAACAAGCTATTTACCACAATATAAATTGAGCATGCATGAACTTAAAGTAAGGAGATAGAGATAGAGATATTGACACCATGATTTTTACGAGGTTCGGTAACTCCTACTCCTCGACTCAAAGAATCCCCTTCTTTGAGACTTTCCCAATCCTCACACTATGGCTCTTCCTTCAATAGGTGGAATAGCAAAACCTTTACAAAAGAGCTAACTAGCTCTTCACATAATCAAGAGAACAATCCTCCCTTGATTCAATGGGCTTCACTCACCCAAGAACACAAATTTGTGTATGCAATCAATATATCACTCAAGAAACAAAAACACTCAAAACCCTAAGGTTTTTATGGAAGATAGATCAATATAAGCTCAAGTGTTTTTAAGTGATATTTCAATAACTCAAGATATATATATTCTCAAAATATATTTTCAATAAGAGAATAAGCACAAAGCTTGAGTTTAAATCTTCAAAATGATAGGAGTGAAAAATGAGATTTAGATCTTTCTTGCTATCAAAAGATTTTTCAGAAAGTGCTTGAGAGAAAAATAAGAGATGAATAATTTTTGGAAAATTTCTCACACAAGAACCTTAGGTTTTCAATCCATATCTCTTTCTTTATATAGTGTAACACTAGGGTTAGGATAGTGTATCTCACCCTAGACAATATGGAGAGTAGGACCTGAAAATCAGCAAGCAAAATCATTTGTTTTTGGGCAAAAATATTGTTTAGAAATACTTTTCCTTAAAATCCTGAAGCACCCAGTCGACTACCTCCATGCTTAGATTTAAAATATTTTCCCAACGGCTATGGTCAGTCGACTGCCTCATGAGTCAGTCGACTCCCTCAGGCAATCAAAAATGTTTATAACTCACTGGTTCATCCAGTCGGCTGGGCCCTAGGCCAGTCGACTGGGTGACTCCAATAATTTGTTCAAAGTCCGTTTTTGATCCATTTTTGAGTTCATTTGTTTAATTACTTGAGCTTATAAGACCAATCAACGCATAAGATACCTTGTTACAATATTCTCACCCCGACCTATCTACCCCAGGTCTTGAGTCCAGCTTTTGTTCTTTCTTTGATCTTTTTGTCTTTCTTTGAGTTTGTGCTTGAGTTTTCGACCTATATGAACATGATTTACACATAGATATACATATATGAAAAATACTATCTAGCAGATTATAGACGCATAAGGTAAAGGTTACGAAATTTTAGTACAAAGAAGAAGAGTATAAGATATGTCTTACCTGATTTGGAGAGCTTACTACACCACGGATCAAGATCCAAACCAAGTATTTACTCTATCTATCTATATATATACGTATATAGATGAGTGAATAAGAAGAGAGAAGTCTGAAATTTTTCCTTAGTCTTTAGAGATAATAAGCTGAAAAATCCTTATGGTTATATAGGGAAAGCTAGGTTATGGCGAATGACCATAATGCCCCTAGATATGCCACAATAACCATCCTGCCACTCGTCTTAAAGACTAATATGCCCTTATCAGATCCCATAATAACAAACTTACCTAGTAGTCATAAAATGACTAGAGTACCCTTACTTAATAATTTAAATACCTACCATACCATCCAAAATAAATAAGGAAATAACATAGTTATTTAAATACGGGGTATTACATTCTCCCCCCCTAATAATAGAATTCCGTCCTCGGAATTCAGCACATACCTGAACTGAATAACTCTGGATACTTAGCACGAACCTCATCATCCCTTTCCCAACTGGACTCTGCCTCGTTGTGATGACTCCACTAAATTCGTACAAGGGGAATGACCTTTGAACGGAGTACCTGGTCCCTACGATCCAGAATGTGATAAGGTTGCTCTACATATGTCGCATCTGGCTGTAACTCAATTTCTCCCACATCTATATGCTGATAGACATCATCATCACGGAGAAATCGTCGCAACATAGAAATATGAAAAACGTTATGCACCCTGTGCATATGATCAGGTAAAGCTAAGCGATAAGCCACTGGTTCAATCCTATCGGTAATCATGAAAGGACCTACAAAACGAGGTGATAGTTTCCCTTTCTTCCCAAATCTCATCACTCCCTTCATGGGGGACACCTTTAGTAGAACCTGATCTCCCACTCTGAACTCTAAGGCTCGGGTCCGACGATCAGCATAACTCTTTTGTCTACTCTGAGCAGTCTTCATACGGTCTCGAATAAAAGTTATCTTCTCTGAAGTATCCTTGATGAACTGAGGACCCAAGAATTTGATTTCTTCAACTCCTATCCAACATACTGGAGATCTACACGGTCGACCATACAAGGACTCAAAGGGTGCCATACCAATGGTCTTCTGGTAACTATTGTTGTAGGAAAACTCTAACAGCGGCAAGTATAACTCCCAGTTGCCCTTGAAATCAAGGACACAAGCTCGAAGCATATCCTCTAAAATCTGGTTAACCCTCTCAGTCTGACCATCTATCTGCGGGTGGTAAGTTGTACTTAGATATAACTCTGTTCCCAAGGCTTGCTGAAAACTCACCCAAAACCCATATACAAAGTTCGGATCTCTATCCGACACAATAGATAAAGGAATCCCATGAAGCTTCACTATCTCCGTAATGTAAAGCTTTGCTAACTACTCTGATGTAAATTCTGAACGAACAAGTAGAAAATGAGCAGACTTTGTAAGTCTATCAACAATCACTCATATAGAGTTATGGTTCTGAGGAGAAGTAGGCAATCCCTCAATGAAATCCATAAAAATGGTCTCCCATTTCCACTCAGGCACTGGAAGTGGTTGTGATGACCCCGGTGGTTTCTGGTGATCAATCTTCACCATCTGGCAAGTACTGCATGTGGAGACAAAAATAGCAACATCTCTTTTCATACCAGCCCACTAAAATTGGCGCTTCATATCCTGGTACATCTTATCTCCTCCAGGATGCACTGTAAAAGGAGAGTTATGAGCCTCTCACATCACAACTTTTCTTAAGTCCTCTGTAGGAGGAACAACCAATCGTCCCTTGTACCTCAAGCCTCCATCGGAGTCAACTGAGTAGAAAGGAATTCTCCCCAGATGTCGATTCCATAACTTTAGCAATGCACTGCTAATCCACTTGTTGGGCCTTGACTACCCTCTGAATAATAGCAGGTATCACCACAACACACGCCGCAAAAGCGTCAGCTAAATCATCCACTTTTCTTAGTGCATTCCACTCCGTCTCGAACAACGCTGAAAGACTAGCATAGGGTCGACGACTGAGAGCATCTGCCACTACATTAGCCTTTCCTGGATGGTACTGAATGGAGAAGTGATAATCTTTTTCAAATTCCAGCCATTTGCACTGCCTCATATTCAGTTCCCTCTGCGTGAATAAATACTGCAAACTTTTATGATCACTGAACAGTCTAAAAGTCTCACCTAACAGATAGTGCCTCCAAATTCTTAGTGCAAAAACAACTGCAGCTAGCTCCAAATCATGTGTTGGGTATTTGAGCTCATGCGGCTTGAGCTTACGCGAAGCATAGGATACTGGCCTCTCCTCCTGCATCAATACATAACCCAAACCCTGCAATGAGGCATCTGTAAAGACAAGATACTCAATTCCATTCTGTGGTTTAGCTAGAACAGGTGCATATGTCAATTTCGCCTTAAGTTCATCAAAAGCTGCCTAATAGTGGTCATCCCAAATAAAGGCCATTCCCTTCTTAGTCAAGTGGGTAAGTGGACCTACGATCTTTGAAAATCCCTGAATGAACCTGCGATAATATCCAGCCAAGCCCAGAAAGCTGCGAATCTCTGTAGGTGAGGTAGGTTGCCTCCACTATAAAACCGCTGAGACTTTTGCTGGATCCACCGATAAACCTTTTTCTAACACTACATGCCCTAAAAAATTTACTTCTTTCTGCCAGAAAGCACATTTTTCAAACTTGGCGTAAAGTTGATGATCTCTTAGTGTCTACAACACTATCCGTAAATGTCTGGCATGATCCTCCTCTGATTTAGAATAGACCAAGATGTCATCAATGATCACGATGACAAACTGGTCCAAAAATGATCGGAATACTCTATTCATCAGATCCATGAAAACAGCTGGAGCATTGGTGAGTCCAAAAGGCATGACCCGGAATTCATATGACCCATATCGAGTGAGGAATGTTGTCTTGGGCACATCTTGCTCCCTGTCACGAACCTGGTGATACCCCGACTTTAAGTCTATTTTGAAGAAGTAGGTGGCTCCCTTCAACTGATCAAATAAATCATCAATCCTAGGCAGTGGATACTTGTTGCGAATTGTGACTTTATTCAGCTCACTGTAATCAATACAAAGACGAAGAGAACCATCCTTCTTCTTCACGAACAATACCGGTGCTCCCCAGGGTGAAGTACTCCTGCGGATGAAACCCTGACTGAGAAGCTGTTGAATCTGATCCTTCAGTTCCCGCATCTGCACTGGTGCCATCCGGTATGGTGCCTTAGCAATAGGTTAGGTGCCTGGAGCTAAGTTAATAACAAAGTCGATCTCACGACTTGGAGGTAGGCCTGGAATCTCCTGAAATACATCCTGGAAATCTCGTACTATAGGAATACTATCCATAGATATAGTCGTGTGGTCCTGAGTCTCTGCATCAATATAGAACAATTGTGTACTAGACCCTCCATGAGATCGAGGTGTAACAATCAAATACATCTCTTGTCCTAGTATTGCAAAGACTATCGTCTTACCACGACAGTCTAACTGTGCATGGTAGTGAGACAACCAATCCATCCCAAGTATCACATCATAAGTATGCATGTCAAGAACTAATAAATCAGCAGAAAATGTAAGCCTGCCAATCTCAATAGGTACTTGTGCACAACTCCCCCGTAAAACCGCATCAACATCTAATGTCGTTGAAACTCTGAGAGATTGACTACTAGGCTGAGTTGGTAGTCCAGATAAAGCAACAAAAGAGCGCGATATAAAAGAATATGATGCACCAGTATCAAAAAGCACTCGACCGAGTCTACCATAAATAGGAAACATACCCTCAATAGCACGAGGTGCCTGGACGTCCAATGGCATTACATTGTAGATGTAACACCCCATGTTATTTTCCTTTTTCCTGAAATTATTTATAATTTTAATTTCAGTAATGACGTCACTTGTTCATGACGTATTATTTATTCTTGGTATTTGATACCTGTAAATTTTTCGCGTTTAATTTTAAAGTCAACTGGATGACTTTACGGTTTCTCCTGGATGACTACGCGAATTCTTATTCTCGACTACACGGTATCGTTTCGATTATTTTGGTTACGGTATTAGTACTTCTACGGATCCGCTGTGAAGCGTATTAATTTACTTTCTCGGTGTTCTGGTTGTTGGGTTCCTAACCCCGATATATTTAATTGGGCGTCCCGTTATTATTTCGGGCATACGAAATTATGTTTGGGCGTTCTGATAATTGTTGGGATTTATTATATATATATATTTAATTATATATATATATTGAAGTGGGGGTTATTTCGAAATTATGGATAAATGAATGGTTAGTTGTGCAATTTCGCATATATATATGTATAAGCATGTGTACACAGATCTGCTCCATTTCCTCTTCTCTTCTCTACACGACACACTCAGCCTTTTCCTCTTCTTCATTGAGCGACGACTACACTCCCTTATCCTCCATTGTTGCCGACAAGAAAAGGAGAGAGAGAGAGAGAGAGAACCGAACGGAGAGGACACGGCTGGTGGTCGCTGGCTTGCGGCGATTGGCAGCAGCGGCGGTTGGTGGCCGTGCGTAGCAGGAGGCGGTGTAGCTGGAGACGACGGTCGGCGAGCTGGGTGGTCGCGCACGGTGGCGCATGGGCAAGGCAAGGCCGCGGCTGGGCAGCTGCGTGTGGACGCGAGCAGAGGCGTGTCCGGCTGGGCTTTGGCCAATTTTTCGGCGACTTTCCGGTGATTGGTTTGAGCCGATTTTCGGTGAGTAGTTTCGTACCTACGTAGTATTCGTCATATATTAATTTCGTGAATTTACGATGAACGATTTGCCCGGAAATCGCATTTATAGGTTATAGATTTCGTTTGGTCTTCATATATATATCGTATAGGTTGTCGAGACGGACATTTCGATATATTCGAAATGGTTTTTGGACGATTTTGGTCGGCGGGCTTCATATTCGGGCGCCGGTACTGTGCTGTTTCGGGCTGTTCGGTAACTATAATTAGGTGGGAAATTATATTTCTCAGTCCGCATTATTGAAGTAGTTTAGGGGTGCAAAACCCTTATTTAATTTATTATAGATATATTAAATTGCTAGTTTAAATATCTATAAATCGTTTAGGATCAGAATGAGACTTAGGAATTAATTTAAGAAAATTTATTAAATTATTCCTATATGATTAAATAATATTCTTATTTAAATTAAATAAGAATGGACGGCTTAGAAATCCTTACGAATTTAAATGGGTTATTAGAGATTCGAAAAGCTTAGACGATATGCTAGGATCCTTCTGGTATACGTGAAATAATTGTTTAAATTATTTTAAAAAGGCATGTTAATTGAAAATGAAATATTTTCTAAAGAATTAAAGAAAATATATTTTTGGAGAACATGAATGGTATATGAAATTATTTTCATATGATTTAAATGCTTTAATATATTTTTAAAAGCATGTACAGAGATTATGAGATTTATTTATTACCATGTGGGTATTTTCATAAATATGGTGCATTACATATTTATGTTGGACATGATTTATTTGTGTACACCATGTATTGTGAGACATGGGTGTTGGTGCATGTATTGAATGATTTCACCATTTGCAGAGAGATTCATTTGGTGTGGTCTACTTCCTTTGTGCGTGGGGCACGAGTAGACGTTTTTGTTTGGATCGTCGAAACAACTAGCCAGGGGGTGCTTCTCGCTTCCCGCGGAACTAATCTTCTGAGAAACTGAGACGATAGGGGGAGGACACATAGTCCAAGGCCCTATGTGACACGGCTGGGCCGTGGGTGGACGTCTTCCTTGGTTAAAAGTGTGAAGTGTCAAAAGCACTTGGGAAGAACGGTTCGATGAGTCCACATTCCCTAGTGAGCTGCAGACTTAGGGGAATGGTGGAGAATGATCCAGGACCCTTTGGTAGGGTGTGTTTTTGTGTGTGTGTACTACAGGCGGTCTGTGAGTACGGTGCGTTGCATATCATCATGTGATTTATTGATATGTATATATATATATGTTGGAGCATGATTATTTATGAATATGCAAAATGAATTCATTTTATAAAATGCTCAGTTGAAAGTGATAAATGTGAAAACGGAAATTAAAAGCAGTAATTATTAAAGTATAAACGAGGCGTATATCCTTATACTTGTGTTATATACTTTTGTGCCCGTAGGGGTGGTTAAGTATATTGGTCTGGCGACTTCTGTGGTTAGTTGAAGTTAGAGATGGATTGTAGAATTGAGGTTGAGTTGATGTGGAGTAATGCCTTAGAGAATGTGGTTAATAGTTTTGTAATTGTGGTTAGTAGCCTTGTGATTATGGTTAGTAGCCTTGTGATCGTGGTTAGCAGTTTTGTGACTGTGGTTAGTAGTCTTGTGATTGTGGTTAGTAGTTTGGTGATTTTGGTTGGCTGTGTGACTTGTTAGAGATTTGAGATCCGAGATTGATTTTAGTATCAGTTATGATTTGGGGCCTTTGAGAAGGCGGGTGATGAGATTGTGAGTTGTAGTATGGACCTTTAGGTGCCTTTCACTTTTGAGGAATATGTTATCAATTGTAACTGAGATTTTGATTGGGAGATAAGAGGTTATGGTTGAGGTGAGTTCTATTAAGTACTTAGGGTACTGTAGCGTGGTTTATAGTGCTTAGTTCATTCCCCTAAGCATTTCTTGTACTGTGTTTTGTACACTAGTACGTGGTCGTTGACTTGTATGTTATTCCTTGAGTTGTCGGTTACGGCGTGGTGCCGAACCTTTTCCTGGTGTTGTCATTTGATTCTATAGAGTTGTGTTTTCTCTTATTGGCTGTCATTTCGAAAACGGTGTTTCCTAAGTTTTGAAGTAAACTCTTGTATTTAAAGGGAAAAAACCCGTTTTCGCCTACCCCCGTAGAAATGAAAAGTTTTAATACCTTATAAAATGATCTTAGGATCTTCTTTGAAAAGATTTCAACTTTTAAAAGCCGGTGATGGCAACTGACGGAGACCGGGGGCAAGACGGTCATTTTTAATGTGTGGTTTCCAAAAAGAAAACTATTTTTATTACTTGTCTTGATGATTCTGAGATTTTGAGACTTCCTTCTCAAAATCTCGACCTGTAGTGTTTTGAAAAGGGATTTCCTGTTTCTCCTTTTCTTCGGATCATTCTAAGTCTCGGTTACGAGGCTTGGCGTTGTTTAGTGCACACATATAGTGTTGCCTCTCACTTCTTCTTGGTTGTTGATGTCACCACCTAGGTGATAGGAGTTTTTCTTAAGTTAGGGGCATGGATAACGAATGGATTGGTTCGAGTTTAGAAACCTTTTTCTTAAAAACTATTGAATCTCCGGGATTCATCTTTTCATTACTTTCACTTTCGGCCATTCGTTTTTGGTTTCCTTGTTCACTTTTGGTGTTCTTTCCTTGTTCACTTGTGGTGTTCTTCCTTGTTCGGGTATTCTTAACCTTGACGTTGTTGTCTTGGTTAGCTGTTGGTTAGCATTGGGAATTCCTTCCCTTTGCCTTGTTTTGGTGACCTTTAGGTGGTCGTTCTCGTGAGTTGAGTTCGTCTACTCATAGTGACTTGATTGTGTGGTTTTCCTCACCTACAGTGAGAGTGTTAGTGATGTGATTGATCCATTGATGATAGTGTTATGAGGTTAATGTGGTGATGTGATTCATGGTATTGAGGAAGTGATATAATTGAAGTGACCCAGTACTTGAGAGGTGTATTTTATCTAGAAATGGAATGAGGTTTGTTATATATATATATATTGATGATGGTTGTGTTAGTACGCAAGGACGTGGGTATTCTCCTTCCTGTGTTATCGAGGTGTAGGATTTGAGCCTTCCTTGGTACTATTGGTGGATTTTGTTTCCTTGTGGATATTAGAGGTGAGTGTGATCTCCTCGGTTGGATCTTCTGAATTGGGTTGTGAGTAATTGGTGATTTGTTAGACTGGACCTTAGTATCGTGTAACTAGTGTACGTTGGTGAGAGTAGTGTAGACTACTGGTGTTGGGTACTTGGAGTACGAGTTTTAGAGACTCATGTTGTGTATTTATATATATATATATATATATATGTGTATATATATATATATTCCCTATATACTTATGTATACTCGTTTACGATAGTATATGAGCGTGTTGACTTGGGTTTGCGTGGATGGGACTAGTTGGGCTATATTTATATCTTATTAGACGGTTTAGCTTTACCTAAACTATCAGAGGATGTGGTAGTTAGGATATCTTTTCCCACTGAGCTTATTTGCTCACAGGGGTATTTCACTTGCCCCCTGGTATTCACACGCCAGGTTGCAGGAAACATACGGCTATGAGCATGATGCAGTGCAACGACAGCTTTCTTTTGTTTCCTTGTTACAGGTTTTGGAGTTGCGTTGGGTGATGCGGTTACGGTTGCAGCACAACTGGGTTTGGGGACGATAGGTATCCGCTTTCAGTTTCTCTACCCATTGTTATGGGATTGTTATGTATTCTCTTTTGGGAGCCAGTCTGTTGGCATATCCCTGTTGATGTATCCTTTAGTTCCTGTATTTATTCTTTCTGATGGTTATTGTATTTATTTTGCACAGCTAGGTGCATTTCTTGTATTCTTATTCGAGCATTTGTGGCTCTGTTGATTATTAGAGGGTTTGGAGGGGTTTTGGTTTCTTTCCATTATCTCGGCCCTAGTAGGATTGATGAATGTGGGGCTTGGAAGCCATTGTGATTATTGAATTGCTATTGGCAGGTTCTTGTGTTGTGGTTGTTGTCCGGATGTTCCATTTACAAACGGAACTCTGCCGGATTTTTGTTAGATTCCGCTACTTTGTTTATTATCCATTTGGGTATTAAATATACCATTTCTACCATTAACCCATATGTTTTCTTGGTTAATGATGTCTTGGTTGGTCATTCGTATTAAGGATCACATCTTGGATTCCTTGGATGTCCCAGTTCGGGAGTCTTAGGGATTTAGGAGCGTGTCTGTTGGTATCTGAGGTTACTCTTGTGTTTTAGTATTCGGGTTGGCATGGAGTATATTCTTATTGTTATTCCATGTACTTCTTTGTTATTGTTGACTCTAGTAGTCGTTTGGTTTCCGTCATCCTTTAGGAGCGTGACAGCATGGTATCTGGGCATTCATTGCAACCCTTTATGGGTGTTTGATAACTGAATGTCTCTTGGTTTTCGTTTCTTTTTACTTCCGCAATCACTCCCTTAACTCTTAGGCTCGGGTTTCGGAGTCCTAGGAATTCGGGGCGTGACAGTAGACCCTACCATAATGAAGTTGTTGTTGGGTCTGACCTTGTGGTGGTGGGGGTGCTGGTAAAGCGGGATAAGTCAGGACCTGTAGATGGGGAACCTGTGGTGCCGGTAATGGTGGTGGCTGCCTCTGTCCTTGATAACTTGTATGTCCTTGTTGAACCTGTTGTCTTGGAGTAGCCTCGGGACACCTCTTGGCAGAGTGCCCATACTCCCCACACCCATAGCAATGGACCTTGAAAGGACCCGTAGGTTTTCTCTGACCATGTTGTTGCCCTTGTGTAATCTGAGGAGCTCCACTCTGTTGTCCCTGATGAAAATGCCCTTCTTTGCTGCTATCAGTAGTACCCCTCTATTTCTTCCAAGGTTGATGCCCCTGGAACGTGCCTTTATCATTTTGTCTGCCACTCTGACCATTTCCTTTCTCCACTGTCTGGTTAGTGAAGTCATTGTCCTTGCGCTTATCCCTCTTAGATTTCTTATAATCCCTCCTGATCTGACAATGTTGTAAGGCTGCATCCACCACCTGAGCATAAGTGGCGTAGGTTGGATTACCCACTATCACTTACCGAATAGGCCATGCCAAACCATGCACAAAGCAATTCTTCCTTTTCTCCTCTGTGTTCACTTCCTCAGGTGCAAACAACGATAGGCTGGTGACCTCCTGCTCATACTCTGCAACAATCCTATCTCCCTGTTGTAAATTGAGAAATTCCCTTTTCTTAGCTGCTCTCACGGCAAAAGGGAAGTATTTCTCATCAAAGCAATCTCGGAATTGATCGTAAGTCAATGTGGCCCTCTCCTCTAGAGTAGTAACCGACTCCCACCATTGTAAAGCATCACCAACCAACTTGAATGTAGCTAATATTTGATTTTGAACTTCAGTACACTGAACCATATGCAAATGGCGCTCAATGTCCTTCTTCCACTAATGAGCTGTGGTGACCTCGGTTGATCCAGAAAACTCTGGTGGATTGCCTCTCATGAATGAAATACGCATCCTGTCCCATCCATTATCTAGCATCACAGGAACTAGTGCAGGTGCCTGCAAGGGAGGCTGTGGATGAAGTTGTTGATGTTGAAGAGCAGTCGCCACTCCTGCAGCAACAGCCTGGGCAATAATATCAGCAAGGTTTGGAAGGACTGGAGCATTCCCCTTTGGAATAGGGTCCGAAATTTGATTCACATTTCTCCTTCTACGTGGTGGCATACTGAAAGAACAATAAACACGACCCGTCAATACCCTTACTAAGATCTTACCAGAGTACGAGTCCTAAATTTAGGATTTAAATATCAGAATACGCAACGCGGAAGACTAACTATACATCCCTAGGACACTTGAACCTGAAGTGCTCTAATACCAACTGTGACACCCCCAAATTTCCATGCATAGGTTGGCCAGGCTCAAACACAGAAAAATAAGAGCGTCTGTAATTGATAACATAAGCACATAAGAGAAGACATAAAATCGAATTATAATAATACCAATAATAATAAAAACAAGGATACCACTTATACATGAAGAAGATCAACCCCAATATATCCTTAAAGAAAATAAGTCCCACAAGGTAGAACTTGGAAATCCCATAAACATGGACCCCTAGAAACACACTTAAAAGAAATGCAACATATGTCATTTATCGGATCCTACCCTGGAGTGGAAGGGAAATATGATAGGACAGAACAGATAGATATGACGTCCTCACCCTTGCTGGTGAAACTGCCGAGGACCTGAAACAACAAAAATATGGGTTAAACCCACGAGCAAGTACAACTTTGATCCCAAGCAGAGTACCAAAATTCATCCCCTTTCCTATTGACACCTAATCCCAAAATTATATTATAAAATAATAATATATTTAAGTATAACCATAGTCACTAATATACCACACTTTAATATAATTATCTTTATAAATTCATTCCATTAATCCGAGATTTTTTTTTCCATATAACATCCATGTCTTACCATAACCACAAACCCGACAACTCACCCATGCCGTGACAACTCACCCATGTCCCGTGGTACTATTGAGACTGCAATATTAGTCAGTCTCCTTGTGGTTCCTTATAAATCTCCAAAACATAGTCATTTGATTAAATCTTATGATTATACGATTTTTATTAATTCACTTGTATTCTTTATTCGGGAAGGTATAACAATTGGAAAATTCGAGCTTGGGGGGTCCAGGGGGGGCACGATGTTTTCCTGAGCGCCCCCCTGGCAGGGTCTGGGGCAACGCCCCAGCGCCAAGGTATACGGCATTTTATATGGTCGAACTATTCATTTATACGGTCAAAAATACGTAATCCAATATAATTCTTGAAACACATAATAACAATATAAATCAATGTCCAGAGTCTGATAACAAAGAAAATAGAGAAAAACAATTACATAAATATGCAATATTTTCTAATAACAGTTTTGAAATCTTTGTCAACATTGAAACCTAAAATATTTTTGTATTCAGATATTTATACTTAGTTCCAACCATATACACCTCATCCGAGTCATACCAACAAGACACATAACCACGAATCCATACATGTATATCTACACATGGTAAAAATAGATTTGTACGTATAGCTAGATATAAACATAGTCTCATGCATATATCAATATATCACCACAAATCTCTATGTAAATACAAGATCTATACATATAATCATGGATCTATACATATACATATAAACAGAATATATATAATTACATAAATAAACATGAATATGAACATACTCTAACAGATCTATACATATATGCCTATATAAATCCACGAACCTCTACATATATACAAGATCTATATATATACTTATGGATCTATACAAATACATATAAACAGAATATATATCATCACATAAATAAACATGAATATGAACATACTCTAACAAATCTATACATATATGTTTATATAAATCCACGAATCTCTACATATATACAAGATCTATATATATACTTACGGATCTATACATATATGTATAAACAGAATATATATTATCACATAAATAAACATGAATATGAACATACTCTAATAGATCTATACATATATGCCTATATAAATCCACGAATCTCTACATATATACAAGATCTATTTATATACTTACGGATCTATACATATATGTAGAAACATAATATATATCATCACATAAATAAACATGAATATGAACATACTCTAACAGATCTATACATATATGTATAAACAGAATATATAAATGTCATATATGAACATGATTTACACATACATATACATATATGAAAAATACTATCTAGCAGATTATAGACGCATAAGGTAAATGTTACAAAATTTTAGTACAAAGAGGAAGAGTAGAACATATGTCTTGCCTGATTTGGAGAGCTTACTACACCATGGATCAAGATCCAAACCAAGTATTTACTCTCTCTATCTATCTATATATATATATATATGTATATGTATATAGATGAGTGAATAAGAAGAGAGAAGTCTGAAATTTTTCCTTAGTTTATAGAGATAATAAGCTGAAAAATCCTTATGGTTATATAGGGGAAGCTAGGTTATGGCGAATGACCATAATGCCCCTAGATCTGCCATAATAACCATCCTACCACTCGTCTTAAAGACTAATATGCCCTTATCAGATCCCATAATAACAAACTTACATAGTAGTCATAAAATGACTAGAGTACCCTTACTCAATAATTTAAATACCCACCATACCATCCAAAATAAATAAGGAAATAACATAATTATTTAAATACGGGGTATTACATAAACCTCATAAACCTTGTTTGAAGGATGTGTGATCCTTAACCAAAGTGCTTTCATTCCTAGGAGAAGTATTACTGCTCAAGAATTGCTCAAAGGTTATCACAAGGATGATGGTGATCCTAGAATTGCCTTGAAAGTGGATCTTACTAAAGCTTTTGACACTTTATCTTGGAAGTTTTTAGAGGTTTCCCTTCATGCTTTCCATATACCTTCTCATTTGATTGTGTTGATTATGAATTGTGTTTCCACTCATATGTTTTCAGTCAACATAAACGGTTCTTACAAGGGGTATTTCAAAAGCTCTAGAGGGGTTAGACAAGGTGACCCAATTTCACCTTATCTATTTGTGTTAAGTATGGAGATTCTCACTGATATGTTTGCTAACAAGATTGATAGTACTAGTGGATTCAAGCACCATTAGAAGTGTCAACCTCAAAGAATAACTAATCTTCTTTTTGCATATGATTTATTACTGTTTACAGGTGGTGATTTAGCTTATGTGGATTATATTATGACAGTGTTGGAGGGATTTGGTTTGTCTTATGCTCTTTTGCCTAATAATGCTAAGAGCACTCTCTTTCATGCTGGGATTGATGTTACTTGTCTATCTCAGATTCAGTTTAGGCTTAACTTTCAAGTTGGTTCTCTTCCAATGAGATATCTTGGTGTTCCCTTGCTTTCTACAAAGCTAGGGAAATCAGATTGTGATGTTTTGATTGCCAAATTATCCACAATAATTTCTAGCAGGAGTAGCAAGTTTCTTTCTTTTGGAGGGAGGCTTTAATTTATTAAATCAGTTCTTTTCTTAATTCAAGTATATTAGACTTCTACTTTTATTTTGCCCAAATCTGTTCTTCATGATCTCATTGCTTTTCTTAGGCAATTTTTATGGACTGGATAAAAAATGTTCAAGGGTGGTTGCAAGGTTGCTTGGAGAAGAGTTTGTGCTCCATTTGATGAGGGTGGGCTTGGCATAAAGGATCTTAAGGAGTGGAATAGAGCAGTTATGGTGAAACATTTTTGGAATCTGTTAAAGGATGGTTCTTCTTCTTTATGGTTTGCTTGGGTTAAATTTCACCTCATTAAACATAGGAATTTTTGGGAATTGAATATACCTCAAAATTCTTCTTGGGCTTGGAAGAAGATTCTGAAACTTAGGCCTCTGGTTAGGCTGGCTTTTAAATCACTTACTGGAGATGGTAGACAAACTTCCCTTTGGTTTTATCAATGGCACCCTATTGGTCCTCTTTGTGACTTTTTCCCAGATGGGGTGATTAGATCTTCTGGGCTTGGAAGCAATGCCACTGTGAGCAGATTAATAAGTTCCTCAGGTTTGCATTTTCCTACTTTAAATTCTCAGTTTTGGCTTGACTTCAAAGCTTCTTTCCCTTCTAAGTTTCAACCCAATCTTTCTAGTAGTGATAAATTAGTTTGGACTCATTTTACTCATTTTTCCATTAGTTCAGCTTGGGAGTTCATTAGATAGAAATTTAATCATGTTCCATGGAAGAAGGTTGTATGGTTCAAACACAGTGTCCCAAAGCATGTGTTTTTGGTTTGGATTGTTCTGTTAGACAGACTTCATTCCCTTCATTTTCTTCTTTATATTGGAGTGGTTCTGTAACATCCCGCTCTAACACTTGGTATAATATTGTCCGCTTTGGGCCCAGCCCGCACGGTTTTGTTCTTGGGCTCCTCCCAAAAGGCCTCATACCAATTGGAGACAACACTGCACATATAAGCACATCCCCAGACCTCTACCCGGGCGATGTGGGATATCACAATCACCCCCTTGGGACCCAGCGTCCTCGCTGGCGACCCACGGGTGATGTGCATGCTCCCACACTTAATTCCGGTCGGGCTCTGGCTCTGATTCCAATTGTAACACCCCGCTTCAACACTTGGTATAATATTGTCCGCTTTAGGCCCAACCCGCACGGTTTTGCTCTTGGGCTCCTCCCAAAAGGCCTCATACCAATTGGAGACAATACTGCACATATAAGCACATTCACAGACCTCTACCCGGGCGATGTGGGACATCACAATCACCCCTCCTTGGGACCCAGCATCCTCGTTGGCGACCCACGGGTCATATGCATGCTCCCACACTTAATTCCGGCCGGGCTCTAGCTCTGATACTAATTGTAATAACCCGCTCCAACACTTGGTATAATATTGTCCGCTTTGGGCCCAGCCCGCACGATTTTGTTCTTGGGCTCCTCCCAAAAGGCCTCATACCAATTCGAGACAATAGTGCACATATAAGCACATCCCCAGACCTCTACCCGGGCGATCTACCCGGGCGATTGGTATGAGGCCTTTTGGGAGGAGCCCAAGAACAAAACCGTGCGGGCTGGGCCCAAAGCGGACAATATTATACCAAGTGTTGGAGCGGGATGTTACAATTGGTATCAGAGCCAGAGCCCGGCCGGAATTAACTGTGGGAGCATGCACATCACCCGTGGGTCGCCAGCGAGGACACCGGATCCCAAGGAGGGGTGATTGTGATGTCCCACATCGCCCGGGTAGAGGTCTGGGGATGTGCTTATATGTGCAGTGTTGTCTCCAATTGGTATGAGGCCTTTTGGGAGGAGCCCAAGAGCAAAACCGTGCGGGCTAGGCCCAAAGCGGACAATATTATACCAAGTGTTGGAGCGGGGTGTTACAATTGGTATCAGAGCCAGAGCCCGACCGGAATTAAGTGTGGGAGCATGCACATCACCCGTGGGTCGCCAGCGAGGACGTTGGGTCCCAAGGGGGGTGATTGTGATGTCCCATATCGCCCGGGTAGAGGTCTGGGGATGTGCTTATATGTGCAGTGTTGTCTCCAATTGGTATGAGGCCTTTTGGGAGGAGCCCAAGAGCAAAACCGTGCGGGCTGGGCCCAGAGCGGACAATATTATACCAAGTGTTGGAGCGGGGTGTTACAGGTTCAGCAAGCTTCATGTATCTTCTGTAGTTTATGTCAAGAGGATATGGATCATTTATATTTTTATTGCAGTTTCACCTCAAGACTATGGAGTATGGTGCAGCAAAAAGGTCTCTTAGAGTGGCCTGATGGAGGGTGGGACTCTTTTTTCCCTTGGATGTTAGCTTATTTGCAAGGCAACACTTTGGTTTCATTACTCAACAAGCTTGCTTTTTGTGCTTGTGTTTATGAAGTATGGGTTGAAAGGTGTAGGAGAATTTATCAGCAGGAATACAATTCAATTGAGGTTCTTCTCAAGAAAATAGTTACCTCTATGAGGTACACTTTATTTTCACTTTCTAGGTTTACTAATTCTTCTCAGAATCAGTATTTGGTTGGCCTGTGGGATCTTCCAAACTCTATTATTTCTCTATGATGGTGCTGCTCTGCTGTCTACTTTGGTCTGCATGATATTTCAGTCCTTCAAATTTCATTTTATGGAGGGTGCAAGCTACTTTGTAGTGAGCAAGATTGTTATGTTTGGTTCTGGATGAATGTTTTACCCATTCTGGCTTCATATTGGATTACTTGTTTGTTTTCTTGCTGGTTCTCCCTCCACATTGTTGATTGGCTGGCTACGAATAGATCCCCCAGTGGGGTTTTGGCATGATGTTATGGTTCTGGTTTACAGTTTACTTAAGTGTTGGAGTGCTTACTTTCATTGTTGGGTTTCTCTATACTCTATCATGATGATGAGTGGTTTCCAGTTCAAGATTGATGGGTAGGTGATTGAGAGCAATTTGCATTCTCGTACTTGTTTATTTAGACACCTTATTTGCTTTGCTTTGAGGCATTTAGGTTATTACTCCTATTTTTTCATATGGTGGAAGTTTGGTTTTCATATTGTAATCTGGGGTATGCCCCTAAGCACTTTGTAAGGCTTTAGCCTATTTTATTTTTATATATCATCTTACCATTCAGAAAAAAAAAATCTTAGTAGCGGATAAATTGACAAGTGGGGGTAACATGGTAAATAAATTGAACAAAAAAAAATAAGTTGTAGACCATTTGAAATTATACTTATGAGTAGAAAAATTAGTTCAACTCAAGATGTATTATTAAATGGGTAAATGGCAGAAAACTTCTTCTAGTATCAAATATGTGCAAATAATATCCCTAAAGCTCAAAATGTTTATATAAGCACTAGTAGCATTGCAAAAATGTGCACTTTGACCCCTTAACCAAGATTTCGTTCACTTTTTGGCCTGAATTTAGAAACGCGACTTTCACATGCAATTCTTTATCCCCAAATGCCGAAAATGCCTATAATCACTTACAAAAATGCTCTCACTTGTGATTAAACACCAAATCTGAAAACTGACACCGCTAAAAAATTGGCCTAAATCACATTTTACATTTTAGTTTTTTTGGTACAACAAATAAATAAAAAAGTAATTAAGGGTAAGATGGTAATTGAACATCTCCGGCACTGGAAAATGGAATGAAGTGAGTTGTTTGCACCAATTATATATGATAAGAGTGTTTAAAAATCATGAGGGGGTAATATGCACTATATTCATACTACAAGGGAGTTTCGTGTCATTCACCCATTAATAAATAAATAAAGCATATATAAGTGTACAACTCTTCTTCTATTGTTTAAATTAAATGACAAAGGAGTATTTACATTTCACCATGTTTGGTTATTGAATTTTTAATACCATAATTACCCCTCTTAAGTAAGACTCTTCCCATTCTGCTTACTTTCATTATAATTATAATTTTCGCTCATTTTATCTTACGGATTATATAGAGCTCTCAAAAACAACAAATTCTAAAATTGTTCTGAAATTTAACTTTGAAACATTATTAGATGGTGATGGTACAAAATTGGATTGTGCATAATCTGCTTTTCTCGGCAAGTATGGATCATTTTTTAAAAAAAAATCATCTTTTTAGCATTTTGCAATATTTTGTATAAACCTGTATGTAGCATTAGTCTCAGACAATACAAGAAATGTGTTTTGCATGATTTGACCTCAAAGAGTAGGTTGATTACAATGAAAGAAAAGGCTAATACTCATGAGATTAGATTAATTGAATCATTTTCTCAATGAAGTTGTGTAACACAAAATTAGTGTGAGTTGTGTAACTTTGTTATTTTGGATGAGAGTTGATTATAAAAGTACTAAGTACTAATAGTACGTAAATTTATAAAGGTTGAATGAGACTCAACTATTTAGAGGATTTAATATTCGAGAAAACTAAATTGTGAATATAACTATTTTAGAAAAGGTTTGAGAAAATGGGTTGTAGAGCTCATATCTTTTTGTTGGCAAAGGGAGATTCTAAACAAATTCATTTTCTTGAGATCTCAAGACTTGTGCTAGTTGGTTATCTTTATACTTTCCATTTAGCAGAGACAATGAAATACATATCCTAATTATCAAGATAAAAAAAATTTGTATCTCTCTTTTTCTCTTCTTAGTTTCTTTTCTCTTTTAAGTTTCTTTTTTATAAAATTATATAGGATAAATTTGAGGACAAAAAAATTTTCCCCATGTGTTTAATGATTCCTTGTTCTTGAAATTTTTTGAATTTTTAATGGGCAAAAGTTATATTTCTTCCATTGTTTTGTACGTATAGATATAGAAAAGGAGGAAAAGTTTTACAATGAAAAATATATGGATAATTACAAATGGAATAATCAGTGGAGCTATACAAGGAAAATTAATCTCCAATCAAGGATTCCTAATACTGCCCTTCGAGTTGGAGTGTGGAGGTTACAAACACCCAACTTGTGAAGTAAAGAAGGAAAAATAATAGCTCCCAAAGCCTTGGTAAAAACATCATCAAGTTGTTGCTTGGTATGAAAATAAGCAGTATGAACTAAGCCAACTTGAATTCTTTCACGAATCACATGACAATCAACTTCAATATGCTTGGTGCGTTCATGAAATACGGGATTTGCAGCAATGTGAAGAGCAACTTTGTTATCACAAAACATGTGGGCAGGTTAAGGATGAGAAACCTATAGATCATTAAGCAAGGTAATGACCCATTGAATTTCACAAGAAGTTATCACCATTGCACGGTATTCAGCTTCGGTGTAAGAGCGAGAAACCGTGTGTTGCTTTTTGGACTTCCATGAGATAGGAGAAGAACCCAACAATATACAATACCCGGTAACAGAATGACATGTTTGAGGACAAGTCGCCCTATCAGAATCATAAAAGGCATTAAGTTGAAGTGCACTAGATGAGGAAAAAAAATGCCTTAACCAATTGATTGTTCAATATACCAAAGCAAGTGATGAGAAACATCTAGGTGTGGTTATCTAGGATTAGCCATAAATTGACTAAGAATCTGAACTGAAAACACAATATCTGGCCTGGTGATATTAGGATAAATTAGGCGTCTAATGAGTCGACGGTATAAGGAAGCATCAAGCAAAAGGTCTCCATCAGTGGAAGTAAGCCGGAGATTAGGTTCCATTGGTGTTTTGGCAGGCCGAGAACCAAGGAAACCGGTATCCTTTAAAATATCAATAACATATTTTCGTTGAGAAAGATAAATACCATGTTTGGAGTGTGCAACTTTGAGGCCAATGAAATACTTAAGTGGACCAAGATCTTTCAAGGAAAAGCAATCGTGGAGATAAGTATTCAAATATGAAATGGCAGAAAAATCATTGCTACAGACCAATATATCATCCACATAAATGACAAGATAAATGAAGGAATGTCTGGAAGTCTTGGTGAAAAGAGAGTAATTTGTTTTGGACTGAAGGTATCCTGCAGCAAGTAAAGCAATAGATAGTTTAGCAAACCACTGTCGAAAGGCTTGTTTAAGCCCATAAAGAGACTTGTGAAGTTTGCAAACTCGAGTCTCCCCTTTTCGATGAAAACCAGGTGGAATCTGCATATAAACATCTTCATCTAAATCACCATGAAGAAAGGTATTATTGATATCCAAGTGATGAAGATGCCAATTTCTAATGGAAGCAACTACTAAGAGAGATTTAACAGTCACTAATTTAGCAATAGGGGCAAAGGACTCATGAAACTCAACTCCTTTTTGTTGGTTATATCCTTACGCCACGAGTCGAGCTTTGTAGTGCTCAATCATACCATCATACTTGTACTTTATCTTATAAACCCACACTGCAACCTATTGCATTTTTTTCAATAGGAAGTTTAACGAGACTCCAAATCTTATTTGCCTCAAGAGCATGAATTTTAGCAACCATAACATCACACCATTTTGGATCTTTGATGGCCTGTTGAAAAGATTTAGGTTTTGACAAGGAAGAAATGGACACACTAAAGGCATGGTGAGTAGGAGAAAAAGAAGAATATGATAGATAATGAGATAAGGGATGAGAAGTGTTTATCGGAATATCGTTAGTCAAGTCAGATGATTGGTTGGAAAGGATAGCCGAACCACAATGGAAATCGTGCAAGTATGTGGGTTTTTGTCGTGGACGCTGAGAACGATGAGGCACGGGTGATGATGGAGAATTAGATGGTGTTGGTGCATCTGGTGAAGGAAAATCTATAGCATCTGTTGTTGGCAAAGGAATGACTAAGTGAGGAAAAGATGTTGAAGGCATATAAGATAAGGGGAAAATATTTTCATGGAAAATGACATCACATGAAACAAAAGTTCTATTATTTTTTAGATCATAAAGTTTATAAACTTTTTTACCATATGGATACCCGATAAATGCACAACGTTTGGCACGTGGATCAAATTTGGTCTTCTTCAAAGCATGAGTAGAAGTATAACAAAGGCAACCAAAAACTTTCAAGTGTGAATATGAGGTTTTTTCAGAAAAAAGCCTTTCATATGGAGTTTTCCCAAAGAGAATGAATGATGGAGTCCTATTAATCAAATATGCAGTAGTCAGAATACAATCTCCCTGAAATTGAATAGGAAGGTATGCTTGAAATTACAAAGCACGTGCAACATTGAGAAGCTGTTGATATTTATATTAAACAACCCCATTTTGTTGGGGTGTGTCCACGCAACTGGTTTGGTGAATAATTCCATTCTCTTGAAAGAAACTAGTCATGGAAAACTCTTCTCCATTGTCGGATTGAATTTTCTTTATTTTTTCGATCAAATTGGTTGGTGATTAGCTTAATAAAATAATGCAAAAGGGAACGAGTTTCAGATTTATGGGACATGAGATAGACCCAAGTCGCATGACTATAATCATCGACAATGGTTAGAAAGTATCGTGCACCAGAAATAGACTCCGTATGATGGGGACCCCAAATATCATAATGAATAAGCTCAAAAATTGCATGAGTATTAATGGAACTATGGGGAAAAGGTAAGCGTGTTTGCTTAGCAAGAGGACAAACATGACATTGATTAATATCCGAAACATATATTCCAGGAATAAAAGATGACAACGTATTCATAATTTTTGAAGATAAATGTCCTAAACTCCTATGTCAGATATCAACTGAAGGAATAGATGCAAAGTTGCACATTATAGTATCATTGAGATCAAAGCAGTATAACCCGTTGCGTTCTTCACCCTTGCCAATCATCTTCCTCGAGGTAAGGTCCTGGACAAGACAAGAATTAGAGTAAAAAATGAGAGAACAATTTGAAGAATGGGTGAGTTTGCCAACTGAGATAAGATTGAATTTAAATGAAGGCACACAAAGGAAATTATAAAGGGTTAGAGAATGAGACAATGAGATAATACCAATATGGGTTATAGGTGCAAGACTACCATCAGGAAGTTTAATAGTAGTGGAACAAGTAGATGTTATGGAAGAGAAAAGAGCAACAGAACTGATAATGTGATATGTTGCACCACTATTTAATATCCAAAAGGCATTATGGAAATAAGAGTTCAAACAAATACTTGATAGGTGAGCACTAAAAGTGTTGCTACCTACTTGATTTGTTATGGCTTGAGGCTTGAGAAGAGTAAGGAGTTGTTGGAATTAGTCTGTAGTTAAAGTAGATGCAATAGAATTGCATATGGATCCATCATAGAAATCTGGTTGTTGCCCTACATGGTTCATAACAGATTGAGAAGTTTCCTTATGAAGACGATTCCCAAGAGGATATTCATGAAGTTTATAGCACTTGTCAATTGTGTGACCAACCCACTTGTAATGAGAACAAGTAGGTCGTTCCTTTTTTAAATTAGTGTTAGTCACTAATTAATCCTAGAGGGGGGGTGAATAGGGTGTTCAAAAATATTTCTAACTCTTTTCGAAATTGAAACACTCTATAACCAAAAATCAATTTCTCAATAAACAAGTGGGTAATCCAATTTAAAATTCTCTAACAATTAATTGCAAGACAATTTATAGCATACAAAATATTCAAGTAATTATAGCATGAAAATTAATCAAGTAAAGAGAAAGAGATAGAGAGATTGACACCGTGATTGTTTCGAGGTTCGGTAACTCCTACTCCTCGGCTCAAGAACCCCTTCTTGAGACTTTTCCCGATCCTTTCACTATGGTCCTTCCTTCACAGGTGGAATGGAAAACCTTTACAACACAAGCCTCTCGAGCTTGTCTCTCAATCAAGAGAACAACCCACTCTTGAACAATCGGTGGACTTCACTTGTCCGAGATTACAAATTCGTATGTAATCAATAAAATCACTCAAGAACAAAAACACTCAAAACCCAAAGGTTTTTATGGAAGATAAATCAATATAAGCTCAAGTGTTTTTGGTGATTTTTGAATAGCTCTAGAAATATATTCTCAAATGATATAATCAATGAATGATGTTTGGAGAATAAGAAGAGATACTAGAGGTTTTGATTTTCAAAGAAACTTGAAGAAAATCAACTTTTCAAAGCTTGGTTTCAATGGCTTTTGTAGAGAAACTTTCTGCATAATTTTGAGAGCTTTTCTTCCTCTTCTTTCTCTTTTGTTTTTCAATCTCTTGGCTTATAATACACATATCTCATTCTATATATATCAATACTTTTAGGGTTTTGAAGAATGAATATTGTAGTAGAGAAAACAAAGCCGTTTGAAGTCCATAAACATCTACTTAAAACATGGAAAATGTTTGTGCCGAATCTGCAGAATTTAAGGAGCAACTAGTCGACTATAACATTGTTTTAGTCGACTACTTTGGACCATCTAGTTGACTAGATTGAGTTCTAGTCGACTACTTTGGACCATCTAGTCAACTAGAATGAGTTCTAGTCGACTACATGAAGTAGTCTAGTCGACTCAAAGCCTCTCTTAGTCGACTACTTTGAAATGGTTGAAAATCTGTAGCTTCTGATTGTTTTAGTCGACTACTAGAAAATACACATGGTTAATCTAGTCGACTACAACTAGAAAAACATTTAATAAAAATATTTTTCTTTCCGTTTAAGTTCGGTAAAGCGTTTTTCATTCCATTTGAGATCGGTTCATTTTATACTTGAGCTTATACGATAAAATCGACACATAAAATTACCTTGTTACAATGATCGTTCCCCGACCTATCTACCCCAAGTCTTGAGTCTTCAACTTTCGCCTTTGCCGTTGAATTTATTGATTTTCCATTTTTGCGCTTTAATTTCTTTCTCGGCATTTCGCTTTTATTCAATCTTTCTTTCCGAGTCGTTTTCTTTCCGTGCTTGTTTTCCGAGTCGTTCACCTGTCTTTTGATGAAAACATGAACTCGATAATTCATTAGTATTAAACACACTTTAAATGTTTTGTTAATATCAAAATAGGATTTATTGTCCGAGAATAAATTTCAAGGCCAACAATCTCCCCCTTTTTTATGTTGACAAAACATTTCGTGTTTTTGTGTAAATGGTGAAGTATCAAGTGATACTCCCCCTCAATGTGTGCATTACATGCTCCCCCTTAGTAAATATATTTTTGCAATTTCATAAACTAGCATGGAGGCACACATAAACATGACTTACATACACGAAAGCAACTTACTTCTCCCCCTTTGGCAACATAAAAAGGTGGGAAGTGACGATTGAATAAAGAATTTATCATGCTAATACATCAACGTCCAAAGCCAACCCAATTTCTCTACGAATTTTGAAAGAGAATCCTCCGGAAAAAGGCTTTGTGAAAATATCCGCTAATTGATTTTTAGGGTCAATAAAAACCAATACAACGTCTCCTTTAGCAACATGATCACATAAGAAATGATGTCTAATCTCGATATGCTTAGTTCGTGAACGATGAAAAGACTCATCAACTAATTTTCTCCCCCTCTGACATCATCAAAAAGAATAGATACAATTAATTACAAGAAGATAATCAAGTTTCATAAATGAATTGTGATCATAGAATATATCATTTGAAGTAACACAATCTCATATTGTCCACACATTTCATGAATATGCTTAAGATGATTATCAAAACATAACTTTGCATTCATGATGACAACAAGGACATGCTAGCACAAGTCATCAATGATGACTAAAACATTTGCTTGATTTTCATAGACAAATAGGATATATGAATAACATAGATTTTCATATATCAAGTACATATATCAAGTGAATGACTCAAATGAAAAGTGACTTAATGTTCAAGTGAGTGTGTTTGAATTAAAGTTCAAACCATAAGTATTCAACATACTATATGTAAACAAAGAACACTCAAATACTAGATCATTTAAACTCACATAGTCATGTATGAAAATTCACTTAAAATCACATATGAGCACTTAAGAATAATTCAAATTAAGTACGGCATATGATAGTTTTAAACCCATTTTCTAAAACTTATACATTTCAAAGCATTGTGAATCACTTCATGAAAATTTTTCATATAGGAATGCATTAGATAAAAATATTTCATGCAAAGAGGCATGTGACATTTTTAGAATTTTAATTCCATTCATATGTGCAAAGAAAAATCTATATCCTTCTTGGTTAAGATCTTGGAATAATAATGGTCAAAACCTTGGGTCACCATTATTAGACATAGATTGCAACATTAATATGCATTATAAGATATACAAGAGTATGCAAGTATGATAATGATATAAAAGCTTAAGATATAGAAAATATTATATATCATTGAGAAAATCATAATAATGCAAGAACAATAAAAATGTATTTCTTTCATGATATGTTCACATAAAACTCATGAATCATGTTTTTCAATAAACATTCAAGATAGCAACATTTGAGCACAAAATCTCCATCTTTTCAACATGCTTCCTTCAAAGATGAACCTATAGTACCTTTTCATAATAAAAATCCAAGCATATATTAAATATCTTCAACCAAGGTTACAATTTCTAACAACAAAGGCTAAGCACATGAATATCATTTTTATGAAAATCTTTATGCAAATACCTCTAGAATGATTACCGAGAAGATATATAATAGAGGATGATGAATTATTTAATCGCATAGATTTTCATCACATATTCCTTATCCTCATTTGCATTAGATAGATCATTCAAAGAAATTATGCTCTCTTGAGGTTTACTAGTGTGGACATATTTGATTAAACATATATTCCAAGACCGTCCAAAATTCACTTCAAAATTAAACACCTCAAATAAATGTGCAATATGTCATGTCAAGAGAATTTAGATAAGGCACTAAAATCATGAAGATCCATGAACAAATATCAAGACATAGCTACTCAAATAATCTATCAAATTTAAGTGAAATAGCTTTGATGGTCAAGAGTTGGTCATGACAATATTCTTTAAATTTCATGCATGATCAAGACTTTCTTTCATATATCGAAGTCATTTCAAAGCAAGCCACTATCAAGAATTCATCAAAGGCATAGTCAATTGCATTTATCAAGTAGCCAAACACTCTTATTACCAATCATCAAATTTACTCCATGGCATATCAAATATGATTCAACATACTTGAATAAGCATATGTATGTCATGATAAATCTCATCAATGAAAGCACATTAGTAATACAGTTAGAAAATGTGTACCATGGTGCTAGCTTTACCCATTTTACTTAGTGGTGCTTGTAGATGATTTTTATTGTCCACTCATTTTGTGAGAGACTTTGATTTCATCTCCCCTTGTAAGTTAAAGCATCACAATTGAAGGAATCAATCCACACCTACAAAACACACTCAAGTAGCTTTCTTTGGTACCCTTTTTGCTCTAGGGTCCATTTGTGTTAGTACATTTGCAAAACAATCAATGATCTTCAACAACCATTATGCTCCAATTGAATTTACCATTCAAGAACATTTTTATGAAGTGCATTTGCCAATTCAAATAGTAGGATATGCTCATGGTTATTTAACAAGTACATGAATCAATATGAAATTTATAATAGGAATGAAACTCTATATGAATCATAGTAGCCAACCATATGCATCATTCATGTTCAATTTACAAGAATTGATAAGAAAACCGATATAACTTTCCTTGATTAGAAAAAATAAATTATATGCCATTTTTCAAGATTTGTAAAGCTATAGCGCATAGGATGATTCATTTATTTTTCATTTCAAAATTCTTTGAACATTCGAAAGCACAATGAAAATATATTTTCATAAGAGTCACCCTTTTGAAATAATTTCACTCTAAATCAATGTGACACTTTTCTCATGCAATTTCAAGAAACAAAAGAATGTGGTACATGAACAATGATCATTTATCAATCAATCAATACATTCATAAATCAACATAGTATACAAATTTCCGTTTCTTTTAGCATTTGACAATTATTTCCCATCTTTCTTAACTAAGCATGCATTGGTCCTAAAAATAACGTCATAGCCATTGTCACACAATTTGACTAATGTTAAATAAGTTATGGTTCAAACCATCAACCAAAAACACACTATCTATAGAGAGAGTGGAAGATATACCAATTGAGTCAATCCTTATAATTTTGTCTTTAGAGTTGTCTCCAAAAGTTACGTTTCCTCCTTCATAAGTTTTTAGAGAAATGTACTTTGATTAGTCTCCCGTCATATGCCTTGAGCATCCGCTATCAAGAAGTCATTTCCTTTAAGGTGGACTTCAAGTATACCTACAAAACAAATTTAAGTAACATTTGTTGGTACCCAACTTATCTTGGGTCCACTAGGGTTAGAGAGAGATGCAATGGTTCATTTTGGAACCCAAATCATTTTTGGTATAACATTCTCCTTTCTATGTAAGCATGCAATGGTTCCTTTTGGAACCCAAATCATTTTGGTTATCACTTTCTTTTTTCTAAGTAAACATGCATTTGCCTTGTGTCCTTTTTTCTTGCAATAATAACATGTAACATGTTTATGATCATTTGAGGATGCATGAGATGATTGTCTTGTAAATGTATGTCTTAAAGATTTTCTCTTTTTCAAGATAATAACATCTTTGTCAAAAGCATCATACCCTAGACCACATTTATCAAATGATCCTCTTTGTCTTCCCAACATAATACTAAGGTTCTCCTTTCCTTTTGTAAATTTAGCTAAGACATTTATTTTATCATCTATAGTATTTTTCAACCGATTATTTTCCTTTTCTAGCTCAATGCTTTTGTCATTGCATGAAACTTCTAAGTTGGAAGTATTAGAGCTACATGAAGATTTAGTTTTCTTAAGAAGAATATATTTTCTAGCTAACTTTTCAAATTCATCATGCAATTCTTCAAATGCATCTTGTAATTCATCATAAGAAGAGAGAAGTTCATCATATGATAATTTATCTTTATCTAATGAATGTGAATTTAAATGTACCTCTTCTTCATTTGCCGTGAAACAAGGGTTTTCCATTTCTTCATCATTTTCTTCCTCATCCGAGTCATATGAGTCGTAGTCATCCCATGTGGCATTCATAGTCATCTTGTTTGGTCTTTTCTCATTCTCTTTTTTGAGCTTGAAGCAATCACTTTTGTAGTGTCCCGGCTTTCCACAATTGAAACACGTTGGAGGTTCCCTTTTCTTAGGCTCGCCTTTTGATTCGATTCTCCTCATGAATTTTCCACCATTGGCTTTCTTTCTTTGAAGGTATTTCTTGAATTCTTGAGTGAGCAACGCAATGTCCTCATCCACTTCTTCTTCATTAGGCTCAATGGATTCATTTTTGGTAGAGGCTTGCAAAGCTATACCTTTTCTTGGCTTGATGTCGTCTTCACGAGATTTCAATGTGATTTCTCAAGTGAGTAGAGAGCTGAAAATCTCATCAAGACTCATGTTGTGGAGATCATGAGTTTCTTTGATTGTCGTTACCTTTGCATCCCATTTGGCCAGAAGACTTCTAAGCACTTTGCGTGACGCATCAGATCTAGGAACAATTCTACCAAGATGCTTTAGTCCATTCAAAATGTTAGTGAAATGAGACATCATAGAATTGATATTTTCATCTTCCTTCATGACAAATAATTCATATTCATGCATAAGTATATCAATTTTAGATTCTCTAACTTGAGTAGTACCTTCATAAGTTACTTCAAGTTTATCCCACATTTCTTTTGCCGTGGAGCAAGTAGAGACACGATTAAATTCGATTGGACTTAAGGCACAATTTATAATCACCTTAGCTTAAGCATTAAATGACATAAGCCTACGCTCATCATTATCTCATTCGTTGGGCAATTTGGGGTTAATTTTTCCATTTACTATTTTTGTTATAATGAAAGGTCCATCAACAATAACTTGCCAAATATGAAAATCAATATCTTGAAGAAAGTCTACGATTCTAGTCTTCCAATAGCTATAGTTTGAACCATCAAACCATAGGGGTCTAATAATAGATTGTCTTTCAATGTGAGTGACTAAATGTGAGGCCATGATCGTTCTCTAAGACGGTTAAGTCCAAAAAATATAGATTAGGCTCTGATACCAATTGTTAGTCACTAATTAACCCTAGAGGGGGGTGAATAAGGTGTTCAAAAATATTTCTAACTCTTTTCGAAATTGAAACACTCTATAACCAAAAATCAATTTCTCAATAAACAAGTGAGTGATCCAATTTAAAATTCTCAAAAATTAATTGCAAGACAATTTATAGCATACAAAATATTCAAGTAATTATAGCATGAAAATTAATCAAGTAAAGAGAAAGAGATAGAGAGATTGACACCGTGATTTTTTCGAGGTTCGGTAACTCCTACTCCTCGGCTCAAGAACCCTTTTTTGAGACTTTTCCCGATCCTTTCACTATGGCCCTTCCTTCACAGGTGGAATGGCAAACCTTTACAACACAAGCCTCTCAAGCTTGTCTCTCAATCAAGAGAACAACCCTCTCTTGAATAATCGGTGGACTTCACTTGTCCGAGATTACAAATTCGTATGTAATCAATAAAATCACTCAAGAACAAAAATACTAAAAACCCAAAGGTTTTTATGGAAGATAAATCAATATAAGCTCAAGTGTTTTTGGTGATTTTTGAATAGCTCTAGAAATATATTCTCAAAGGATATAATCAATGAATGATGTTTGGATAATAAGAAGAGATACTATAGGTTTTGATTTTTAAAGAAACTTGAAGAAAATCAACTTTTCAAAGCTTGGTTTCAATGGCTTTTGTAGAGAAAATTTCTGCAAAATTTTGAGAGTTTTTCTTCCTCTTCTTTCTCTTTTGTTTTTCAATCTCTTGGCTTATAATACACATATCTCATTCTATATATATCAATACTTTTAGGCTTTTGAAGAATAAATATTGTAGTAGAGAAAAGAAAGTCGTTTGAAGTGCATAAACATCTGCTTAAAACATGGAAAATGTTTGTGCAGAATCTGCATAATTTAAGGAGCAACTAGTCGACTATAACATTGTTTTAGTCGACTACTTTGGACCATCTTGTCGACTGGATTGAGTTCTAGTCGACTACTTTAGACCATCTAGTCGACTAGAATGAGTTCTAGTCGACTACATGAAGTAGTCTAGTCGACTCAAAGCCTCTCTTAGTCGACTACTTTTAATGTGGTTGAAAACGTGTAGCTTCTGATTTTTTAGTCGACTACTAGAAAATACATATGGTTAATCTAGTCGACTACAACTAGAAAAACATTTAATAAAAAAATTTTTCTTTCCGTTTAAGTTCGGTAAAGCGTTTTTCATTCCATTTAAGATCAGTTCATTTTATACTTGAGCTTATACGATAAAATCGACACATAAAATTACCATGTTACAATGATTGCTCCCCGACCTATCTACCCCAAGTCTTGAGTCTTCAACTTTCGCCTTTGCCGTTGAATTTATTGATTTTCCATTTTTGCGCTTTAATTTCTTTCTCGGCTTTTCGCTTTTATTCAATGTTTCTTTCCAAGTCGTTTTCTTTCCGTAATTGTTTTCCTAGTCGTTCGCCTGTCTTTTGCTGAAAATGTGAACTCGTTAATTCATTAGTATTAAACACGTTTTAAATGTTTTGTTAATATCAAAATAGGATTTATTGTCCGAGAATAAATTTCAAGGCCAACAATTAGGGCCTTTTTTTCTTTATATCTTTGCCATCTAATTTTGTTGTTGGGTTGCTAATACAGTTGTTTCAATGTTTGGATGTCCTGTTGCAACCACATTCCTTTGCCTTTCTTCTTATAGAATGAAGGAATATGCCCGATTCACAGAAGGGAGAGGATCCATAAGTAGAATATGGCCACGCACAGTAGAATATGTTTCATTCAGGCCCATCAATAATTTGATGAGACGATGTTGTTGTTGGTAATTTGCTAGTGCCTTTTTCACTAAGTATGTATACGTGGGAAAAAATTACAAATTTTCAAGTTCATCCCATAAAGTCTTCAGACGTGTATAATAGGTAACAACAGATAATTGTTCTTATCTTAGAATCTCTCTAAATTTGGAAGAGGTGAGGAACATTAAGTTGAGAAAAATGCTCCTTGAGATCCAACCAAATTTTGGTTGATGTATTTATATAAATAACACTACTGGCTAAATCTTTAGATAAAGAATTGAGGATCCAAGATTTTACCATGTTGTTACAGTGATCCCAAAGGCCATAGGTTGAATCTGTTGAAGTCGATTTCTTAATCGATCCATCAATGAAACTGACTTTGTTCTTTGCACTCAAAGCCATAAGCATAGTCCTACTCCAAGTTGAGTAATTTTCACGAATCAGAGGTTGAGAGACAAGTATGGATCCTGGGTTGTCAGAATGATAGGATGAAATGGATTGTTTGCATCTATAGCCTCATATGTATTCTTATTCCTAGCAGAACCCTTTGACATGGTGAAAGGAAATGAAAAAGAAAAAAACTTTGAAGGATAACAACAAAGGAGGAAGAATGGTCGACGGGATTGCATAACCTATGCACAATAAAAGCACTTTGATACCATGAAAACTTTTGAAATTGTAATGGGCAAAAGTTATATTTCTTCCATTGTTTTGTACGTATATATATGTAAAAGGAGGAAAATTTTTACAAGGAAAAATATATGGGTAATTACAAATGGAATAATCAGTGGAGCTATACAAGAAAAATTAATCTTCAATCAAGGATTCCTAAATCAATATCAAATCAAGGATTCCTAATAGTCTATGCTCATTATCCTACCCACATGTTGACACTGACTCTGGTCTCGGATGGTTACTGAGGGGAATATCTTGCATAAGAATGGATTGCGCCTTATTCCATCTAAAAACGTTATGTTTTTGGAACTGAGACACCTCACCCATGATAAGTGGTATAAGCGCAAACCCATTGCTTGATTTGATAACATGCTAAACACCCACCTTTTTTCGGTTGGATCGGGAAACACATGACTCGAAACACCAGTTAACTTATACCAGGAAGACGAAAAAAGAAAAATATCGGTTTACTCCTCGCCAAACCTTCATGTAGTGGCCCATTCCACCGAAGTGCTCCGATTATTGCTATGTGATGACATCTGGATGGTCCCGAGACCCTGTCACTTGTACCACTATTAATTCAGAACTAAATATGTCATCACACTCTGCCCCTTCAAATTTGTTGGAAATAGTGGCCTAGAGTTTAGGAAGAAAAATATATGAAGAAAATTTAAAAAAAATACTTTATTCCTCTTATTCAACTTAATTAAAACATGTAAACTACATACCCTTATATAGGTATCTAAATACATATGTAACTCTCATATCTAAATACAAATAAAGACCCACTAATCCACTAACATAATAATTAGTGGTGTAATTCCCACTATTATACTAATCAATTATTCTAAATTTATTGTCATGCACTAAAACCCCACTAACACAAATATTAAGACACATAATATAACTCATGTAACTCCTAATACTAATAATCAAGTTTATTATTTCCAACACCCCCCCCCCCCCCCCCCCCCCCCCCCCCGCGTAAACTTGATTTTTCAATTTCAAGTAAACTCGCCCATTTCTGAAAATCTTTCAAACTTGTGGGGCTTAGTGGAGGAATTATCAACAACTTGATCTTGTAACTTCATGAATTTAAGTTCCAGTTCCAGTTCCTTGTTACTTATGAAATTTCTAACAAAATGTGAGGTGTCATTCTTTTCTATGACCATAGTTTCTTCATCCATAGCATTTCTCCACATTTTGTCTTGAACTGCCTATTCACTTTGTTTACCTTCTTCAACTTCGTATGTTAATAACAACGTAAGCTCCACTTCATCAACAAAATTAGCCTCTTCTTCTATATTGTTGATAGCATTTCTGCATTCCGAAGCATAATGACCATATTTTTTACAATTGTAACTTTAAATTTGAGACTTGTCATACCTCCTTCCATATGGTCTCGAATTGCTTCCTCTTCTACGATCTCCTCTTTCTTGTTGTGAGTCATATAAATTTTCTTCATTAGTGTTTATTACATAACCACTTTGTCTCCTCTTCCTCTTCCTTGCCCACGTCATTTTCACGTCATTGACTCCTTTGGTTTCCACCATGCTTTTCATCTCCCTCTTTCAACGAAAGTTTTGTTTGGAGCACTTGTTCCAAAGATTCTTCTTTCTTCACTATGTTTTCTTCATGTGCTTGCAACGAACCCATGATTTCATCAATGGTCATGGAATCCAAATCCCTTGACTCTTCAATTGCAACAACAATGAAATTGAATTTAGAATCCAACGACCTAAGGATCTTTTCAACAACCCTTGTATCCGTCATGGTGACTTCACCATATCTCTTTAGTTGGTTCACAATACTTAGAACCCTTGAAAAATAATCTAAAACTGATTCAGATTCCTTCATACACAATGCTTCAAATTCATCCAGTAAATTTTGGAGCCGAACCTTTTTCACTTTATCCACTCATTGGAAAGGATTTTGAAGAATCTCCCATAGTTGTTTTGCATTGCTAGTATTAGCAACTCTTTCTAGCATTGTATCATCCAAACATTGGTAGATGATCATGACCACCTTTTGGTCATTTCTTCTGGCTTGGAGGGTATCTCTTGGGCTTGAGACAAGGTTGCCTCATCTTCTGAGTCATTGTAACCTTTGTCTACAATATCCCACACATCTTGTGCTCCCAAAATTGGCTTAATTCGAATACACTAATTTTCATAGTTGTCTTTGGTGAACTGAGGCATTCGAAATGGAATCAAACTGTTTGTCATTTCCTCTCACTCTCACAACCTAGTTGTGATACCACTTTATTGGAAATAGTAGCCTAGAGTTTAGGAAGAGAAGTATATGAAGAAAAAATTAGAGAAAATATTTTATTCCTCTTATTCAACTTAATTAAAATATGTAAACTTCATACCCTTATATAGGCATCTAAATACATATGTAAATCTCATATCTAAATGCAAATAAAGACCCACTAATCTACTAACATAAAAATTAGTGGTGTAATTCTCACTACTATACCTATCAATTATTCTAAATTTATTGTTATGCGCTAACACCCCCAATAACACAAATATTAAGACGCACAATATAACTCATGTAACTTCTAATACTAATAATCAAGTTTATTATTTCCAACAATCCCTTGCCCTTTGTTATTGGGGAATGGAAATGAAATGATATACTAGTTTTAAAAAATCGTAAGAAGAATGGTTGGAATGTTTGTAATTCAGTCGTCTCAGGTGACACTGCCTCTTGGAGTCCAAACACACAACTCTTCATTTCTAGCAGCATGACGTATATGTTAGAATATGTTTATTTTATATTGATATAGGTTTTGACCCATTTAGATTGGTCCACTTATGTTTAGACTAGGATTAGGGTTTCTAGCCACCACACCCTAGTTACCAATTTTATATTGGATTGTTCGTCACTCCTTAGTTACCTATTTTATCTTGGCTTGTTCTCCACTCCAATTATCTCATATTTATACATGTCATGTTCTATTGTAACAATACAACAACAAAGAGATACATAAACTGATCAGTACATAATTATTCTCCATTCTCTTATTATTTTATCTCTCTCTTTATTATTCTAACATGGTATCAGAGCCTACCAATTCTTGGTAGTTATTTTCGTATATCATCATCTCTGTTAGGGATGGTACTCCATCTTCCATCCCGGGCAGTGATCTTCAATTATAATATATATAGAATATTTTCGGTGGTATTTGTCTTTCACCACCAAAAATCCTTATGTCTTTTTTGTTCGTAGATTCTATGATAACTTAGTCATGGTCAATCTCTCACTCCACTATATGGTTACTCATACGCGGAGTTCAACCCATCCATGATGATTGTGATAAGTTGGGCAATGTCTGAAGATTAAGATTCTAAGGATAATGGAGATCGTGGGAATTCGTATGAAGATGCATACAACAAACTTTATGAAAAGTCCACACATCTTAGCAAAGTCTTTTCTGAATATATAGCTAAATTTAAAAGTGTTGTAAGGAAAGAAAATCTTTAAGAGAAGATTTAGCCAACTTCATATACAAAAACTCAATGGTGTGAAGAATTGATTAAGTATAAAAAAGAAAGGAAGCATGCTTTGAAGAGTGTAGATGATCTCAATAAGGACTTAAGCAAACTAAGATTGGAATTGAGTGAGAAATCTACAAGGATTGAGGGTTTAGAAAAGGAATTTAAGGATGCTAACTCAATTATCCATAGATGGTCTAGTGGAACCCTTAAACTTGATCATATGTTGAGTATGGGAAAATATGCATGAAATACAAAGGGGTTAGGGTTCAAAGGAACAAATAATTCTAACATTGTGTCCAAAACTTCCTTTGTTAGGGTATCTCAAGTAGCATCAAGTTCTTAATTCTTATAGAAATTCAAATGTTCAATCTTATGTCAAAAAACCTATTGAGAGTAAGTCTTCTTTTACCTCTAAATATGATAAGGGTAAGAACAATGATTTTTAAAGATTTATCCCAGTATGTCATCACTGTGGAGTGAAATTTCACATTCGACCCATGTGTTCAAAGTTAAAAGGAGAAACTTTAAAATCAGGGAGGAAACAAAGAACTCAAAAATGACCCAATGTTGAAGATAAAATTTGGGTGTTAAGTGAAGAAGTGAAGAGGTTGTCTAGGCTGGCAAATAAAGCGCCAAAAATTAAACAAGTATGGGTTAGAAAAGAAAAGCTACATTGTTTGGTTGCTCATACTGCATGTAGAGCGCGTGACTGTAGTTTTGAGAAAGGTCTTGAGTATATATCCACATATTCTCAGTCAACAGACATCCCTACAAAACCATTAGATTTTCAAAAGCATGTGAATCTTAGAAAATCTAGTGGCATGTTCTCATTAGATTAGATGGCTTCATATGTATCATTCTAGGAATATTTTGCATTATCTTTTATCCTAGAATTGATACATTATCATACATTTTATTTTATGCATTTTGATTTTGTTTTATTAGTATACATGCATCATGTTTTGATGTTATTAGGATTAATCATGCATGTATGCAAAAATAAAAATAAAAATTGTAAAATATATATATTTTTTTTTGGAATGATGAGCTTGGCTAGAATACAACAGTTAACATATTCACTCAATTCTCATATTTACTTGTCTGATTATACATATGGGAAGTGGGGTTTTAGCCTGACTTAAGGATTTTGGATGTTCACTTGACTTGATTATTTTCTGTTAAAAACCTTAATCTTAGGTGTTTGTCATACTTCGGAGATGTTTGCAATGCTTACCGATACTGTTAATTTTTTTCATTTAACCCGAAGTGATATGTAGGTTCATGAGTTAAGCTAAATTGAACGATACTTTTGAATACCTATTGCATGCTCATGAATATTGGGGTAATGTTTAAAGAATATAGAGAATGAAAAAATAAAGTATATGAATGTCTGTTAGAGCAATGGTTCGTCTGCTGAGTAACCGAGTCTCAGTACCTCAGCAAGTTTGAGTGTTTGCATAAAAAGGCAGACGTGATTATCTCAAATTGTCAACCCAAGAAAAATGAAAAATATTTGAAGGGGTACAAAAAGAAAAAAAAAATCGGGACAAAAAAAAGGTAAATTGTGTTCCCCTTAATTAGCAATCAGGTCCGAGTTAAAGATTTGACTTCTAGCTTAGGTTTTGAACTGAGTTAACATCACGGTTAGTGAGGAGATTATCATAATTAATGTGTATTGCTTTCATCTTACCTAGTGCTTGCACGTGAGATTTTCATATATATATATATGGATACTATGCAAAACTTGACTTGTGCATTCTTGAGTCTACAAGGTATGTGTGCTAATTTTTTTCACTATCGTGTGTATAATAACTGAGTTAGATATTGTTAATTATTAGCTTATTGTCTCTACTACCTTTCTCACATATTTCTAAAAATAAAAAAATACTTTTTGTTTTACTTTTTATTCATAACATTCTGCATTTATGCATTTAGTACTAGGGTCATGTATTATAGAGATATATGTTACTCGAGAATCTGGATATAATCTTATAGAATACTTTATCTTAGTACTTATTGTTTGGCTTAGATTCTCTAGAGTCTCATTGGTTATCTTTTCCCTATGTTTACATTTTGAGGTTTTTCCTTTATATCTTTCATATGCTTTGATAGTTATATCTTTGCTTGTCATTTCAGTGACAAAAAGGGGAAGAAATATTAAGTAAAAGGGAGAGATTGTGTGGTTAAGAGGGAGAGAGTTTTTAATTGAGGGGGAGTTTATTCTTGTTTGGAAAGGAGTATTTTTGTACTATGATGATCATTATGCTTGCATTGTTGTTATGTTATTCTTATGATCATTATATTGGTTTATATCTGTTTTCCACATTTGCTTTACATGGTATGTTGTTTAGTGTTGTGGTTACAGGATTGGAAGATCGTCATGAGGACAATCTGATATTCTATGTCTATGTTTGTGGGTGGGTGTTCATAGGTATAAATATTATGTTGTTGTTCATGAGGATATCTTTGTAAAACATGGTTTTGTCTCAGAAATGCCAAGAGGGAGATTATAAGAACATTTATTGTAATTGTTTATGTTTGGCATGTTCTCGACAATAACCATGTTGAGTGAATTGTGGAGTTGGGTAGGTTTAATAGGTATCGGCAAGCTTTGTAAAGTTCAAATCAAGTCTAAAGAAGTGGATAATACAAGAGAAATGGTGAATAAGCAAGTTTGAACAAAAAAAATCTCCCGGATGGTAGAAACGTCATTTTATCAAGCTGCAACTTCAAGAATATTTACAAGGGAGTCGAGGAGGTTCAAATGGCATAACTATTAAGAAACGTTGGTTCTAAGGGTTTTGCTACGCATGGCCTACGCTTCCAGTAGCTAAAAGTGGCTAGAAAGTATTGTTTTGACATATTTGCTATGCATGGGCAAAATAATTACGCATCTGCCTACGCTTCAAGTGTAGTAACCTCTACGCTTCAAGCGTAGATGTCTAGCATTTTAATATGCTAGAAATTCTTGTTTTAACCTCGAGGTTGTTTTCTTTTGTGGCGGTTGCGACTCTACACCTCGATACACATGCTATATACATTATGTTGGCTTTGAAATTTACTCTCGGCAAATAATTCCAAAATTGATGATAACAAACCATTGAAGAGTGTTTGATACTAATGAATTATCGAGTTTATATTTTCAGCTAAAGACAGGTGAACGACTCAGAAATCAAACTCGGAAAGGAAACAACTCGAAAAGCAAGCTCGGAAAGAAAGCTTGATTTAAAGCGAAAAGTTGTGAAAGAAATTGAAGCGCAAATGGAAAATCAATTAATTCAACGGCAAAGGAGAAATTCGAAGACTCAAGACTCGGGGTAGATAGGTCGGGGAGCGATCATTGTAACAAGGTAATTTTATGTGTCGATTTTATCATATAAGCTCAAGTATAAAATGAACCGAACTCAAATGGAATGAAAAATGCTTTACCGAACTTAAATGGAAAGAAAAATATTTTTATTAAATGTTTTTCAAGTTATAGTCGACTAGAATCACCCTGTGTATTTTCTAGTAGTCGACTAAATCAATCAGTAGCTATTGGTTTTTCATCCACATCAAAGGAGTCGACTAAAAGAACTTTGAGTCGACTAGACTACAAGATATAGTCGACTAGAACTCATTCTGGTCGACTAGATGAATCATTGTAGTCGACTAGAACTCAATCTAGTCGACTAGATGAAGCAATGTAGTCGACTAGAACTCAATCTAGTCGACTAGATGAAGCAATGTAGTCGACTAAAATAAAAAGTAGTCGACTAGTTGATCCTCAAAATCTGCAGATTCTTCAGAAAACATTTCCCATGTTTTGTGGATTGTGTTTAATGGTGTTCAAACGGCCCTTGTCTTTCAAATACTATAATCATTCTTCAAAACCCTAGTGCAATGCTATATATAGAATGAGATGTGTATATTGAACATTAAGAGATTGAAATACAAAGAGAAAGAAAGCTATCAAAAATTCTGCAGAAATTTTCTCTACAAAAGTCATTAAAACCAAGCTTTGAAAATCTGATTTTCTCCAAGTTTCTTTAAAAATCAAAACCTCTAGTATCTCTTCTTATTCTCCAAATATCATTCATTGATCATATCCTTTGAGAATACATTTCTAGAGCTATTTTAAAATCACTAAAAACACTTGAGCTTATATTGATTTATCTTCCATAAAAACCTTTGGGTTTTGAGTGTTTTTGTTCTTGAGTGATTTTATTGATTACATACGAATTTGTAATCTCGGACAAGTGAAGTCCATCGACTGTTCAAGAGAGGGTTGTTCTCTTGATTGAGAGACAAGCTCGAGAGGCTTGTGTTGTAAAGGTTTGCCATTCCACCTGTGAAGGAAGGACCATAGTGAAAGGATCGGGAAAAGTCTCAAGAAGGGGTTCTTGAGCCGAGGAGTGGGAGTTACCGAACATCAAAAAAATCACGGTGTTAATCACTCTATCTCTTTCTCTTTACTTGATTTATTTGCATGCTATAATTGCTTAAATATCGTGTATGCTATCTTGTCTTGAAATTAATAGTTAGAGAAGTTTAAATTGAATCATCCACTTGATTTTTGAGAAATTGATTTTTGTTTAGAGTGTGTTCCAATTTCGAAAAGAATTAGAATTATTTTTGAACACCCTATTCACCCACCCTCTAGGGTTAATTAGTGACTAACAATTGGTATCAGAGCCTAATCTCTATTTATTTTAGACTTAACCATCTTAGAAAACGATCATGTCATCAAATTTAGTCACTCATGTTGAAGGACAATCGAATAATAGGCCCCCATGGTTTGATGGATCAAATTATAGCTATTGGAAAACTAGAATGATAGATTTTCTTCAAGCTATCGATTACCAAATTTGGCAAGTAGTTCTTAAAGGACCATTTGTATTGACCAAAATTGTTGATGGAAAAACCGTCCCCAAATTACCCAATGAATGGGATAATGATGACCGTAAACTCATGTCGTACAATGCTAAAGCCAAAGTAAATTTAAATTGCGCTTTAAGTCCAAATGAATTTAATCGTTTATCTACTTGTTCAACGGCAAAAGAAATGTGGGATAAACTTGAGGTAACCTATGAAGGTACATCTCAAGTACGAGAATCTAAAATTGACATACTCATGCATGAATATGAATTATTTGCTATGAAAGATGATGAAAATGTGAATTCTATGATGTCTCGCTTTACAAATATTTTGAATGGACTAAAGCATCTTAGTAGAATTGTTCCTAGATCCGATGCGTCACGAAAAGTGCTTAGAAGTCTCCCGGCAAAATGGGATGCAAAAGTAACGGCTATCAAAGAAGCTCATGACCTCAACGCCATGAGTCTCGATGAAATTTTCGGCTCTCTACTCACTTGGGAAATAACATTAAAAGCTCGTGAAGACGACATCAAGCCAAGAAAGGGGATAGCTTTGCAAGCCTTCACCAAAAATGAAAACAATGAGCCGAGTGAAGAAGAAGAGGATGAGGACATTGCCTTGTTCACCCAAAAATTCAAGAGACATCTTCAAAGAAAGAAAGCAAATGGTGGAAGATTCGTGAAGAAAATCGAACCAAGAGGCGAGCCTAGCAAAAGAGAACCCCCAACGTGTTTTAATTTCGGAAAGCCGGGACACTACAAAAGCGATTGCTTCAAGCTCAAAAAGGAAAACGAGAAAAGACCTAGCAAGATGGCAATGAATGTCACATAGGAGGACTATGACTCATGCGACTCGGATGAGGAGAAAAGTAGTGAGGAAACGGCAAACATTTGTCTCATGGCAAATGAAGAAGAGGTACATTTAAATTTAAATGATTTAGATAAACTATCATATGATGAACTTCTTCTTGATTACAATGAATTGCAAGATGTGTTTGAAGAATTACATGATGAATTCAAAAAATTAGCTAGAAAATATATCATTCTTAAGAAAGCTAAATCTTCATGTAGTCTCACTAGTTCAAGCTTTGAAGTTTCTTGCAATGACAAAAGCATTGAGCTAGAAAAGGAAAATATTCGGTTGAAAAATACTATTAATGATCAAATAAATGTTTTAGCAAAATTTACAAAAGGAAAAGAGAACCTTAGTATCATGTTAAGAAGACAAAAATGATCATTTGATAAATGTGGTCTAGGGTATGATGCTTTTGACAAAAATGCTCTCATTTTGAAAAAGAGAAAATCACTTAGCTCTACATTTACTAGAAAATCATCTCATGCATCTTCAAATGATTATAAACATGTTACTTGCTACTATTGCAATAGAAAGGACACAAAGCAAATGTATGCTTTCATAGAAAGCAGAAAATTATGTCAAAAATGGTTTGGGTTCCGAAAGGGACTATTGCATGCTCTCATAGAAAAGAAAATGTTGTAACGAAACAAATTTGGGTTCCAAAAGAAACTATTTCATATTTATCTAACCAAAATGGACCCAAAACAGATTGGGTAGCAATAAAAGTTACTTGAACTTGTTTTGTAGGTATGCTTGAAGTCCGCATCAAAAGAAAAATGGTTTCTTGATAGCGGATGCTCAAGGCATATGACGGGAGATAAATCAAAGTTTATTTCACTAAAACCATATGGAGGAAACGTAACTTTTGGAGACAACTCTAAAGGCAAAATTATGGGAATTGGCTCAATCGGTATTTCTTCTTCTCTCTCTATAGATGATGTGCTTTTAGTTGATAGTTTGAAGCATAACTTGTTTAGTATTAGTCAACTATGTGACAAGGGCTATGATGTTATATTTAGGACAAATGCATGCATAATCAAGAAAGATGGGAAGCAAATGTTCAATGCCAAAAGAAACGGAAACTTGTATACTTTGTTGCTATGTGAATTGCATGATCAAGATGTTAAATGTTTTGTCACATCTAGAAAAAATAGTTGGTTATGACATAGACGTCTAGGACACGCTAGTATGGACCTTATTCATCGTTTATCCAAAAATGATTTAGTCAAAGGCCTCCCAAAGACTAAATTTTCGAAAGATAAAATATGTAGCGCATGTCAAGTAGGCAAGCAAGTTAAATCTTCTTTCAAGAGAAAGAAAGATATTACCACTTCTAGACCTCTAGAGTTACTTCACATGGATCTCTTTGGTCAGGAGAGAATAGCTAGCTTAGCCGGGAAACTCTATGTACTTGTTATAGTTGATGACTACTCTAGATATACTTGGGTTCACTTTCTTGCTCATAAAAATGAAACTCACTCCATTCTTGAAAGATTTTATAGAGTCATTAAAAATGAAAAAGATTTGAAAATCAAGAAAATTATAAGTGATAGAGGTAGGGAGTTTGAAAATCAAGACTTAGAGAAATTATGTGATGACCTCGGTGTTTCACATGATCTCTCGGCCCCTAGAACCCCTCAACAAAACGGTGTAGTTGAAAGAAAGAATTGATCTCTACAAGAGATGGCTAGAACCATGTTAAATGAGCACAACCTTTCCCGAAGCCTTTGGGCGGAAGCGGTAAACACCGCTTGCCATATAATAAATCGTGTTATTATTCGGATGAAGTTGGGGAAAACGCCCTATGAGTTGTGGAATGGTCGAAAGCCCAATATTGGGTATTTCAAAGTTTTCGGGTGTAAATGTTTTGTGTTAAATGATAAAGACAACCTTGGAAAATTCGACTCCAAATTGGATGAAGCAATTTTCCTAGGATATTCTACAAGGAGTAAAGCATTTCGGGTTTATAACAAAAGGACTCTAACCATGGTTGAGTCTATTCATGTTGTCTTTAATGAATCACCCTCACCACCATCACCTAGAATTGACCTAGAAGAAGATGAGGTTGTTGGGATTGAGGATAATCTAAATACTCTCAATATCTCCAACTCATCATGTAGCCAAAAGGAAATTAGGGAAGTTGAGCATCAATCCAATGATGACTTGACCAACTCAATGCCTAAAGCATGGAGGATTGTTCACAATCATCCTCTTGATCAATTCATAGGTAATCCTTCAAAAGGGGTTAGTACTAGATCTCAACTTAAAGATTTTTGCAACCACATGGCCTTTGTATCGCAAATCAAACCCAAGAACTTCCACGAAGCTCAATGTGATGATTCTTGGATCGTAGCAATGCAAAAGGAACTAAATTAATTTGAATGCAATCAAGTTTGGCGTTTAGTTCCTAGACCTGAAAATCAAACTATAATTGGCACAAAATGGGTTTTTCGAAACAAAAAGGATGAGAATGGAGTAATTATTCGAAATAAAGCAAGATTGGTAGCTCAAGGATATAATCAAGAGGAAGGCATCGACTACGATGAGACCTTTGCATCGGTAGCTAGATTAGAAGCAATTAGAATGCTTCTTGCATTTGCATCATATAGAAATTTCACTCTTTATCAAATGGATGTCAAAAGTGTTTTCTTAAATGGTGTCATAGAAGAAGAAGTTTTTGTGAAGCAACCACCCGGTTTTGAAAATAATCTTTTTCCAAATCATGTTTTCAAATTAGCTAAAGCTCTATATAGTTTAAAGCAAGCTCCTCGAGCTTGGTATGAGAGACTTAGTGGATTTTTGACTAAAAATGGTTTTACAAGAGGAAAAGTTAATAACACACTTTTTACAAAAACCATCAAGAATAATTTGTTGATTGTCCAAATTTATGTTGACGACATCATATTCGGCTCAACAAATAATTCCTTATGTAGGAAATTTGCTACAAGCATGCAAAATGAATTTGAAATAAGCATGATGGGTGAATTGAATTTCTTCTTAGGGTTGCAAATCAAGCAAAGCTCGGATGGCTTATTCATTAGCCAATCCAAGTACACTAAAGATTTGCTAAAGCGATTTGGTATGAAGGCTACCAAAACATGTCATAACTCCTATGAGTTCCTCTATTAAGATTGATAAAGATGAAAATGGTAAATGTGTTGATATTACTAACTATAGAGGCATGATCGGTAGTTTGCTTTATTTAACCGCTAGTAGACCGGATATAATGTTTAGTGTATGCTTATGTGCCCGATTTCAATCATGTCCTAAGGAATCTCATTTGCTTGCGGTCAAACGCATTTTTCGCTACCTAAGTGGGTACAATAAACTTAGGGCTTTGGTATCCACGAGGAACTTCAATTGATCTTATTAGTTATTCGGATGCCGATTTTGCGGGATGTAGAATTGATCGAAAAAGCACAAGCGGTACTTGTCATTTTCTAGGACACTCACTAGTATCTTGGTTAAGTAAAAAGAAAATTTCCGTTGCATTATCTACGGCCGAAGCCGAATATGTGGCAGCCGGTAGTAGTTGCTTTCTCTCACGTGCCTATTAAATGCGATAATACGAGTGCGATTTGTATTTCAATGAATCCTATTCATCACTCAAGCACCAAGCATATAGAGATTATGCATCATTTTTTACGAGATCATGTTTCTAAGGGTGACGTTGAATTGATTTTTATCGACACTAAAAATCAATTGGCGGATATTTTTACAAAACCACTTGCGGACAAATATTTTTCTAAAATTCGTCGAGAAATTGGTATGGCCATGGATTTTGATGTTTTATCTTAAACTATGTCATATCTTTATTTTCCATATTTTTTTGCTATTTTTGTGTATTTATTTCATGATGTTTTCTCTAATTTTATCATTTTTACCTTCTAGTCGACTCATTCTATGTAGTTCAAACCATTCTAGTCGACTACTTCCGTCAGTAGCTTCACCATTGCATGCTCTTCACCATTCTACTCGACTACTTTGCTCCTTTAGTCGACTCAAATGCCCTTCGAGTCAACTCAAACCCCAATCTAACCGACTCAACCCTTGCCTAGTCGACTCAAACCCTCTATCTAACCGACTCAACCCTAGCCCTGGTCGACTCAAGCCCTATAAAACCTAACCCTCATCTCATCTTCTCCATCCGCCTCCTTCAACCTTCACCCACCTTCAAACCCTCTCCTCTCAATCCTTCTCCTACTACCATTTATACCTTCAAATCCTCACCTATCTCTCATTAATTTTACATTTCTATCATCCTTCACCCATTTCCTTTATTTAATCTCTTCATTTTCATTATCTTTCTCACATTCATATATATACCCACATATATATATATATATACACCATCATATATCTATATATATCTATACATTTGTGCATCATCTTCTACAATGTCACCGAAGACTCGAGGTCTATTTCGGAAACGTTCCCGCATTGATGAAGGCCAAAGCTCCACGCATTCACACTTTCCTACGGCTGTAGAGGAAGAAGTTTCAACTGAACCTCTGCTTCTTGAAGTGTTTTTTCTTGATGATGATGATCGAAATCAATTCATCACGGTTTTTGACCATCGTGCTCCTACACCTTGCTGAATTGTCACACAAGATTTATGCACTGAAATTAGGGCTCACACTTTCGAGTTGTTCCGAGCAATTGGTTGGGATTTTTTCGTTTCTCTTGACATTCTGGTACTTCCGCGAATTGTCAAAGCCTTCTATGCTTCTCTTGAAAATCATAAGGAGAAATTACTCTCTCATCTTCATTTTAATTTATGTGGTGAAGATGAGACCGTTGATGACAGCGAAATCAAGCGCATTTTCTCACTTCCGAATGACGGTATCCGCCACTTCTCCAAAGATTGGTATAAGGCTGATGCTTTCGATCGTATTGAGGTTGTTCGGGCCATATGCGTCGACAAGGAAATTTCACAGAACGCCAGTATTATCTCTTCTATGCTACTACCCGAGGCTAGATTAATTCATAATGTTATTACTTACTATATTCTGCCTAAAACTGGTAGTCGTAGCAGTGTTTCTCGTATGGAGGCTTTTTTTGGTTATTGCGTTTTGACAGGAACCCGCGTTGATTTAGCTTATATTTTCCGTTCCGTCATCCTCACATGTCAGCGCAAACCATCCGGCCCACTTTTCTTTCCTGCACATATTACATATCTACTGCAGCGGAAAGGTTTTAAATTTCCGAATGAAGTATCCGAGCATCACCTTATTTTTCTTGACGCCACTCATGTTAAACATATGTATATTTCTTCTGATGCGGAAGAAAATTTCATTTCTGAAAGTGCACCTGCTCCTCGTTCGCGTACAGCTCCTAGCGGTTCTGCATCGCACCAGGAAGCCTCTTCCTCGATTCCTCTGTTGGACGGTGCTTCGGCTTCTCAGACTGCTCTTCTTAACCAACTTCATGGGGTTGTTCAAAGCAATACGGAGCTCCTTAGGCAGCAGGAATAAGTGCTTCAGCGCCATGATATGACCGTGAACCAGAATACGGAAGCCATTCGATTGATCAATGAGCGCCTTGTTATTCATGATGCAGAAATGTCTACCCGTATTACAAATCTGGCCGGGTCACTTGATAACCTTTGTAACATCCGGTATTTTTACGGGTTAATTTAAAAAATTTATTTAAACAATTATGTGCTTATATGTTTAATGTGTTTAATTGTTTTAGCATGCCTTACATGTTGTACGTGATATAAAAATTGTAGGTAGCATGTTGTATATTTATTTTGAAATTAATAAAAATTATTGAAAACGATTTCGGGGAAGAAATGACCGAGGGGTAAATGAGTAATTTCACATTTGGAGTAATTGGTGGAAAGTGTAGAGATTTTGGGTAAGAATTAGGGCTTGAGTGGCACTTTGGTAATTAGAGAGGATGGCAAGGGGTAAAAGAGTATTTAATAGTCTTGATGGCACTTTTGTAATTAACCCCAACTTTGGAAGAATTTGGTCATTTCCACCTTTCATGTGTTGTCTAATTTCTAGCCCTTGATCTCATTCTCCCATCTTTGTTTTGGACCCTTGGATCATAAGGCCTTGTTTGGTTGGCACTTAAATGGAATAATCCATTATTGTTGGTCATCCACTTGGCAAGACTATTTCTCAACCATTGGATGGTTATTTGATTTCCATCTTTATTCTAAGCCCTTGAATGATAAGGCCCCGTTTGGAAAATTAATGAGTTTTATGAGTTGTGTCATAAGTCTTCCAATTGACAAGACTCATTTCTAGCCCTTGGATTCATTTCCTTTTTCCTAGCTTCATTTTGAACCCTTGGATTTAAGAAGAGTTAGTGGAGAATCTCTACACTTATGAGTTTCTCTCATTTGCAAGACATTCTCTCATCCACACAAATATCTATCTTCTCTCATAAGGTTCTTGCTAAGTTCTCCCTCACTTCACTCCTTCTTCCTCAAGTTGTCAAATTCTCTCTTCCTTGTGATGAGAATTTGAAGGGGGTTTGTGCATGGAAGTTGATGTTGGTGCTCCAAGCTTCCTTTTGAGCCAAAGCTTGGTAAGTGATTCTTCCTCCTCTAGAATTTCTAGTATCAAACCCTAGTTTCTATTATTGAATTCTTATATTCAATTTTTGATTTATGGAGTTGTCTATATATAGCTCTTGCTCGAGACTCCATTAAAGTTTAACTATCGGTTGAATTGAGCTATTTGTTGGGTTTGGAGGAGGTTGGGTTGATTCGGTTCACCTTGGAGGCTTTGTTTGTTCTTGGTGTTCTTGCTTGGAATTGAGGTAGGGGGAAAACGATTTGTATTCGTCTTTGTATGAGGGTGTGTGCGTCTATGTGTATATATGCCGTATATATATATGTGTGAGTTGGTCTTGATAGTTTAGACTATGAATTAGGCCTTTGGGAACATGATTTGTTATATAAATTATGTTGTGATATATTGCTTAACAAATGTTAAATTGTAAGCCTTGTGAGAAATTGAATGCAATATAATGTTATTTGTTAGAAGCATGTATTGTGATAGCATATGGTTATGATAAGAACCTTTATGCATTTTGGGGTACACCATGTAGTGTTAAAAGCATGGGTGTAGGGTTTATACGAATTATGTATTCGTAAGTGTAAGTAGTCTTGTGTCGAATCGTCGCAACAACTGGCCAGGTGGTGTTCCCATCCTATGGAATAAGGAGCCGTGAATGGGGTATAGGGTGAGTCGTCTCATTCTCGAAGTCGCGGGTCGTCTCGTGCATTCGTTATACGAATCTTTAGGCACGGGTCGTCTCGTGCCAACCGCCTTCCTTGTTGAAAGTGAAATGTCAAAAACACTTGGGAAGAATCGGTGCGGTACTCTTTCTCGTTATAAATGAGTAGGGTATAAATTCGTTAACCTATATTGGGTAAGCGCATATTATGGGGTGTGTTGAGTTATATTGTACTTAAACTATCCCATATGTGTGATCATGATATTGTTATTGAAGCATGCTATAATTGTGGTAAATTATATTATGAGCATGTTGGGGAAAAACTTATTTGTTGGGTTCGATGGGGTTCCGGATTGGCGTGAGAGCCATGTGGGACAAGAGACCGACCTAGGGTTAGTGGCATGAACCTTGGTTGGGTTGAACCACTCGGACTACCGAGATGGAGGCAATGACGCTTCCTCTACTGGGCTAGTGAGCTCACCCCACGCCTTTTATATTTTTCAGGTGATGATCCCGTTGGGAGAGTTCCATAGTCTATCCGTGGATGTGTGGATGTATGTTCGCCCTTTTGTGCATGGGAGGCGGACCACACTTTATTTTGTTGGGCATTAGGCCGATAAATATGTTCATTTTTCACATGTAAACTAAGCTTGTAAAACCATGTTATTTTGACCCGGCTAGCATGTTAGCCGAGGTGTTATTGATTATGTATATCCCTTGGAGCACTATGCGCGGGGATTGTGTTCTTTTGGTGCACTTCGGTGCCGGATTATGCATTATGATCAAATTATTACATGTTCGCCTTCGAGCGTTTAAATGTCATTCTTGAGTATTTTTTTACTTGGAGTTATGAATGTAAATTGGATGATTTGCCATGAATTGCAAATATTAGGTGTTTAGCCGAAAACGGCGTTTTTCTAGGTTTTCAAACTAACCATTTTCGATTTGAATGGAGAAACCCGTTTTCGCCTACCCCCGTAGCCCCGGTAAAATTTCTTGTTTTAGGAATGATTTCAAACTCATTTTAAGAAGATTTTGATCTTTATAACCCGGTGGTCGTTAAAACGGAGACCGGGGGCAAGACGGTTATTTTACGGATTTTTAAGAAGCGTCTTTGATAAAAATAACCATTTCTCTTCTTATTCCGAGTTAGGGGGATTTTTTCCTCATTTATAAAGTCCCAAGGACCAGTTGAGGTCTTCCTTGATAGTTTCTAAGGGTTTTGGGTTGTATGGAAGCCAAATTTGAGGTTTTCTGGTCAAGGCAGTCGACTGGCCCTTTCGGGCAGTCGACTGGGTGAAACGGAGGAAATTATTCTTCAAAATCTTGAGCTCTCTGTTTCATCCAGTCGACTGGGTCATTAGCCAGTCGACTGGGTCAGCCAATCGATTGGGTCACTAGCCAGTCGACTGGGTGGTTCGGTCCTGCTCTGACCTGTTCCACTATTTCGCTCATATCACGAGCTACGGGTGTCGGATTGAGGCGTTCTTTAGCTTTTTAGAAATCTGACTTAAAGCTCTTGATGTTAGACTTTTGAATCGCCTCATTTGAGTCGTTTTGGAGGGCGCAATTGTCGATTGAAGTTGACAGTAGATTTCTGACTCTAAACGTAGGAATACCAATTTCAAAATGTTGTAGTTTCCATTTCGTATCTTCAAATTCGGCTCCGTTTGTTCCTATAACTTCTTTTAGGTCCAAACCTTGTATTTATACCTTGGAATCACTACTTTAGCCATGTGATGACCATTTTACCCTTTTGTGGGCGTTTAATGATTGAAGGTCATTTGTTCTCATCTCTTATTTCTTCCGCATTCACTCCCTTAGCTCAAAAATTCTGCAGAATTTTTCTCTACAAAAGCCATTGAAACCAAGCTTTGGAAATCTGATTTTCTCCAAGTTTCTTTGAAAATCAAAACCTCTAGTATTTCTTCTTATTCTCCAAAAATCATTTATTGATCATATCCTTTGAGAATACATTTCTAGAGCTATTGTAAAATCACCAAAAACACTTGAGCTTATATTGATTTATCTTCCATAAAAACCTTTGGGTTTTGAGTGTTTGTTCTTGAGTGATTTTATTGATTACATACGAATTTGTAATCTCGGATAAGTGAAGTCCATCGATTGTTCAAGAGAGGGTTGTTCTCTTGATTGAGAGACAAGCTTGAGAGGCTTGTGTTGTAAAGGTTTGTCATTCCACCTGTGAAGGAAGGGCCATAGTGAAAGGATCGGGAAAAGTCTCAAGAAGGGGTTCTTGAGCCGAGGAGTAGGAGTTACCGAACCTCGAAAAAATCACAGTGTCAATCTCTCTATCTCTTTCTCTTTACTTGATTTATTTGCATGCTATAATTGCTTAAATATCTTGTATGCTATCTTGTCTTGAAATTAATAGTTAGAGAAGTTTAAATTGAATCATCCACTTGATTTTTGAGAAATTGATTTTTGTTTAGAGTGTGTTCCAATTTTGAAAAGAATTAGAATTATTTTTGAACACCCTATTCACCCTCCCCCCTCTAGGGTTAATTAGTGACTAACACATTATATACACCAGAATATAGGATTTTACTTGGTGCGGTGTGAATTTACAAAGAAAATGACAACTTTTAGGGTTTTCCTCAATATTGTCTATAAATACTAAGGTCTTCTACAGTTGAGAGATAGTCTTCTAGAGATCTCTGCGATTCTTCTATAGTTCATATACTTGTATAAAGATATATATTGAGAGAATATTATTGAGTGATTAGATATATTCAAGTTCTCTCTTGTTATTGGGATTTTCTGATTGTGCTTTTACATCAACGATCTTTATGCACAATTGGATGATATAGTTGCTGAAAAATCATCACACCACATATTGCAATGTGGTTGCATCGATCCGTTGAGAAACGGAGCCGTCTGAGTGCGGAGATCGGAGCAGGAGGCTTCGTGATTATTTGATCCGTTGAGAAGCAGAGCCGCCAGAGTACGGAGATCAGAGCGAGAGCTTCGTGGAGCGCGAGTGATTCAAGGTTGTCAGACATCAAGTGAAGAAAGGTAAATCTTGAGGGATTTGTAAGTCTAAAACTTCATAGAGTCTGTATATCTCTTGATTCATAGTGCATTGATACTTGAGCGTATCAGTGATTTTTACTTGGAGTCTTTCCAAGGTTTTCCACGTAAAAATCTCTGTCTTCTCTATCGCTTTATTTTCTGCACTTATATTCATGATTGTTTGATTTATATGATTAAAGATTTGGGATTTGGGATTTGTGTTTGATTAAAATTGATTTTCCGCTAGATATTTTAATTGATCATAAAATCGACAAAAAACATATTCACCCCCCTCCCTCTCTAGGCTATTTTCTATGATTGTCTAAGCAATTTCAGATACCATTAAAAAAAAAAAAAGTAACTTCAATATAATCAATAAAGTTTGTATTGCAACTTAGAGATTGAAAAAACAAAATGTTTTATGTTAATCTCCAACATAGTATTATTTGAGTAGCAAGACAAATTTCACCCTTTTATCCACTTACCATCTATTCCTTCATTTTTTTGGGTTACATGAAATCGATTATTTGCCAAAATAAAAAATAAAAAATCGATTATCAGAAGCTAAAATTGTGAACAATCTGATGGAGGTGGAGGGTAATATGGTCAAGAAATCGGGAAAAAAAATACTCAGCTTTAGACCATTTGAATTTTACGTTTGAGTAGAGAACTTTAAAACTTTGAAACATTAGTAGATAGTAATAGTACAAAAGTAGAGTATACATTATCTGACATCTATTTGACTATTTAATATCAGCATTTTGCAATAATATTTGTCACTCTCAAAAAATACACGAATTGCCATTTTACATGAGCTGAATTCAAGAGTTGTATTCCTTTTTCAGAATACGAGATTACCATAAAAGAAAAGACCAATATTGTTGAGATTAAATTGAGTAAATGCTTAACTTTAAAAAAAAAAATTGAATAAATTTTGCATGAAGTTGTGTAACACAAAAGTAGTGTGGGTTAGTATTATTTTGCATGAGTGTTACTGTTATTTTGCATGAGTGTTGATTACAAGAGTAGGGATAGGGATGGCAAAATGGACCGTTTCGGGCGGGTTCCGACCCGGCTGGGGCGAGTTTGGTATGTTTAAAAACGGGTTTGGGACCAAAAACCAAAACCTGAAGCGGGTTCGGGTTTTGAAAAAATCTGTCGGTAACCCGACCCGTTAGTAACCCGTCGGTAACCCGATCCATTAGTAACCCGTCGGTAACCCGACCCATTAGTGACCCGATGGTAACCCGTTGGTAAAACCCGTCGGTAACCCGATCCAGTCCGACCCGTTTATGGTTATTTAAAAAACAATTTGTGAAATACGATAAAATATATTGATAAATTTATATAAATTTTAAAATAATTATTCTAGAAAACTTTTATAAGAATAAATGTCCATAGTCCATTAAACAATATTATAGTAAAATATTTCATTAATAATCAAAATAAGTAAGAATATAATGTAACAATTGGATTTCAATTAGTTAGAAATATTCAATTAGTTAATTTAATCAGTCAACTATTTTAATTGAATAATTATTTAATTATATTATACAATACAAATATAAGAGTCAATTTGACTCAATTGAATTAGGAATTTACTATAAAAGGATAATTATCACATTATACTATTATAACTAACGGAATTGAACTTTTATATTTTATTATAAAAGGATAAATATCACATTATACTATTATAAATAATGAAATATAACAATCTTTAGATATAGTGAAATTAAATTCGACTCAATTGAATTGGTATTTTAGTTATTTGAACATAATTTGACTCAGTTAAATTAGGAATTTACTTAATTTCACTAATTGAACACAAATTGACTCGACTAAATTGAGATTTTTCTAAATTGAACTCAATTGAATTGGTATTTTACTTATTTAAACTCAATTTGACTTGGTTGAATTAGGAATTTATTTAATTTTATTAAATTGAACTCAATTTGACTCAACTAAATTGAGATTTGTTTAAATTGAACATAATTCAACTCAATTAAATTGTTATTTTAGTTATTTGAACTGAATTTGACTAAATTGAATTAGGAATTTACTTAATTTCACTAATTGAACTCAAATTGACTCAACTAAATTGAGATTTTTCTAAATTGAATTGGTATTTTAGTTATTTGAACTCAATTTGACTCAGTTGAATTAAGAATTTACTTAATTTTCAATTTGACTCAACTAAATTGAGATTTTTCTAAATTGAACATAATTCAACTCAATTGAATTAGTATTTTAGTTATTTGAACTCAATTTGAATCAACTAAATTATGAATTTACTTAATTTCACTAATTGAACTCAAATTGACTCAACTAAATTGAGATTTTTTCTAAATTGAACTCAATTGAATTGATATTTTATTTATTTGAACTTAATTTAACTCGGTTGAATTAGGAATTTACTTAATTTTATTAAATAGAACTCAATTTGACTCAACTAAATTGGAATTTTTCTAAATTGAACTTAATTCGACTCAATTGAATTGTTATTTTAGTTATTTGAACTGAATTTGACTAAATTGAATTAGGAATTTACTTAATTTCACTAATTGAACTCAAATTGACTTAACTAAATTGAGATTTTTTTAAACTGAATATAATTCGACTCAATTGAATTGTTGTTTTAGTTATTTGAACTGAATTTGACTAAATTGAATTAGGAATTTACTTAATTTCACTAATTGAACTCAAATTGACTCAACTAAATTGAGATTTTTCTAAATTGAATTGGTATTTTACTTATTTGAACTCAATTTAACTCAGTTAAATTAGGAATTTACTTAATTTTCAATTTGACTCAACTAAATTGAGATTTTTTTAAATTGAACATAATTCGACTCAATTGAATTGATATTTTAGTTATTTGAACTCAATTTGAATCAACTGAATTATGAATTTACTTAATTTCACTAATTGAACTCAAATAGACTCAACTAAATTGAGATTTTTCTAAATTGAATTGGTATTTTACTTATTTGAACTCAATTTGACTCAGTTGAATTAGGAATTTACTTAATTTTCAATTTGACTCAACTAAATTGAGATTTTTCTAAATTGAACATAATTCGACTCAATTGAATTAGTATTTTAGTTATTTGAACTCAATTTGAATCAACTGAATTATAAATTTACTTAATTTCACTAATTGAACTTAAATTGATTCAACTAAATTGAGATTTTTCTAAATTGAACTCAATTGAATTGGTATTTTATTTATTTAAACTCAATTTAACTCGGTTGAATTAGGAATTTACTTAATTTTTAATTTAACTCAAATAAATTGAGAATTTTCTAAATTGAACTTAATTCACATATTATTTATATATATTTTCCTTGTATCCATTTATCATGATTTTTTTCAATATTAAATATTAATTATTATTATATTAAATTATAATAAAAGATTAATAAGATAACCTAAGACCATCATAATAATCATATACAAGCTGCCTCATTTCTCTCAGCGTCGTCTACGAACCCTCTCAGATTTTTTGTGCTTATTCATCATCTTCTATACTACTTCGTTCTCGCGTCAAAACTTGCTCGAAATTTTGTGAAGGTAAGATACCAGTTCTTCTTTCTTAATTTGTTAATTTCACGTTTTAGGGTTTTTTAAAAAAATTTGATTTTGATTTTGATTTTGATTTTGATTTTGGTTTTGTTGGTTAATTTCTTGATCTCCTTTGTCTCAACCATGTTCAATTAATCAATAATCAAGGTGAGTTTATGGATCACTACATGTTAATATAAATAAAATATGGTTTAAATTAGTATAATCACTGCATCAGAGAGAACATTTCCCCTCATTTTCCTCTTGATTCTGTTTTCCTGTATGCCACATTTTTTCTCACTTTGTCTGAAATTTTCTCAAAAGGGTTTTTCTTTCAAGGTATGAACTTTGGTACCCTTATCTTGTTTCTTGTGATCTGGTTTCATTTCATCACAAACACTGTCCAATTATCAACCAACACAAAGTTGTGAGTTGTATCAGTTAAGAGTACTTTCCCCCCCTTTGTTGCAGAAAATGAAAATTGGATGTTTACTTTACTCACCTTCTGTGATTATGTTGTCATTGATGGTTAAGAGTCTTTTTTTATTATTATTATTTTTTCATTGTGGTGCTTTTGAATTTCGCATGAGAATATGCATGTCCAGGTAATGTGGATATATAAATGGCGAGTAATGAATTTTTTCTCATATATGTACTCTGTCAGCTCTTTGCAGGGTTCATTTCAAATTAATCCTTGTTTGTTGATTTCATTTATATATATATTTTTCGACACCATGCCTTGGAATCCTGAACTTGGCGAGTTATATATCTTCTTTATAATTACTAGTGTTCTGCTTATTTACTTTTGACACCATGCCATGAAATGGATCAGTGCTTATCCTCCGGTGAATGCCGAATAGCAAGCCAATACTATGCTCAGCAATGGGAGGGTCAGAGATCTGGACTTGGTTTAATCCATAGCATGGGGTTGATGCTGAGTTATTGAATCTATAGTATCTATGGCTTGGTGGCTTTTTTGAGCATCCTCTTTAATAGGTAAGAGTACTAGTACCATTTATTATCTCCAACTCACAAGGCTAGTCTTTTGGCATTGGTCTTAGAGAGAACACTAGCAAACCTCTTTGGTGGTTTTGTTTTCAAAGCATCAGATAATCTTTGTGCATGTACAGTAGCACCATGGAAAAAAAAAATTAGCGCATGGACCAAGATCACATGATTATATAGGATTATAATTTGATACATAAGCGAAAATGTCGCTTTTTTATTGAGATATTTGTTTACATGTTTATTTGTGATTGTTCAAGACCCCGTGATAATTCATATATATATATATATATATATGTTTTCCGATAATATGTCGTATTGTGTTGGTTTGAGACTTAATTACATGTTATATATGATCAAATCAAATGGAATTAGAGCATTATAATAAACAATATCCTCCAGATACAAGTGGACATCCTGTTCTAGGTCTTTGAGAAGCTCAAGCCTGGAGCTCTTTTTACATATACTTGATGCTGAATTTCACAGCAGTTTCTCCTCTCAAGTATGGTAGTAAGGGTTTTCAATATTAAGTCTTGTCCATTTTTATTTATTGTGCAATAATTGAAGATAAATTATTTAGTGCAGAATACCTTTCCTTCAGATTTTAACAACTCGTTTTCATAGTGGTTTTAAACCTGCAGCGATATAATTTTTTGTAGCTCTTCATATCTATATCTGTGAATATATGTGAACATCTATATATATATATATAGCTAAAAGTGTTAGAAAGCAGTAAGCACACATGGGTTAATATCAGAGACATGGAATGAAATATTGAATGGCATTTTGTTACCGATGGTAACTCAATGGAACCCGTTTATACCGATGAGGTGGTGTAATAGTGAAAATGTCCAGCCCAATTGAGCCCATCTGTCATCAGGCCTATCAAGTTTATGGGCCAGCAAGATATTTATGAACCCAATAATAAAGCCCATTCAGAGGAGGTATGTAATGAAGGACCCTGATTAAATGTACAGGATGAAGTCCATTTAGGATATGTATATAAAGAAATTCCAAAAATTAATAGAGGCATTCGAAGAAGTGTTGAACATTTTAAGGTGTTTACACATTGGCGCCGTCTGTGGGAACGAGAGAGGTTCCTGATTTTTCAAATGCCCTTCGGTACCTGTAAAATCGCCTCCTTCTTCCCATCTCGAAAAGCTAAGTCTGTTTGACAGGCAAAAGAACCTCCACTTCCAAAAAACCTCCACTCACCGCCTCCCCGGACGAGAATGCCAGTCACCCGTTCACAGGCAGGCATTCTGCCCACTGAGGACAATCGTGCAGAGGACTCCCAGACCATAGAGCAAATTCTTCAACGCTTGGCGGCTGCAGAGGAACGTAGCATGGCCTTGGAGAAACAGAATGCAGAGCTCAGGGAGAGGTTGGCTCCACCAGCAGCTGCCTCACCGGCAGTTACACCTAACCCTCCGGTGGCGGCGATCGACCATTCTCTGAACCAACCTGAAGAGCACGCCGAATCTTCTCAGCGCTCGCGAAAGGCTCCAGCAGTCGACGAGTCTATAACCCCCCAGAAACTTCAAGCAATGATGGACGAGTTCCAAAGGAAAGTTCTCGGAGATTTGAGGTCTCGATCTACGGACGACATGGCCATCCAGGCGTCCACTGAATTGATACAGTCGCCTTTCGTTCAGGAAATAACCCAAGAGCCTTTCCCAAAGAAGTTCGTTATGCCACAGTTCACCCCTTATGATGGCACGCGGGATCCCGAAGAGCACATATACCAAATTCATCAGAAAATGACCATGTACGCCGAGAACGAGTCCCTGCTATGTAAGGTGTTCTCCACAAGCCTTGCTGAGGCCGCCCTATTATGGTTTAGGAAGCAGCCACCCCGATCCATTGGCAGCTGGCAACAGTTGACCAGGCTCTTCATCGCCCAGTATTATGGAAACAAGAGACAGAAGAAGACCATATCCTGCCTCTTCACCATGATCCAGGAGAAAGGAGAGTCACTGAAAAGCTTTCTATCCTGATTCAACATCGAGTCCTCTTCTGTGGATAATTGTGACCAGCACTCTGCGGTCGAGGCATTCAGGATGGCCCTCATTCCTGGAACAAAATTCCATCAATCCTTGGTGAAGCGCCCTCCATCGGGAATTGGGGAACTAAACTCTAGGGCCCAGGGGTACTTGAGAATTGAAGAGGAAGAAACTATCAGGCAGAGAAGATCAGCCTTTGTCGGCCTTGAAATTCAGTCCAAGGATCGATTGACCGATCGGAAGCGATCAACTCCACCGGGATCGTCTGCCCCAGCGGGATTATCAATCCCAAAGCCATCCAAACGACCCAGGTTAGAAGAAAGGATAACACCCCTGAAGGTGAGCCTTGCAAAGCTTTACCAGGAGAACAAGGCCAAAGGGATTTTCCAGCAACCCCCTACCATGCGACAACCACTTGACCAGAGAGACAAGACAAAACACTGCGCTTTCCATGGTGATTTCGGGCACATCACTAACGAATGCCGCAATCTAAGGCAACAGGTGGAGACGTTACTACTTCGCGGAGTACTCCGGGATTACGTACAACGAGACAGGCCAAGAACCGATCAACGCGCCCCCGGCGTCCCTCGAAACCCCTCGGATGCACAACCGGTTAAAATCATCAATATGATTCATGGTGGCCCCCCACCCAAAGAAACCGAAGGATCGCGCCGAAGCTATCTACGGAAAGCCCACAAAATGAGAAAAGTCAACGAAATTAGTGAAGCCCGGTACAAGGCTGAAGAAACTCACATCACTTTCTCGGTGTCGGACCTTCGAGGTGTCCAAACCCCGCATGAAGACCCTCTGGTTGTGACCCTAATGGTGGCCAACTGCCTTGTGAAAAGAGTCGTGATCGATCCTGGGAGCAGTGCCAACATAATCACCAAATGGGCTTTCGAAAAGCTCGAAATCAACCCTTCTGAAATTATGACATCCCGGTGCCCCATCGCGGGTTTTGACGGCAGGCAGATCGAGCCGATCGGTGAAGTTCAGTTACCTGTGTCTGCCGCCCATAGGACCCTGAACGAGACGTTCGTTGTGGTGGACGCCAAACCCTCCTACAATCTGCTTATGGGAAGGGGATGGATTCACCGAATGCAAGGTGTGCCTTCAACTCTTCACCAGGTCATGAGATGCTTAAGCCCTGACGGTACAGGCACCATTGATGTCAAGGGTGACCAGGTGGCCGCCAAGGAATGTTATTCGGTCACTCTGAAGGAGATCCGGAAGGCTCAGGCCCCAGGGGTACCTCGATCGAAGGAGCAAAGTTCGTGCTCCAAATAGCAATTAAAGAATGGGGAGCCGGGCACCCCGACTGTGGTTGAACCACTACAACCGATCTGTGTTGTGCCCAACAGCCCGGAAAAAGTTACTTTTGCAGGTACAACCCTCACCGATTCTGAATTTGAAGAACTAACACAATTGCTGCAGGACAACTCCGACGTCTTCGCATGGGAGCATACAGACATGCCGGGGATAGATCCCGACGTTTCACAGCACTCATTGCATGTTGACCCAAACGTCAAACCAATCAGGCAAAAGCAAAGGCGAATGGGTGCACATCGGAACCAAAGTATAGCAGATGAGGTATCCAGACTGCTCCAGGCCGGCTTCATCCGGGAAGTCAGGTATACCGAATGGCTTGCCAACGTCGTGGTTGTCCAAAAGAAAAATGGCAAGTGGAGAGTTTGCGTTGATTTCACCGACTTGAACAAGGCATGCCCGAAGGATAGTTTTCCACTCCCAAAGATCGACCAGATGGTTGACGCTACCTCGGGCTATGACCGTCTAACTTTCCTGGATGCCTATTCAGGTTACAACCAAATAAAAATGAACCCTAAGGATGAGGAAAAGACTTCCTTCATTACTGAAACAGGTACATACTGCTTTAAAGTTATGCCTTTCGGACTGAAAAATGCAGGTGCTACTTTCCAGAGATTGGTCAACAAGATCTTTAAAGGCATGATGGGCACAGTAATCGAAGCCTACATTGATGATACTGTAGTCAAGAGCAGAAAGAAGGAGGACCACATCACTCACCTGCGCCAAGTGTTCGCTACCCTCAGGTCCCATGGCATGAAGCTTAATCCAGCAAAGTGTTCTTTTTGTGTATCATCTGGGCAGTTCCTGGGGCACATCGTGGACCGGACTGGTATCCAAGCCAACCCGACACAAGTCAAAGCCCTGCTAGAGATGAAGGAGCCCCGAACACATAAAGACGTTCAAGTCTTGACGGGAAGAGTGGTAGCACTTAGCAGATTCATCTCACGACTCACTGATCGCTGCCGACCATTCTTTCAGGCAATAAAGGTAAAGAAGGGAGAGATCTGGGGTCACAAACAATCGGAGGCCCTGGCGGGGCTAAAAGAATATTTGACCATACCCCCCGTCTTGTCTACACCAACCCCCGATGAAGTCTTATACCTTTATTTGGCAGTATCCTCCGCTTCAACCAGCGCCGCCCTCATCAGAGAGGACGGGAATCTTCAAATGCCAATATTCTACACCAGTAAATCCTTGGCTGAGGCAGAAACTAGATACAGCAGGCAAGAAAAACTGATTCTGTCACTGGTGAACGCCAAGAGAAGACTGAGGCATTATTTTGAAGCCCACCCGATCGTTGTCCCAACAGCTACACCCCTACGGGTTATTATGTCGAAGCCTGACCTTTCATGGCGAATCTCTAAGTGGGCCATCGAGTTGGGCATATATGATTTGACATACATACCCAGGGTCTCCATCAAAGGACAGGCTATAGCAGACTTTTTGCTCGAAAGTGAGACTGAGGAGCCAGACCCGGGCAGTGAACTGGATACATGGAAGATTTTTGTGGATGGATCAGCCAGCTCTTCCGGATCAGGAATTGGCCTAGAATTTTTAACACCTGATGGGACACGCCTTCATATGTCGGTGCAGTTGCAGTTCCCAGCCACAAACAATGAGGCAGAGTACGAGGCCGTCGTATCCGGTTTGAGGGTAGCCAGAAGCCTCAAAATTCAGTCCTTAGCAGTACACAGTGATTCTCAACTAATTGTCCGTCAGATCAACGGGGAATACGAAACAAAGGACCCGACAATGAAGTTGTATCGAGCGCTAGTTTTGAAGGAGACAGAAAGTTTTCACAAAGTTACCTTTACCCAAATCCCCAGGAATGAAAACTCTGAGGCTGACCACCTGGCTAATCAAGCTTCCTCAGCGGGAGAGGATCTAACTCGGGTTGCACTGTTGGATTTTATTCAGAGGCCCAGCATTCAAGAGCCCGAACGAGTAATGCTCATCCCATGGGAGCCCAGTTGGATGGATCCCCTGGTAAATTACTTACGTAATGGAACTCTTCCTGAAAGTAAAGCTGAAGCTCACAAGGTCAGGAGGAATTCGGCTCGGTACTCAATAATAAACGGGCAACTCTACCGAAAATCCTTTTCTGGTCCCTACCTGAGATGTATCACGCCGTCAGAATCTAGAGCAGTGATGCACGAGATTCACAGTGGAGCTTGTGGAAACCACTCCGGCAGCAGGTCCCTCGCCCATAAGGTGTTGTCTCAAGGGTACTTCTGGCCCTACCTTTCTCGGGATACCGAAGAATACGTCCGAAGGTGCAAGCCCTGTCAAATGCATGGGGATGCAATCCATCGCCCAGCTGAGTTCCTGCATCCCACTATAGTACCGCACCCATTCGCCCGGTGGGGAATGGATATAGTGGGACCCTTACCGAAAGCAATCCGGTCGAATGCATACGTCCTTCTGGCAACCGACTATTTCACGAAATGGGTTGAAGCAGAAGCCTATCCCACCGTCAAAGGGAGTCACGTCGTCAAGTTCGTATGGACCAACATTATATGCAGATTCGGGCTACCAAGAACGATCATGATGGACAACGGAACAAACCTGGACAACAAGGAGGTTAGAGCATTCTTTGCCGAACATGGTATCAACCAGAACACGTCTTCCGTCGGCTACCCGCAAGGGAACGGGCAGGCGGAAAGGACAAATCGAACTATATTCAACACTCTGGCCAAAAAACTTGAAGAAGCCAAAGGGGCCTGGTTAGAGAAACTGCCCGAAGTTCTCTGGTCATACAGAACGACCCCCAGACAACCCACGGGAGAGACCCCTTTTGCCATGGCGTACGGTGCCGAAGCTGTTATTCCGACTGAGGTCCGAGTTCCAACTCTCCGGAGTGAGGCCTGGGTCGAGGGACCAAGTAACCAGCATTTGGCTCAGAATCTTGATCTTCTGGATGAAAGAAGGGAGGCTGCCGGGATCAGGCTGGCTGCTTACCAACAGCAAGTCCGGAACCACTTCAATCAAAGAGTCAAAAGAAGAGAGTTCCAGATCGGGGACATGGTCCTTAGGCGCAAAATCGGGCTTGTAGGCAAGCTCAGGGAGCCCTGGGAGGGCCCGTACACCATCACTGAAGTCATCGGTCGCGGAGCATACCGAGTCCGAAGGAATATTGACGGCGGAATGGAACCAAACTCCCAGAACGCCTCTCGCCTCAAGAGGTACTACCCTTGATGGTCCAAGTCCTATTTTTACTTGGATCTTTTTGTAAAAAGGCTACAGCAACTGGTCATTAAAAATCATTATTATGGCCAATTAAGTAAATCATAAAATCTGCTGGTGTGCCCGAAGATCCTTGTTCCAAAAATAAACCAAGTGTTGCATTGACTTTTGCATGGCCTGAAGAGCCCGAAGTCACAACACAGATCCTGAAGTGATCATTGTTCCAAAAATAAACCAAGTGTTGCATTGACTTTTGCATGGCCTGAAGAGCCCGAAGTCACAACACAGATCCTGAAGTGATCATTGTTCCAAAAATAAACCAAGTGTTGCATTGACTTTCGTATGGCCTGAAGAGCCCGAAGTCACAACACAGATCCTGAAGTGATCATTGTTCCAAAAATAAACCAAGTGTTGCATTGACTTTCGCATGGCCTGAAGAGCCCGAAGTCACAACACAGATCCTGAAGAGATCCTTGTTCCAAAAATAAACCAAGTGTTGCATTGACTTTTGCATGGCCTGAAGAGCCCGAAGTCACAACACAGATCCTGAAGTGATCATTGTTCCAAAAATAAACCAAGTGTTGCATTGACTTTCGTATGGCCTGAAGAGCCCAAAGTCACAACACAGATCCTGAAGTGATCATTGTTCCAAAAATAAACCAAGTGTTGCATTGACTTTCGCATGGCCTGAAGAGCCCGAAGTCACAACACAGATCCTGAAGAGATCCTTATTCCAAAAATAAACCAAGTGTTGCATTGACTTTCGCATGGCCTGAATAACCCGAAGTCACAACACAGATCCTGAAGTGATCCTTGTTCCAAAAATAAACCAAGTGTTGCATTGACTTTCGCATGGCCTGAATAGCCCGAAGTCACAACACAGATCCTGAAGAGATCCTTGTTCCAAAAATAAACTAAGTGTTGCATTGACTTTCACATGGCCTGAAGAGCCCGAAGTCACAACACAGATCCTGAAGTGATCCTTGTTCCAAAAATAAACCAAGTGTTGCATTGACTTTCGCATGGCCTAAGGAGCCCGAAGTCACAACACGGATCCCGGTTAAGTGATGCATTAACTGTAAAACTTTGCAAAAATAAACAAAATAACCAATATTCGTTATAACTGTAAAAGTCAAAAGTCGACGGGACAAAACCAATTATGTTTCATTAAAAATGGGCCCATGTGGCCAAGGCTTACAATGCATTTCATAAACAGTAAATGCTAAGGGACGACGCCGGTGCCTGATACATCTGGGTTCACTGAAACGATGGCCCCATCGGGAGCTGGAGGATCAGGAGGGGCGGTTATGCTCATTCCTGGGAGAGGCTTGGTCAGGAACTCGCAAAAACGAACGTCGTCTGGACCACCAACCGGATCGTCGTACGGTGGGGAAATGCCCAAACTCTCATCCAGTTCTTCCACCGAGGCAAAAGTCCTTTCTTCGATGGGTTTCTGCATGTCACTAAAGCATGACCTCCATCCAAACCCGATCCGGTATTGGGAGGTTTCGCAGAAACGCTTATACATTTCGTTCCCACCCCGGTGGCACATCTCCACCACCGACCTCTCCGTAGCGAGGAGATTCTCAATCTCAGCCCTCTCCTCCAGGAGCTTCGAATTGGAAGCCGTCAAGTTCTCAATATTAGCTTTCAGGCTCCCATTCTCAGTCTTCAGGGCCTCCGTCTCAGCAAAGAGAGCCCGCCGAACTGCTTCCATTTCCTTAATTTTGTCTTCAGCCGCCCGAAGCTGTTGCTCTGCAACGATTGCCCTTCGGGACTGGACATCCAACTTTTCGTTGGATATGGACAGTTTGGTGGCGACCTTCATTCGAGATTCCTCTTTCAGTCTCAGGAGCTCGTTGGACTTCTTGAGCAAGTTGGAGTCCTCCTCCAGTTTCGCATTATAAGCTTGCGTCAGGTAGAGCATCTGCCAAAAGATCAAGTGTTAGCCTGATAAGGAAATAAATAAAATATTAAAAGCAATGGAGGAGTCTGTAGATTCAAGCACTACCTTCATAGCAACCTCTGGACCTGTCAGTGCCAACTCCTCCCGATCGATGTTTCTCAATCTCTTTCGGTCTATGGGTGTCCAGATCTGAGATCCCATAGCCCGAAGGGCAGTGTCGTTGTCAATTGTTCCGTGCCCTGCAACCAGAAAGTCGCCGCCCGGGAGTCTAATCTTCGGCGCCCAGGGCACGGGCAGCTCCTTTTCAGTTGCGGCCCCACTGTCATCTAGAACGATAGGAGACTCCTGCGTAGACGTTCGGGTGGATTCTCCTCCGATCGGGGATGTCGCGCCCCCGTCAGGCTCGTTTCCCCTTCAACCAATCGGAATTCAGGGATGGGAACATCCACTAAGGATTGAACAACCTCCTCTGATCCTTGAGTAGGAGCCTGGCCGGTTTGCACATTTCCCATCGGTGGAGACGGAACTACCGGGATATTCTCTACTGGGGGCGGGATAACGGGAACAGCCGGAGGGGTTGGAACACTTTGTGATCCCTGCCCGGTCTGGATCTCACCGGGGGCTGAATTTGAGGCTTGAGGCCCGACTGCCCGCTTAGTCTTCTTCTTCAACACCGCCTGCGGGATCCTCAGCATCTCTGTGGATAGGGCCTGCAAATTAGAACCTGTCAAGAAACTGATACACATCCTCAAAGGCTGTCCCCAAATTTTTGATTTAAGCAATTCAAAACGGGTTCTGATATAGTTTGAGGTTTTATATTCATCGGGTGCTCCCAAAAACTCAAGCACATGGAGGCCCAACTTATCATTGCACTGATCACAGTTGCATACCCCCCTATGGAATGGCTTGAAAGAGGGGAAAAGGTGTTGGTTAAACTCATTGGGTACTTTGAATCTAGATGAGCTCGGGAGTCTCCAACTCCCGCTCACAAGGACCATCCTCTCTTTCCACCCTTTATTGGATTTTTCCGTACCATCACAAATTTTCCTCCCACTAATGGGAAAAAGGTTGTACCGGCCCCTGCACTCCTTCTGGGCCTGTATCTTGTAACAGAACAGAAGTTCCGTCAGACCAAGGTCAAGTCCCAGATCCCGATTGATCATCAAGATCATGGCCAGGACCCGGAAGAAGTTAGGCCCCACCTGAAGTGGGGCCAAGCCTAAAGTGGCTAAGGCATAAAGGAAGAAGGGCCGGATCGGGAATCTAATAACCTGAAGGTGAAAAGCCGACAACAAAATCTGATGGTCCGAAATTCCCTCGCCCTTCCTAAAATCATACTTTTTAGGGTAATTTTTGATAATCACCCCATCGGGTACCCCGCATTTAACCCTTAACCTTTTTAATACTGTCTCTACCCTGTTCATAGGGGGAAGGGGATCAGCATAGAACTGATCCCCCGAAACCCCTGCAACCAGATTTCCGGCTGCTGCTACATTCTGGTTAACTTCAGGTGGGCTAGACACAATTGTCCTAACCACCTCCACTGAGGGTGAACTAAGGGATGCGTCCGGGTTTACAGAGGAGGGTAGACGGTCGCTACCCGACCGGGTATCATCACTATCAGACATTTCGAAAAGAAAGACGCTAAGATGAAAAGAAATAACTTACTCTAAGATGAACCCCGAAGGATTTCTGACGCTTTCCTGAGAGTGGAGGTAGACTCTGGCAATGATAAGTCAAGGTCTCAAGTGCAGGGAGCTCTCTAAAAATTTTTAAAACTGTGAAACGGAATGAATCCATAGCACTGTAGGCATTATTTATAGAAGCCTCAGGGGCGCCTGAAAAGCCGTGCGCTCGGGAACCGAAACGTCACCTCGCTTCACGTGCGCCTCCCTTCTCGCCAACCAAGGCCACCCGGACCACGAATTTCAAATGTTACAATGATTGTACAACCGTCGTATTAATTATGTCAGCCACGTCATCCCGATCAGGGGTGATGTATCTTGTCCCCACTCTGTATCCTTTATAATGGGCCGGGAAGATCGACAACCCATCACAAAGGATAGGGCCTGTGTAATAGTGAAAATGTCCAGCCCAATTGAGCCCATCTGTCATCAGGCCCATCAAGTTTATGGGCCAGCAAGATATTTATGAACCCAATAATAAAGCCCATTCAGAGGAGGTATGTAATGAAGGACCCTGATTAAATGTACAGGATGAAGTCCATTTAGGATATGTATATAAAGAAATTCCAAAAATTAATAGAGGCATTCGAAGAAGTGTTGAACATTTTAAGGTGTTTACAGGTGGTAATGGTATTACCGATTATAACCCATCGCGGGTTTGGGATGGGTTTGGTATTAGTAATTTTTAAATGGGGTGGTAATGGTATTAGCCAAACATAACCCGTTGCCATCCCTAAGTAGTGAGTATAGTATGGAGTATTAATTATATGTATCATTTAATATATTTATAGAAAATTCAGTGAGACTCAACTATTTACCATATTTAAATTTTGAGAAATGGGAGAAAATTAAATCGAGAACATGTTACCAAATAATAACAACATACGCATATTATACGTATAAACAAAAATGGTGATATGTCTGGTTGTACATTTTATTAAGGATAAAAAAACAGCCCGTTGTCTTGAGTTCGTTACTTATTCAAAATTGAAGAATTGTTTTCAAATTGAATACTCCATATCATATATGCTATATTTTCTTATTCGAAATTTAGTACTCCATGACGTAAAACGTTATCACTGCCATAAATAAAATGCACATTATGCATATGGGTGAGACTAGTTTAATCCTATTTTATTATGTTCAAAATTTGATAATATCAATTCCCCTTTAATTCTGCAAGGGGTTTTATTCGGTATTGTCATCTCCACTTTAATGATTAAACGGGTTCTATCGACTTATCACCATATCTACTAATTTTTGACACAATTGACTAACATAGTTGTCCAGTCTTCCTTAGCTCAATTACTTCAACCCTTATATATAAACCTGTCAATGGATTGGATTTTGATCTGAATCCGATCCGATTAGTCGGATTTGGATTGCAAAAAAATCCGATAACCCGAATATGATCCGAATCCGATAATCCGATTCCTTAATAAATTGGATTTGGATTAGCCTAATCCGATCCGATAATAATCCGATCCGATAAAATATACATATATATATTTATATATATGTGTATATATTTAATATTGTACATGTTTATAAATGTTAGTTGTTAATTATTTTATTATTTATTAATAATGATTGATCATAAATACAATTATTAAAAGTGTGAATAATTTTAGTGTTTCAGTATTTATTGATTTTTGTATTTTTTTAATTAAATATTCGGATCATATATTCTATAATGAAGAAATTCGAATATGAATTAATTAAGTGAAAATCTGTCGAATTATCGGATTCGGATCGTGGATTGGGAGTTTTTGTCATCCTTATCAATAGACTTATCAATAATCCGATTATGATCCGAATCCGATATTAACCGGATATGGATTGAAAATAAAATCTGATAACCCGATTAGGATCCGAATCCGATAATCCGATTTCTTAACAAATTGGATTTGGATTTAACTGATCCGATCCGAATCCGATCCATTGACAGGTCTACTTATATAGGAGTGTAGCACTGACTTTCACTTAATTGATTTAGAAATAGTTTTCACACTCACTAAAACCAAACTAATAATAATAATTTTATTACTCTCTTGGTAATTACAGAACTGTTGAAAGAAAATGGCAGAGAAATAATACAAACAACTTGAAGATCACTCTTTCTCTCTCTGTGTATGAAAAGTTCCCCTTTGAATGAGACCCTGACCTCCTATTTATAGACATGGGTCCGTTTGGCAACCCGGTTTTGGTCTTGGTCTTTGATTTCAAGACCAAGACCATGTTTGGTTGGCCGGTTTTTGACTTGGTTTTGGACACCCTAAAACCAACCACTAAAACTTGGTTTTGGCCCACCATTTTTGACTTTTTTTTTCTCTCTCTATATATATGGCCGAAAATATGAATTATTTTGAATTTTTTTTTTATATTTTTCGGAAAAAAATTAATTTCCGGGAAAAAATTATTTTTTCGAAAATAATTATCTTTTTCGGGAAAAATTAATTTTCTCCAAAAAATTATTTTTTCGAAAATATTTATTTTTTGGAAAATAATAATTTTATTCGGGAAAAAAAAAATTTCGAAAAAAAATCATATTTTCGGGAAAAAAATTAATTTTCGGAAAAAAATTAGTTTTTCGAAAATAATTATTTTCCGGAAAATTTTATTTTTTCGGAAATATTTATTTTTTCGTCAAAAAATAAATTTTTGGAAAAAAATCATATTTTTGGGGAAAAATTAATTTTCGGAAAAAAAATATTTTTTCAACAACAATTATTTTTTCGAAAATAATTATTTTCCGGAAAATATTTATTTTTTCGTTAAAAAATAAATTTTTGGAAAAAAAATCATATTTTTTCGAAAAAATTAATTTTCGGAAAAAAATATTTTTTCGACAAAAATTATTTTTTTGAAAAAATTAATTTTTCGGAAAAATTTAATTATTTTTTTTCCGAAAATTATTTTTTATATTTTTCGGAAAAATATTTTTTTCCCAAAAATTACTTTTTTCCAATTTTTCATATTTATATATTTTTAATACATATTAGTATATATATATATAATTATACCAAGACCAAGACCAAGACCAAAACCAACTCCTTACCAAACACTATATATTGGTTTTAGATTTACCTAAAACCACCCAAGACCAAAACTAAGACCAAAACCAAAACCAAAACCAATACCAAAACCAAGTTCCCAAACGGGCCTTTGAATGAGACCCTGACCTCCTATTTATAGACATTGAGTCAGGCATAAGTTACTGCCAGGTCAGCATCGTGTCACGGACTTGGTGTTTCCAAGGAACCGTGCGGCCTTAAACACCTCTAAGATGCTTGAGAAGTGCTAAGTAAGCCTTTGTGGGTCTCTAGCTTAGTGAGCAACTAAAGCTAGGTGAATGCGGAAGCTTGGTGTGTAAGAAGAGAAAGCTAGGCAAGAGAGCTTTGAAGGCAATAGAACTCAAGAGAACTTGTATTGCTTGGATTGGATCGTATTTGCTTGGATTGGATTGGATGGTGAGCAAATGAGCTCCTTCCTCTATTTATAGGCCAAGGGCCTTACAAGGAAAAGTGGAGAGATTTCTAGAATCCTCCATGTCTAGAATGTTCTATACAATTCTAGTATATACAATTCTATACAAGTCTAGACAACTCTACAATACTCTAGAGAATTCCGGAGAAGTGTGGAGAAGTCTAGAATGTGTTTTGCAAACTGTCAAAGTGTGTCTTCATGCTCCCAGCTTGCTTCACTATCCGGCAAGTTTTTCCATTTCACCAAGTACTCTGTGTACTTGGGGACTCCGCTTCTGCTCGCTTGTCGGTCGGCAATGATGCACTTTACTTCCTTATCGAAGGAAGTGACCACGGCAGTAGGAGCTCGGTGTGATATGCCTCGAGTTGGATCATCCTTGTCTTCATGGTAGAGCTTGAGCTTGCTGACATGGAAAACTGGATGAATCTTGATCTTTGGTGGTAGCTCCACCATATAGGAGACCTTTCCAACTCGTTTGATGACTGGGAAGGGACCTTCGTAGCGTCGTACTAACCCCTTGTGCACTGCTCGCAAAGACTTGAACTGTTGGGGTAGCAACTTGACCATGACCAAGTCTCCTTCCATGAACTTTAGGGGCCTTCTCTTGGAGTCAGCCCACTTCTTCATTTTCTTGCCTGCCTTATCTAGGTAGGCTCGAGCCAAGTCGGATTGGTCATGCCATCCCTTGGCGAATCTGTATGCTGCCGGGCTCTTGCCATCTCCGCTTGATGCCATAGTGTTAGGCGTCATGGGTTGTCGCCCGGTCACTATCTCGAAAGGACTGTGGTTGGTAGCCTCACTCCGCTGCAAGTTGTAGGCAAACTGTGCTATTCCAAGGAGCTTGGCCCAGTCCTGCTGGTTGGCACTAACATAGTGCCTCAAGTATAGCTCTAGGAGCGCGTTGATACGCTCCGTCTGTCCATCGGATTGGGGGTGAAAGCTAGTAGAGAAGTTGAGACCCGTACCCATCTTCTGAAAGAGTCCCGTCCAGAAGCGGCCTGTGAAAAGTGGGTCTCTGTCACTCACTATGTTTTGTGGCAACCCCCATTGTTTGACCACATGGTCAAAGAAGAGCTCTGTTGTCTGCTCGACCGTGCAATCTGCAGGGGCAGGTATGAAGGTGGCATACTTGCTGAATCGATCTACCACTACGATGATGTTACCACATCCATTAGACTTGGGTAGGCACGTGATGAAGTCCATTGAAACACTCGCCCATGGACCCTCTGGGATAGGTAGTGGCTCTAGTAGACCGGCCGGCTGCTGCTGCTCTATCTTGTCTTGCTGGCAAACAAGACAAGTGCGTACATAGGCCTCGACGTCGTCACGCATCCGGGGCCAGTAGTACGAATCCTCAAGGATTGCCTGTGTGCGCCTCATTCCTGGGTGTCCAGCCCACATGGTGTCATGGCATTCCTTGATGAGTTCCTTTCGCAGGTTCCCCCACTTAGGCACAAATAGCCTGTCGCCCGTAGTGAGGAGAAGATCATCCCCAAGCCAAAAGCGTCGTGTCTTGCCATCCTTGGTGAGTTGAATGAGACTCTTGGCTAGGGGGTCATGCTGTAGTCCCTCTTTGATGCGATCCATAAGAGGGTGTTGTGGTCGACTAATGGCCGCGAGTTCTGCCTTGCAGCTAAGGGCATCTGCTACGACATTGGCTTTGCCTGGCTTGTACTCCAAGCGATAATTGAACTCGGCCAAGTAATCTTGCCACCGTGCTTGCTTGGGGCTAAGCTTCTTCTGTGTCTGGAAGTAGCTAGTGGCAACATTGTCCGTCATGATCACGAACCGTGCCCCAAGTAAGTAGTGTCTCCAAGTGCAAAGGTAATGGATGATTGCGGTCATCTCCTTCTCTTGCACCGTGTAGCACCGCTCGACATCATTGAGCTTGCGGCTCTCATAGGCTATTGGGTGTCCCTCTTGCATGAGAACTCCCCCAATGGCAAAGTCCGAGGCATCGGTGTGTACCTCGTAAGGCTTAGAGTGGTCCGGTAGGCTAAGTATGGGCTCCTCCATCACTGCCTTCTTCAAGTCATCAAAGGCAATTTGGCATTCCTCCGTCCATCTCCATATGCGTCCCTTCTTCAGCATGTCCGTCAAAGGGGCGGCTCGTGCTGAGTAGTGTTTGATAAAGCAGCGGTAGTAGTTGACAAGGCCTAAGAATAATAGTAGTTCGGGCACTTTGGTGGGCGGCTCCCAATCCCGTATGGCTTGCACTTTGCTTTCATCCATTAAGAGCTTCCCATCCTTTATCTTGTGACCCAGGAACATCACCTCTTGTTGGGCAAATGAGCATTTTTTCCTTTTCACATAGAGGTCGTTTTCCCGGAGAACTTGGAAGACGGTCTTCAAGTGTTGCACGTGATCTTCCAAGGTGGTGCTATAGATGATGATGTCGTCCAAGTATACCACCACAAAGCGGTCCAAGTAGGGATGAAATAGGTTGTTCATCAAAGCGCAAAATGTAGCTGGTGCATTGGTGAGACCAAATGTCATGACTAGGAATTCATAAGCGCCATACCTTGTCACGCATGTGGTCTTGGGCTCATCTCCTGCCGCAATACGTACTTGATAGTACCCCGAGCACAAGTCCAGCTTGGTGAAGTAGCGTGCTCCCCCAAGTTGGTCGAACAAGTCTGCGATGAGAGGAATGGGGTACTTGTTCTTTATGGTCACCTTGTTGAGAGCTCTATAGTCGATGCACATCCGTAATGACCCATCCTTCTTGCGTTGAAACAAGACAGGTGCGCCATAAGGGGCCTTCGATGGTCGAATGTAGCCTGCATCGAGTAAGTCGTTGAGCTGTTTCCGCAATTCCTCCAACTCTGGTGGTGCCATGCGGTAAGGTGCCATGGATGGTGGCTTGGAACCTGGTTCCAGCTCGATCTTGTGATCTACCTCCCTTCGGGGTGGTAGTCTCTTTGGTAGCTCCGAGGGCATGACATCGTCGTACTCGCGTAGTACTGAGCGGATCTCCGTGGGCGTGTCCTCATGTGGGGAAGACTCTGAGGGGTCTTCTGGTGAGTCAAGTAGGGTGGCTAAGTAGCTAACTTCCCCCTTCTTGTACCCCTTGTTGAATTGCATGGCAGATAGGGAGCGAGCCTCAATCTTAGCTCCTCGTTCGACTGGCACCATGCATGTGGTATTTCCTTCCATGATGCACATGGTGTTAGTGTAGGGGATGAGGAAGACCTTTACCTTGTCCAGGAATTCTATTCCAAGGACTAAGGCAAAGTCGTCCATGGGTACCACCGAGAGATTAATGAGGCCATTCCATTGCCCTATGTGGGCATGTATGCCTCGGGCAGTGCCGTATATGGCCTTGGCTGCTGAGTTGACGACCTTCATGGAACCGTCCTCCTTGGTGTACTTGAGGCCTAGTCGCTTGGCCTCGTCGATGCTTATGAAGTTGTGAGAGGCGCCGGTGTCTACCAATGCTCTAGTAGACGTCCCCCCTATGGTTGCTTCAACGAACATGAGCCCTTTAGGTGCTGTCTTAGGGGCCTCCATCTTAGCCTTGATGGCATTGAGGATTTGAAGCGAACCCATGTGTGCCTCCTGCTCGAGCGTCATAGCATTGGCGGTATTCTTCTTTGGGCAAAACCGTGTCCAATGCATCTCACCACATATGAAGCAGGGTGATGGTGGTTGTTTCTGGGGCTTGTTGCCTCCATCTTTCCGGAAGCCTTCTTTGTGAGGGGCAGTGTTGGTGGCATTAGAAGTGTTGCCCTTGTCTCCCCCACCTTTGCCGAAGTTCCGGGTCTTGTCCTTGGGCTTGGCAAAGTCTTTCTTGGAGCTGAAATCGATTAATGCCTCTGCTTCCGTGATGGCAGTGGTAAGGTCTTTCACTCCACGTCGTCTTAGCTCCGTCTTGGCCCATTGTTGTAGGCTATCCATGAAGAAGAAGAGAGACTCCTTCTCTGAGAGCTCAGGGATCTCAAGGGTGAGAGAAGTGTACTCCTTGACATAGTCTCGGATGGTCCCTGTTTGTTTGAGCCGGCGGAGTCTGCCCATAGCTTCTTCCTCGGCATTCTCAGGATAGAAGTGCCTTTTAAATTCTTTATGGAAATCAGCCCAAGTATCAATAGAAAGTGTACCTCTATCGATGTCGTCATGTCTACGCCTCCACCATAGCATAGCATCGTTTACTAGGTAGAGGGTGGTGGTGTTGATCTTTGTCGCCTCATCCACTATCCCATTGGCGTCAAAGTATCGTTCCATGCCAAATAGGAAGTTCTCTACCTCCTTGGCCACACGTTCCCCCTTGTAGCACTTGGGCTTGGGGACGTCGATTCTGGGAGCTCCGGCCTCCCGAGTAGCAGTGGCGCCGTTTGCTACGGCTTGCTTGCAAATGGCCCAATCGGCACGCATGTCCTCCATGAATGTCCGAATGTTGCCAAGCTCTTGATCCATGTAACCACGTAGGGTGGCTATCTCATCGCGAAAAGAGCGTAGCTCCTTGCGATGGTCTCCATCAAGGGCATTGAGTTGCCCCTTCATGGTGTCTTGGAAGTCGGCGTCATCGGACTCCAATTCTTCCAAGCGTTGGTGAGTCTCCACTATATGCTCCTGCATGATGGCCATAGTGCCTTCTATGTCATCGATGCGTGTCTCAAGGCTTGGTTGAGCGTCCTTGGACTTGGACTTCGACCTTGCCTTGGTGTTTGTGGGTGGGCGTTGTTTCTCCCTGCCGCGTTCTTGTTCCTCCACGGCTGGGGTGATGGTTGAGTTTATCTCTACCATACTCTCTTGCAAGTAGGTTGTGATCCCTCACGAACCGTGCTCTGATACCAACTGTCACGGACTTGGTGTTTCCAAGGAACCGTGCGGCCTTAGACACCTCTAAGATGCTTGAGAAGTGCTAAGTAAGCCTTTGTGGGTCTCTAGCTTAAACCCGTATTTGACTGTCATTCTGCATTGTGTTAATGATTTGTGAGTCTCCTCACCCTCTCACGACTTGATCTCGTGAGGTTTTTTTGTCACCTCGCGCCTTTGGTCGCAAGGTCCTTTTCCCTTTGCGTCTTATATACTCCCCTTTTGATATCATAGCTTCTTTTTACCTAGGTCATGACCTTTTGCGCATATTCCTTTTCATGACCTTGAGTACTCTTAGCATACCTAAAGTACTTAACTTGATTACTAGCAAGCAAGGTTGCGATCATATACTTGCCTATCGAGTTATTCCCTTAGGACCTGTTTTGTAACATGGTTTGGTGCCAAAAATATGGTTTTGGTGCGAAAAAATGGCACCAAACCATGTTTGGTAAAATGGTGTGAAAATTTGGTTCGGTTACTGTAACAAACCATGGTGTGAAAATTGTGAAGGAATTTGGAACCATCTTTGTGGATGATTTTGTATGGTGCGGACACTGTAGAACTCCACTGTAGAACTCCACTGTAGAACTATAGCAACCCGAATCACTGTAGCACTGTAACACCGAATATAATATTTATATTTTAATATTATAAATTTTAATATATATATATATTAATATTAATATTATAAATTTTAATATTAATATTAATATAAATTTTAATATTAATATATTATTATATTAATATTAATATTAATATATTAATATTAATATATTTTAATATAATAAAAATACTTTAATATTATAAATTTTAATATTAATATATTAGTATATTAATATATTTTAATATTAAAAGTTACCAAACATGGTTTGGTTTCAGAATTTTAAATCATACCAACTCTACCAAACATGGTTTGAAACCAATATAAAAACACACCAAACCAAATCCAACCCAAAATCAAAAACTAACATCGCACCAAACTGTTACCAAACGCAACCTTAGGTTTTAATCCAGTACTCCCTACATGAGTAACATATAGGGCTTTGATCACAACTATACCTTTTATCAAACCTTTCAAGGATCGCCTCTTTATAGTGTTTCTTATTCTCGTACATCCCTCAAAATGCCGGCTATTCCCAGTGTCTTGGCATTTTGCCTTTATTATCTTGAAGCCTTATCCGCGTTTCTACTTATGTCTCGGGAGATACCACTCGGGAGACACCCTTTACAACTTTAATCTTTGAGCATTGTTGATGCGACATGTACTGTATTGTCTATGTCTCGAGGTAACCCAATATGACAAGCGGTTATTTACATTAAATGTGCATGCTTTAACATTAAATGCAATTGACCTACCGTGACAATCCATACATAAGCCTTATTATGACATTAGAAGAGCTGTTTTGTGCTTAAGATTCCTCACCAACAAACTGTGAAAATATACTCATCGTGCTTATGCCCTGTTTGGTAGGTGGTCTGGTCCTAGGTAGTTTGGTCTAGTTTTACGTTTTATGGAATCAGACCATGTTTGATAGCATTGGTCCCAAATTTTTGGTTAGACCAAGTAAGACCAAATCAGACAAAAAAAAAAGGTGGTTCCTGGTGGTCCGGTCTGGTCTTATTAATAAAATATATTTATAAATAATAAAAAATGAATAAATAATAATAAAAAATTAATAATAATAATAATAAATTAAATAAAACATATTTTAAAAATAAAATATAAATAATAAATAATAAACAAAATGAAATAAATAATACCTAATAATAATAAAAAAATGAATATAATAATAATAAATAAATGAATAAATAATAAAATAATTAAAAATATAAATAATAAATTAAATAAAACATAATAATAATAAAAAATGAATACAATAATAATAAATAAATATAATAATAAAAAATGTACTAAATAGTAAATAATAATAATAAATTAATAAAATAAATAATAAATTACATAAAACATATTTAAAAATATAATAAATATAATAATAAATAGATATAATAATAAATAATAAGTAAATATAATAATGAATAAATACTTCATAATAATAATAAAAAATGAGTATAATAATAATAAATTAATATTAAATTAATAAAATATATTTTTAAATAATTAAAAATAAAGAAATAATAATAAATAAATAGAATATATTTATAAATTAATATATAAATTAATAAATAATAATTTAATAATATAAATAATAAACTAATAAAATATATTATAAAGTGAATAAATAATAAATAAATAATACATAAATAAATATTATAATAAATAATAAATAAATAGTAAGACCAGACCGCTTACCAAACAGATTTTTTCAGATCAGATTAGACCAGACCAGACCGAATCAGACTGGACCGGACCAGACCAAACCAGAAAGACCGCCTACCAAACATGGTCTTATTGATCAAGTCCTCAAACTCTAACTAGTATTCTATCGTCTATTCCATTCTCCTTCACGGAAGTGGGTCATATGTGTCATAAGTGGGGGTGGTTGATCGGTTCCAAACGTGTTAAAATAATAGTGTTAAAAATAAAGAATTAGCATGATTTAGTTTTAACTCCTCAGTCCCAGGTATGCGAATAGTATATAATATAGTTGGGTAAAGAGGGTATCGAACCACAGAGATCAAAGTCGTATTTCAAATAATTATAAAATAGCAAATTGAATTATATTTATAAAATTTTTTTGATTAAACTACTAAATATAAAATAAAATAAAATAAAGAATTATTTTTGGTTTCACTCAAGATAAACAAGTCTAGGGTTGAATTCCAACTACACCACTAGCCTTATGATGTATTTCTTTAATTATATTATTGCAAGAGGGTGGTACAACTTATATGAATTAGACTAGTAACGCTACAAGGAGTTGCTTAGTCCCAAAACGGATGCAATCGGTCTGTATTCGCTACAATTCATCTGCGATTAGTATGACTGTTGTATGCATCTATACTACAACTACTCCTAAAACATGAAATTAAAAAGCACGCTAACAATTATCTTCTCTAAGCATGGGTTATGTAAACATAAGACTTTATCATGCAAAATAAGTACCATTATGTAGAAACCGTTATTAAATCACGGAGGTTCTTGCTCCGTTTGATAAAACACAGTTGTTCAAGATAAATCATTAATTCAATCTCAGATTAAGAATATAATAAATAAATAAATCTTATTTAGGTTATTTGTTTGGTCTCTCACTACATAATCATCATATAAGTGTCTTTCATCAGATTCCCCCCTTTGCAATAAAAATAAATAAAAGACTACATTACTTGACTAGGGTTTCGTTGGAAATCCTAGATACCGACTAGCCGTTCATGGAAAGAAGAGACTCCATTGTTGATGTAGTCGCCATCTTCATGATTGGATGGTTGATTTTTGAGTTCTTGAGGAAGGAAATATCTCTCAAAGAAAAAGGCTTTTTTATGAACAATGATATTCTGGAATATATGAAAATATATCAAAAGACGTTCCAAAGATGTCTTTTCTTCATGAAATCCACTTATATTTATAAATAAAAGTTGGTGCAGAAAATGGGATGTTCCTTGCTTGCACTCCAAGAGAACTTAGGGACTAAGAAATGACATTGAATGGACGATTCTGCCCCTTGATATACCTGTACACAAAGTCAGAATCCAATAATATAATTTCACACAAATTCCAAGACGACGATTTTCGAACGATCGAAGGCTCCACCGATCGATCGGTAGTTCCTGAATTTTATTATTTATTTAATCCGCAAATTTTCTTGCTTTAGCCACTTGTACTCTGCTTTACTAACTTGTACCTTGCTAATTTGAGTTCGAATTTCTTCTAAGTGTTGCTCTGAATCAGACATATTTGCTATAAACACATAATTAACTCATTTTTGCAGTAAGGCCCTGAAAACATGATTAACACACAACTCAGATAAAAATACCAAATTAATAGAATAAAGAGACTAACAAGAGTATATTAACGCCCAGAATATCAACTATTCTAGTCTCATCAGTGGTTCAGTCACTCGATTTTCCAAGATGACCAATCCTTACAAATTCCATCTAAAGGTCTGTTCGGTTGCGCCGTTTTGGAATTGCATTGTTCGAATAAGTCTTGGAATTAAAGTGTAATTGAATTTCAATTCCAAACCAATTTGAATGTGAATTTCTATCAAAACTCAATTTGAATGTAAAATACCATAAACTATGAAACTATGAATAAGGGTGTTCATGGAACCGAAGGAAACAGAGAAACCGACTGAACCAAACTGGAACCGACGTTTCTGTTCGGTTCCGGTTCCAAAAATTGAAGAACCGAAATTTTAGGTTCGGTTCCGGTTCTTAACCCTGTGGAGCTGAGCCATTTTCTTTTTTCATATATACTTTTTATTATTGCTAGTTTCTTGCTTACGGGCGAAGGGAAATTTTATAGTTTATGATTGAATTTACAATTCTGACTTATATACCACTTATAAACTAACAAGGGCCGAAGAGAAGGATTGTAATTTTTTTTTTTGAAAGTTACGTATTACTCATACACCATGCGTTGAACTCTGGACCTCCCATTTGAAAGTTAGAGTCCGGTACCGCTTGGCCATTATGTGTTTGATTAATAACAATTGTAACTTTAGGGGATGTAATATTGATATAGTTATTTTCATTCCACTAATTATGCATTTGATTTTGGGTTTGTAATAGTTGAAATACTCTAGTTTATAATTACATTATATTTTGATATTTTGTGTTTTTATTTTTTGAGAAAGCGGTAGTAGGAACCGGAACCGAACCAAAAAGATCGGTTCGGTTTGGTTCGGTTCAGTTCCTTGCACTAACGGTTCGGCATGCGGTTCCCATTACTAAGGAACCGAACTAAACGGTTTGGTTCCGTTTCCTAACAATGAATGTATACATGCATGTGTATATATGTGTGTCTATATATATATGTGCATGTGATATACCTATATGTATGTATGTATGTGAATATATAAATGTGCGAGTTTATGTGTTTAAAATGTGTATATATGTATATATAGGGGTGTAAATATATGTGTATGCATCTATATTCATATTTGTATATGTATGTGTGTGGATACATATATGTATATATGTGTGTGCGTATATATATATATATTTATTTATTTACATATAAGTAGACTTGTCAACGGATTGGATCTAGTTAAATCCATATATGATTTGTTAATAAATCGGACTATCAGATTTGGATTATAATCAGAGCATTGGATTTTTTTGATAATCCAAATCGGACTAATTGTATTCGGCTCGGATTTGAATTAAAATATGATTCATCGACAAATCTATTGTTAGCTATGGCAAAACCTCTCGATCGATCCGATCCGCATATCAACGAATTTTTACTTAGTTAATTCATATTTGAATTTCTTTATTATCAGATATCTGATCCGATAATCCGGTTCGATTATCTAATTACAAAAATAAAAATAAATAATTTTAGATTTATTTTTGTTTTTCTAGAATCGGTAAACACCAAATTACCAATCAATCTTACACCTCATGTTCATGACAAATATAAAAATCAAAAAGTAAAAAAAATTGGGACATTATTACGTATACAACATTTACTACTCAATATTTAAATATTAATAAATACTATATAAATTTAAAATATAAATACTGAAATTATTCACACTTTTAATAGTAGTTAGTTAAAGAGTACGTGCATAGCACGTTGTAAGTGTGGAAATCTCCAGGCTCACAGAGGCCCATCAGACGTCGAGGCCATCAGGCTGATAACCCAACAAGGTCACCGAAAGTCCGAAGATTATGCTCATTTCAAGCTAGAATTACTTGAAAATAAAGATAGTGATGTAAGAGAGATATAAGGAATGATGTAAGCAAAATAATGTTGCCCTAATGGGCTCGAAGCCCAAAAAGGGAATGTATATAAAGGAAGCAAAATCTAAGTAAATGATTCATTCTTGTGTTGTGTTGTGCATTTTTTTGCATTTACACACGTGGAATAAAATCTTGTTAAAAAAATATATAAACCTACAACGTAAAAAAACTAAATGAAGTAAATCGTACAACATAAAACAATTAAAACGAAAATTCAAAATCACCTAAATACCTTCCATTCTCTCTTTTTTAAACTCAATCCATGTGAAAGATTGATATAAACCTACAAAATCATGGCACAATAATAAAATATAAAATCACAATAACAACAACAAAAGAGAAAATATAAAAAAATCATACTACGAGATGAATCAATAAAGTACACAAAAACAATAACAAATTATAATAATAAAATTTGAAATATAGTCAAATAGTCTATTTAGAATCCTATTTAAATAATAAAATCATAGAGTTACCATTTGAAATCATATTTAAATAACAATCAAATAGTCTATTTAGTATTGTATTCTATTTAAGATTAGAATTGTTAAAATAGAATTGTAGATGGATTCTTTATATTTTTTTATATATCTTATAATTAGAATTAGGATTCTTAATTATTATTAAATTATAGTAAGATAATAAAAAAAATATAAAAAATAATTTAAACTTTTAGTATTCTATCACACTCCGATTTTTAATTTATATATCCATTGTAATTTAATACAATTAAATTTTATTGAGAGAATTTAAATACATAATTAATAAATAAACATTGGTTCTTCCAAATAGAATTTTATTTGAATTGGAGTTATAGAATTCAATTAAATTTTGTGGTTATAAACCAAGTAAAAATTGGATTGAAGTTATAGAATTTAATTAAATTTTATAGTTATAATTCAAGTAGAAATTGGATTGAAAAATCACATATCAAATTTTGATTATAAATACTGAAACACCAAAACTTCTTCACACTTTTAATATATGGATGATCAATTATTATTAATAAAAAATAAAATAATTAACAATTAACAATTATATATAGGTATATTACTAAATATATACATATAAAAGTATCAAATCTATATTGATATATATATATATATATATATATATATATATATATATATAATATAATTTCGGATCGGATTAGCATAAATCCAAATACAATTTGTTAAGAAATCGGATCATCGAATTCAGATCCTAATCGGATTATCGAATTTTATTTTCAATCAATATCTGGCTAATCGAATCGGATTCGGATCAATATCTGATTCATTGACGGGTCTACCTATAGGTGTATGTATATATATTAGTTGTTATGGATAGAGTATTTAATGAATTGAAGATTTAGAAAAGATTTGGTATTAGAAATCATACCCTCCTGTTTGTTGATTTAGAGTTTGTGGGATTAGAATTCAATTCTAAATCAAAAATAATTTGGAACAATGAATAATAAAATCTTAGAAATTAGAATGCAATTTCAAAGTCCAAAACGATACAACCGAAAGGAGCCTAAGATTTTTAAGAGAACATAGTTAAAGCACTCTAATAAACTTTTAGAAACTGAATTTTCATTATCTATTTTAATTTTTCACATTTTCAAGTCCATTCGATAAATCTGGCAACGAACACCACCACCAATATTAAAGATGTGAAGAGCTTGGGCTTATTAATCAAAGTATTCGGACACTAATTTCAAGTTGTTTCTCCAACTAATTTGAACCGTATAATTACTATTTTTGACATGAATGACCCACCCCAAAAATTAAATAAACCTCACCATTAATGTCGTAGCAGCGCTATTCTCCTATCTATCAATCAACAATTTTGAATAGAGTTAATTTCAGTAAACCATGTGATTTTAAAAAATATTATTTTATCTTTCTTCTATACAAAAAAATTCACACACTAATCAAATTATATCGGTTGTCTCATTTTTTATAATTTTAGATCAAAATATTCCTGCAATTTAATAAAAAATTATTAAAAATCAAAAAATATATATAAAATTTGAAAAAATATATAAAATTCGAAAAAAACATATAAAATTCGGGAATAAATATATAAAATTCATAAAAAAATTATATATATATATATAATTCCTAAACAAATATAAAATTCATAAAACAATATATAAAATTCGAAAAAACATAAAAAATTTGAAAAAACAATATAAAATTCAAATAAAAAAACATATAAAATTTGAAACAATATATATAAAATTTGTAAAAATGATTTAAAATTCGAAAAATGATTTAATGATTTAAAATACCCTGGGAGTTAATGAAAAATGATTTAAAATTCAAAAAAACTTATAAAATTTGAAAACAATATATAAAATTCAAAAACAATATAAAATTCGAAACAAATATATAAAATTAAAAAATATATATATAATTCGAAAACAAACATATAAATTTCCGAAAAAAACATATAAAATTAGAATATATATATATATAATTCATTTTAATATATATAAAATCGTAAACAATATATAAAATTCGAAATTTATATATTCTTACTTGTACTTTCTTGTAACGTTAATATATTCTCTTATTTTTACATCTTCTTGCTTGTTTTTTCAAATTTAATATATTTTTTCAAACTTTATATATTGTTTTATGAATTTTATATTTGTTTACGAATTATATATATATTTGTTTACGAATTCTATATATTTCTAATTTTATATGTTTTTTTTAATTTTACATATTTGTTTCGAATTTTATATGTTTTTTTTACGAATTTTATATGTTTTTTTTGAATTTTAAATCATTTTTTATTAAATTATTTTTTGTATTTTAAATCATTTTTAAAATTTTTATATATATTGTTTCGAATTTTATATGTTTTGTTTTCGAATTTTACATATATATTTTTGAATTTTATATTGTTTTTTCAAATTTTATATGTCTTTTTGAATTTTATATATTGTTTTATGAATTTTATATTTTTTTACAAATTATATATATATATTTTTATGAATTTTATATGTTTTTTCCCCCTGAATTTTATATGTTTTCTTCGAATTTTATATATATATTTGAATTTTTTATGTTTTTATCGAATTTTATATTTTTTTCAAATTTTTAATATTTTTCTACGAATTTTATATGTTTTTTAGATTTTTAATCATTTTTTATTAAATCGCAGGGGTATTTTGATGCAAAATTATAGATAATGGGGTTGTAAGAGTGGAAATATTCAGCCCAATTGAGCCCATCAGGCTGATGGCCGAGCAAGGTTTATGTAAGCCCAGTAATTAAACCCATTAAGGAAATGTATATAAAGAAAATAAAAAATGAATAAAAGCATTCTCTCTTGTGTTGTGCATTTTCGTGCATTTACACATTGGCGCCGTCTGTGGGAAAGTCAAGGAGAGTCCCTGATTTTTTCGAATCTGACCTTTGGGATCCGAAAAATCACCTCCTTCTTCCCATCTCAAAAAGCTGAGTCTGTTCAAAAAACAAAAATCAACTGCTACCCCCCCCCCCCCCCAGAACAGAGATGTCAATCACACGTTCTCAGGCAGACGTTCAACCCACTGCGGGCAATCGTGCAGAGGGTTCCATGGAGCAAATTCTTCAACGCTTGGTAGCTACCGAGGAACGTAGCATGGCCTTGGAAAGATAGAATGCGGAGCTCATGGCGAGGTTGGCTCCACAACCTACTGCACCACCGATGGTTGCAGATGACCCTCCGGTGGCGGCGGTCGACCATTCCCTAAACCAGTAAGGCAGCGACAGACCTGAAGAGCATGTCGAGTCTTCTCAGCACTCAGGAAAGGCTCCAGTAGCCGACGAGTCTATAACCCCCCCAGAAACTTCAAGCAATGATGGATGAACTCCAAAGAAAAGTTCTCAGGGACTTGAGGTCCCGATCTACAGACGACATGGCCATCCAGGCGTCCACTGAATTGATACAGTCACCCTTCGTTCACTAAAGAACCCAAGAGCCTTTCCCAAAGAAGTTCGTTATGCCCCAATTCACCCCTTATGATGGCACAAGGGACCCCGAAGAACACATATACCAGATCCATCAGAAGATGACCATGTACGCTGAGAACGAGTCCCTGCTTTGTAAAGTGTTCTCCACAAGCCTTGCTGAGGTCGCCCTATTATGGTTTAGGAAGAAGCCACCCCGATCCATTGGTAGCTGGCAGCAGTTGATCAGGCTCTTCATCACCCAGTATTATGGAAACAAGAGACGGAAGAAGACCATATCATGCCTCTTCACCATGATCTAGGAGAAAGGAGAGTCATTGAAAAGTTTTTTATCCCGATTCAACATCGAATCCTCTTCTGTGGATAATTGTGATCAACACTCTGCAGTTGAGGCATTCAGGATGGCCCTCATTCCAGGAACTATGTTCCATCAGTCTTTGGTCAAGTGCCCTCCATCGGGCATTGGGGAGCTAAACTCTAGGGCCCAGGGGTACTTAAGAATTGAAGAAGAGGAGACTATCAGGCAAAGGAGGTCAGCCTTTGTCGGTCTTGAGATTCAATCCAAAGATCGATTGACCGATCGAAAGCGAGCAACTCCACCGGGCTCCTCCGCCCCACCAGGATCATCGGTCCTGAAACCGTTCAAACGCCCCAGGTTCGAGGAAAGGTTGACACCCCTGAAGGTTAGCCTTGCAAGACTCTACCAAGAGAACAAAACCAAAGAAATCTTCCAGCAACCCCCGACCATGAGGCAGCCACTCGACCAGAGGGACAATTCAAAACATTGTGCTTTCCATGGTGATTTTGGGCACATCATGAACGAATGCCGTAATCTGAGGCAACAGGTGGAGACGTTACTGCTTCGCGGGGAACTCCGAGATTACGTCCAACGAGACAGGCCAAGGACCAATGATCAACATGCCCTCAGTGCCCCTCGGAAACCCTTAGATGCACAGCCGGTTAAGGTCATTAATATGATACATGGTGCCCCCCCGTCCAAAGCAACCGAAGGGTCACGCCGGAGCCACCTGCGGAGAGCCCACAAGATGAGAAGAGTCAACGAGGTCAGTAACGACCACCACAAAGCAGGGGCAACACAGATCACATTCTCGGTGTCAAACCTTCGGGTTATCCAAACCCCGCATGAAGACCCTCTGGTCGTGACCTTAATGGTGGCCAACTGTCTTGTGAAAAGAGTCATGATCGATCCTGGGAGCAGAGCCAATATCATCACCAAATGGGCTTTTGAAAAACTCGAGATCGATCCATCTGAAGTTATGGCATCCCGGTGCCCCATCGCAGGTTTTGATGGAAGGCAAATCGAGCCGATAGGAGAAGTTCAGCTACCGGTATATGCCGCTCAGAGGACCCTAAACGAGACATTCGTCGTGGTGGATGCTAAACCTTCGTACAATTTGCTCATGGGAAGGGGATGGATTCACCGAATGCAAGGTGTGCCTTCAAATCTTCACCAGATCATGAGATGTTTATGCCCCGATGGTACAGGTACCATTGATATCAAAGGCGACCAGGTGGCCGCCAAGGAATGCTATGCGGTTACCCTGAAAGAGATCCAGAAGGTGAAGGCCCCAGCGGCATCCCGCTCCAAGGAGCAAAGCTCAGGCTCTAAATAGCAATTAAAGGAGGGGGATCTGGGCACCCCAATTGTGGTTGAACCGTTGCAGCCGATCTGCGTTGTGCCCGACTGCCCGGGAAAAGTTACCTTCGCAGGTACAAACCTCACCGATCCCGAATTTAAGGAACTAACACAGTTATTGTAGAACAACTCTGACGTCTTCGCATGGGAGCATACGGACATGCCGGGAATCGACCCCGAAGTTTCACAGCACTCATTGTGGGTTGACCCTAATGTCAGACCTATCAGGCAAAAGCAAAGGCGCATGGGGGCACATCGGAACCAAATTATAGCAGATGAGGTATCCAGATTGCTCCAGGCAGGCTTCATCAGAGAGGTCAAATATCCCGAATGGCTTGCCAATGTAGTGGTAGTGCAGAAGAAGAACGGAAAATGGAGGGTTTGTGTTGACTTCACCGACCTGAACAAGGCATGCCCGAAGGACAGCTTTCCACTACCAAAGATTGACCAGATGGTTGATGCTACCGCTTTAAATGCTACCGCTGGATACGATCGTCTAACCTTTTTGGATGCGTATTCGGGTTACAACCAAATAAAAATGAACCCAATGGATGAGGAAAAGACCTCCTTCATTACTGAAACAGGTACATACTGCTTTAAAGTTATGCCTTTCGGACTAAAAAATGCAGGTGCCACTTTCCAGAGATTGGTCAACAGGATCTTTAAAGGTATGATGGGTACAGTAATTGAGGCCTACATCGATGACACCGTGGTCAAGAGTATAAAGAAGGAGGACCATCTCACCCACCTACACCAAGTGTTCGCCACCCTCAGGTCGCACGACATGAAGCTTAATACAGCGAAATGCTCTTTTTGTGTATCATCTGGGCAGTTCCTGGGGCACATCGTGGACCGGACCGGGATTCAGGCCAGCCCGACACAAGTTAAGGCCCTGATAGAAATGAAGGAGCCCCGCACACATAAAGACGTTCAGATCTTGACGGGAAGAGTGGTTGCACTTAGCAGATTCATTTCACGACTTACTGATCGATGCCGACCATTCTTTCAGGAAATAAAGGCGAAGAAGGGAGAAATCTGGGGTCCAGAGCAATCAGAGGCCCTGGCGAGGTTGAAGGAGTACTTGACCATGCCCCCGATCCTGTCCACACCAACTCCCGATGAAATCTTATACCTATATTTAGCAATATCCTCTGCGTCAACCAGCGCCGCCCTCATCAGAGAGGACGGAAACCTCCAAATGCCAGTATTCTACACCAGCAAATCATTAGCTGAGGCAGAAACCAGATACAACAGGCAAGAGAAATTGGTTTTGTCATTAGTGAATGCCAAGAGAAGGCTAAGGCATTACTTTGAAGCCCACTCGATCGTCATCCCAACAGTAACACCCTTGCGGGTTATTATGTCAAAGCCTGACCTCTCCGGGCGAATCTCCAAATGGGCCATCGAATTGGGCATATACGACCTGACATACATACCCCGGATTTCCATCAAAGGACATGCAGTAGCGGACTTTCTACTCGAAAGCGAAACTGAAGAGCCTGACCAAAAAAGCGAACCGAGCACCTGGAAGATTTTTGTGGATGGATCAGCCTGCTTTTCCGGGTCAGGGATTGGTTTGGAGATCTTGACACCTGATGGAACACGCCTTCATATATCTGTACAACTACAATTCCCAGCCACGAACAATGAGGCGGAGTATGAGGCCGTCGTATCAGGGCTAAGGATAGCCCGGAGCCTCCAGATTCAGTCTTTAGCAGTACACAGTGATTCTCAGCTGGTTGTCCGTCAGATCAACGGAAAGTATGAAACAAAGGATCCGAAAATGGAGTCGTATCGGGCACTCATTTTGAAAGAAACAGAAGGTTTTCAAAAAATAACCTTCACCCAAATCCCTAGGAATGAAAATTCTGAGGCTGACCACCTGGCCAATCAGGCGTCCTCAGCCGGAGAGGACTTAACCCGGGTTGCACTGGTAGATTTTATTCAGAGGCCCAGTATCCAGGAAGCCGAACAAGTAATGCTTATCCCATGGGAACCCAGCTAGATGGATCCCCTGATGGATTACCTGCGAAATGGAACTCTTCCCGAAAACAAAGCTGAAGCTTACAAGATCAGGAGGAATTCCGCCCGATACTCAATCATAAACGGGCAACTCTACCGGAAATCCTTTTCAGGTCCTTACCTGAGATGTGTTACACCGTCAGAGTCTAGAGCAGTGATGCAGGAAATTCACAGTGGGGCTTATGGAAACCACTCTGGCGGCAGATCCCTTGCCCATAAGATTCTATCTCAAGGGTACTTCTGGCCCTACCTGTCTCGGGATGCTGAGGAGCACGTCCGAAGATGCAAGCCCTGTCAAATGCACGGGGATGCTATCCATCGGCCACCTGAGTTCTTGCATCCCACTATAGTACCACACCCATTTGCCCGATGGGGAATGGATATAGTGGGACCCCTCCCGAAAGCAATCCGATCGAATGCGTACGTCCTTTTGGCCACTGACTATTTCACCAAGTGGGTGGAAGCGGAAGCCTATCCCACCGTCAAAAGTACCCACGTCATCAAATTCATATGGACCAACATAATATGCAGATTCGGGTTACCAAGGACGATCATGATGGATAACGGAACAAACTTGGACAATAAGGGGGTTAGAGCATTCTTTGCCGAGCATGGTATAAACTAGAACACGTCATCCGTCGGCTACCCGCAAGGGAACGGGCAGACGGAAAGGACTAATCGAACTATATTCAACACCTTGGCCAAAAAGCTTGAAAAAGCCAAAGGGGCCTGGCTTGAGAAACTGCCCGAAGTTCTCTGGTCATACAGGACGACCCCAAGCAACCCACTGGTGAAACCCCCTTTTCCATGGCGTACGGCGCTGAGGCTGTGATTCCTACATAAATTAGGGTTCCAACCCTCCAGAGCGAGGCCTGGGTTGAAGGACCAAATAACCAACACTTGGCTCAGAATCTTGATCTTCTGGAAGAAAGAAGAGAGGCTGCCGGGATCAGGCTGGCCACCTACCAACAGCACATCCGGAGCCAGTTCAATCAAAGAGTCAAAAGAAGAGAGTTCTAGGTCGGGGATATGGTCCTTAGGCGAAAAATAGGGCTCGTAAGCAAGCTCAGGGAGCCTTGGGAGGGCCCGTATACCATTACCGAGGTCATCGGTCGTGGAGCATACCGAGTCCAAAGGAATAGTGATGGCGAAATGGAACTAAACTCCCAGAACGCCTCTCGCCTGAAGAGGTACTACCCTTAATGGACAAGTCCTGTTTTTACTTTGATCTTTTTGATAAAAAGACTATAGTACTTGATCAGTAAAATCATTATTATAGCAAAATAAAATCATAAAAATCTACAGATCCTGAAGAGATCAAAGTTCCAAAAACAAACTAAGTGTTGCATTGTCCTTCGCATGGCCTGAAGTGCCCGAAGACACAACACAGATCCTGAAGAGATCAAAGTTCCAAAAACAAACTAAGTGTTGCATTGTCCTTCGCATGGCCTGAAGTGCCTGAAGACACAACACAGATCCTGAAGAGATCAAAGTTCCAAAAACAAACTAAGTGTCGCATTGTCCTTCGCATGGCCTGAAGTGCCCGACGACACAACACAGATCCTGAAGAGATCAAAGTGCCAAAAATAAAATAAGTGTTGCATTGACCTTCGCATGGCCTGAAGTGCCCTAAGACACAACACAGATCCTGAAGAGATCAAAGTTCCAAAAATAAACTGAGTGTTGCATTGACCTTCGCATGACCTGAGGTGCCCGAGGACACAACACAGATCCTGAAGAGATCACAAAACTTTGTAAAAATAAACAAAATAGACAGGAATTGTGATATTATAAAAGTCAAAAGTCAACTGGACAAAAACTATTATCTTTCATTCAAAATGGGCCCTAGTGGCCAAGGCTTAAAATATACTTTATGAACACAAAAATCCTAAGGGTCAACACCGGTGCTCGACTCATTGGGGTTCACTGGAACGATGGCCCCATCAAGCGCTGGAGGATCAGGAGGGGTGGTGATGCTCATCCCTGGGAGAGGCTTGGTCAGGAACTCGCAGAAACGAACGTCGTCCGAACCACCAACCGGATCGTTGTACGGAGGAGTGATGCCCAGACTCTCATCCAGTTCTTCCACCGAGGCAAAAGTCCTTTCTCTGACGGGTTTCTGCATGTCACTGAAGCATGACCTCCAACCGAACCCGATTCGGTACTGGGAAGTTTCGCAGAAACGCTTGTACATCTCGTTCCTACCCCGGTGGCACATCTCCACCACCGACCTCTCCGTTCCAAGGAGATTCTCTATCTCTGCCCTCTCCTCCAGGAGCTTCGAATTGGAGGCCGTTAAGCTCTCATTGTCAGCCTTCAGGCTCTCATTCTCAGCCTTTAAAGCCTCCGCTTCAGCAAAAAGGGCCCGCCGGACCGCCTCCATTTCTTTAATTTTATCTTGAGCAGCCCGAAACTGATGCTCTGCAGCGATAGCCCTCTGGGTCTGGACATCCAACTTATCATTGGATATGGACAGCATGTTGGCAACCTTCATCCGGGAGTCCTCCTTCATCCTCAGAAGTTCATTGGACTTCTGAAGCAGCTTGGTGTCTTCCTCCATTTTTGCATTGTAAGCCTGGGTCAGGTAGAACATCTGCCAAAAGAACAAATTTTAGCCTGATAAAGAAATAAATAAAATATTAAGCACGACTGAGGAAGCTGTAGGTTAAAGCACTACCTTCATCGCTATCTCCGGACCTGTCAGGGTCAACTCCTCCCGTTCAATGGTTCTCAACCTTTTTCGGTTAATGGGCGTCCAGATCTGTGAGCCCATAACCCGAAGAGCAGTGTCGTTGTTAATGGTTGCGTGCCCCGCAACCAGAAAGTCACCGCCCGGGAGTGTAATCTTCGGCACCCATGGCACGGGTCTCTCCACTTCAGTTGCTACCCCACTGTCATCCAGTACGATGGGAGACGACCGTGTGGTCGTTCGGGGCCTGACAGACCGTTCGGGTAAATTCTCCTCTGATCGGGGATGTCGTGCCCCCGTCAGGCTTGTTTCCCTTTCAACCAGACAGAATTAGGAGTGGGAACGTCCCCTGAAGGTCGGGTAACCTCCTCTGATCTTGGAGGAGGAGTCTGGCCGATTTGAACATTTCCCATCGGTGGAGGTGGAGTTACCGGGGTGTTCTCCACCGGTAGCAGGAGATTAGGCCTAGCCGGAGGAGTTGGAACACTTTGTGATCCCTGCCCGCCTTGACTCTCACCAGGAGTTGAAGTTGTCACTTAAGCAGTTCAAAACGGTTTCTGATATAATTTGAAGTTTTATATTCATCGGGCGCTCTCAGAAACTCAAGCACATGGAGGCCTAACTTATCATTGCACTGATCGCAGTTGCATGACCCTCTATGGAATGGCTTGAAAGAAGGGAAAAGGTGTTGGTCAAACTTGGTGGGGACTTTGAATCTGGATGAGCTTGGAAGTCTCCAATTCCCGCTCACCAGGATCATTCTTTCCTTCCACCCTTTGTTGGACTTTTCAGTGCCATCACAGATCTTCCTCCCACTAAGGGGAAAAAGATTGTACCGGCCTCTGCAGTCCCTCTGGGCCTGTATTTTGTAACAGAACAGAAGTTTCGCCAGTCCAAGGTCAAGGCCCAGATCCCAATTGATTATCAAGATCATGGCCAAGACCCTGAAGAAGTTAGGTCCGACCTGAAGCGGGGCCAAACCCAGGGTAGCTAAGGTATAAAGGAAAAAGGGCTGGATCGGGAATCTAAGGACCTGAAGGTGAAAGGCCGACAACAAAATCTGGTGGTCCAAAACCCCCTCACCCTTCCTAAAGTCATACTTTTTATGGTAGTTTTTAATAATTACCCCATCGGGTACCCCGCATTTAACCCTTAACTTTTTTAATACCGTCTCTACCCTATTCGTTGGAGGAAGGGGATCAGCATAAAACTGATCTCCCGAACCCCCTGCAGCCGGATCCCCAGCTGCTGCGATGTTCTGGTTAATCTCCGGTGGACTAGATACAATTGTCCTGACCACCTCCACTGAGGGTGAACTAAGGGAGGTATCCGGGTTTACAGAGGAGGGTAAACGGTCGCTACCCGACCGGGTATCATCGCTATCAGACATCTTGAAAAGAAAGACGCGAAGATGAAAAGAAATAACTTACTCTAAAGATGAATCCCGAAAGATTTCGGACGCTTTCCTGAAAGAGGAGATAGACTCTGGCAATGATAAGTAAAGATCTCAAGTGCAAAGAGTTCTCTGAAATTTTCAAGTGATGAAACGGAATGAATCTTCAACATTACATCCAATATTTATAGGAATCTCAGGGACGCCCGAAAAGCCGTGCGCTCGGGAAGCGAAGCGTCACCTCGCTTCACGTGTGCCTCCTCAACTTCCCTTCTCGCCAATCGAGGCCATTCGGACCGCAGATTTTAAACGTTACAATAATTACACAGCCGTCACATTAATCGCATCTGCCACGTCACCCCGATCAGGGGTGATGTACCTCATTCTCACTCTGTATCCTTTCTAATGGGCCAGAATGATCGACGACCCATCACAAAGAATCGGGTCTGTGTAAGAGTGGAAATGTTCAGCCCAATTGAGCCCATCAGGCGTCAGGCCCATCAGGTTGATGGCCCAACAAGGTTTTTGTAAGCCCAGTAATTAAGCTCATTAAGGAAATGTATATAAAGAAAATAAAAAATGAATAAAAGCATTCTCTCTTGTGTTGTGCATTTTCGTGCATTTATAGGGGCAAACTTATACAATTTGATAAGTGCTGGGGGGTTTTCTATATAGGAAGGGGGTAAAGTGATATTTTTTTGAAATCATAGGAGAGTTTACTGAAATTAACTCTTTTGAATATGCAACACCTATGATTTTATTTGTCTAAGATGGCTTAATAAGAAAATTTTAGGAATTACACAACAACAAGAAAATAAAAGGAGAATTAAAAAAAAAAGGACTATTGAATTACTTTGATACCATAAAATAAAAATAGAAAGAATTACGTGGATACCATCATCAAGATTATTAGTATAGGTTAACAAAAAGGAAATTTATTTTTTTATCCTTAACTTCTGAAATTGTGAATGAATGACTTACAATTTATTCCTTCACATCTTTTTTTTTTGGGGTATTATATTAAATTAACTAATGAGTTAAGGATAGTAGTCTGAACGGAAAATAAACTGACCAGTAGAAGTAAAAGTAATATGGTAAATAAATCAAGCAAAAAATAAATTCTATAAAATTTGAACTTTACTATGAGTATAAATATTGGTTCAAGTTCAACTTGTATAAATATTAGTCACATGTTCAAATTATATCTAATCATACCAATAGTGAGATCGAACTTGATCTTCATGGGCAGCAGGACCTAAGTAAATGTACACCTCTCATAATCCTATTCAATTGGTTTAAGTGTAGTATACATAATTGTATTTCCCTTGAGTTCTCATAATCCTATTCAATTGGTTTAAGTGTAGTGTACATAATTGTATTTCCCTTGAGTTCTCATAATCCTATTCAATTGGTTTAAGTGTAGTGTACATAAATGTATTTCCCATGAGTTAACCAAATAGAGTTGTACTTTTTTGAAAAAATAAAAAAAATACCACCAGAGGTTGAATAAATTAAATAACCAATGTCGTTGAGACTAAATTGAATCCATTTTTTATGAAGCTATGTAACATGACAATAGTTTGAGTAGTTTTATTTTGCATGAGGTTTGATCGTTAGTATAGTCAAGTATTAATGTAGATAGGAACGGATGTATTTACCAAAGGTTGGTTGAGAAAATACTATTTCGGAGTTTTAAAATTTGAGATATTGGAGAAAAATAAAACCTAAGCTCCGTTTGGAAAGGGTGTTTTGCTTTCTGTTTTTATTTTTTGGCACTGTTTATGAAAACAGAATATGTTTGGAAAGGGAGATTACTGTTCATTTTGTTCTTAAGTTGGAAACAATTTTCATGAATAGTGGTGAAAACAAGGAGTGTTTTCTTGTTCTCTTCGGAATTTCCCAAAAAAAAAAAATGAAACTGGAAACCTTGCAAACCAAAACGTCACGCTGCAAACCTCCGCTACCACACACCGCCACCACCACAACCATCAACACCCACCACGAACACCATTACAACCTCTGATACACACACCCCCCTCTGTAAACCCATTTGCGCACACACACACATATATATATACACACACCAATCGGCACCACCACAACCACAAACACCACCACCATCACCAATTCGAAACCTTAACCCCCAATTTGAAACCCCGAACCCTTCGACCTCCACCCCCAATTCGAAACCTTCCACCCACAAGTAAAACCCTAATTTTGGAGAGAGAGAGAGAGAAAAGAGTCAACCCCCAATTCCAAACTCCTTTTCAATTGTTGTCGGCGATCTGTGTGTGTGTGATTGTGTATTTCATATGTGTTTGTTTGAAATGGAGAAATTTTTTTTCCCAATTTTGCTCCCAAACAAGAATTTGTTTTTTATTTTTAGGTTGATAAAACAAAAGATAAGGACAAGATTGTTCTTGTTTTTGTCCCCAAAAAATAAGAACAAAAACACCCCCTCTCCAAACGGGGCCATGTTTTGTTTTTGTAGATTATCTTAAAACAATTTCGGTGTTTGATAGTTGAGCAATTGTAAAGAATTTTGCACGTTTTAAAAGAATTGGATGCCGGCGTATAGAAACTAGAAGTAAAACGTTAAAATCACAATCGATTTGTTTGAGGAATTCCAAATTTCGAGAAAAAATAAGTTTCATTTCGGGCTCTTGGCTTATTACTCATTAATTACTTTGGACTTTCTCATTACATTTTCTTTCACCAATTTCCAGTATAAAAAGAACATCATTTGTTGGATTTTTATTTTGGAAAGAACTATTTGTCAATTTTGAAGATAGAAAGAAACGCTAAGCCTTGTTCACGAGCTTTGTTCGCGAACATTTTCGAATCGAGCTTATAATTATTTGATCTTGGTTCATATACAAAACAAGTTTGAAAATTTTGTTTGAAATTGATTCACTTATTAGTTCTTACATTTATGGGAAATATAACTACCAAAATAAATGCACACCATTCCACTGACATAATGATATGAAACCAAATATTTAACCAAAAAATTGGAATTTGATAAGATAGCAACAATATTTATGCATGAAACCAATAATCCTATTATAACATTTCTTTTAAAAGGAAATTTGGCATGGGACAAAGATTAATGTACAGACTTTATTGTTACATTTAGGGGAAATATAACTACCTAAATAAATGCACAACATAACCCTAACAACCAAAGCCTTGTAGGCAGATAGTATTACCTTTCCACCCCAAAAGAGAGGTTAGGGATACAATAGACTGGCAATTCGTGTCAATAACAAATAATGGAACATAGGATTTCAAGTCCTAATACGAAATAATTAAGCAAAACAGCAAATAATGGAACATAGGATTCCAATTACACATGTGAAAACTGGATTTTGCAATGGCCAATGCTCTAGGTGAAACACAAAACCCTAAACATTATATCAATGTTAAAATAATATATGTCCTTTTAAAATCTTGCTAACTTTCAATCCTATTAATAATCAAGTTTAACTCATTGATTGCCTGATAATTGAATTCGAGATTTAAAAATCAAATTAAAATTGTACTCATGTCTCGTTTGGTCTTCATATAGTCATAAAATGTAATGGGTTATCACTTGGTCTCAGACCCACAGCCCACCACAAACAAGACCCCGAGACATCCAAACTAGAACCCTCTTAATTTTCAGTTCCTGAAACTGAATATTAGAAAACCAAAACTTTGGTTACACTAAAACCAGTTAGAAAAGTGTTCGTTTCTCCAGACCCGTCTTTATGCCTGAATGATCCATTTTAGAGATCAATATATAAACTGTTGTAAGAGGTTGTGAGACGACAAATACAAACACGAAAAACACCCTTCTATTGCTTAAATAACAAAATATCAAAAATACATATCAAAGTCCAATTTTGTTATATAAGATGATAAGTTTGTCGCACCATCATTGTAACTCGAGTTTGTCCACCTTCCATTCCTCCCATTTATTGTACTACAAGTACTAAAATGAGTAGGAACACCCATGAACTGGCCTCATCCAACTTTCCAAACCCCAACCAAGGAAAAAGTGGAGGAACTTCAGAATAACAGTTTTTGATATTAAAAAGATAGGTCAGATACTTCTCACTTTGCGGGAGTTATTAGCAGTCATCAGCGTCGGTAGTCTTCATCTCTCTTGGGCACTGCGATACATATGCTTTCAGCTGCAAGCAGAAAGGCCAAGTGAATTAGCACCATGTATGACATACTAACACAGTGAAAGATTTAAAGCTTGGACTTGAGAGCTCAAAATCAGCTAGCCAAACATAAACCAGTAGTTGTTATGTGTCAGGCAGCAGTATCTAATTTGTGCAACTGCTGAAGAAAGTTGTGGTAATACTTCAATAATTGTACAGTTCCTGTATTGTAATCTAGTGGGTCGAGTCATATAACCAACCTTTTTAGTAGGCAAGACACCCAACATAGGAGTGCAATGGAGAATTTACTTCTAAAAAATCGACATAGTAATACTAGTGAGATATTTCAAGACAATATTTTCGTAGAACAAAGGAAAATTGAAAATAAATAGATAAATAGATAAATAAGCTTTTCCTCCTATATCACGGCATAAGAATTGAAGCTTTTCGTGAAATGTTTTGGCTTCAAGTCAGAGAGTTCCCACATTTGCCTAATCTTCTCCGCTAATAGAGTCCAAGGAATTTTCAAATAAAAAATCAATATACTTGGCCAACGACATAGCCACCTGCAATTGGATATTCTACATACACCATTGAAAAAAGGATTGATACATATCATAAATGATCACACCATTAGCCTGCTGGTCTATGTTGCATAGACTCTTCTAAAGTAGGTGAAGTATACATGTCTGACACTTATGGTAGGACATTTACCTAAATTTAGCTCTAAATGATTCCATGTTGCTACCTTATTACTTTAAATAAGTAAAATATTGTTGTACACTTGAGAATAAAATAATAACATTAAATAAAATAAATATTTAGCCATGTCCATGTGTCCTTCTGTTAGATATTTGACATGTGATACATACCCGTGCCCGACACTCACCCGAGTCCATGTAACATAGCTGCTGGTATGGTCTTTCCTCCCAAAGGGGAGATGGAGAGTTCAAGCCCCACTACGGGCAATATGGTGTGTCAGATTGATTGAACTTCCCAAAACATAAATATCATACCTTGAAGTCTGTCAAATCTGGGACTACATAGTTGGGCAATTTTTCAGGCACCATGACATAGCCACCTGCAATTTTTAAACTACTTTGTAAAACAGCGAAGTTAAGCAAACAATCAAAACTTGTTATCCTTCATGAATTCAAACTTTAAATGGAAAGATTTAGTTGATCATGAAAAAAACCTGTTCTGCCTACGAAAATTAGAAGCGAACAATGTACAATCTAATGTAAGAGAGAACTCAATAAATTATAATATATAAAACTTATTACATGCCTGTAATCCAAGTTATATAGTACGAGAGTCTCTCTGAATGAGCTTGGGGATTTCATGTCCTACGAACATTTTGGTGTTCAGAAACATTTTACGACTCTGTGAAGCTTAAGTAAACAAGCTTACAATTGATGTTATCAAAGTGAACGCAGCTAAGCCATACAAACTAAATCATCCAATTAGACAACTAACTAAGCAGGTAGAGCTTAGGATCATCTAAATAACTGCCTTGCTCCACTTGACCCTAGCAACTTTTGAGAATGATCTCGACCCCACCAGTGAACACGAATCAAGCTAAGTAATAAGCTCTTTCAAACTTGTACGGTATAGGAAACAAGCCCAAGGATGACCCAAAACTTTAAGGCTCGTTTCATGAATGACTTCAGCCTAAAAAAGTCCACCCAGACTCATAAACCTCAAGATAACATCTTTTATTGGTACTAGCCCTTCAACCCATTTGTTTGCCTAATAGGACGAGTCATGCTTCGGTTTAAACTCCATATCTTTTGCTCCAGTTATAGGCGAACTCATAAAAACACATACAAGATTATTTGTTCTTATTTCAAATTAACAATCAACAGGGTGTAAGATGAATAGAAACATAGATTGAATATATGGAACATAACTCCAACAAACCTAGACAAAGGGAATGGACTGAAGACTGAGGGTAAAAAAATACCTAATAAGGAATATTTTTGTCACCTAAACTAGGATATGTGCAAAAAGAGAGATTAGAAAATGCTATAAATAGGGTTAAAACGGGAGAAGATAAACAGAAGAGTGCTTCTAGCGTGTGATTAGTATACACCTCTAAAATTGAAACATAAATTCCGTAAATTGTTATCAGACCAACTCCAACTTTATGCATTTCTTTTTCCATCTCTAACCTAGTCATCCAACATAAATCCTATAGTTCCTTATTCCATATGATGAGTTTGGATTAAAGAATAAATGAAGAACCTCAGAAGACCAAGTGAATTTTCTTTTTCTTTTTTTTTTTTTTTTTTTTTGGGGGGGGGGGGGGGGGTTAGAAAGTAGCATCCATGGTTTCGAAGAGAAAACAGCTATCTGGGTATTCCATAAGTAAGAACAGGAATAAGCATCTATATATATTTTTTTGCTTATTACTTTTTTCTTATAAACCAACAAAACCAATTAGATTTATTCTGTTTTCGTGGTTTTTTACTTTCAATTACTGGATCCCTGTTTTCTTTTCCATGGAGCTCCTCTCCCTGTAAGTCTGATTTTGAAGGAAGATTTAGATTTAATGTTTCAGAATTATTTCTCTTTTTTATATTCCACCATACCCTTTTGGTTTTATCTGCGGTAGGCAAGTTGAGCTTGACCTTGAGCTTAAGCTCCCCCAAAATCATTATAGAGGACTTAGAACACAGACATCAGGCTTCCTGCCTGGTTCAAGTCAAGTTTGAGCATAATTCCAACTTGACCGAGGCCCCCAGCCCTTTCAAGCTCCTAAACTGCAGTACCATTTTATGTTATTGGTATGAATTTCAATTTTGTTATTATGTTGTCCACCTTTACCTCCATATAACTGAACATAGATACATATAACATGCAACTTCAATCATGCATAAATTAAAGAAGACGAAACCACCACAACATGTAGCGATGGTTTCACTATACCCACAGACATCCTTATGTTTCTAATACTGATATTTAAGCATGAACATTAATATCATAAAATATTATCATATGAACATACAAATAAGATTAAATTTCACCAAAATATGTATTGTAAGAACACAAGAATTGTATAGGTGCAATAACATTAGTAACTACAACATTGACATGCTTTACTCAAATATAAATAATCACACCAATGAGACTACGAGCACACCATTATGCCCCTGCTCTCGTCTCGAGAACTCTAAATTCACCAATAATTTTATTATATTCTGTCTTGATCCTTCAAGGGTTTATGAGAGGAAACTCCTTCTCCATCCAGCAATAATAAACTGTCGGAGTGGCTTGTTCAAAAGGATGATTAGCTCTGAGGTATCAATGTCAGAGGCTAAAGGCCCCGCTCCTTCTAATTCTAAGAAGGAAATAGGGGCAAGACGCCCATTAAAACTACGAGACTCTGAACGAGTGAGAGCCCAGTTCCCACTGTCCAGTGGTTTTTCAATCTTCATGGTATTATGAAAAGTATTCTCACGTTCAAATATTTCCCTTATATTTTAGAAAAACATTCTACCTTATGAGTGATGATTGAACCAATGAACCTTTACGCCAATCTGTTAAAAATTGGTGAGATTTGATAACAGTGCTTAAATTAACTATTGGGAGATATTAGTCTCTTGAAATAACCATGTAGCGCCTTCAATTTAAATTTAGACACTTAAAATATGTGTTCACAAGGATAAAAATTTGTCTATCTAAACTGATAACTCTTGTTAAGCAGTCAACTTGATAACTTTGGATCATATCTTAAATTCCCAATCCACCTTCTTCCTAACCTCCTTTAGTGCTGCAATGCCTTTAACTCAATCTGCATAAAATGCAAGACTATAGGAGTCTAAATATAGTTTTCCTGCTAATCATCTACACAGGGGAAAATTATTGGGTACCACAAGGATAAATCTGACGTGGTATCCCAAACCAATTGGGACAAGTAGTGTCTATCACGCACAAGTGATAGAATACATCCGTATATTACACCTCTTTCTACAATTGACTTGGGGTATCAGTGGATTTATCCTTGGGGTACCCAATATCTTCTCCTACATAGGACAACTTAACAAAATTAAAACAATAATGGTTAACACCCTTAACGTGGTTAATCCGTTAATCCTTCCATGGTATTTGTTTAGCAAAACGCTTCGTAGATTACTGCATATATGTCCCATAATTTAATAATTCATATACGAAACCTGAAAAGGGACTTATAATTAGGGATGACAATAAAACCTGCCCCACCCCGCCCGTTTATCCTGGGTTTGGGGGGCCGATTAAGCTAATCGGGGCGGGTACGGGAAACCCCCGCCCCGCCCCGCCTCGCCTCAAATATGCCCTGATTACAAATATATATATATATATATATATATGCGCATTTGATTCCATTTACAGAATGCAAGTTGGGTTCTCATCTTTTCAAAATAATAATAAAAAAACATACCTTATATGAGCCACTAGGCAAGTGGTGGGTTCTTTTCTTTTAAAAAAAAGGGTGGTGGGCTCCACTAATGCATCTATGTGAGGAGCAATGTAGTTTCATTCATTAATATAGGTTATCTCGCAATTGCATAAACACATCACTGCTCAGACACCGCCTCTTGCTTCGCCGCTCAAACACCGCCTCTTGCATCGCCGCTCGCCACCGCCCCAGAATTTGGTACACACAAACATGTATATAATGGCTGATTGAAGTTGTGGGTATTGGTTTTGCATCCTTGATACATGTTTTGAAACTCTTTAATTTATCTGCTTCAAGACCACGCTCAGATCTAAGGAGGTTCGTTATTAGTGTGATGTTATATTTATTTTCAATTATTTCAGAAAAAATATATACAATCGGGGCGGGGCAAAGAGCTAAAAAATAAACGGGGGACCAAATTTTAACCGGGGCCGGGGATGGGGGAGGCGATCCCCGCCCCATTGCCATTCCTACTTATAATGTCCTTTTCTAATGTATCAGTTTTAAAGTCTGATGTGAGTACATGAAATAGTATCCATGCTATATGGAGATCCAATTCAATACAAAAACATTGTATATGATACTTAGTTCCTAGTGGTCCTAAAGAGAGAAACCTGCGAAAGCAAAGTGCCAGTGTGTGGGCCACCAAGAGAATTCTTCAAATTCAATTTCTTACTCAACCTAACAATACACACACACACGAGGCAAACAAACAAAACCACTTAAACTTGCATAAAGTAGACAAAAATGTTTGCTTATATAAATTACAAAACAATCTGAGTCAATACCCAAGTTCTTTAAAGGGTCACATTCAGCTTCGTCTGATAGCTGCAATTGAAAAATTGTACTACTAGAGGTCAATATGTTTAACCAAATCTCTAGACCCAGGAAATACATTTGCCAAGTCACTATCCTGAAATTTTACTAACCACAGAGCTTAGGATTCGGTGAAGATATTGAAACTGCAACCACAGTGACAATAGAAGAAATGATTTGGACCTTCTGTTCCCATATCGAACAAAGCTATGCTAAAAGCTACATCTTACAATCATTTCAGTTCTGAGACAAAGAGGGTAGCAAGCAATTCATGAGCAGCAGAATCTGTGATGAAAACTATGTACATAAAAGAGATGATATAATAGTTCTAGCGTTTACAAATAACTCCCCCATTTAAAAACCTATGATCTATAGCATGCATTTGTAGACACCCAAATGATGAATTCATGATTTAGACATAATCCTCATAATATTAAAGAATGCAAATAAATACGATAGAACGACACAAAGAGTGATCAAACCTTTGCGAGTATGAAAACCAGTCGGCTTGCAGTTCTTCCCCTTGTAGTAATCCCTCGGACCCCTTTTTGAAGAGAGAATATCAAGGGATGAGGTACGCTTTCTTCGCATTGACCTTCCTAACCCTAGTAGCAGTCCCAAAGGCATTTTCCCCTATTTCTACGCGACAAACTTATCTAAAAGAAAAAATTTAAGAATTAGCTATACACAAAAGTTCCACAGAAACACTACAAGCTCACTTTTTGACAATAACACTGTTCCACTAGGGAAAACCCCAAAACAGTTGCAAAAGAAAATGGCTAACCAACATTTACGATTTTGTCAGAAAAAATCATTATTTTTTTTGTTATAAGTAAGTAATTTATAAAAAAAGCATTCGAAAAGGAAATACATCCAAAATACAACGATCCCTATGGGCCAAGAGAACCCATAAATTCAATTTTCTCATTAATAGAACTACAATTGCGCCCTTCCACCCAATTAAACAGACAGAAAATAAAATTATCTTTTAAAACCCTCGCAGGAGACTCTATACCTTCAAAGCAACGCCTATTGCGTTCCATCCATATAGTCCACCAAAGGCAAAGAGGAGTCATCCTCCAAAAGAGACGAACGTACAAGCCAATCGACACGCTCCTCCAAAAAAGCAAAACATCCCGAACCGAGGCAGGCATCACCCAATGAACTCCAAACAAACATAATAGAAAACACTAACAGTCATAGGCAAACGAATAATGCAAAAAGAGATGATCAATGGATTATCCATCCTGTTTGCACATAAAACACCGATTGACTAAAAACATGCCACGCCGTCGCAACCTATCCAAAGTGAGCATCCGATCCCACGCCGTCGTCCATGTGTAAAAAGCAACCTTAGGAGGGGCCTTCGAACACCAAACCGCCTTCCAAGGAAAAGGGTCGTTCGTCCTCAGCAAGAGACAATAAAAATAGGAAGAGACTAAAAAGAGTCTTGAAGTAGTCGCCTTCCAAAACAATGAGCCCGTTCCACCACTTATAGTCAATGAGTATAATAGCTCCAGAAACACAGAAACCTCCTCCAACTCCCAGTCCTGAAGGTGCCGCACAAAACTGACATCCCACACTAACGTCCCGGTATCAAGATGATAACAGTCGGCTACTGAAGCATGACGGTCCCGAGCGATCCTATAGAGCTGAGGAAACGAGGACAACGATCCTATAGAGCTGAGGAAACGAGGACTCCAACGAACCCGCACCACACCACCAATCCGACCAAAATTTAATACAACGACCATCCCCAACTCTAATGCCGATAAAAAAAAGCAAAAGAGTCCCATCCCTCTCGGATATCCTTCCACACCCCCATACCTCGCCGACCCCTAACCTCCTCAGAACACCAACCACCTCTAATCACACCATGACGACAAGCAATCACCCTCTTTCATAAATAATCCCTTTCCATCCCGAAGCGCCACAACCACTATCCCAACAGAGCCTTGTTGAAAGGCAACACACGACGGATACCCAAACCTCTGTCCTGAAAAGGCCGACAGACAGCATCCCATCGAACCAAAAGGATAGAGAAACCCTCCCTACAACCACCCCATAAAAACTGTCACTGAATCCTCTTAATCTGCTAAGCCACACCGGTGGGAATCCGATAAAGTGACAAAGCATACGTAGGAAGATTGGATAGCGTGCTCTTCACCAAAGTGAGTCTCCCACCCTTAGAAAGATATTTGTCATTTCCAACCTGCAAGACGCCTTTCCACCCGTTCCACTACCGAGCCCCAGTAGGCATGACACTGCCCTGAGGATCCCAATGGCAAACCCAAATACACCATAGGAAGCTGATCCACTCTGCACCCCAACGCTGAAGCCAAGGCTGACACATTATCCACCTCACCCACTGGATACAAAGAGCATTTGCAAGTATTTATCTTTAGACCAGAGACCGCCTGAAAACAAATCAATACGCATCGGAGATGCCGCAACTACATCACATCCGTATCACAAAATACTAGAGCATCATCAGCAAATAATAAGTGTGAGACAACCTCAACTTGAGAAGTGACATCACCCACCCTGAAACCGCGTAATAATTCCAATCCGGTGGCTCTAGTCATCATCTGGCTAAAAGCCTCCATAACTACAAGAAAAAAGGAGTGGAGATAGAGGATCACCCTGTCTCAAATCACGAGAACTCCCAAAAAAACCGGATGGTGACCCATTCACAATCATAGAGAAATGAACCAAAGATATACAAAAGCGATTCCATCTACGCCATCTCACCCAAAAACCCAATCTCTCCATCATATACAAAAGAAAACCCCAATGCACATGGTCATACGCCTTTTCCACATCCAGCTTCACCAAAACCCCTGGGATACCACTCTGCAACCTAGCGTCCACCATCTCACTAACAATAATGGTAGAATCCAGAATCTGGCAACCCCCAATAAAAGCATTCTGAGAATGGGATATGACCCCATCCAAAACACCGCGCATCCTAGATGCAAGAACTTTCGCAATCAACTTGTACACACACCCAACAAGGCTAATCGGTCGAAAATCCTTAATGTCCTTCATCTCCCCTTTTTTTGGGGAGAAGAGAGATAAAAGTGGCATTAAGTGATTTCACAAAACAACCCTCCTCATAGAAAGTACAAAAAGTGGCCATCACCTCCTCCCGGATAATGGGCCAACACTCCAAAAGGAAACGCATTGAGAAACCATCAGGACTAGGGGCTCTGTCACCATTACATTACTTCAACGCCTTCAGAACCTCTTCTTCAATGAAATAAATCTCCAACCTGTCACGATCCCCTTCATCAATAGTATCAAAAACAAGTCCATCCAAATTCGGCCTCCAACTCTCGCTTTCGGTAAACAACCTCTGATAATATGGAGGAATCCCCACACGAATCTCCTCCTTAGTCACGAACATAGAACCCTCCACAGTTAGGCTCCCAATGAAGTTCTTCCTCCTCCGTGCATTTGCCGAGCAGTGGAAGAACTTGGTATTCCGATCCCCTTCCTATTGCCCGAGATTTCTGTCTCCACGAGAACTCCTTTAGGATTGCAATCTCATCAATATCAGACAAACACTATGCCCTCCTCAATCGCATGCTCTCGTCCACCCCCTACTTAGATCAACTCTATCAATATCGTCAATCTCAGCCATAAGCACATTCCTACGCCACACAATGTTACCAAACACCTATTTATTCCATGAAATGAGAGATGACTTCAAACATCGCAATTTTAAAGCTAACACATAACTCGGAGAACCTGATCGAACCGGACCAGCCCACCATTCCGCCATCCACTGCTGAAAATCCCTTACCCTGAGCCACATATTCTCGAACCTGAAAGGAGATTTTCCTAAAGAAATACCCCGCAATCCAGAAAGATAGGAACATGATCAAAAGTAAATCTAGTGGCAATAGTTTGAATAACACCTGGAAAATGCTCCTCCCAATCACCGGATACCAAAAACCTGTCAATACGAGAATAGGTCGGTGTCGCCCTGCCACTGGACCACGTAAAAGACGCCCCACTAAGAGGTAAATCACGCAACGACTGTCTGTCAATGAACTCTGAAAAATCAATCATCGCCCTAGTCCATCCCCCCCCCCCCCCCATAGATCTCTCCGCAGGCACCCGGACCACATTGAAATCCCCACCCACACACCAAGGTAACTCCCACACATGCCTAACATCACTAAGCTCCTCTCACATCACCGAACTCCCCCTATCATCCCCGGGCCCATAAACACCTATGAACACCCAACCAAAACCATCCTCCACCATTGAGAAAGAGCATGAGATCGAGAAACGGCCTTTACGCGTATCCCGTAAAGAGACCCATCTCCTATCCCATAACACAATTACACCTCTCGAAGCTCCACAAGAAGCCATGAACGCCCATTCCATAAACCGATTACCCCACAAGCTTCGAATCATTCTATCATTCACCGCTTCCAACTTTGTCTCCTACAAGCAGACAACATGTGCATTCCACTTCCCAAGAGCCAATCTAACAATCTTCATCTTTTCCGGGAAATTGATGCCCCATACATTCCATGATACTAGTCGTAGTAACACGAGAAACAAATCTAAACCTTCTCACCCCTCCGTTTTCCCCCACCCCTTTCCCCTTTGGTACCCCTGGACCCACTCCCACACCCATCGTAATTCACCGTGCACGCCAAATTATGCAACTCTCTCTCCCCCTTCCAATATGAAGGAGGTCTATGAACCACCACTGCCCTATCCTTACTACTCTTCTCTTCCACCGAATTCTTCACCAAATCCAAAATAAGCTCCTCTCCTTTCTTATTATGGATTCCAAACTTAACCCCTATCAATGAAACAACATTCACAATGTTCTCCTTAACCCAATTATCCGAATTCAATTCCGAACAATCAATTGCAACCGGTAACACATTTTCCAGCACTTCCATACTCTCCAACTCCTTACATATTGACAACCCGCCGCCCTCCGAAACCACCGATAATACACCAGAAGCATCATCACCATTAACCTCCCTACCCTTCAGCACCACATCCCTCTCATTACTGTCAGAAACAACACTTTCATTACCTATTGAATAACCCCATTCACTGCCAGACTCAAACTCCCCAGCCGAAGACATATCAGACGAGAGATTTGATCCAATACCCATAGACCCATTCACAACATCATTATTCATACACACCACTCCTCCTTTATCAACCCCAGGCATATCGTACAACTCAGAGCACACATTTATACCACACCCCTGCTTTGCTGACAATAACAAAGGGCAATGGACCTTCTCTTCCCTTTCTCGATCCCACTTCTGTGCATTGAACCGGGCCTTAGACCATCGAAAACAAACCGCCACGCCATAGGAGCCCTTCGCGACACTCCCCTAACAACAACCTCCTTACCTCATCGCCACGAACTAGCTTCCAGACCTTCATCAACCCCATTCGCCCTTAAAACTGTAACATCCTTCAACGACCCACCATCCATAGCAACTGGAATCAAATTCCGATCCGAACCCTCACAATCGCAATTCGATTATGATAAAAAATGGTTTGGATCCGGTTCAGGCTCCATACCCGGATCCACATCACTTGGATCCCATCCGGGTTGACCCATCACAATACCCTCCCCACCCGATTCATCCAATCCATACCCTAACCCAGTAGAATGGGCTTTGACCTTAAGTTTAATAACCCTATTATATACAGGCCTGTTATTGTAATCAACAAGGCTTGCATCACCAGCCCCATCAAACCCACCCAGCCCACCATGAACCTGGCCCATCTTTTTTCCCACAGGCATAATACCCTTCTGAGCAAAATGTGGCCCATCCCTCACAGCCCATTTCCCAACCCTACTTGCGCCGCACAACCCATTCATTTCAATGTTGTCAACAATTAGGAGAGGTTGTACCTTCCATGTGTCCCCCCGCCATCCAGCATCACCACGTGCCACACCACTACCTCCCATCACATGCTCCTTCATCATGCCCCTACTCCTGTGAGAGATACGCGCGTCCTTGTACATGAGAGTTTTCCCGGCCCATACAAAAACGGATCCCGACCAGATCGATTCCAGAAAGCCCGAGATGATGATCCGACCCTTGTACCTACATCATAACCCGACCAATACGTCAGCCTTGTGGTCTGTCCCGGGATTCGACCGCTAGACCCATCTTGTGACCCGACCCGAAGAACATACTAGAAGTAACTCGAAGATTCTAGAATAGACTTGTAGCTCAAGATAATGTCATAGAATAGGGATAAAATAGCTGACGTGTAAAGTAAGGATAAAAGTCCAAAATGGAAAATGTTGCCCTAATGGGCTAAAAGCCCATAGGGAAAATGTATATAATCCAATGAAGAGTAATGAGAAGGTATCTTTTTGTGTTGTGCAAATTTTGTATCTACACAATGGCGCCGTCTATGGGAAAATTGTGTAGATACAAAATTTGCACAACACAAAAAGATACCTTCTCATTACTCTTCATTGGATTATATACATTTTCCCTATGGGCTTTTGGCCCATTAGGGCAACATTTTCCATTTTGGACTTTTATCCTTACTTTACACGTCAGCTATTTTATCCCTATTCTATGACATTATCTTGAACTATAAGTCTATTATAGAATCTTTGAGTTACTTCTAGCATGTTCTTCGGGTTGGGTCACAAGATGGGTCTGGCGGTCGAATCCCGGGACGGACCACAAGGCTGACGTATTGGTCGAGTTATGATGTAGGTACAAGGGCCGGATCATCATCTCGGGCTTTCTGGAATCGATCTGGTCTGGATCCGCTTTTGTATGGGCCGGGAAAACTCTCATGTACACAGACCCTCTTTTAGCTTATGGGCCTTCTTTTAACAGGCCCATTAGGTGAAAGAATCTTAAGGCCCATTAAAAGACCTCGAAGAGGGTACGGGACGCGTGTCGGATGACGTGGGGGTGCATTGACTGCTGCAGCTGTCGTAGTCATTGCAATTTCGAACCTGTGGCTGAGATGGCATTGATATGCGTGAAATGGGCCGGGTCATGTCGGTCCGGTACCCTGACTCGGGTAGCTGAAGCGTCAACTCTGTATAACCTGTATATACTTCTTAGACGCCACACTTGCAATATTTTCAAACTGTTCTTCCTCTCAACGCTTTCTCTCTGCCATATACTCCAACCTTCCGTGCAACCTCAAATCCCCTCCCAAATCCATATAATCCCCTGTTTGTCTCACTGATTTCGGCAAATCCCAGTGACCATGGTCGATTATTTCATTGTGTGGATAAATTTGAGCCCTACTGCAAAGTTTTGACTGGAAACACCCATCTTGTGCCCGTTGGTAGAGTTGTCGGATTCTGCAAATTATTCACCGGAGAAAAACACAAGGGGGAAACTGTCGGAATCTCCTTTACCTTTTTGTAAGTCATTCTTCTTACTCTTATACCTTTTGTCAAATATGTCTAGGAGTGATGACACTAGGTCGGTTAGTGACCTGCAACTGACAGATACCGATCTGACCATTACTGATCCCGAAGCCTCAGTTAGCACCCCGTCCATAGAGATTACCAGAGTAGTTAGGTCTAGTCCACCAGAGGTTACTCAAGACACAGGGGGTCGAGTTGTAGAGGGTGATGTCGGGATTAATCAGGATCAGGATGTTGAGGAAGAGGAAAACTTTTGTACTGACCCTCTTTCGCTCAAGTATAGGAAAGACGCTCAACTCAAGAGCCTCGGGGTCCCCGAAGGGGTAAAGGTTAGACATTATCCTAGGGACAAAGACTTTAGGATTTGTGAGGGGTTAAAGGACGGGGAGATATTGCTCTCTTCATTCCATCTGGCCGTTTTAAAGTTTCCAATACATCATTTCTTCCTCTTGGCACTGGCGACTTTGGGTCTGGCCCCCCTTCAAGTAGGTCCCAATTTCTATAGGATCCTGGCCATTATCTTGCTGATCAACAAAGAATTGCACCTAGACTTAGGGTTGGCCGAGCTTCTGTTTTCTTATAAACTTCAGGAACAGAAGGATAATAGGGGTCGGTACAACCTAACATCATATGCTAAGAGGAAATTGTGTGACAACGTCCCGACCTCCAACAAAGGATGGAAATAAAGGATGATAGTAGTGAGTGGTCAGTGGAGGCATCTCGACGCCATGAACATACCTGTCAACCATGTTTTCCAACCGACTCGACTTCCTGAATTTAAGAACTTTCACACCCGAGCCTCTTGCCATTGTGACCTGTGCAATGATAAGTTGGGCATGCTAGTGATGGGCTTTCTTCAGGCTCCTCGGGAAAAAAGGGAAGTCGGGTATATAAGGTCCCGATTTGAGTTGTTACAGGCCAGAATATGGAGTCAGGATTTATGGGATAGCCAGGTTTGCCTGACCGGTCTGTATTGCAGGAGCTTGCATCGGGAGCATCTGCACTGACGATCACCTCGGGTCCTACAACGATTAAGTCAGGGGCGAAAAAACTAAAGAGAAAAATGTCTGGCGGCCAGCAGAAAAGGAAAGCGGTTGTCATGCCCAAACTTTCGATCAAGAGGGCCAGAAAGGCTGACACTAGCTCTACGTCCTTTGTCTGTGGGGTTGATGTCCCCCCAGTCCCTGAGAATCCTGCAAATAGTCAACCAACGGGACCTACTGGAGGCCTTGTTGTGGTGCCTCCTCCTCCTCCGGCAGAGCATCCTCCGGTCACGCCCCCGCCCCCTCCTTCCCAAGATTCGCAAATGGGTGCATCAGATGCGGTCAAGGTTGGGGGTGATCATGCTCTGGTCCCGGTCTCAGGAGGTTTGGATCAGAATCCTTCTCGGGCCGAGCTTCCAATCAGACCCAGCTCTAGCCGGAGTGTAGCATTGGGTCTTCCTGCCTCAATGTTGGATGCCTGGGATTTGGGCTCTGATGACGAGGACCAGGGTCAATCCCGACCTTCAAAGCTCCGCACTGCTATCTCCATAAATGTCAGGAAACAAGATAATAGGGAGATCGAGAAAGCTGCTGAGAGTGGGAGAGATATCCCCCATGGCCCCCGGTTCAGGCTGGATACTAGGAAGGGCCATCCATATCTTTCTGTGGGAGACCAAACGATCGGGAATTCAAAAGCTTTGCGGGAGATGGCCCTGGGGGTATGGACCCCGGTCGATAGGTTGGCCATGGGGCGGTACGACAGGATGAGCCTAGCTTTGAACGGGCCCGAGCTTGCAATGAGGGTAATACATTCTTTATACATTTTGTACTTAGCTTCTATTATGCCCCTTATCTTTTGTGTTAACATTCTTTTTCTTTCAGATGCTTCACGCTACACAGGCGTACAATTGCAAGCTTGAGGATGATGCCCGGGTCATAAACGCCATGAATCGGGATATTCAAGTCCACAAAGCTGGGTGTGCCAAGGCCTAGGAGCAGGTCAAGAAGGCCAATGATAAGATACAGTCCCTGACATACAAGGCTGTCGCAGCTGAAGAAGGGCTCGCATCCGCCAAGGGGACGATCTCAGAGATCGAGGTAAAGGCTCGGGAGGTTGAGCAGATGGCTAATCAGGAAGCCCAGGCTCAGGAGGCCCTAACTCTCCAAGTGCAGGCCCTAATCGAAGAAGTTGAGAAGTTAAAGGCTTCGGGGCTGCAGTTGCTTGAGGAGAAGGTCGAGATCGAGAATGCATTAGGCGTGGAGAGGTCTTGGGTAGAGATGTGCCACAAGGGTGGTAATCAGATAATCTCCCGTTTTGAGCTGACTTGCAAGTATCGCTATGAGCAGGGCTGGAGGGAATGCATAGAGGAACTTCAAAAGCCTGAAGAGGAAAGACAGATCCCGACTATTCAGGATCTTGACCTCAACATTGGAGTTGGGCCTCCGTATGATGATCCTGAGGCCGAACCCGAGGATCTGACCTTTGGTGAGTTCCTTCAGGACGACTTGCCCACTCTGTCTTCTCGCTCTGGCAAGGATGAGCCTAAAACCACAGAAGGACAGTCCCTCAGCACAAAAACCTCAGGTGGTAATGGGGATCCTCCTGTGGTGGAATAGGGTTCCCTTTTTTTTAGCTTTTTGCCTCTTCCCCTGTTTTTTATTTTATCTTGTGCTTGTAACAACTCGACAATGCTTTATTGTATCAGCCTTGGCCACCGGGGCCTTTTCAATATAAATGAGTTTGCTTATTCATATTTTTTTGGGAATATGTATAATCCAGCGCTTCATTGATGTTAATAAAAATCGGGACATTAAATTGTAACTTGGTAAGAATAACAATAACACCAGTCAATAACAGTTGGGTTTTTTAATTGGAATTTAACCATAAAGAACGACATATGTCATGCCTGTGGTGATATCTCGGGTACATTCGGCCCATGGGGAGGATTTAACACTTGGCTTTTGTAACTGATATTTGTAAAACCCGACCACTGGTGGGTCTGTGAAGATCTCTCGGGCGCTTTGGACCCATGGAGAGGATTCCACACTTAGGTTTTCAAACTGATACTTCATAAAACCGGACCACTGGTGGGTCTGTGAAGATCTCTCGGGCGCTTTGGGCCCATGGAGAGGATTCCACACTTAGGTTTTTAAACTGATACTTTGTAAAACCCGACCACTGGTGGGTCTGTGAAGATCTCTCGGGCGCTTTGGGCCCATGGAGAGGATTCCACACCTAGGTTTTCAAACTGATACTTTGTAAAACCCGACCACTGGTGGGTTTGTGAAGATCTCTCGGGCGCTTTGGGCCCATGGAGAAGATTCCACACTTAGGTTTTCAAACTAATACTTTGTAAAACCCGACCACTGGTGGGTCTGTGAAGATCTCTCGGGCGTTTTGGGCCCATTGAGAGGATTCTACACTTAGGTTTTCAAACTGATACTTTGTAAAACCCTACCACTGGTGGGTCTGTGAAGATCTCTCGGGCGCTTTGGACCCATGGAGAGGATTCCACACTTAGGTTTTCAAACTGATACTTTGTAAAACCCGACCACTAATGGGTCTGTGAAGATCTCTCGGGCGCTTTGGGCCCATGGAGAGGATTCCACACTTAGGTTTTCAAACTGATACTTTGTAAAACCCGACCACTGGTGGGTCTGTGAAGATCTCTCGGGCGCTTTGGGCCCATGGAGGGGATTCCACACTTAGGTTTTCAGACTGATACTTTGTAAAACCCGACCACTGGTGGGTCTGTGAAGATCTCTCGGGCGCTTTGGGCCCATGGAGAGGATTCCACACTTAGGTTTTCAAACTGATACTTTGTAAAACCCGACCACTGGTGGGTCTGTGAAGATCTCTCGGGCGCTTTGGGCCCATGGAGAGGATTCCACACTTAGGTTTTCAGACTGATACTTTGTAAAACCCGACCGCTGGTGGGTCTGTGAAGATCTCTCGGGCGCTTTGGGCCCATGGAGAGGATTCCACACTTAGGTTTTCAAACGGATACTTCGTAAAACCCTACCACTGGTGGGTTTTTGAAGATCTCTCGGGCTCTTTGGGCCCATGGAGAGGATTCCACACTTAGGTTTTCAAACTGATACTTTGTAAAACCCGACCACTAGTGGGTCTGTGAAGATCTCTCGGGTGATTTGGGCCCATGGAGAGGATTCCATACTTAGGTTTGTAGATAATCATGGAGATAATTTTGACCCTCGTGAAGATGAAAAATGAAACTTTCATTGCAATCCTTTGGGCTCTAGTGGCCTTTCTTTACTACAGTCGAAATAAAGTATTTCTATGGGTAATACCTCTTTAGTCGGGATGCATTCTGTGTGTTCGGTTCCCTTCTGTTATCTGAGTTCCTGAGCAGTCTGTAGGCCCCTCGACCAATCACCTCAGTGACGGTGTAGGGTCCTTCCCATGGCTCCTAGAGCTTGCCCACGTGTCTAATCTTTCGTCTAAGGACCATGTCCCTGACTTGGAATGCCCTTCTTTTTAGTCTCTTGTTGAAATGATTCCTAACCCGTTGTTGGTAAGCTGTCAGTCTTATCCCGACAATTTCTCTCATTTCTTCCACCAGGTCGAGCTCGTGAGACAAGCGTTGATTGTTTGATCTTTCGTCCCAGGCCAGTGACCTCAATGTCGGGACGACATACTCCGTCGGGATTACGGCTTCCGCCCCATACGCCATAGCGAAGGGTGTTTCACTGGTCGGTTGTCGGGGAGTGGTTCTATATAACCACAATACCTCTGGCAATTTGTCCAACCATGCTCCTTTCGCCTTCTCAAGTTTCTTTGCCAGGGTGTTGAAGATTGAACGATTGGTCCTTTTTGCTTGTCCATTGGCTTACGGGTACCCTACCGAGGAGGTATTCTGATTAATTCCATGCTTGGCCAGAAATGACCTGACCGGTTCACAGTCTAAATTTGTGCCGTTGTCCATCATGATGGTCCTTGGCACCCCGAACCGGCAGATGATGTGATTCCATATGAACTTCACTATGTGGCTGCCCTTTATAGAAGGATAGGCTTCGGCTTCAACCCATTTGGTGAAATAGTCGGTAGCAAGGAGCACATGGGTCTTTGACCCGAAGGCTTTTGGGAGAGGTCCGACTATATCCATTCCCCATCGGGCAAAAGGATGTGGAACGATTGTCGGGTTCAAGAACTCAGGTGGTTGGAGTATAACGTCACCGTACATCTGATAGGCTTTGCATTTACGCACATATTCCTCTGTATCCCGGGACAGGTAGGGCCAAAAGTAACCCTGGGATAGGATTTTATGGGCGAGAGAACGGGCACCCGAGTGATTTCCATAAGCCCTAGCGTGTATCTCTTACATCACTGTTTCTGCCTCGGAGGGAGTTACGCATCTCAAATACGGACCCGAGAAAGATCTTCTGTAGAGCTGTCCCTAGATGATCGAGTATCGGGCTGACTTCATTCTAATTTTCTTGGTCTCTGCCTTATCAATTGGCAGCGTCTCGACACTGAGATAATCGATTATGGGATCCATCCAGTTAGGCTCTCGGGGTACTAGGCATATCAGCTCGTCGGGCCCTCGAATGCTTGGTGTAGCGATGAAGTCGGTCAATACTACTCGGGTCATATCCTCACCAGCAGCAGACGCCTGATTAGCTAAATGGTCGACAGTGGTGTTTTCTTCCCGAGGGATTTGGCTGAATGTTAGCTTTTGAAAATCTTCAGACTCCTCGAGCACCATTGCTCTATAAGATTCCATTTTGGGGTCTCTGGTTTCGTACTCGTCGGTTATTTGTCTGACTATTAGCTGGGAGTCACTGTACACGGATAGGGATTATATTTGCAGGCTCTTGGCCAATCTCAGGCCCGATATGATTGCCTCATACTCTGCCTCGTTGTTAGTGGCTGAGAATCGTAACTGCATCGAGGCCTGTAACTTAGTCCCGTCAGGAGTATGGATTTCTAGCCCGACGCCTGCTCCATTGGTGCTTACTGAGCCGTCCATGAATAATTTCCACGTTTCTAACTTGACGGGTTGATCTGCTTCCTCGATCTCTCCTTCTAATAGGAAATCGGCCACGACCTGCCCTTTGATCGAGATCCTGGGAACGTAGGTTATATCATAAATTCCCAGCTCAATGGCCCATTTGGAGATCCTTTCAGAGAGGTCTGGCTTCGCCATAAGTACACGAATATGAGTGGTAGTGGGGACAATGATCTAGTGAGCTTCAAAGTAATGCCTGAGATGTCGTTTGGCATCGATCAGGGATAAAAACAACTTTTCTTGCTTGTTGTACCGTGTTTCGGGATCGGCCAATACCTTACTGGTATAGAAGATAGGCATTTGGAGGTTCCTGTCCTCTTTGATGAGTACAACGCTAGTTGATACTGATGATACTGCCAGATACAAGAGTAGTACATCATCGGGTTCGGGTGTCGCAAGAATGGGAGGCTTGAGCATGTACTCTTTTAATCGGGATAGGGCTTTAGTCTGCTCGGGTCCCCACACTTCTCCTTTCATGGCTCTGATAGCCTGGAAGATGGGTCGGCATCGGTCGGTCAGCCTTGCGATGAATCTGCTTAAGGCTACAACCCTTCCAGTCAGGATTTGGACTTTTTTGTGTGTGGTTGGTTCTTTCGTTTCGAGCAGAGCCTTCACTTGTGTCGGACTGGCCTGTATGCCTAATCGGTCGACTATGTGTCCCAAGAACTGCCCTGACGACACCCCGAAGGAGCACTTGGCTGGATTGAGCTTCATCCCGTGTTTCCTCAAGGCATCAAATACTTTCTGGAGATGTCCCAAATGGTCAGTTTTATTTCTGCTCTTGATAACTGTATCATCAATGTAAGCCTTGACCACTGTGCCCATCATTCCTTTGAATATCCTGTCTCGGTAATGAAGGAGGTATTTTCCTCATCTGTCGAGTCCATTGGGATTTGGTTGTATCCCGAGTAAGCATCTAGGAAAGTCAGTCTATCGTAGCTTGCGGTAGCGTCGACCATTTGGTCTATTTTGGGCAGGGGGAAGCTGTCTTCCGGGCAGGCTTTGTTTAGGTCGGTGAAGTCGACGCAGACTTGCCATTTCCCGTTCTTTTTCTGCACAACCACCACGTTGGCTAACCACTCATGATACTGAACTTCTCTGATGAACCCGGCTTCAAGCAATTTTGACACTTCGTCTGCTATGATCTGGTTCCTTTAGCCCCCCATTCGCCTCTTTTTCTATCGGATAGGTCGTATATTTGGATCGACATGTAATGTATGTCGGGCTATAGAGGGGTCGATGCCGGGCATATCAGTATGCTCCCACGCGAAGACGTCATGATTATCCTGTAATAATGTTGTCAGTTCATTTAATTCACAAGTGGTGAGGTTTGTACCTGCGTAGGTAACCTTGTCGGGTTGATTAGGCAATACAGAAACCGGCTGCAGAGGTTCTACGACGATCGGGGAACCCGACTCCCCATCCTGTAATTACTATCTGGGCTGCAGGTCCATGTCCTGATCCTCTTTCCGGGACCTCTTCCGATCGGGCTTATCCTTCATTCCTTTGACAGTGATGGCGTAACATTGCTTGGCGGCTACTTGATCTCTTTTGATATCAATTATGTCGTAACCATTTGGCCCGACGCACCTCATCATTTGATGGAGAGTTGAGGGTACGCCTTGCATCCTGTGAATCCATCCTCTTCCCATAAGCAGATTGTAAGAGGGCTTCATGTCCACCACTACAAAGGTCTCTGATAGAGTTCTCTGCGTTGCTGACATGGGCAGACTGATCTCTCCAAGGGGTTCGACTTGCTTTCCATCGAACCCGATAATTGGATTTCCGATCTCCCATTTATCGAAAACCCACTTGGTCATGATATTTGCACTACTTCCCGGATCAACCATGACCCTCCGGACAAGACATCCCGAGACCATCAGGGTGATGACTAATGGGTCTTCGTGTGGCACCTGGATGTCTCGGAGGTCATCCTGGGAGAAAAGTATCTGAGAGTGCCACGTTCGGTGGTGAACCTCGTTTATCCCGGCTATCCTGCTGACATGATGTGCCCTCCTCATTTATGATCGTCTTGACCCTTCGGCGCTTCGTGAGTCGGGACCTCCATGGATCATATTGATGATTCTGACCGGGTGAGCTGGAGCTTGATTCCGTTGGTTGTTCTGTGCGGGTTGATGGGCTCTCAGGCCAACCCGCTGAACATAGTCCTTTAGCTCCCCTCGGGCTATCATTGTCTCGACCTGACGCCTCAGGTTCCTGCAATCATTCGTCATATGGACGAAATCACTGTGGAGGGTGCAGTGCTTCGATCTATCCCTTTGGTCGAGGGGTTGTCTGATTGGGGGGGGGGAGTCTGGAAGATCCCTCTGGCTTTGTTTTCTTGGAAAAGCTTCGCAAGGGTCACTTTCAACGGGGTGATCTTCTCCTCGAACCTGGCGCGTCTCTCGGGCTGTGGAGGAAATTGAGATGAAGCTAGGATCGGGGGATTTGAGCACTTGCGACTATTAGGATGTCGAGATGTATCCGAAACCTTATCCTTCGACCTGATTTCCATATTGATCAATGCTGCTCTTTTCTGTTGGGTTGCTTCATCCTCTTCGATCCTCAAGTGGCCCTGAGCCCTAGAATTGAGTTCCCCAATTCCCGAGGGGGGTCGCTTCATAAGTGATTGGTGGAACTTGGTCCCCGGAATCAATGCCATCCTGAAGGCCTCCATGGCTGAGTGCTGGTCGCAGTTGTCGATGGAGGATGACTCGACGTTGAATCTGGACAGGAAGCTTTTGAGGGACTCGCCTTTTTCTTGAGTCATGGTAAAAAGGCTCGAGATGGTCTTCTTTTGCCTCTTGTTCCCAAAATACTGGGCCACGAAAAGGTCGGACAGTTGCTGCCAGCTGCCAATGGATCTCGGCAGCTGCTTCCTGAACCAGAGGAGTGGCGTGTCGACGAGACTGGCCGGGAAGACTTTGCATAGCAGGGCTTCATTGTCGGCATACATGGTCATTTTTTGGTGGATCTGGTAAATGTGCTACTCGGGATCCTTCGTTCCATCATAGGGAGTGAATTTGGGCATGCCGAAGTTCTTGGGGAACGGTTCCCTGGTGATTTTGAGAGTGAACGGTGATTGAACCGAGTCGGCAGAGGCCTGGAGGGCCTGGTCATCGGTAGATCGAGCCCTCAGATCCCTCATGACCTTCTTTTGAAACTCCGCCATCATCTCCTGAAGCTTCTGTGATGTCAGAGGTTCATCGGTGACGGGAACGTCGCCTGTAGTCGGGGCCTTACCTGGTCGGTGAGAGGTTTCATCGTGTTTCTCCCGTGGCTCGGATTGCCCTTGGATCTATGATTGATTCGGAACTACCGGTGGGATAGTCGTCTGATTCATCCTTGCCAATAGCTCCTCGCTTCTTCTCTCCGCCGCCAGGCTTCTTGCTTCGACGGCCTGACTAATTTTCTCGGCTTCTTCGAGCTGCCGTAAGAGATGTTCAATCATCGGTGGAGCACTCGGTCGCCGGGGATCAGCGCCTCTGAATGGGATCTCATCACCGACATGGCTATATCTGGACGGGGATGATGATATTGAAGGTTTGGTGGTTGTATCTGGATTTCGCTCAGCTTTTTGAGGTAGGAAGATGGTCGGCAAAAAATGACCTAACTTCCCACAGACGGCGCCATTGTGTAGATACAAAATTTGCACAACACAAAAAGATACCCTCTCATTACTCTTCATTGGATTATATACATTTTCCCTATGGGCTTTTGGCCCATTAGGGCAACATTTTCTATTTTGGACTTTTATCCTTACTTTACACGTCAGCAATTTTATCCTTATTCTATGACATTATCTTGAGCTACAAGTCTATTCTAGAATCTTCGAGTTACTTCTAGTATGTTCTTCGGGTCGGGTCACAAGATGGGTCTGGTGGTCGAATCCCGAGACGGACCACAAGGCTGACGTATTGGTTGGGTTATAATGTAGGTACAAGGGCCTGATCATCATCTCGGGCTTTCTGGAATTGATCTGGTCGGGATCCGCTTTTGTATGGGCCGGGAAAACTCTCATCTACAGTCCTCCTTCACCATACATCTCCTATCTCTAATACCAGTCATCCCCTTCCTCGCCCCAACCCTAGCAACCTGCTTCGCCACCGAAAAAGATGATCGCAGGGAAGGTTAAGCATACCTTTGATCGACCGCTACCCACCGGCGAATATCTAAACCTTTTCTCAACCCACTCGACTGTAACGCCAGCCACTCCTTCCTCCGAAAAACCAGAGTTCCGAAACCTCCTTCAAGATAATGAGTCATCGCCACCACTGCCGACGGATTATCATCCACTATTGAAACACGAAAACATACGGCGTCGTCGTGGATGAAGATAAAGGGAGGACTGGGTCTGCCAACAACCACGATGATGGCCACTTTATCAAGACGACATGGATACAGTTTCTCCAAACCTCTATATCCACCACATAGGTCCCCCACTATTTTGAATAATTGTAAACAACAGAGATGCAAGGGAATCCCCTTTAAAAATATCCGACGAACATCATTCATTTTCCATGGCGCCACCGCCCCAACACCGGAGGACCATGCATCTAACACTATTCGCTTATTGCCCAATCGCGTTGACCAGATACTAACACCTTCATAGCCACCTCCTTAGATGGAAAGAAAAAAAGGTAATAACCATTGTTGAGCAGAGCAACCGAAAAACTCGACGCCACTTTCGACACTCTCATAGCCCATTCCTGCACCTTATTCATCTCTTCCACCTCTAAGTCCTCAAATCGCTCTACCAAACACGAGCGAAGAAAATATTTTCTCCGGCAAATGGACTCCTTGTCAATGTAAAGCGATGGGCCTCTCGGCAGGCTCGCCTCCTTTACCTCGCCACCCCAAAAAAACGTAGGAAGCACATCGACCTCCATATAAGATCTCCTTGACGCCATAGACAACTAACTTATTGTTGACACCCCAATTTGGCAAGTAAAGTGGCAAGGAGTTGTGATGGAATTAGGCTAAAGAATGAGTTTGGTAGGGGCAAAGTTTCAGGCTTAGTTCATTGGGCCGAAATTAAAATAGAGGAAGATAATGACTTGGACTTGGGTTGATTAATTGGGCTTGAATAGATGTCCAATTTGTTACATCAATTTAGGATAAAAGGAAAAGTGTTTTGGGTATGTTGTTATCCCAATTTAGCAAATGATGTGGCAAAAGGAGAAAATGAGTAGTTTGGGCCGAATTTGGTGATGATATTTACGGGTCATCAATAACAATTGCATGGATAAAGAGATATTGTCAAAAGAATCTTTGAGGAGGAAGGGATAAGCATGCTACATGGATAAAGAGTTTATCAAATTATTGGTTAGTTAAGAGTTTGAAATTCAAAGATTATCACAAGATAAGGGATGAAAAGAGTTCTAATCATGCAATATTGTTCAAGGAAGAAGGAGAAGAGTTCAAGATAAAGTAGAGTCTCACACCAATTAAACAAATCAAGTACTACACTTGTCACTTTATTTCAAACTCTTGTTTTTAATTTTCTTGCAAAGTTTTGACTTTTCAATGTCTTTTATTTTAAGTTCAGATTTATTACGTTAATTCAAGCCTTCGTTTTATTGCTTTCAAGTTATTATTTTCATTCAATCTCGTTTATTTCAATTGCCAGTTTAATTCATTTCCCTGTTATTTTATTTTGTTTCAAAATCTCAAAGTTCCCTTTTAAATTTAAGTTAATATTTTTGCAATATACATTCATCTCTTTTCATTCAAACATGTCAATTGTTTGTGTGAAATCCGTGATTTCCAATGTTATATTCTCAACTGTTAAAAGTCCTCTTCATTGAGGCACAAAAAAGAATCCCAAGTGAGAGTTTCATGTCCTCTCTCTCACGTGCACTTATAGAAGTCAACATCAAAGGAGATTATTTTTGTTTTCTGATAACCTGTGGAGCCTAGGTCAAGGTTCCTGGCACGCCCGCGCAAATCGACATTAATCGGCTGACCTAGCCGATTTGAGAGGAAACAATTTTTGGCACGCCGGGCCGGATCATCGGTTGGGAGTGACATTGGAAGTATGTTGCCTAAGAGAAGTCCTAGGTTTTCTCAAGATGATGATACTGAAGATGAATTACAGTTCTCGCCAAAATAACAAACGAAGGAAACATTGCGGGAACCGATGAATGAAGCCATTATTCAAGGACCACTATTGTTATTTTAGGATAGTATGGTACCAATAGTTGACATGATTAGATTTCTGGGCAAAGAAATCAAGGAGATGCATGAAGAAGCAACGACCAACTTGAGGTCGATCAATGGTGAAGGGTCTAGTATACGGGGTTCGTCCATTCTTGCTGCCGATCTCGCTGTTCTACCAGCTACAGCAGGAAATCAGCAGATGACAAACCTGCCGATAAACCCAGTAGCATTGGCTACTGTCACAATTTCAATTCCAGTGGAAAAAGTTCCACTCCAACCGGTGGTCCCACCGTATCAGCCGCCTGCACTGAGGCAAAACCAGCAGAGACAACAAGGTAACCCCGTGCAAGAGCTTGCGAATGCAAGGGGAAATCAGAACATGTGGAGGAATAACAACGCCAACCTGTCGATGCCTAGGGGGCAATATATGCCGATTCCGCAGCCAATTTTGCCTTTGGCAGACCCAGTCCCGCGTAATGGCTTGCTTGATAGGGGGCAAGGGTTAGATTTGATCCAGCAAGAGTTTGGCCAAAGAATGAGATGTAATGGCCGACCACTCTATAGAAAAGCCGTATCCAAGGCAAGTGGATTTGCATTAGTACCCCGGAGGATATAAAGTTCGTGATTTTGCTACATTCAGTGGAGAGGGAAACCAATCAACAATCGAACACATCGGTCACTTCATTGATCAATGTGGAGAAGCTAGCAACAATCAGTTTTTGAAGATGAGATTGTTCCCAAAATCGCTGACAGGACCGGCATTTTCATGGTATATTCGTTTGCCGGCTAATTCAATTTTCAATTGGCAGCAAATGGAAGAAAAGTTCCATGCTTAATTCTATTGAATAGAAACTAAAGCTACCTTGGATGACATCTCTCGATTAAATCAGTTGGCGAGCGAAACTGTGGAAACTTTCATCTCCCAATTCAAGCGTGCAAAGATGAGATACTGAGTTAACTTGCCAGAAGCTGAATATGTGCGACTTGCTTTGAATGGTTTGAAGTTTGAAATTAGGAAGCGAGTTGAAGGAATTGAGTTCCATGATTTGTTTGATCTTGCTGATAAAGCTTCAAAGTATGAAGCATTGCTGAAAGACGAAAAGGAGCGCAAGACATCTTCAAAGGGGACTTATTACTGAGATCCCAATTATGAAACCTTTCAGGCTGAGGTGGAAGAAGATTTGGAGGCAAATTTGGTTGAGATGTGCATTAAAAAGCCATATGTGTGTGAAGCATTAAGCAAGCCGAAACCAACCACTGAAGGTGGTCAATCAGCAGGAACAACCATCAAGAAGGGGTTTGCCGATACATGGAAGAATTATTCTTTTGACCTTTCAAAAACTGAACAGATATTTGATCATTTGCTTGCTGACAAACAGATTCTTTTGCCTAAAGGGCATAAAATTCCCGCATCTAATGAGTTGAAAGGAAAAGAATTTTGTAAGTTTCATAATTCTTGGACTCATACTACTAATAATTGCACTATTTTCATGAACACTTTGCAAAAACCCATTGAAGATGGTACCTTGCAATTTTCTGAGAAGAGAAAGGAGGCTATGTGGATAGATGAAAATCATTTCCCAAAGATCGCACCAACCAACACTATTACTTTGGTTGATCGGCTAGAAAAGAAACAAGAAAATGGTGGTTCAAGTTGATCAACCAAGACAGTGGAAGAGGTGGAAAAAGAGTTTCAAGAAGCAAGAACAATTTTAGCCCAAAAAAGGTGCCCAGATTATAAGAGCAGAGGCAAGGCCCCAATGCGGATCAGAATCCTTATTGATTCTAGAAGAAGTGTTCATGATCAACTTAATTATAATCATACAAGGAGCTGAGAAATTATTTTTGGTCCTCGACTGGGGGTAAGCATTGAACTCGGGGGGCAAGATCGGTATCAACTGCCGATGCAAAGACCCATGATGCGATCAGAAATCTGGGTACCAAGAGATGCTGATTACTAAAGGCCTAGATTGGTACGTCCACCAGTGGTGCCGATTAACAAGTGGACCAAAGTTTGGTATCCCAAATTTCATGCACCAAGAGAAGAAGGGTCTGATTGGCCGTTCAGGAGCCAGAAAAGAAGGATGCAAGGGTGGAGAACTGAATATAAGATAAAGATGTTAGGACACTCCCAGCTGATCTCACCAGAGAAGGAAGACCTTATGGTTATCAAAGAGTTAGGCAAGTCTGTCGATTCTAAATGTTCGGCTGAAGTGGTTAGCATCCTAAAAGTTGATGATAATAGTGATGAATTTACAGATCGCGACCCTAAACATTTTGTGAAACGAAGGTTGACTTTTGGTACTGTCTTTCAAGATGTAAGTTATAATATGACATTTTTATTATTGGCCACATTACAAGCTTCAAATAAGTACCTAGGAGGAAAAGAAGAATTAGTTGTTGCCGAGGCTGTGTGCTCAGATCAGTAGGCTGGAAAAAGTGAATCGATAAAGCCAAAATCAGCAGAGAAGATCATGTTTGAAAAAACCCCATTGGCCATGACTCAGCAAATAAGGCCATTGTATTTGAAAGTGTGGGTTGAAGTGCAGCCAATAGACCGAGTTCTTGTTGATAACGGTTCTATGGTGAATGTCATCATTTCTTCCACTTTACCAATCCTTGGAAAGATAATGAATGATATAGTACCAACTGCTGATGTAATTAGTGTTTTTAGTGGAAGTGTAACCAACACCAATGGAGTTTTACCTTTAGAGTTATCAGTTGGGGGACGAGCATCCGTTTCGGCCTTTTTTATTATTGATTCAACAACTGCTTATAATATGTTATCGGGGCGGAGACTGGATACATCCAAATATGTGCATCCCATCATCTTTACATCAAATGCTCATATTTTGGGATGGTAATGATGTCAAAATTGTTGAAGCGAACAACAAGTCTTTTGTAGCAAAGGTTTATTCGAGTGAAGCTGTGCTCCATGATGAAAGGTGTGTGCTGATCCCAAATGTAAGGACTGATAGGAAAATTAGAAGGCTTGCTGTGCTGAGTAATAGAGAGCTGTACAAAAGAAGTATAGAAGATGAATTGCTATTTTTATGTATCAGCAAGCCCAAAGCTCTTAAAATTATGGGTGAGGTCCATGAAAGAGTCTGTGGGGCTCATCAGGCAGGGATGAAGATGATGTGACTGATCCAAAAGTATGATTATCATTGGCCAAAAATCAAAAGGGACTGTATTGAATATGCTAGAAGATGTGCAACTTGTCCAAAGCATAGGCCAATTCAATGGGCACCGGCCATCGAGATGTAGCTGATTATCAAGTCGTGGCTTTTCAAAGGATGGGCAATGATTATAATCGGCATAATTAATCCTCCTTCATCAAAAGGACATCATTGGATTTTGGTGGCAACTAATTACTTCACCAAATGGGTGGAAGTTGTTCCATATAAGTCCATTTTTCAAGTAACGGTAGTGAAGTTTTTGGAAAAATATATCTTTACTAGATATGGTTTGCCGGAAACAATCACTGTCGATAATGGGTTAGCTTTTAGAGGAGATGTGGTGCTAAAGTATGTGGAAAGTAAATGAGTGAAAATGTTAGCCTCTATTCCATATTACGCCCAAGGAAATGGTCAAGCAGAGGCTTCTAATAAAGTGTTGATAGAAATTATTGAGAAGATGATCGATGAGAAGTCTAAGGGATGGCATGACACTTTATAAGAAGCTTTGTGGGTTTATCAAAATTCACAAATAACATCTACAGACATAACTCCTTACCTATTGACCTTTGGTCATGATGCTGTGTTACCAATGGAGATGAAGATCAAATTGGCAAGGGTGGCTTTGCAACATAAGTTGATCCCTGCCGATTATAATAAAGCAATGTTGGCCGAATTTATATTGGAGGCTCGTAATTGTTTGGTTGCTCACAAAAGGAAAGTCATGAGAGCCTACAACAAAAGAGTTAAGCCTAATGGATTTGCCGAAGGTGATTTGATTTGGAAAATGACACTTCATTTGGGGAAAATCAACAGGAAAATAGGCAAGTGGACTCTTAATTGGGAATGTTTTTTTGAAGTTGCCGAGGAATTGGAAAAAAAAACTTATAAGTTGAAGGACCTGGATGGAAAGGAACACCCAAGGCTGATTAATGGAAAACAATATCGGCCGAGCCTTCATGAGTAAAGAGGAAAACTTTAAAGATCAGTAGGCTTTCACATTTTATTTTATTTTTCCTTTTAATCTTTTTCCTCTTATTAGTGTTTGGTTGAATAAAAGAAGTCAAGAATAAAGGAAGTTGGTTGCAAGTAGATCTCTTAAATTATGCCGATTGAAAGAAATTGGGGTATATTTGTAATTTCAATACAAGGAAATTTTAATTCCTTTGAATTGAAATTAGGGGGCATTGTTAACACCCCAATTTGGCAAGTAAAGTGGCAAGGAGTTGTGATGGAATTGGGATAAAGAATGAGTTTGGCAGGGGCAAAGTTTCAGGCTTAGTTCATTGGGCCGAAATTAAAAGAGAGGAATATAATGACTTAGACTTGGGTTGATTAATTGGGCTTGAATAGATGTCCAATTTGTTACATCAATTTAGGATAAAAGGAAAAGTGTTTTGGGTATGTTGTTATCCCAATTTAGCAAATGATGTGGCAAAAGGAGAAAATGAGTAGTTTGGGCCGAATTTGGTGATGATATTTACGGGTCATCAATAGCAATTGCATGGATAAAGAGATATTGTCAAAAGAATCTTTGAGGAGGAAGGGATAAGCATGCTACATGGATAAAGAGTTTATCAAATTGTTGGTTAGTTAAGAGTTTGAAATTCAAAGATTATCACAAGATAAGGGATGAAAAGAGTTCTAATCATGCAATATTGTTCAAGGAAAAAAGGAGAAGAGTTCAAGATGAAGTAGAGTCTCACACCAATTAAACAAATAAAGTACTACACTTGTCACTTTATTTCAAACTCTTGTTTTTAATTTTCTTGCAAAGTCTTGACTTTTCAAAGTCTTTTATTTTAAGTTCAGCTTTATTACGTTAATTCAAGCCTTCGTTTTATTGCTTTCAAGTTATTATTTTCATTCAATCTCGTTTATTTCAATTGCCAGTTTAATTCATTGCCCAGTTATTTTATTTTCTTTCAAAATCTCAAAGTTCCCTTTTAAATTTAAGTTAATATTTTTGCAATATACATTCATCTCTTTTCATTCAAACATGTCAATTGTTTGTGTGAAATCCGTGATTTCCAATGTTATATTCTCAACTGTTAAAAGTCCTCTTCATTGAGGCACAGAAAAGAATCCCAAGTGAGAGTTTCATGTTCTCTCTCTCACGTGCACTTGTAGAAGTCAACATCAAATGAGACTATTTTTGTTTTCTGATAACCTGTGGAGCCTAGGTCAAGGTTCTTGGCACGCTCGCGGAAATCGACATTAATCGGCTGACTTAGCTGATTTGAAAGGAAACACTTATAGACAACTAGCTTCTCATCCTTTGTCAATAGGACACATACACATGTAACAATCCTGTTAAAGATTTCTGATGGATCAATAGAAGCATCACTTCTCAGGATAGTAATGACATCCCTAAGGGAGGATAACGCACCATTTGACAATTCTGTATCTACTTAAGAATTGTAACCTTCAGAGAAGTTTGAGGATGAGCAAAAGGTTTACATTAATGGAAACCAGAAAACAAATATAAGTTTAACAACATAATAACAATATTCATTTTATGTGTGACCCAAAACCCCACTGAAATTTTGAAGCATCTATAATAAACCAAATATGTTATAACCAAACTTCATAACTTGGGAACATTTGTGTGTGTGACTGTGTAACACATTCCCATTTTCTGGTTAACCAAAGGCCATTTGTGTTCTTTATATAGGTGTTGTTGCCATGTTCATTTTCCCAATTTAATTTGTTTAATCTTGAACTGATAGAACATCACTAACTTAGTCAGGCAAATGTAATTTATTAACATATTATAAATACACAATTCTTACTCTAGATTTCCAGTTACAATAAAAAAAATTGTACCATATACACACAATTATCACACAAATCTAACCTATCATCTTGCAAAAATACACGTAGATAGAGAATGACCAAACATATCGAAGAAATTCAAACGATTTAAAAGAACATAAAATACGCAAACTCGATACACGCACACACGCACACATACATATGTAAAGAGAGATAGAGAGAAGGGGAGGGAGAGAGAGAAATATATGTCTGTATATGGATATATATATATATATATATATATATATATATTACTCGCCACCCTATCGCCTCCTCCTGAACCATAAACTGGTTATATTTATGAATTAACATACCTCTAAATATATATACATATATATAGAGAGAGTTACATACAGTTGTGAACGTTGCAGTAATGGAGGCAAATGAATCCCAGAGAATAAAGTGGATGGGTTTCTGGGTAGGGCTGCAAACGAGCCGAGCCGAGCTTTGGGTTGTTCGGGCTCAGCTCATTTGTTTATTAGGTCTGCTCGGGCTTATGACGAGCCCTAAAAATTTTGATCAGGCTCGGGCTCGTCTCGGCTCGTTTAAAAATTATTTTTTATTTAGTATTGATAGGCTCGTTTGTTTTATGAAAATTAATGAATAAAAGAATTATACCATTAAATAAAACATTCAATTAAAGATATACCAAAATCCGCCATACTACATGGTAATATAGGGAAATATACCACTGAAGGTGTTCTTTGAAACTGCAACAAACAAATTGAACTACAATAGTAGTATATTTTTGTAAATGATCAAACATTTTTCCTCTACACTTTTCCTCAAACGGTTTGTTTGATATTTTTGTCTAGACATGGGTGATTTTCTTTAGGTTGCCGATATCCTGCTGGTGACTTTTCCTCAAACACTTTTTTGTTTCTTCTCTTATTTTTGGTCTAAAAGCTCATGAGATCGTACCTGGAGGCTGCTAGTCTTCCCTCTTTTTCTAGGGAAGGCGAGGTTAGGGATGTTTATCCACCGAGAGGGCCATCAATCTTTATTGATGAGGCTTCCATTGAACGACAAAAGGAATATTTGCGTTTATGTTTGGTGGGTCGTTTTGATGGAAGGGTAGATGAGGATAAGGTGGAGGCATGGGCGATGAAGGCATGGAGGATTTCGTCGGGTTTTTCAGTGGCGGTTCTCAGCGATGATTATTTTCTTTTTTGCTTCCTTTCGAAAGAGGTGGCATTGAGGGTTTTGAACAAAGGGAGACGAGATTGGGGGCAATGACGACTTGTGCTTGATGCATGGTCAACTGGCTCTGGGGTGGGGGTGCCTTGGCAAAAGAAGGAAGTGCGACGGATTTTTCTTATGGGTATTCCTATACATCTTTGCTGCTTGGCACTGTTAAAAAAAGTGGGCGATTTGTGCGGTGGGTTTAGAGCATTTATCCATGATGAAGCTCTTTCCTTTTGTATTTCGGTGACGGATGATTTCCCTCCCATGGTGGTGCCGATGAACCAAAGCTTAGAGGGGGGGTTTTGGGCTGCTAGTGGTTCAATTTGGAGAGTGGAAATTTCTCCGTTCTTGCGACTGGAGGGGTGGTTTGGAGCTTCGGAGGTGGATCGATGCGGGCCGGAGTTACCCTTTTTCGTTGTCTTCTCCGACGGCTGCAAAAGGAGGGAATTGATCCAGGGCTGTAATGGAGTGTACGAATGGAAGAGACAAGTGGTTTTCAACGGTGAAAAATCAATGGGCGTCGCATGGATCTCACTCTCAGAGCAAGTGCGTGAAGGCGCGTGAGGCTAAGGCTAAGCGAATGAGGCGGTCCAATTGGGTCTTGCCATGTGGTAGTGGTAGGTGGGACTGGGGTCCACCTTGGTCTAACAGTCATATACATTCAAATTTTAATCTCTCACGTGTGAAGCCTACACGGATGAGGAGTTTAAGGGGCTGGGCTAATAAAGTTGGTCCTGTTGTTGAAATGAATGGGCTTACGAAGGTTATGACTTGGCAACTTGATGATGGGTCAGATGATAGTTAAGAGAAGCCCAGCTAAGAATGGTGGGTTGGACTAGCAGGTTGGAGAGTCGGGTAGTGGAGCGGGCCGACCTGGGTGTATCACGGGTATTATGGATCCTGGGCAGGATAGTGACCCGGATCTGGATCCGCCTATCAGTGTGACTCATCGCGACGGGGGGCTTTCCTCACGGAATTTGAAGCCGATTTCTGCACCATAGAGGTCGCCAACTGGAGTGACAAGGGTATAGATGGTTGTTTATGGTTTCACGGTGGTGGAGCAACAACGGCATAAGGCCTCTTCTCGGGAGTCACAAAGAGCAGTGGGATTGCAGAAATTCGTCTTCGATAATCGGCGGCCTGGATTCGTATGGAGAAGTTGTGCAAAGAAAGGAAAGAAGAGTAGGGAAGGGGTGTGTCCGAAGCCGGCGGCAATTAATGATGGGGTGGTCTCCGATGAGGGACGTTGCTGTAATAGAGGTGAGGGGGAGTTGTCGGGTTTGGGGATTGATGGTGTTGGGTCTGTGATTGATTCTGATTTTTCTACTTTAGGTGATATGGAATCGGGCAATGATGGTGAGATAGGTTTTAGCTCTTCTGCGTATGGGTCTGTATATGGTTATGATGATGGTATTCCTTGTGTAGATGGGCAAAACATTTTTCAAAGTCCAATTGAGAGTGTAGTGAATGGATGTATGAAAGTGGTGGTAGGGGAGGATGGAAGTGGGGGCCAGAGAAGTATTGATGAGTGCCTTTTGAACATGGAGGTAATGGAGAACGTTATGCCCATAGCGGTGGATTGTTCGGAGCTTTTTTCGGAAAATTGGGCTAAGGAGAATGTTGTGAATGTTGCCAATATTTTGGGAATTAAGTTTAGGATTAAGCAAGCTAAAGGGAAAGATTTGATTTATGGCATTGGTTGATGAAACGGAGGAGGAACATAGTGGTTCGGAAAGGGTAATGGTTCATCGTTCACCTTCGTATTGGAAAGGTGAAAGGGAGTTGTGTAACATGATATGTACAGTGAACTATGATGGATGTGGTAGTGCGTCGAGGAGTAGCGAAGGGGGAAGGAGTGGGGGCCGACGAAGGAGTGAGGTAGTTTAAATTGTTTCCTTATGTTGCTACGAATCGTATCATGGAATGTCCGGGGCCTTAATAGCCCGGAGAAAAGGAAGATTGTTCGAATGGCTCTTGGGAAGTGGAATGCTCACGTTGTTTGTTTGCAAGAAACAAATATGGAGGTTATGGAGGAAAAAGTGGTTCGTAGCCCGTGGGGCAATCGGTTTATGGAGCGGTCCTATTTCGCCTCTTGTGGTGCTTCGGGAGGTGTGTTGGTGTTATGGGATAGGAAGTGGGTTACTTTGCGGGATACACATTTGGGTCGTTTCTCGATTTCTTGTTCATTTGCTATGGTGGAGGAGGCGATCGAGTGGAGCATGTTGAGAGGTGTTTGGCGGGTTGGAAGCGACAATATATTTCCAAGGGGGGGAGACTCACTTTGGTTAAGAACATGTTATCCAATATTCCGACGTATATGATGTCACTTTATCGGATCCCTTGTGGAATGGCGAAGCGGATTGAGAGCATACAACGGTTGTTTTTGTAAAGCGGCTATAGGGATAACCATTATATCCCTCTAGTACGGTGGGAGGCGGTATGTCGTCCCATTCAGGATGGTGGTCTGGATATCCGTCGTCTGGTGCCTTTCAACAAGGCTCTTTTGGGCAAATGGTTGTGGCATTTTGGGGGTGAGAGAGACCGTCTATGGAGGAAGGTGATTGTTTGTCGCCATAGTATGAGTAGAGGAGGTTGGTGTTCGGATGTGGTCAGGGGTCGGCGTGAGGTGGGGGTTTGAACGGATATTCAGCAGGAGAGGGATTCTCTCGCTCCTTTTATCAATCATAGGGTGGGGGATGGTCGTTTTGTTGCTTTTTGCATGGATTGGTGGTGTGGAGAGGGTTCCCTTACCTTTTATTTCCCCAGCTATTTAGGATCGCTCGGGATCACCATGCTGCAGTAGTTGACTGTTATCATCTTGATACCAGAATGTTAGTGTGGGATGTCAGATTTGTGCGTCACTTTCAGGACTGGGAGTTGTATGAGGTCTCTGAGCTGATAGATCTATTGCATTCTATGACTATTGGTGGTAGATCGGACTCTTTGATTTGGAGGCTGACTTTTTCTTGGCTCTTTTCCGTTTCTTCCTACTTTGGTTATCTTTTGCCCAGGGGGGATGTGTCTTTCCCTTCGAAGGCGGTATGGCATTCGAAGGCCCCTCTCAAGGTGGCTTTCTTCACATGGTCGGCAATTTGGGGTCGGATTCTTACGCTGGATATCTTGCGGTGGCGAGGTACGTGCTTGGTCAATTGGTGTTTCTTATGCAAACAGGATGGTGAATCCATCGATCACCTCCTTTTGCATTGTCCAATTGCTCATGATTGCTGGAACCTCCTGTTCGGTCTGTTTGGCGTTCAGTGGGTGATGCCGATATCGTTTCGTGATGTTATGGACTCTTGGACGTGTGTGCAGATTGGTTCGCATGCCCGGCTTTTTTGGAGGGTGGCTCCTCTATGTTTATGGTGGTGCTTATGGTTGGAATTCAATAGACGTTGTTTTGAGAATATCGAGTCCTCCATGAGGGTGGTTAAAGATTTATTTATTTCTTGCTTGCTTAATTGGGTGAAAGGTCACAACTGTAAATCTTTCGAGAAAGTAGACTTTTTGGGTTCTCTTGGCCGCTCGAGGACTTTTATATTGGGACACACTCCCCTTTTGAGTGCCTTTTATATCATACTTATTAAAAAAAACATGAACCACAAATTTTCTGTTTCTTTTTAATCTAATTACCAAGCAACAAATCCAAATCAGAATCACAAATTTTCTATTTCTTTTCCATCTAATTAACAAATTACCATAATTAAACTTTACACTCAACACAAAGCTCAGATCTTAACGGAATCAAGGTTGTGAACCACCACTACACCCTGCAATATAAACACAAACACTTTATGAAGAAATTAAACCTAATAGAATTACTTGCAAGTTAATGAAATTTCAAGTAATCTTCATGTCCTCTTTCAAATATAGAATTAAAAAACAAAGCTAAACCAAAGATAATATAGATGCTGAAAATAGAGAGTAACACATAAACTTGGCTTGCCCCCAAATGTGGGTTGAAGATTTAGCTAGAAAATATAAACAATAGCAATCCGACAAAACATAAGAAATGCAGAAGCAGACAAATCATAATGCAAACATCCATAAAAAATCCAGAACAACAAATCAAATTTGACTGCCACAAATTCACATACTAGAAAAAGTATTTAAATTAAGTTCAATTGACAAAATAATATTATAGTATTTAAATATAAAATTCAAAAGTTTTTTATATTTCATATTTTATTTGTATACAATATATAGTATTTTAAAGTAATTTTGCTTAATTTTTATTACTAAGATTGAAACAAGTCCATAATCAATTTATTGAAAATTATTTTTAAAGGAATTCAATATATACAATGAGAATTCTAATTAATTGAATTAGATGGTTTTCACTATTTTAAAATTGATTTTTTCACCGATTCAACATATGGTAATTACTTTATTGTGCGACTTTGTAAATTTATTATTTTTTATTTTGATACTATGCATACATATGTGTATTTTGGTTTTCAATTTATTTTTCTCCTATTTTTATTTTTTGTGTTGCATATTGATATAATGTTATTGAAATTTTAGACAATTTTAAGTTAGATGATAAATTTTATTTATTTTAAAAAATATATTGCTTTTTGGAAATTAATGAACAAAGATTATTATTTTTAATTCGCTAGTTAAATTTTAAATATGTAATTATGTAGAAGAAGTATAATATTAACGAACTTATACCAGCTTTTGTTTACGAACATAAACAAGCCTTACCGATTTCATGTTCATGAACATATACGAGTCGAGCTCACCGTTACTCAAGCTCGACTTGTTTACTAAACGAGTCTGGAAATCATGATCAAGTTTGAGTTGTTTACTAATGAGTTGAGCCCGAACCGAGCTGTTAACGAGCCTAACCCGAGCTGTTCGTGAACAACTCGTTTTATTTGCAACTCTATTTTTAGGTTTCTCATCTCTCTCTCTCTCTTTCTCTCTCTCTTTTTGAGTTTTTTTGGTTTGATTTTTTTAAAGGGCCAAAGCCCACTTCAATTTAGTATTATTTTGAGGAACAAACTAAGGGCCCATTTTGTAACGTCCGGTATTTTTACGGGTTAATTTAAAAAAATTTATTTAAACAGTTATGTGTTTATATGCTTAATGTGTTTAATTGTTTTAGCATGCCTTACATGTTGTACGTGATATAAAAATTGTAGGTAGCATTTTGTATTTTTATTTTGAAATTAATAAAAATTATTGAAAAAGATTTTGGGAAAGAAATGACCGAGGGGTAAATGAGTAATTTCACATTTGGAGCAATTGGTGGAAAGTGTAGAGATTTTGGGTAAGAATTAGGGCTTGAGTGGCATTTTGGTAATTAGAGAGGATGTCAAGGGGTAAAAGAGTATTTAATAGTCTTGATGACACTTTTGTAATTAACCCCAACTTTGGAAGAATTTGGTCATTTCCACTTTTCATGTGTTGTCTCATTCCTAGCCCTTGATCTCATTCTCCCATCTTTGTTTTAGACCCTTGGATCATAAGGCCTTGTTTGGTTGGCACTTAAATGGAATAATCCATTATTGTTGGTCATCCACTTGGCAAGACTTTTTCTCAACCATTGGATGGTTATTTGATTTCCATCTTTATTCTAAGCCCTTGGATGATAAGGCCCCGTTTGGCAAATTAATGAGTTTTGTGAGTTGTGTCATAAGTCTTCCACTTGGCAAGACTCATTTCTATCCCTTGGATTCATTTCTTTTTTCCTAGCTTTATTTTGAACCCTTGGATTTGAGAAGAGTTAGTGGAGACTCTCTACACTTACGAGTTTCTCTCATTTGCAAGACATTCTCTCATCCACACAAAAATATCTATCTTCTCTCATAAGGTTCTTGCTAAGTTCTCCCTCATTTCACTCCTTCTTCCTCAAGTTGTCAAATTCTCTCTTCCTTGTGATGAGAATTTGAAGAAGGTTTGTGCATGAAAGTGGATGTTGGTGCTCCAAGCTTCCTTTTGAGCCAAAGGTTGGTAAGTGATTCTTCCTCCTCTAGAATTTCTAGTATCAAACCCTTGTTTCTATTATTGAATTCTTGTCTTCAATTTTTTATTTATGGAGTTGTCTATCTATAGCTCTTGCTTAGGACTCCATTAAAGCTTAGCTATCGGTTGAATTGAGCTTATTGTTGGGTTTGGTGGAGGTTGGGTTGATTCGTATCACCTTGGAGGCTTTGCTTGTTCTTGGTGTTCTTGCTTGGAATTGAGGTAGGGGAAAAACGATTTGTGTTCGTCTTTGTATGAGGGTGTGTGCGTCTATGTATATATATGCCGTATATATATATACGAGTTGGTCTTGGTAGTTTAGACTATGAAATATGCCTTTGAGAACATGATTTGTGCTATAAATTATGTTGTGATTTATTGCTTAACAAATGTTAAATTGTAAGCCTTGTGAGAAATTGAATACAATATAATGTTATTTGATGGAAGCATATATTGTGATGGCATGTGGTTATGATAAGAACCTTTATGCATTTTAGGGTACACCATGTAGTGTAAAAAGCATGGGTGTAGGGTTTATACGGATTATGTATTCGTATGTGTACGTAATCTTGTGTCGAATCGTCGCAACAATTGGCCAAGAGGTGTCTCCCACCTATGGAACTAAAAAGCCAAAAGGTGAATAGAGTTGGTTGCTGCCCCATCTTGGTGGTATGCGCCACTCTCAGATCTTTAGAATAGGGTTGGTTGCTGCCCCATCGTGCTGGTATACGCCACTCTCAGCATGGGAGTCATGAGTAAGGCTCTCGTGCAACCGCCTTCCTTGTTGAAAGTGAAGTGTCAAAAACACTTGGGAAGAATCGGTGCGGTACTCTTTCTCGTTATAAATGAGTAGGGTATGTATTCGTTAACCCATAATGGGCAAACGCATATTATGGGGTGTGTTGAGTCATATTGCACTTGAACTATCTCATATGTATGATTATGTTATTGATGTTGAAACATGCTATAATTGTGGTAAATTATGTTGTGAACATGTTGGGGAAACATATGTGTTGGGTTCGATGGGGTTCCGGATTGGCGTGAGAGCCATGTGGGACAAGAGACCGACCTAGGGTTAGTGGCATGAACCTTGGTTGGGTTGAACCGCTTGGACTACCGAGATGGAGGCAATGACGCTTCCTCTACTGGGCTAGTGAACTCACCCCACGCCTTTTATATTTTTCAGGTGATGATCCCGTTGGGAGAGTTCCATAGTCTACCCGTGGACGTGTGGATGTATGTCCGCCCTTTTGTGCATGGGAGGCGGACCACACTTTATTTTGTTGGGCATTAGGCCGATAAATATGTTCCCTTTTCACATGTAAACTAAACTTGTAAAACCATGTTATTTGGACCCGGCTAGCATGTTAGCTGAGGTGTTATTGATTATGTATATCCCTTGGAGCGCTATGCGCGGGGATTGTGTTCTTTTGGTGCACTTCGGTGTCAGATTGTGTATTTTGATCAAATTATAACATGTTCGCCTTAGAGCGTTTAAATGTCATTCTTGAATATTATTACTTGGAGTTATGAATTTAAATTGCATGATTTTCCACGAATTGCAAATATTAGGTGTTTAGCCGAAAACGGCGTTTTTCTAGGTTTTCAAACCAACCCTTTTCGATTTGAATGGAAAAACCCGTTTTCGCCTACCCCCGTAGCCCCGGTAAAATTTCTTGTTTTAGAAATGATTTTGAACTCATTTTAAGAAGATTTTGATCTTTATAACCCGGTGGTCATTAAAACGGAGACCGGAGGCAAGACGGTTATTTTTACGGATTTTTAAGAAGCGTCTTTGATAAAAATAACCATTTTTCTTCTTATTCCGGGTTAGGGGGATTTTTACTCATTTATAAAGTCCCAAGGGCCAGTTTAGATCTTTCTTGATAGTTTATAAGGGTTTAGGGCTGTATGGGAGCCAAATTTGAGGTTTTCTGGTCCAGGCAGTCGACTGGATCAGCCAGTCGGCTAGGTCACAGCCAGTCGACTGGGTGGTTAGCCAGTTGAGCTACGAGTGTCGGATGGAGGTGTTCTTTAGCTTTTTAGAAAACTGACTTAAAGATCTTGATGTTAGGCTTTTGAATCGCCTCATTTGAGTCGTTTTTGAGGGCGCAATGGTCGATTGAAGTTGATAGTAGATTTCTAACTCTAAACGTAGGAATGCCGATTTCAAAATGTTGTAGTTTCCATTTCGTACCTTCGAATTCGGTTCCGTTTGTTCCTATAACTTCTTTTAGGTCAAAACCTTGTATTTATACCTTGGAATCACTACCTTATCCATGTGATGACCAACTTGCCCTTTTGTGGGCGTTAAATGATTGAAGGTCATTTGTTCTCATTTGTTTTTACTTCCGCATTCACTCCCTTAACTCTTAGGCTCGGGTTTCGGAGTCTTAGAAAATTTGGGGCGTGACACGTTTGGCAACCCCTGTTTTTGTTTTTGTTCTTATTTTTTTCACTGTTCACAAGAACAAAAACATGTTTGGTTGCCTAAAATTTATTCTTGTTTTTGTGAACAGTGTTGAGGACAAAAAACATATTTTTTCAGCCTTAGTTCAAAATTTAAGAACACAAAAAATCTATATTTTTTTTCTTTTTCTCAATAATTGTTTTTTTTTGCAAATCAATTTTTTTCCACAATGCAATTATTGCAAATTATGGATGACATTAAAAGGGAATAAATATTAAAAATAAATAAATAAAACCATATTATTAATAATACTAAAAAAGTGTGGTTTGGTTAACAATAATATAGTGAAATTGGTGCAATGTTGGGAAGGTGATCACATACACACATACACACAAAAAAGGATAATTTGCAGTGACATCCCTGAAGTTTAGATCAATCCCACTTAGAAGTCGATCAATCCGTTTTTTTAATAAAGACACCCTCTGAGGTTTGTAAAGTGTTACAATGACACCCCTTGAAAACATGAAATGACTTAAGTACCCTTGATTATGTTAATTTGCATGCAAAATGTCTAACTTACCCACATTCATTAAACCCTGCAATTCACCCACTACACAAACTTTAATTTATTCTTGTTATTTATGTTTTAAGTAATTTTTTTAATATATATAATTTTTTTATTTTATTTATTAAATAAATATAATTATTCATTGATTTAACATTTACACTAAATGGTACACACAAAATGTATTAAATATTACTAAATTCAATTAAACTATACTTACTCCAACTAATACAAAATTATTTTCAACTTCCCACAAAATACATTAATTATTACTATATCCTACTAAACTATATACTACTTAAAATAGTAAAGCCATATTTACTTTTTCTATAAACTATTTTTTTTTGTGTGTTTGATATTGTTACTTATTTAAATGCTATAGCCAATCAATAATTTTAGTGGAATTTGACTTTATAGTTTAGTGATAGTTACTAATTTTAGTGGAAATATCGAAAGAGTTTTGATACATTTAAGTATAAATATATACAAAAAATAGCTATAATTATTTAAATAAGTAAAAAGTTAAACAAAAACAATTATAGAAAAAATAAATATGGCTTTGGTATTTTAAGTAGTATATAGTTTAGTGGGATATAGTAATAATTAATGTATTTTGTGGGAAGTTGATTTTTTTTTATTTATTAATTGGTGTAAATATATTTCAATTGAATTTAATAATATTTAATACATTTCTTGTGTAACATTTAGTGTAATTGTTAAGTAAATGAATAATTATAATTATTTAATAAATAAATAAAAAATTGTATTTAAAAAATTATTTAAAACTTAAATAATAAGAAGAAAATAAAGTTGGTGTAGTGAGTGAAGTGTAAGGTTTAGTGAATGGGGTAAGTTAGATATTTTGCATGCAAATTAATATAATTAAGAGTACTTAAAGTCATTTTATACCTCCAAGAAATGTCATTACCATACACTACAAGAAATCAGGCTTTTAGCGACAGTTCAAATTGTCGCTAAAAGTTCAAAAACTGTCTCTAATGCTCATCAAAAACCGTCACTAAAAATTGCGTCACAAAAGGTTTTTACCGACGGTTATTTTATACCGTCGCTAAAAGTGAGGTTATTAGCGACGGTGTAGACCGTCACTAATACTATTACTATTGCCGACGGTCTAGATCGACCGTTGCTAATAATAAGGACTATTGGCGACAGTCTAGACCGTCGCTAATAATAAGTACTATTCGCGACGGTGTAGACCGTCGCGAATAGTACTTATTATTAGCGACGGTCTAGATCATCGCCAATAGTAATAGTATTAGTGACGGTCTAACCGTCCCTAAAAATATTGTTTTTAGCAACGGTCTCAAACTGTCGCCAAAAATCATGTTTTAGGAACTGTTTTACTATCCCTAAAACCCATTTTTCTTCTTTTTATTTTGTCCTTTTTTTTTTCTAGCATTAGACTATTTTGTTAGTGATGTACTTCTTTATTATTTTTTATTTTCAATAATTGGACATTTTGATTTCTTAATTGGTAATTTACATTATTTTTCACATTCACATACATAAATAAAAGAAGTGTTCAAAAATTGAAGGTAAATACAAAAAAACATTCAAAAACTTTGAATATATGTTAAATTTATTCAACAATAGAATGCTTGTACCAACATCTAAATTATAACAAAAAAATTACAAAAGGAAAAATATAACCAAAAAAAATCTTCAACGTTTTAGAGATTGCAAAGAATCAACTCTATCACAACGGATTTTTTACAATTGGGTATGGATCCTTGGAATCCTTGGAATAGAGAGGAACATGCAAAGGCTTCATCATTCTCCCAGAAATACAAATTAAAAATTAAAACTTATTAGGGGCATCAAAGTTTCAAGAAATATATTTGAATCTAGTGAATTAAATACCAAAAATAATAGTTTTTGTAAGTGCTAAGAATTGTACTAATTTCTAATCCACCCAACACATGCCCTTCATATAAATTTCTTAAAAAACATTTTATAAAAAAAATAACTTGGTAAGAAGAATCCATACTTTCAAAGATAACATTAAAGCATTCTGGATATGAATAATTGAATTTTATATATATGCAACATTATTTAGTAGGAGAGTTGAAACCGAAAATTATTCTAGATGTAATAGCACGGATCAAAGTCCTTAACCATAAAAAAATCAATGGCATATATCTACAGTATAACGAACTCGGGACACTTCTTTAAATTAGTGACTGACCATAGCACTCCAAGCAAAACCATAAAAGTTCTAAATATGATGCAAACAAAGTTGTCATTGAATCATTAAAATGGCTAAATTCCATTGAAGTAATAAAATGACTAAATATGAACCATTATTCACTAAGTTGTCATTGAATGATTGAATCAAAGTTCTGGATACCCATGAGCTGCTATTCTAACCATTAATGAACATTTTTTTGAAATAAGACAAGAGTAGAGGCCTTCATCCCATTTGCGCAATTTAGAGACCCTCACGATAACTAATAAGAGAGAGTAGAGGCAACACACTTGAAATTAATCCAGAGTAGTTTCCTGGTCTTTCCATAAACAGAATGTCCCTTCACATTAACATAATCCTGTTTTATTTAATTATGTCATTTAATCTAGCAAATACCAAGTCAATTCACATTGAATGATTAATGTCATAGTAATACAACTCTGCATTCTTTAAAAGAATGGTATGGCTTATTTGTAAAGTTCTATATAAAATTCCATATACAAATGTCCCTTTACATACTTCCCACAAAATTATAGCAATTGGTAATCTTGTTGTTAGATGCATAAGGGATATTTTGCCTTGGTTAAGGTTTTAAATTAAAATCAACACTTAAAACTCAGGGGTGAAGTAAATTCTGCATGTGGCTTTCATTTTCACTACTACACTTGTCACGCCCCAAATTCCTAGAACTCAGAAAACCGAGCCTAAGAACTAAGGGAGTGAACGAAAGTGAAAGAAATGAGAACCAATGACATTCAGTCATCAACACCCACAAAAGGGTTGCAATGAATGCTCAGATACCATACTGTCACGCCCCAGAAAGGGTGATGCAAGCCAAGCAACCACTAGAGTCAACAATAACAAGAATATACATGGAGTAACAATGAAAAATATACTCCATGCCAAAAAGAATAGTAGAACTCAATAGTATCCTCAGATACCAACAGACACGCTCCTAAATCCCTAAGACTCCCGAACTGGGACATCCAAGGAATCATATGGATTAATCCCTAACATGAATGACCAACTAAGACAACATTAACCATGAAAACATATTGGTTGATGATAGAAATGGTATATTTAATACCCAAATGGATAATAAACAAAGCATCGGAATCTAACGAAAATCCGGTAGAATTCCGTATGTAAATGGAACATCCGGACAACTAACCACAACACAATAACCTGCCCAAAGCAATTCTAATCACAATGGCTTCCAAGCCCCACATTCATCAATCCTACTAGGGCCGAGGTAGTGGAAAGAAACCATAACCCCTCCAAACCCTCTATAAACAACAGAGCCACAAATGCTCGAATAAGAATACACTAAAGCACCTAGCTGTGCAGAATAAATACAATAACCATCAGAAAGAATAAATACATGAACTAAAGGATACATCAACAGGGATATGCCAACAGACTAGCTCCCAAAAGAAAATACATAACAATCCCATAACAATGGGTAGAGAAACTGAAAGTGGATACCTATCGTCCCTAAACCCAGTCGTGTTGCAACCGTAACCGCATCACCCAACGCAACTCCAAACCTGTAACAAGAAAACCAAGGAAAACTGCCGTTGCACCGCATCCTGCCCATAGTCGTATATTTCCTGCAACCTGGCGTGGGAATACCAGGGGGCCAATGAAATACCCCTGTGAGCAAATAAGCTCAGTGGGAAAAGATACTCTAACTACCACATCCTCTGGTAGTTTAGGTAATGCCAAACTATCTAGCAAGATACATATATAGCCCAACTCATCCCATCCACGCAAAACCTAAGGCACACTCATATACCGTACGTAAGTATATAACGGGGATACATATATATACATATATATATACAAGTATACATGTATAAGTATGCAACCTGAGTCTACAAGGTACAACTACGGCTCATACTCCAAGTACCAAAACCGGTAGTCTACACTACTCTCATCAACATATACTAAGTACACAACTCCTGAGTCAAACCTCACAAATCATCAATTACTTACAACACAAATCAGAAGATCCAACAGAGGAGATCACACTCACCTCTAATATCCACAGGAAACAAAATCCACCACTAGTACCAAGGAAGGCTCAAATCCCACACCCCGATAACACAGGAAGGAAAACACCCACGTCCTTGCGTACTAACATAACCATTCCTAGAGAAAGTCTACCTATCAAGGGCTAGGTCACCTCAATCATGTCATCACATAAACACCTCAATTGCTATCTCCAACAATGTCAATAATTCACCAACACTCTCACTAAGGATAAGAAAAACCACGTAAGAGTCAAGAACCCAAGCAAGGGAAAAGAAGTCCCAATGCCAAACCAAAATATAACCGAGACCACAACGTCAAGGTTAAGAATACCCGAGCAAGGAAAGAACACCCAAAAGTGAACAAGGAAACCAAAAGCGAATGGCCGAGAGTGAAAGTAATAAAAAGATGAATCCCAGAGATTCAATAGTTTTTAAGAAAAATGTTTTAAAACTCGAACCAACCCATTTGGTATCCATGCCCCTAACGTAAGAAAAACTCATATCACCTAGGTGGTGACACCAATAATCAAGAAAAGTGAAAGGCAACACTATATGTGTGCACTGAACAACACCAAGCCTCATAACCGAGACTTAGAAATGAACCGAAGAAAATCTGAAACAAGGAACCACCTTTCAAAACACTACGGCTTGAGATTTTGAGAAAGAAGTTTCAAAATCTCATAATCTCAAGTAATAAAATAGTTTTCTTTTAGGAAATCACACATTCAAAAATGACCGTCTTGCCCCCGGTCTCCGTCAATTGCCATCACCGGCTTCTAGAGTTAAAAATCTTTTCAAAGAAGATCCTAAGATCAGTTATAAGTATTAAAACTTTTCATTTTACGGGGGTAGGCGAAAACGGGTTTTTCCTTTTAAATACAAAAAAGTTTAGAAAACACCATTTTCAAAATGACAGTCAAATAAGAGAAAACACAACTCTACGGATTCCTATAATGTCCAAGAGGACAATAAGGGAAAAACAATACGTTGGACTCACGGAACACAACAATCCGTTTCCAACTCCACAACATCAAGTGACACCACGAGGACGAGGCTCGACACCACGTCGTAACCACTGACTCAAGGAATGGCATACAAGTCAACGACTACTTACTGGCGTACAAAACATAGTACAGGGAATGCTTAGGGGAATGAACTAAGCACTAGAACCAAGACTGTCAAGCTACAGTACCTCGAGTACTTAATAAAGTCACTCAACCATAACCTCTACTCACCAATCAAAATCTCAACTACAGGTGATAGCCTATTCCTCAAAAGTGAAAGACACCTAAAGGTCCACACTACAACTCACAATCTCATCACCCGCCTTCTCGAAGGCCCCAATTCATAACTGATACTAAAATCAATCTCCAACCTCCAATCTCTAACAAGGTCACACAGCCAACCACAATCACCAAACTATTAACCATAATCACTAAACCATTAACCACATTCTCTAAGGTATCATTCCTCATCAACTCAACATCAACTCAACCATACATCTCTATCCTTAACTAACCACAGAAGTCACAACGTCAATATACCTAACCTCCCCTAAAGGCATAAAAGCATATAATTACAAGTATAAGATTATAATCCATTATACTTTTCCAATTTCCGCATTTAATTAATGTTTCACATTAATTACTTTCAATTGAGCATTTATAAAATAAGAATTTATTTTGCAATATTCAAAATTTTAACATGCTCCAATATCATATATACATATCAATAAAATCACATGATGATATGCAACGCACCGTACTCACAGACCGCCTATGGTACACACACAAAAACACACCCTTCCCAAGGGTACTGAATCATTCTCCACCATTCCCCTAAGTCCGCAGCTCACTAGGGAATGTGGACTCATCGAACAGTCATTCCCAAGTGCTTTAATACACTTTATCCGGGAATACGTAACCACGACGCGGTCGTGCACATAGGGCCTTGGACGATATGTCCTCCCCCTATCATCAGTATCATGAGCCTCTCAGGACTCCTATCCACTAACCACATTTCTCAGCTTTTTAGTTCTGAAGCCGTGAGACCTCCTGGCCAGTTGTTTCGACGATCCAAACACAAACGCCTACTCGTGCCTCACGCACAAAGGAAATAGATCACACCAAATGAATCTCTATGCAAATGGTGAAATCATGCACTACATGCACCAACACCCATGTCTCACAATACATGGTGTACGCAATAAAATCATGTCCAACATAAATATGTCATGCATCATATTTATGAAAATACCCACATAGTAATATATAAATCTCAAAATATCTTTTCATGCTTTAAAATACAATAAAGCAAATTAATTCTTTAGAAAATATTTCATTTCCCTTGTCATGCCTTTAAAATAATTTAAACAGATAATCCACGTATAATAAGAGGAACCTACCATAGCGTCTAAGTTTCTCACGTCCCACGTTTACAAAATCCTCTAGCACATTTAATTCTCCAGGGACTTTCTAAGCCGTCTATTCCTATTCAATTAAAATAGGAATTGATTTAATTACATAGGAAATAATTTAATTAATTTTCTTAAATTAATCCCTAAATCCCATTTCGATTCTAAACAAATTATAGATATTTAAACTAACAATTTAATATATCTATATTAAATTAAATAAGGGTTTGCACCCCTAAACTAATTCAATAATGCGGAGTGAGAAATATAATTTCCCACCTAATTATACGTTACCGAACAGTCCGAAACAACACAGTATCGGCGCCCGAATATGAAGTCTGCCGACCAAAATCGTCCAAAAACTATTTTGAATATATCAAAATGTCCGTCTCGACAACCTATACGATATATACGAAGCCCATTAATAATAGGTTAATTAATTTGAGTAAATCTAAATTAACCCAAACGAAAACTATAACCTATAAACGCGATTTACGGGCAAATCGTTCAACGTAAAATCACAAATTTAATGTATGATGAATACTACGTATACACGAAGCTACTCACCAAAAATCGGCTCAAACCGATCACCGGAAGGTCACCGAAAAATTGGCCGAAGCTCAGCCGGATCCGGGACTGCAGCGCAGCAGCTGCTCCGCCCCTGCCGTGTGAACCAGCCCTGCATCACCACCTCCTGCACCGCCGTATTGCTCAATGGCAACCACCACAACAGCACCCAGTTGCCGCCGTCGTCCTCATCTCCAGCCGTCGCTGTCAATCGCCGCAAGCCAGCGACCAGTCGCGCAGCTCCCTCTCTCGCCGGCGACACACTCTCTCTCTCTCTCGCCATGACCGGCGACCATGGAGAATGGAGAAGTATTTTCAGTCGTCACTCGTGGAGAGGAAGAAGAAATAGGGTGTAGCAGGTGTCTGTAATGGCGTGAAGAGAAGAGAAGGAGACTGTAGCAGGTTTCGTGTACGCATATACATATATATATGCATTATTGCACAACCAACCCTCTAATTCTCCTTAATTGTGAAATGACCCCACTTCAATATATATATATATATAATTAAATAATTATATATATATACAGTAAACCCCAATAATTATCGGGAACGTCCGAACATAATCTCGTAAGCCCGAAATAATAACGGGACGCCCAATCAAAAATATATCGGGGTAGGAACCCGACAATCGGAACACCGAGAAAGTAAATTAATACGCTTCACATCGGATCCGTAAAAGTACTAATACCGTAACCGAAATAATCGAAACGATATCGTGTAATCGAGAATAAGAATTCGCGTAGTCGTCAAAGAGAAACCGGAATGTCATCCAGTCGACTTTAAACTAAACGCGAAACATTTACAGGTATCAAATACCAAGAATAAATAATACATCTTGAACAAGTGATGTCATTACTGGAATTAAAATTTAAATAATTTCAGAAAAAAGGAAAATAACACGGTGTGTTACAACACTACCTGGCCAATCAAATTCTAATCTAAGTACTAGAACTCAAGTAAACCCATACTCTTTTTAATCTAGAATCATTTTTCTTGGAATTACACTTCTATTCAATTAGTGAAAGCCTTCTCTAGTAGATTTTATTAATCCTGTTCACATTAACAGAATTAATAAAATCTGAGTTCTCCTATTTGTATCCTAACAATTAACTTTGCAGTGCTCTAAGCAGATCCTATTTGTATACTAAGAAGTGAATTAATAAAATCTGAGTTCTCCTATTTGTATACTAAGAAGTGAATTTCATAAATTTATAATCGATTAGCAGAACTTATGATTTTACTAATGAACATAGATCATGCATATAATATAAAATAAAATTCGAATAAATCACCATAGCAAAATTAAAAGATGTATAAATTAAAACAAAAACTATAAAATTTAAGGTTCAGATCGAATAGAGAGTCACCTTGGAAGATTCGATGGCATCTCATCCATAGAAATTGGGAATGACTGCTGCCCTTTTAACAGTGAGCTAGACCAACATGAATATTTTTATCAGCTCTCAATTCCCTCCTTTAGGACTCTGGCTGGTTTTGAAAAAAATAAATAATAATAATCTGGTTCATTGAAGGAAAAATGTTCTTGCAATGGGGTTAGAACAACAGTACCCAAATCACTTAGTAATGATGCTACCTAGAAACTTGAAATGTTTGTCGAGGTTTGTGAAAGATGAGAATTACCTTTATTGAATGCAGTTGCGCCAAATGTTCTCACAACTCCAACTCTGCAAATGGTGGTTTAGAGGGAAAAAAACCCGGAAAATGGAATAGTTTTTCAGAACTCTTTGTTTAAGAAGGTTGAAACTTGAACGGATTAAAAAACCCTAAAAGCCCTCATCAAATTTAACTTGAATTTATAGAAACAGAATGGAAATAGAAAAAAATAAATTTTCACCGCTTCAATTAAATAGACTCCTGTCCTATTGTTTTCTCTCCATATTTTAATATACAAATTTATATGAAAAAATTATAGCAGTGACTACCCATCCCCTATTGTTCGAAGATTGGTTGGATTCGTTGTTTCGTCGTACATACGGGCTCTGTTCTCTAAGACAATTTAATATAAATCCACATACTCGTTTATTTCTGTTTAAATTTATAGAAATTGAACCCGCATATTGATGGACTTGAATTGAATTTAGCCATTCAAAATTTCACTGCATAGATTAACTAATGACATCAATAATTCAAAGTTCATTACATGGATTAAATAATGACACACTTCAAAATCATGTTGAACAACTAGAACTTAGATCTAATTAAGTCTCATCTTGATCCATATAGTTTTGATATGCAGAAGTAAGTCCCATTAGAAATATTTACATTGTTACCTGTATTTCAAAAATTGAATATAGTGTATCATTTATCATAAAGTATAGATTTTGTGCAGCAATTTTATTTCATCAATCAACTACCTCTCATGACGTTCATGAGCCCATGAAATCCAGAAGTAGATATTCCGAATTTTAGTTTAAGTCCCTACATATATTTACATACATATAGATTATGTGTGTGTACATATAACATGGTTTTGTTTGGATTCTAAAAACTGGAAGGTAATGCAAAGCCTATTATTAAGTAAGGTTAAAGAGATAAAAACAATGTAGAGCTGTTTACTCAAAAAAAGCACAGTTAGCGCGGTCAAAGGTTTTATCATACAAAAATGCAAACTGCTCTTATCCAACAAATGCCTTATTCTGGTTTTTAGTTTTTTTTTTTCTACCAGAAATAAATGCCCTGGATCTTCACATTTTCAATCAGCACCGAGGAAAATATCATCTCTAGATTTCTAATTCTCAAGTGTGGAAGATATATTCTTAAACATGATGATACATATATATAACTACATATATGTGTGCTTGTAGAGATAGAGAGAGAGATGGAGAGGGAGAGGGAAAGGGAGAGAGAAAGTGTACCAGATCTCGGACGGCGGCGAGCAGTGGTGGAGGAGCGTCGATTGACCTTTGTTCGCCGCTTCTCCTTCGCGGTCCTGGGTGGAGCCGATGCCAGGGGGCTCTACGATGATGTCGTAGACTATGCCGGAGACCACCATGAAGTAGGTCAGAAGGAGGGTAGCTTCAGGCGGAGGCGCGGGAGATGGAGGAAGCTGTAGGGGAGAAGTTTGAGGGTGTGGAGGATGGGGTCGATGGAGTCCATGGATGGATCGGAGGAAGAGAAGGTTAGGGTTTCTGATTTGGGCGCCATTTTTGGGGGATGAGGAGGTGTGTTTGTGTAGGGATCGATGGAGTAGAGAAGGAAAGTGAGAGGCTAGAGGCTGCACGAAGATTATAAGTGTGGGATTTCTAGGGTTTCTTTTAAAATTGTTGAATCTACCATCCAATCCAACGGTGGTGCATAGATAAGGGTCCGTTTGGATACAAGAAAACAATTTTTGTTATTTTACTGTTCCCAGTTCAAAAAAAAAATTACGTTTGGCAAACGCGTTTACTGTTCACTATTTTTTTCCTAAAAAAACTGTTTTATGTGAATAGTGTGTAAAAGTGGTGAAAACACCAAATACAACTTTTAGTTGTTTTTTGAGTTTTTTCACTGTTTAGGGTACCACCTCCACCACCGCCGCCACCACCAACCACCACCCCCCCTGCCACCGGTCACCGCCGCCGGTCCCCACACCTCCGGTCGTTGCCGGCCGCTGCCGCCGTCGGGCCCCACCGTCGCCGCCAGTCACCCACCACCACTGCCGTTGGTCATCGCCGGCCACCACCGCCGCCCACCAATACTATTTTATTTTTCAATACTAATTTTCATCCAAACACTTTTTTATTTTTAGTTTTTTGCTGAAAAAAACAAAGACAAATAAAAAATTAGTTTTTATATTTAAAAACAAAAAATAAATACAAAAAACAGGTTTTCCAAAGCACCCTAAGTATTCTTTCCATTTTTTTTTGTTTTGCAAATTTAAGAGGTAATTAAGTAATTATTCTATTTAAATATTATTAATGGAACTTTACTAACGAGCCGAGTCTGAGCCAAACCTTTAACGAGTCGAGCCCGAGCTGTTCATGAACAACTTGTCTCATTTGCAGCCTTAAGGGGAAGTGATGTTAATAAGGGCTTTATTTAGAATTTTAAAACTACTTTTTACTATAAAAACTAAATTTTTTTGTAAAGGAAAAAACTAAATTTTTGTAATAAAAAATAGTACTTATTACAAAAAATAAAATTTGCACAAATATTATTTATTTGTTAGAAAACATTTTCATAGCAAATAGGAGAAAATTAAGTACGAAAATAAAAAATTCGTAACAAAAACTATTATTTGCTACAAAAATTAAATTTTGTAGTGCAATTGAGTTCAATTGAGTAAATCCCCAATTCAAATTACTATAATTTGACTTCAATTGAATGAAATTGTAAATCATCAATTCAAATAAGTGAATTTGAGTAAATCCCAAATTCGAAGTAGTGAAATTGAGTAAATCCAAATTCAAACTAGTGAAGTCAAGTGAAATTAAGTTCAATTGAGTAAATCCTCAATTTAAAGTAGTGAAATTGATAAAATCTTCAATTCAAAGTACTAAAATTAACTTTAATTCAATGAAATTGAGTAAAATCTGTAATTCAATGTAATGCAATTGAGTGAAATTAAGTAAGTCCCCCGATTCAAAGTAATTTAATTTAGTAAAATTGATAAAATCATCAATTCAAAATAGCGAAATTAAGTTCGATTAAGTAAATCCCTAACTTAAAGTAGTGAAAATGACTTCAATTGAGTGAAACTGATAAAATTTTCAATTGAAAGAAGTGAAATATAGTAAATTCCCAATTCAAAGTAATTGAGTTAAATTGATAAATCCCCAATTTAAAGTTGTATAATTAATTAAAATTAAGTTCAATCCCCAATTTAAAGTAGTCAAAAATTGAGTAAATCCCTCAATTCAAAGTAGTTTAATTGAATGAAAATGATAAAATCTCCAAGAAGTGAAATTGAGTAAATACCTAATTTAAAGTAGTTTAATTGAGTAAAATTGAAAAAAATACCAATTTAAAGTAGTGTAATTGAGTGAAATTAAGTTCAATCCCCAATTTAAAATAGTGAAGATTGAGTAAATCCCCAATTCAAAGTAGTAAAATTGAGTAAATTCCTCAATTCAAAGTAATTTAATTGAGTTAAATTGATAAAATATTTAATTTAAAGTAAATCCCCAATTTAAAGTAGTGAAATTGAGTTGTGAAAAGCGCTTTTGACACGATTAAAAGATAATATGACAAAGATTAGAGTCTTTTGGCATGGTTTGATAAAACTGTCGCTAAAAATATGGTCTTTTAAGGACAGTTCAGAATGTCACTAAAGGACATACTGATTTTTTCTTTTATTTTTTTTAGGTGCAGCTAGTTGGTGGTAAAGACTCCCGCATTTCTTTTTATCATTTAGGACGGTTCCAATTTTTCGTGGCTAAAAATATGGATTTTACTGATGGTTCTGTGCCTTTAGTGACGGTTTAAAAATCCGTGACTAAAAAGTATGAGTATTAGCGACAGTTCGACATTTCCGTGACTAACAAATATGACTTTTAGCGACGATTTTCTACCTTTACCGACGGTTTTAAAGTCCGTGACTAAAAATATGAGTATTAGCAACAGTTTGACATTTCCGTCACTAAAAAATATGACCTTTAGTGACGGTTTTATACCTTTAGTGACGGTTTGAAAGTCCGTGACTAAAAATATGGGTATTAGCGACAGTTTAAAATTTTCGTGACTAAAAAAAATGACTTTTAATGACGGTTTTGTACCTTTAGTGACGGTTTGAAAAACTGTGACTAAAAATATGACCTTTAGTGACGGTTTAAAAGTCCATGGCTAAAAATATGAGTATTAGCGACAATTTAAAATTTTCGTCACTAAAAATGGACTTTTAGCGACAGTTCTTAAGAGTCTCTCTAAAGGACCGTCGCTAAAAGTCCGATTTCTTGTAGTGATACTTTACAAACTTCAGGGAGTGCCTTTGTTAGAAAAAAGATTGACCGACTTATAAGTGGAATTCACCAAAATTTGTGTAGGAGAGTCCATAAGCTTGGCAAAAATTATTTGGTTGCAGAAGCCTCAAACAATTGTGCATTGTTCCATTTTCAGATTGTACTTTTTAAGTTTACAACCAAAACTTGCAGCAAAACAATTATTATGTGCATGATTTACTAATTTTGACTTCGCTTCTTTTCTTTCACTTTAATTGTTGTCGTTATTTTATGTTGACCGGTGGTGGAAAATGTGGCTTACCTTGAGGAAGCGTTAGTGGGGACTACATTATAAACCTCGTTACTGACCCACATGTGGGGGAAAAATGGTACCAGTTTTTTCCCCTTAACCGTTGAAAATCCCTTATTGTGATTTAATAACTTTCAGGATACACTTAAATAATAAAATAACTCAATCTTTTATTTCATACACATAAATAGAGTAAATTTTTTTCTATTTGATTCCTCACACTACAATTTATTTCCTAACCTCTTACTTGATTATTAATATAATACCATCTTACCTCAACCAACTTACAGTAAAAAAACTTGACTTTGGTGTTGTGGTGAGCTTGCAAATCTTCACGCATGATTTTGGTGCAGCAAATCTTGACATTGGGGTGGTGCATGCATGTGGTGAATTTTCCATTTGGTATGGAGCTTTCAGTGGATGACACTTTGGAGGTGGATGATTTAAGTTTAATTTTATAACATTCTCCCTTAAACTCTATTCTCCATACTTCTACATTCCTAGCATCATCTTCAGTCTGTTGAACATGTCTTGTTTCAATGACTTTGTAAACATATCTGCAATTTGATAATTTGTATTGCAAGATATTAATTCCACTTCTCTGTTCTGCACATGCTCCCTGATGGAATGATACCGTGTATCAATATGCTTGCTTCGTTCATGGAAGACTGGATTCTTTGCAAGTGCAATTGCTGAACGATTATCAATGAAAATCTCTGTAGGTTTTTCTTGTGAAAAACACAAATGCTCCAACACATTTCTCAACCAAATAGTATGACACACAATTGAGTTGACTGCTACGTATTCAGCTTCACATTATGATAATGTTACTATCGGTTGTTTCTTGGATGACCATGTGAACGTTGTATCTTTAATGAAAAACACAAATCCAGTTGTGCTTTTTCTTTCATCTAAATCTCTACCCCAATCACTATCTAAATAACCAGTGAATCTTAATTCATCAATTGAGGTATATAGCAAACTATCATTGATCGTTCCTTTGATGTAGCAGAGTATTCTCTTTGCAACATTTAGATGTGACTGATCTGGTTCCTCCATGTATCTGCTGATCAGTTCAACTCCATAGAGTATATCTGGTATGGTACAAGTAAAGTACCGAAGACTTCCAACTAAAATTTTGAAGTATGTTGGATCAACATTTCCTCCCCCTTAATTATTTCTAAGTTCCACGCTGCTTTCCACCGGAGTTGATACTGGATTGTTTGATTCCATTATGAACTTCTTGAGAATCTTCTTTGCATATCTACTTTGGCAGATCGAGATTCCTTCAGCATTCCGCTTCACTTCAATTCCAAAAAAGTGTGACATCAGAACTATGTCTGTCATCTTGAATTCTTGAATCATGGTTTTCTTGAATTCTTCAAACATGGATGGGTTGTTTCCTCTGAAGATCAAATCATCAACATACAGACCTACAAATAGTACGCTTCCTTCTGGACCTTTCTTCAGGTACAATACATACTCATATGGACATTTCTCGAACCCATTATCATGGAAATACTTGTCAATTCTTGTATTCCATGCACGTGGAACTTGCTTCAGTCCAAAGAGAGCTTTCTTCAACCTGTACACCTTGTCTTCATATCCGTCATTTGTATATCCCAGCGGTTGTTCAACATAGATTTCTTCTTCGAGGAATCTGTTCAGAAATACTGACTTCACATCAAGTTGATACAACTTCCGTCTATTCTGAGTAACAATAGATATCATCAATTTAATTGTCTCTAATCGGGCAACATAAGCAAATACTTCACCATAGTCTAGTCCTTGTCTCTATTTGTAGCCTTTTGCAACCAGGCGAGCTTTGTATCTATGAACTTTGCCTTTTTCATTATTCTTTATCTTGTAGACCCATTTGACTCCAATAGGCTTTTAACCTTTTGGTCGACTACACAGCTCCTATGTGTGATTCTTCTCCATGACCCTGATTTCTTTATCCATTCCTGACTTCCACTTCTTCTCTTGGATGGATTTTGTGAAGTTGACAAGATCACTAATTAGAAATAAGCATAGCAAATTCTAGTCTTGATCTTCTTCAGTGGCTTCATATAGTTCCCTCAGGCTTTTCACTTTTCTGGGTCTTTCATTTGATCTTTCATCTGGTGATGATTATGATGAATGATTATTTCTTGCAGGTACAGGAGATTGATGTGGTAGAATTTGTGGCTTTGTTGTAACCTCTTTTCCTGCTTCTTCTTCTTCTTCAAGCACGAGCTCCTTGGCTTTGCCATCTTCATTCTGGTCCTAGATCCAAGCTTTATTTTCCTCAAAGATCACGAATCTGCTAATAATTACTTCCTTGGTGATGGGATTAAACAACTTATATCCCATTGTTCTGTCACCATAGCCGATAAATATACATTTCTGTCCTTTGTCGTCGAGTTTAGTTCTTCTGGCTTCGAGAATCTTGGTGTAAGCAATACATCCAAAAATTCTGAGGTGATTGACACTCGGCTTATATGAACTCCAAGTTTCTTCAGGTGTCTTAAACTAGAGTCTTTTGGTCGGACACCTATTCAGCAAATAGACAACACAAGATACCGCTTCAGCCCAAAATTCCTTGGGCATTGACTTTCCTTTCAGCATACTTCTAACCATGTCCAAGATTGCGCGATTCTTCCTTTCAGAAACACCATTTAGCTGAGGTGTATAGGACAGTGTTTTTTGCTGTTAGATGTCGTGCTCTTTGCAGTAATTCTGGAATGCATTCGATATATATTCTCCTCCTTGATCTGACCACAACGTCATGACATTGTAGCCGCTCTACTTCTCAACAAGAGCTTTAAACTCTTGGAACTTGTCAAATAGTTCTGATTTCTTCTACAAGAAGTACATCCATGTATTTTTGCTATAATCACCAGTGAAGGTAAGAAAATACCTGTTGTGTCTATATGACATTGGCTTCAATGGACCACACACATCTGTGTGAATGAGTTCTAGTAGATTTGTTGATCGCCATCTGACTTCTTTAGAAAAGCTCAGTTTGTGATGTTTCCCAAGTACACAACATTCACATACTTCATTAGGACGGTTGATGTAGGGTAGTCCTTTCACCATCTTCTTGCTTGTGAGAAACTTCAAGCCTTCAAAGTTGAGATGTCCGTATATTAAATGCCATAGCCAGTCCTTGTCTTTAACAACTGCATTTAAACACTTCGCTGTATCATGCTGGATGTGAATAAGAAACATTATATTCTTTGACATCTTTATTCGGGCAATGAGATTTTCATTTATATCTTTAATTGTTAGACACAAATCCTGATGCTAATGTCGTAGCCTTTCTCCAAGAGCTATCCGAGACTTAAAATATTGTTCTTCATATCTAGAATATAGTAAACATTGGATATGAAGTCATGGTCTCCATTCTTGAGCTTGATCAGAATGTTGCCTTTTCCTTTTAGTGGGATTTTTGTGAAATCACTAAATGAGACTTGCCCTTGCTTAGTCTCGTGAAGCTCGACAAACATGTATCTGTTTCCACACATGTGATTGTTGGCTCCTGAATCTAGATACCATATACCTTCATCATCGATATTTTCATTTTTAGCCATTAACAGCATTGATCTCGGCTCATTTTCTTCTTTCTCGGAAAAATTTACTTGTTCTCCTCCTTCAGCAGCTGTCTTTCCTCTGCACTCGCTGTTGTAGTAGCCATACTTGTTGTAGTTATAGCATTGCACATTGCTTTTATCATAATTTTGGCGATTATTGAAGTTGCTTCCATGGCCTTGTCCTCGTCCTCTGAAAGATTGATTTCTTTCGCCTTGATTATTTCTTTCGGTATTGAAATTGGTTCTTCCACCGCCGCCTCTGGATCCAACACCTTTTCCTCGATAGCCACAACCTCTACCTCGGCCTCTTTGTGAAATTCCCCATCGCTCTTCTTTATTTTCTTTAAATGTTATATTTAACTGAAGAGCTTGTTCTAGAGTACCTGAGGTATTCTTCTTGTTGATTATTTGTTCGTGAATTTCTAGCGTGACCAACAGCTCGTCTACTGTCATTGCATCGAGGTCCTTTGATTCTTCAATAGCAACAACTACATGCTTGAACTTTAAGTTGAGGGAGCGCATAATCTTTTCAAGCACACAAACATCTTCAATCTTGTCACCATATCTTCTGATTTGATTCACAATAGTCAATATTTTGGTAAAGTACTCAGAAATTGACTTCGTGTCTTTCATTTGCAAGAGTTTAAATTCACCCCTTAGAACTTGGAGTCGAACTTTAACTGTTTTTTCAATTCCTCGATGTGCTTTTCGAGGAATTTCTCATGCTTGTTTGGTGGTGTTGACGGCTGAGATTTTTTCAAAACTTGCTTCATCGACACTTTGATAAAGCAGGTACAACGCCTTCTTGTCCTTTTTTTGGGCTTCTTTGAGCACGACCTTTTGGGTCTCGCTCAATCGATCTTCATTTTCTTTTGAAACTGACTCGTCATAACCAGTCTCAATAAAGTCCCACAAATCTTGTGATTTGAAGGACTTTCATTTGGATAGACCAATTCTTGTAATTGGTTTTATCCAAGCGCGGAAGCTGGGGCTGGAAAAAATTGCTGGAGGATGTCATCAGATTTACTTAAGCACTTGAGGTGCTTAGTTCTAAAAATGGTGTTTAATCTGGTCAAACCGACTGCATGGTTGCATCCGGAGTGTTCCTTTTAGTAAAAAATGACTCTTCGTTTGCTCAAATCGGAGTTAAAATGAGCCCGGAACGGACAAAATACCAACGAGGGCAAACTCATAATTTTCAAAAATTTGTGATGATGTGGCACTATGTTGACGTGGCACTATGCTGATGCGATAGGATGACGTGGCAGGGGATGACGTCACTGATGACGTGGCCGCGTGTGGGTTACACACGCGTTTAGAGGTTGTAGATGACTTGGCGCGTAGGCTGTGCATGGTTGTCACTCGCCGATCTTATGGAGGTGCATGAGGGTGCATCTGGAGGAGTTTGGTTGCGTTCTTTTCGCCGTTATGTTACTGTTTGAACGAAGAAGCTAGATCTATGCTCAAACTTGTGGTTTGAACACCTATTGCTCACGAATTAAGCTTGAAATGTTCGACTTTGTTTTTGTTCTTCACTTCTGGGCTTCCTCCTTCACTCGAGCTCTGATACCATGTTGAAAATCACTTGTGGTGATTTAATAACTCCCAGGATACACTCAAATAATGAAATAACTCAAATCTTTTATTTCATACACACAAACAGAGTACAACTCTTTCTCTCTGATTCCTCACATTATAATTTATTTCCTAGCTTCTTGCTTGATTATTAATATAATACCATCCTACCTATATATATAGAAGTGTAAGAGAAGAGAAGACAAAACCCATAACCAACTTGCAACAGAAAAACTTGACTTTGATGTTGTGGTGAGCTTGCAAATCTTCACGCATGATTTTGGTGCAACAAATCTTGACATTGGGGTGGTGCATGCATGTGGTGATTTTTCAACTTGGTATGGAGCTTTCAGTGGATGACATTTTGGAGGTGGATGATTTAAGTTTAATTTTCAAAATTAACTAGGTCTGTGATGTAACCTCTACCAAAAGGTTAATTGAGTTCTTTAGACTACATACAGGTCTCTATAAAATAAAAATATTGCATGAGGCTCCTTCTTATAGAAATATAGATACTTAGTTTGGAAGTCACCTTATATACAAGTGATGTTTATGTTCATTGAATTCCCTGTTCATGTTATAAGAAATCTCATGCTAGATAGAGATTCTTCAATTATGTAAGTTCTAGACAAATATTGCTAAACTACTGCATGCATCCTATACCTGAAGGTTGATGGGTTGCATAATTTTTGGGCTAGCAAATTAGCCATTTTTATAGATTATAGGAGATTTTTTTCAGCATTGGAAAGACAATGGGTGGCAAATTTGTTCTTGGTCTCACAATAGGGAAACACTTTGGTATAGGACTTACTGTTTCTTTTTCCTTAAATCACTTCAATATAGAAGTTTTTACACGTTCTTTTTATTTTTTATTTTTTATTTATTTTGAAAGGTAAGAAACTTACACAGATTGCCTCTACTGAGACTCAAACCATTGACCTCCCATTTAGCAGTAAGGGCAGGTACGACTTGGCCATTAGGCCTTTGGTAACGTGTTGTACACGTTCTTGTCAATTTATTAAATACATCCTTTCTTTGGACTTTTATGTCTGAAGCAAGTAAAATACTAGGATGCTAATTATTATTGTGAACACAAAACTGCACCCATCATTATACTCTAGCGATGTTTATGAACTGTTATTTATTGTATCCTTAACTTATTGCTATTCAGATGTCGGATAAAAATTCTTCCAATGGGGAGTTATCCAAAAATAATGGACAACAACAACAATACTTATGAGGTGTAAGTGAGAATTCTACCTTGATTCCTATTCATTTATTTAGTATTATGTTTTCTAGCTAATGAGTCCCTTGATTCTCAGTTGGACTACTTGAATTTATTGAAAATTTAATGTATGCTGCTCAAACTTGAATGGAACACCATTAAGTTTCCAGTATATGCATGAAGCAAGGATTTATTTGAAACAAGTTACAATCATATCTTTTCTCCTTGCGTTAGTTCACATTCTATTACCTTTTCTCGCTTTTTTAGATGGTCACAGGCTCACAACTCAACATTCAGTTTACCTTTCTATGTGTTGGCTTTTAAATTGAATGCCTAGGTCATGCATCTGGTTCACTTGTACATTTATTCCTCTTTTGCTTAAAGGATTTTTAACTTGCATGAGTATTTGTTAGATTTGGGCCGGTGAACTTGTTTTGGAGCACTCTGACGTTGTTCTTGACTTGCCTAAAGGAGTTGGCAGACTTTGCGAATTCTAAAGATAAGGAAAACAATATACCACCTGGGAAATGTTTAGAGCTTCCATACAAGTAAGTCTCCTTTCGGATTGTAAGATTTTGTTTATACCTGCACACCTTCGCACTTGTATATGTTTATCTCTTCACGGGTCTGTTTTCTTCTCTGTTTGTGATACTTCTTGCCAATACAACTTGATTTATACTAATAATTCTAGGTTATATGTTAATCAATACTGATAAATAGCAGGAGAGTGATAATTTGATTCGTGGAAGAAGCTATGGATTCTCCAACAGTGGTGCTCATAATTAATGACGCCGGACCAAATAGAAATTATTCTGCAGGCTAGTGCAATAGGTAATTTGTAAGGAAAAACGGGAGAATTCGATCCAAAATTCAGAGAACACTCTGAAATTCAATAAAATTCTTTAAATTCGGGAATAACAAAAACAACCCACAAGCCGGGTTTAAATAGCTGAAAATCAACCCTTAATAGGATTTTTACCAAAAATAGCAAAACCCTAAAAGTCTTACCAAAACGAAATACGGAAAGAAATAAAAAAATTGCCAAAAATCTGGCTCAAATCGGGTTCAGAATCATTTCCTAATCGATAAATAGAAGACTACCCAAAATAGCAAAAATTAACTAAAATTAAAGATTTGAAAAGGAAAACAGAAGATTTAGGGCTCGAAACGAGGTGCACCCAGCGTAGCTAGGTGGCCATGACATGCGCGCCGAAATTAGCTTTCCGAATTGGGGTCACGGGCGCGAATCGGACACTTGTAGCTACCGTTATGGCCAAAAAACCGACACGTGCACGGAAACCACCCCGATTAGGCTAGATTACGATTTCTTGCCATCCTTGCGTTGATCCTTCCGCTCCAGGTAATCCAGCGCCATAAATGAACAATCTGACAGCTCGTCATTGTCTGACTCGGATCCCCTGCATCAATTAAGAATATCAAATTAAATTGCTTTCTTTTTGTTCTGGAGGAATATATTTATTTGGACCATTATTTGTATTTTTTTATGCTACTGGCTCCAATTCATTTTGTTTCACCCTATTGGACGCATGCATCTTTAGGCTGTTGGATTTTTGTTCACCTATGTGAGAATTTGTTTCAAGTATCAAACAACTGTAATGGACCTTACATTTATTATAACATACATCGGTTTGTCACCATCGATCTGATTCACTGTGTCACTCCTCCTCCCTAGCAAGGAAGTTGAAAATGAAGCAGCATGAAAGTATTTAATGGATCCAATTAAGTTGGTTGAAGGAAACTGAATGAAACAGAGTGCTTTCTCTTCTCTTTGGAAGTGGCAGATTTGTTCTTTCATACAATTAATGGAATTCTCACATACAGCTACAGACTTGTACAATTATTATAGATGCGTTCTTTTCATTATGCTCTTTATTGGGTTCTTGTAATCCATAGTTAACTTTTGCAGGATTGAGAATGACAAAGTTCATAATTACTCCATCACTCAGAGTTTCAACAAAGCCGAGAACTAGACAAGCTCTTAAATACACCCTCTGCAATTTGAAATGGGCTCTCTATTGGTTTGTTGGGAATACAAATTTCTAGCCTCTTTCTGCAACTGTATCTTCACATGCTGAAGTTCCGGCTGCAAGCTCAAGGCGGCCATCTGCTCCATAAGTTTACGTAATCCCACAACCATTTCACCAAACTCTGAGGTCTTGTACACAAAACGCACTCCAAATCCGACTTCAGAAAGTCACTAATAACCTCATGATGGAAAGCACTGTTAGGAACACAACATTGTAAATAAATAGAGATACAGTTGAACCATGTTCATTTCCTAGTAAATTTATTCGTAGCTGGAACATTCAATTAGTTTGGGTTTTAAATAGGTTGACATGTATCACAAGAGGATTCATATTTAAAACTCAGTATTCCATATGGTTTGTTAAATAACATTTATTTGTCTTACCGTTTTGCAGAACTCTTTTCTACATAAGCTGTCAATGTTACTGAACATTTTAAATCTGAGAAAAGGATGTACATTGTGATTCATTGTCCATGAAACGATCATTGTATAGTTACTGGTTCTATTACTAATGCTCAAACCACTGATGTGTAAATGTTACATGGGTGATGAAGACATATATATGTTACATGGATGACGGGATGTATAAATGGTACATGAATGATGAGGATGTATAAATGTTATATTGATGAGGAGGGCTGATTATCATCAATTTCTGGTGTGTGAGAATTGCGGTGTGTTTAACCCTTGCCTAAATCGCGTCAAGTTTGCACTCACGGTGCTATAACTTGTTTGCAAATGAGGCCATAGGGACACAAAAATTGCAACATACGAAACACGAAACGTATGGTAGTTCATATATCAAGTGCCCCATTGTGTGAAGATCAAAATTTCTCAGTTTGTGCGCACAAACAAAACTATAATATTTATGGTTTCATGGCTGAGCAGTCTGTAAACACATAAATTTGGTGATGATTTAATCACTGTTGGATCGGTCGACTAAGTCAATAAGTCTTGGTCAAATTCATTGACAATTACGGGTCCCACAAATGGACACGCGTAAAATTCTCAAAAGTTTGAGTTATATGCTTTTAATTCAAAATTAAATTTGGATTTATTCCCAGAAATAATAAATAAATAAATATCTTTTATTTTATAGGATTTTAAGCATAATTGGTGGGTGTTTTCCAAAATTAAGACCCTACCTTTGGCCTGTAAATACAAGGTCACCCAACACATTTAAGAAAGAGAAAGAAAAGAGAAGAAAAGAGGAGAAGTAAAAGAAGACTGCAACAAAACTCTGCTAACTCCAACTCAACAAAGTCTTTGAAATTCTTGAAGACGAAGAACAACAAGCACGTCACACATGTGCCGTTCTTCTTCAAAGACCTTCAATAAATCAAGACCTCTTCAATCCTGAAGAACAGAAGCAACAATCAAGTAACGGTTCAAGATCAAGCTTTCAAAGCCCTTGCACTGGAGTTTTAGGAAATTTAATCAGAGGAAGATTCTTATTTATTTAAGAATCGACCACAGAGAATTGTACCACTTATTTTATAATTTATTATCAATAAAATTAATTGTTTGCTCTTATTTTGTTTCCTAAAATTTCGGATACAAAATTTGTGTTTACACAGTCGTACAAGCAACAACCTGCATAAATTCCGAAGTCATGACCAAATATGTAAACACGAACTAGATATAAACACAAAGTAGAGAGGATCACTAAAGAATAGATAAACTTAGAGAGAGAGAATAAGAAAACACACTTATTTTATTTATTTTAAGTCTGTCGAATACAATAAGAGGAGCTCTCCTTTTATAGGAGAAATAGAGCTATAGAAATTACAATACACACCACACAACTTACAGAAATTACAAACATATGACGTCATCCATGACATCACACCTCACTAAATATGTTATTACATCAACCATGACGAAAGTAGGCTGCGACACAAGATGACAAACATAAAATGACAAAATAATACAAACATCAAAATAAACATGCTGAAGAAGACTGAGTTTGGGATCAATTTGAGTCTTCTAAAATGAACTGGTTCAAGTGAACACGATAAGTGGGATGATCTAGATAGTCTGGATAAATAGAATACTCATAATGGAACTGATTCAAGAGATGGCGAATATGCTGGCACCAATTATCTGTGTACGCAGGAGAATTGTGCCAATTTGAAGTATCCTTGGATAAGAGAGCAGCTGGAACACTTGTCAGGGGTATATGATTTGCATGACATAACTAATTGTGATGAAGATCATAGAACACAGACAGATCATACATACATGTATTTTCATGGCATGTAAAGAAAAAGGTGAAATAATTCTTCCGAATAAGAAGACTTTCATCAGGGGTGTTAGTCACTAATTAACCCTAGAGGGGGGGGGGGGGGGGGGTGAATAGGGTGTTCAAAAATAATTCTAATTCTTTTCGAAATTTGAATACACTTTAAACAAAAATCAATTTCTCAAAAATCAAGTGGATGATTCAATTTAAACTTTTCTAACTATTAATTTCAAGACAAGATAGCATACAAGATATTTAAGCAATTATAGCATGCAAATAAATCAAGTAAAGAGAAAGAGATAGAGAGATTGACACCGTGATTTTTTCGAGGTTCGGTAACTCCTACTCCTCGGCTCAAGAACCCCTTCTTGAGACTTTTCCCGATCCTTTCACTATAGCCCTTCCTTCACAGGTGGAATGGCAAACCTTTACAATACAAGCCTCTCGAGCTTGTCTCTCAATCAAGAGAACAACCCTCTCTTGAACAATCGGTGGACTTCACTTGTCCGAGATTACAAATTCGTATGTAATCAATAAAATCACTCAAGAACAAAAACACTCAAAACCCAAAGGTTTTTATGGAAGATAAATCAATATAAGCTCAAGTGTTTTTGGTGATTTTACAATAGCTCTAGAAATGTATTCTCAAAGGATATAATCAATGAATGATATTTGGAGAATAAGAAGAGATACTAGAGGTTTTGATTTTCAAAGAAACTTGAAGAAAATCAGATTTTCAAAGCTTGGTTTCAATGGCTTTTGTAGAGAAAATTTCTGCAGAATTTTTGCTAGCTTTCTTTCTCTTTGTATTTCAATCTCTTAGTCTTCACAATACACATCTCATTCTATATATAGCATTGTATTAGGGTTTTGAAGAGTGAATATTGTAATTGAAAGACAAGAGCCGTTTGAACACCATTACAAACAATCCACAAAACAGGGGAAATGTTTTCTGAAAAATCTGCAGATTTTAAGGATGAACTAGTTGACTCCTTTGCATTTGAGTCGACTACATTGCTTCATCTAGTCGACTAGATTGAGTTCTAGTCGACTACAATGGTTAATCTAGTCGACTAGAATGAGTTCTAGTCGACTACTTCTTGTAGTCTAGTCGACTCAATGGTCATTCAGTCGACTCTTTTGATGTGGATGAAAAACCAATAGCTACTGATTGTTCTAGTCGACTACTAGAAAATACACAGGTCTATTCTAGTCGACTACAACATGAAAAATATTTAATAAAAATATTTTTATTTCCATTTAAGTTTGGTAAAGCGTTTTCCATTCCATTTGAGTTCGGTTCATTTTATACTTGAGCTTATACGATAAAATCGACACATAAAATTACCTTGTTACAGTGATCGCTCCCCGACCTATCTACCCCGAGTCTTGAGTCTTCGACTTTCGCTTATGCCGTTGAATAAATTGATTTTCCATTTGCGATTCAATTTCTTCCACAGCTTTTTGCTTTAAATCAAGCTTTCTTTCCGAGCTTGTTTTTCGAGTAGTTTCCTTTTCGAGTTTGATTTCTGAGTCGTTCACCTGTCTTTTGCTGAAAATATAAACTCGATAATTCATTAGTATCAAACACTCTTCAATGGTTTGTTATCATCAATTTTGGAATTGTTTGCCGAAAGTAAATTTCAAAGCCAACAATCTCCCCCTTGATGATGACAAAACATTTTGTGTTTGCTTGGCATTTATGATGTTTCCCCTCAACATGTGCATAATATTTTGATCAAATGCTCCCCCTTAGTAAATGAAATTTGCAGTTTAATAGGCATTTTGATACAATATATAACAATAGGCGCACATTTGAGATAGCAAGAATAAACAGCTTATCATAGATGTTTCAGTTTAATATAAGCTGTTTATACTAATGAAAAACATGGAAAGGAAAACAAACAAGTTCGCAAATAACCATAACAAGTTCGCAAATAACCATAACAAGCTCGCAAATAACCATAACAAGTTCGCAAATAACCATAACAAGCCACACAAAAACAGAAATTGCTAATGTCGGATAATTAAATGCATGACAGTACAATAGCATAATTTCTCCCCCTTTTTGTCAGCGTCGAGGGGTGCGTGAGCGAGGGTTCCTGTGTGCAAGAGTGAGGTCATCAAGTGACCCGGCCAAATTTGTAATACGGGTAGACATTTCCTCATCATGAAGGACAAGGCGCTCATTGATCAAACGAATGGCTTTCGTATTCTGGTTCACGGTCGTATCAAGGCGCTGAAGCATTTGTTCCTGCTGCCTAAGTAGCTCCGTATTGCTTTGAACAACCCCAAGAAGTTGGTTGAGAAGAGCAGCCTGAGAAGCCGAAGCACCGTCTAACGAAGGGACCGAGGAAGAGGCTTCCTGGCGCGATGCAGAACCGCTAGGAGCGGTACGCGAACGAGGAGTAGGTGCAATTTCAGAAATGAAATTTCCTTCCGCATCAGAAGAAATATGCATATGCTTGACATGAGTGGCGTCAAGAAAAATAGGGTGATGCTCGGACACTTCATTCGGAAAATTAAAACCTTTCCGCTACAGTAGATATGTAATATGTGCAGGAAAGAAAAGCGGGCCAGATGGCTTGCGCTGACATGTGAGGATGACGGAACGAAAAATATGAGCTAAATCAACACGGGTTCCTGTCAAAACGCAATAAACCAAAAAAGCCTCCATACGAGAAACACTGCTACGACTACCAGTTTTAGGCAGAATAGAGTAAGTAATAACATTATGAATTAATCTAGCCTCGGGTAGTAGCATAGAAGAGGTAATACCGGCGTTTTGCGAAATTTCCTTGTCGATGCATATTGCCCGAACAGCCTCAATACAATCGAAATCATCAGCCTTATACCAATCCTTAGAGAAGTGGCGGATGCCGTCATTTGGAAGCAAGAAAATGCGCTTGATTTCGCTGTCATCAACGGTCTCGTCTTCACCACATAGATTAAAATGAAGATGAGGGAGTAATTTCTCCTTGTGATTTGCAAGAGAAGCGTAGAAGGCTTTGACGATTCGCGGAAATACCGGAATGTCAAGAGAAACGAAAAAATCCCAACCCATTGCTTGGAACAACTCGAAAGTTCGAGCCCGAATTTCAGTGCATAAATCTTGTGTGACAATACGGCAAGGTGTAGGAGCACGGTGATCAAAAACAGTGATGAAATTATTTCTATTATCATCATCAAGAAGAAGTACCTCAAGAAGAAGAGGTTCATTCGACTCCTCTTCATCAATAGCCGTAGGAATGTGTGGATTGGTGGAGCTTTGGCCTCCATCAATGCGTGAACGTTTCCGAAATAGACCTCGAGTCTTCGGTGGCATTGTAGAAGATGATGCACAAATATATAGAGATATATAGATATATGATGATGTATATATATAGATGTGTGAGAGAGTGAGAATGATGAAATTTGGAGAAGGAAATGGGTGGAGGATGATGGAAATGTGAAATTAATGAGAGATAGGTGAAGATTTGAGGATATAAGTGGTAGTAGGAGAGGGATTGAGAGGAGAGGGTTTGAATGTGGGTGAGGGTTTGAAGGAGGCGGATGGAGAAGATGAAAGGGGGTTAGGTTTTATAGGGCTTGAGTCGACTAGGGCTAGGTTGAGTCGGTTAGGTAGAGGGTTTGAGTCGACTAGGCAAGGGTTGAGTCGGTTAGGAAGGCAAAGTAGTCGACTACAATAGTGTTTGAGTCGACTAGAATGGGCAATGAGTCGACTAGAAGGTGATTGAGTCGACTTGAAGGTGAAGACCATGAAATGGTGTAGCTACTGATCATTGTAGTCGACTAGAATGGTTTATACTACACAGGATGAGTCGACTAGAAGAGAAAAGGGAGAATAAAAATGATAAAAATTAGGAAATAAATACACAAAAATAGCAAAAATATGAAAAATAAATATTATGACAGAAATTAAGATAAAACATCAAAATCCATGGCCATTCCGATTTCTCGACGTATTTTAGAAAATGATTCGTCCGCAAGTGGTTTTGTAAAAATATCCGCCAATTGATTTTTAGTGTCGATAAAAACCAATTCAACGTCACCCTTAGCAACATGATCACGTAAGAAATGATGCCTAATCTCTATATGCTTGGTGCGTGAGTGATGAATAGGATTCTTTGAAATACAAATCGCACTCGTATTATCGCATTTAATAGGCACGTGAGAGAAGGTAAGACCGAAATCAAGTAGTTGTTGCTTGATATAAAGAGTTTGAGCGCAACTGCTACCGGCTGCCACATATTCGGCTTCGGCCGTAGATAATGCAACGGAATTTTGCTTTTTACTTGACCAAGATACTAGTGAGTGTCCTAGAAAATGACAAGTACCGCTTGTGCTTTTACGATCAATTCTACATCCCGCAAAATCGGCATCCGAATAACTAATAAGATCAATTGAAGTTCCACGTGGATACCAAAGCCCTAAGTTTATTGTACCACTTAGGTAGCGAAAAATGCGTTTAACCGCAAGCAAATGAGATTCCTTAGGACATGATTGAAACCGGGCACATAAGCATACACTAAACATTATATCCGGTCTACTAGCGGTTAAATAAAGCAAACTACCGATCATGCCTCTGTAATTAGTAATATCAACACATTTACCATTTTCATCTTTATCAATCTTAATAGAGGAACTCATAGGAGTTATGGCATGTTTGGTAGCCTCCATACCAAATCGCTTTAGCAAATCTTTAGTGTACTTGGATTGGCTAATGAATAAGCCATCCGAGCTTTGCTTGATTTGCAACCGTAAGAAGAAAGTCAATTCACCCATCATGCTCATTTCAAATTCGTTTTGCATACTTGTAGCAAATTCCCTACATAAAGAATTATTTGTTGAGCCGAAAATAATGTCGTCAACATAAATTTGGACAATCAACAAATTATTCTTAATGGTTTTTGTAAAAAGTGTGTTATCAATTTTCCCTCTTGTAAAACCATTTTGAGTTAAAAACCCGCTAAGTCTCTCATACCAAGCTCGAGGAGCTTGATTTAAACCATATAGAGCTTTAGCCAATTTGAAAACATGATTTGGAAAAAGATTATTTTCAAAACCGGGTGGTTGCTTCACAAAAACTTCTTCTTCTATGACACCATTTAAGAAAGCACTTTTGACATCCATTTGATAAAGAGTGAAATTTCTATATGATGCAAATGCAAGAAGCATTCTAATTGCTTCTAATCTAGCTACCGGTGCAAAGGTTTCATCGTAGTCAATGCCTTCCTCTTGATTATATCCTTGAGCTACCAATCTTGCTTTATTTCGAATAATTACTCCATTCTCATCCTTTTTGTTTCGAAAAATCCATTTTGTGCCAATTATAGTTTGATTTTCGGGTCTAGGAACTAAACGCCAAACTTGATTGCGTTCAAATTGATTTAGTTCCTCTTGCATTGCTACGATCCAAGAATCATCACATTGAGCTTCGTGGAAGTTCTTGGGTTCGATTTGCGATACAAAGGCCATGTGGTTGCAAAAATCTTTAAGTTGAGATCTAGTACTAACCCCTTTTGAAGGATTACCTATGACTTGATCAAAAGGATGATTGTGAACAATCCTCCATGCTTTAGGCATTGAGTTGGTCAAGTCATCATTGGATTGATGCTCAACTTCCCTCATTTCCTTTTGGCTACATGATGAGTTGGAGATATTGAGAGTATTTAGATTATCCTCAATCCCAACAACCTCATCTTCTTCTAGGTCAATTCTAGGTGATGGTGGTGAGGGTGATTCATCAAAGACAACATGAATAGACTCAACCATGGTTAGAGTCCTTTTGTTATAAACCTGAAATGCTTTACTTCTTGTAGAATATCCTAGGAAAATTGCTTCATCCGATTTGGAGTCGAATTTTCCAAGGTTATCTTTATCATTTAACACAAAACATTTACACCCGAAAACTTTGAAATACCCAATATTGGGCTTTCGACCATTCCACAACTCATAGGGTGTTTTCCCCAACTTCATCCGAATAATAACACGATTAATTATATGGCAAGCGGTGTTTACCGCTTCCGCCCAAAGGCTTCGGGGAAGGTTGTGCTCATTTAACATGGTTCGAGCCATCTCTTGTAGAGATCGATTCTTTCTTTCAACTACACCATTTTGTTGAGGGGTTCTAGGGGTCGAGAGATCATGAGAAACACCGAGGTCATCACATAATTTCTCTAAGTCTTGATTTTCAAACTCCCTACCTCTATCACTTCTTATTTTCTTGATCTTCAAATCTTTTTCATTTTGAATGACTCTATAAAATCTTTCAAGAATGGAGTGAGTTTCATTTTTATGAGCAAGAAAGTGAACCCAAGTATATCTAGAGTAGTCATCAACTATAACAAGTACATAGAGTTTCCCGGCTAAGCTAGCCGTTCTCTCCGGACCAAAGAGATCCATGTGAAGTAACTCTAGAGGTCTAGAAGTGGTAATATCTTTCTTTCTCTTGAAAGAGGATTTAACTTGCTTGCCTACTTGACATGCGCTACATATTTTATCTTTCGAAAATTTAGTCTTTGGGAGGCCTTTGACTAAATCATTTTTGGATAAACGATGAATGAGGTCCATACTAGCATGTCCTAGACGTCTATGCCATAACCAACTATTTTCGCTAGATGTGACAAAACATTTAACATCTTGATCATGCAATTCACATAGCAACAAAGTATACAAGTTTCCATTTCTTTTGGCATTGAACATTTGTTTCCCATCTTTCTTGATTATGCATGCATTTGTCCTAAATATAACATCATAGCCTTTGTCACATAATTGACTAATACTAAACAAATTATGCTTCAACCCATCAACTAAAAGCACATCATCTATAGAGAGAGAAGAGGAAATACCGATTGAGCCAATTCCTATAATTTTGCCTTTAGAGTTGTCTCCAAAAGTTACGTTTCCTCCTTCATATGTTTTTAGTGAAATAAACTTTGATCTATCTCCCGTCATATGCCTTGAGCATCCGCTATCGAGAAACCATTTTTCTTTTGATGCGGACTTCAAGCATACCTACAAAACAAGTTCAAGTAACTTTTATTGGTACCCAATCTGTTTTGGGTCCATTTTGGTTAGATAGATATGCAATAGTTCCTTTAGGAACCCAAATTTGTTTTGTTACAACATTTTCTTTTCTATGAGAGAATGCAATAGATCCTTTCGGAACCCAAACCATTTTTGACATAATTTTCTTCTTTCTATGAAAGCATACATTTGCTTTGTGTCCTTTTCTATTGCAATAGTAGCAAGTAACATGTTTATAATCATTTGAAGAAGCATGAGATGATTTTCTAGTAAATGTAGAGCTAAGTGATTTTCTCTTTTTCAAAATGAGAGCATTTTTGTCAAAAGCATCATACCCTAGACCGCATTTATCAAATGATCCTTTTTGTCTTCCTAACATGATACTAAGGTTCTCTTTTCCTTTTGTAAATTTTGCTAAAACATTTATTTGATCATCAATAGTATTTTTCAAACGAATATTTTCCTTTTCTAGCTCAATGCTTTTGTCATTGCAAGAAACTTCTAAGCTTGCACTAGTGAGACTACATGAAGGTTTAGCTTTCTTAAGAAGAATATATTTTCTAGCTAATTTTTCGAATTCATCATGTAATTCTTCAAACACGTCTTGCAATTCATTGTAATCAAGAAGAAGTTCATCATATGATAGTTTATCTAAATCATTTAAATTTAAATGTACCTCTTCTTCATTTGCCATGAGACAAATGTTGGCCGTTTCCTCACTACTTTTCTCCTCATCCGAGTCGCATGAGTCATAGTCCTCCCATGTGACATTCATTGCCATCTTGCTAGGTCTTTTCTCGTTTTCCTTTTTGAGCTTGAAGCAATCACTTTTGTAGTGTCCCGGCTTTCCGCAATTAAAACACGTTGGGGGTTCTCTTTTGCTAGGCTCGCCTCTTGGTTCGATTCTCTTCACGAATCTTCCACCATTTGCTTTCTTTCTTTGAAGATGTCTCTTGAATTTTTGGGTGAACAAGGCAATGTCCTCATCCTCTTCTTCTTCACTCGGCTCATTATTTTCATTTTTGGTGAAGGCTTGCAAAGCTATCCCCTTTCTTGGCTTGATGTCGTCTTCACGAGCTTTTAATGTTATTTCCCAAGTGAGTAGAGAGCCGAAGATTTCATCGAGACTCATGGTGTTGAGGTCATGAGCTTCTTTGATAGCCGTTACTTTTGCATCCCACTTTGCCGGGAGACTTCTAAGCACTTTTCGTGACGCATCGGATCTAGGAACAATTCTACCAAGATGTTTTAGTCCATTCAAAATATTTGTAAAGCGAGACATCATGGAATTCACATTTTCATCATCTTTCATAGCAAATAATTCATATTCATGCATGAGTATGTCAATTTTAGATTCTCGTACTTGAGATGTACCTTCATAGGTTACCTCAAGTTTATCCCACATTTCTTTTGCCGTTGAACAAGTAGATACACGATTAAATTCATTTGGACTTAAAGCGCAATTTAAATTTACTTTGGCTTTAGCATTGTACGACATGAGTTTACGGTCATCATTATCCCATTCATTGGGTAATTTGGGGACGGTTTTTCCATCAACAATTTTGGTCAATACAAATGGTCCTTCAAGAACTACTTGCCAAATTTGGTAATCGATAGCTTGAAGAAAATCTATCATTCTAGTTTTCCAATAGCTATAATTTGATCCATCAAACCATGGGGGCCTATTATTCGATTGTCCTTCAACATGAGTGACTAAATTTGATGACATGATCGTTCTCTAAGACGGTTAAGTCTAAAATAAATAGAGATTAGGCTCTGATACCAATTGTTAGTCACTAATTAACCCTAGAGGGGGGGGGGGGGGTGAATAGGGTGTTCAAAAATAATTCTAATTCTTTTCGAAATTTGAATACACTTTAAACAAAAATCAATTTCTCAAAAATCAAGTGGATGATTCAATTTAAACTTTTCTAACTATTAATTTCAAGACAAGATAGCATACAAGATATTTAAGCAATTATAGCATGCAAATAAATCAAGTAAAGAGAAAGAGATAGAGCGATTGACACCGTGATTTTTTCGAGGTTCGGTAACTCCTACTCCTCGGCTCAAGAACCCCTTCTTGAGACTTTTCCCGATCCTTTCAATATGGCCCTTCCTTCACAGGTGGAATGGCAAACCTTTACAATACAAGCCTCTCGAGCTTGTCTCTCAATCAAGAGAACAACCCTCTCTTGAACAATCGGTGGACTTCACTTGTCCGAGATTACAAATTCGTATGTAATCAATAAAATCACTCAAGAACAAAAACACTCAAACCCAAAGGTTTTTATGGAAGATAAATCAATATAAGCTCAAGTGTTTTTGGTGATTTTACAATAGCTCTAGAAATGTATTCTCAAAGGATATAATCAATGAATGATATTTGGAGAATAAGAAGAGATACTAGAGGTTTTGATTTTCAAAGAAACTTGAAGAAAATCAGATTTTCAAAGCTTGGTTTCAATGGCTTTTGTAGAGAAAATTTATGCAGAATTTTTGCTAGCTTTCTTTCTCTTTGTATTTCAATCTCTTAGTCTTCACAATACACATCTCATTCTATATATAGCATTGTATTAGGGTTTTGAAGAGTGAATATTGTAATTGAAAGACAAGAGCCGTTTGAACACCATTACAAACAATCCACAAAACAGGGGAAATGTTTTCTGAAAAATCTGCAGATTTTAAGGATGAACTAGTCGACTCCTTTGCATTTGAGTCGACTACATTGCTTCATCTAGTCGACTAGATTGAGTTCTAGTCGACTACAATGGTTAATCTAGTCGACTAGAATGAGTTCTAGTCGACTACTTCTTGTAGTCTAGTCGACTCAATGGTCATTCAGTCGACTCTTTTGATGTGGATGAAAAACCAATAGCTACTGATTGTTCTAGTCGACTACTAGAAAATACACAGGTCTATTCTAGTCGACTATAACATGAAAAATATTTAATAAAAATATTTTTCTTTCCATTTAAGTTTGGTAAAGCGTTTTCCATTCCATTTGAGTTCGGTTCATTTTATACTTGAGCTTATACGATAAAATCGACACATAAAATTACCTTGTTACAGTGATCGCTCCCCGACCTATCTACCCCGAGTCTTGAGTCTTCGACTTTCGCTTATGCCGTTGAATAAATTGATTTTCCATTTGTGCTTCAATTTCTTCCACAGCTTTTTGCTTTAAATCAAGCTTTCTTTCCGAGCTTGTTTTTCGAGTAGTTTCCTTTTCGAGTTTGATTTCTGAGTCGTTCACCTGTCTTTTGCTGAAAATATAAACTCGATAATTCATTAGTATCAAACACTCTTCAATGGTTTGTTATCATCAATTTTGGAATTGTTTGCCGAAAGTAAATTTCAAAGCCAACAAGGGGTATAATAGATCTGCCTCCTAGACTAGAAAATGAACATGGGGTATTGAAATGGTGTGGTGTGAAACTTATGTTGCCAGAAAGGGATATCACCAAACAGCATGAGCCATTTACACAGCTGAAGATATTTCAGTTCAAGGTCATTAAACAAACATTGAGCTAAGTATCTAAGCATGAGAGATTTAGTTAAAATAATTCTAATAGTATATAGGTCAACCAGATACCAGATCAAAAAGAAGGCTTTTTTGGGAAGGTGAAAATAAAAATTAGGATGAATTTCCAGTTGAGTGAGAAAAGGGTAGACTGGGTGAAAAGAGAGATTTTTTAAAGGTCTTGCATCTAATCCGTAACGAAAAACATAAAGAAATTGTAGAGATTGACACATCTGGACACTTCTAGAGATCAGGGTTTTTTCAAGAAGAAGGCTCTGGAGATGAAAAGGAAATGGGAGTGGGTAAAAACATGCAATCATTGGAAAGGAAAAACAAGAGGGCAAAAACATGTTAATCTATTATTTTAGTCTAGATAGAAAATCAGGAAGGATATTGGTGTGACCTTTAATGTGAACAACATCAAAACTTCAATTAGAAAACCAATTTGCCCATTTTAAAAGTTGAGCTTAAGGAAGATGTTTTTGCTTAAACTTGAGCATATTTGAAAAACTCATCAAATCAGTTTCAATTAAGAAATGGTGACTGATGTCTGTCGGGGTGTGCTAAAAATATGTGTTAAAAATAGCCCCTTATGACGACTTAGGTTTTACCAATCGCAAGTGCACGAATCGTATTATAGTATAGTTCAACTCGTGAAAGGTTATCGATCCCACAAAGACTAAGTCGTATTCGAATTCTTGTAAAATAATATTCTTAAATTGCTAGAAAAATATGATTTATCGTTTTGAAATTAATTAACTAATTAACTAAGAAATCAAGTAAAGATAAATTAAGACAATAACAATAGAAATAAAATCTAGGGTTTCCATACTCCACCACTAACCACATAATATAATTCTCACTTCACTCAATTACAAGAGGGCGATCCATAACTGTGAATCAGGTCGTACCACAAATAGCTAAATACGACCCCAAAAAGAATTACCATCAACCGGATTGCGACAATCTATCTCATGACTGACCTAACTAGTACATGCCAATTAAATTACTCTAATATACTCCTAATGCATGAAAATAAACTAAAACATGTCCATATTAAATTGCCAAGGCATGACCTGTGTCAACCTAGAGTTTCAAGTTTTATTACCACTATTGTGTAGAAAATCATAAGTTAAGCATCCGAGTTCCAACCCATAGTGAATAACCATGATTGTGTAAGATAAATATATTCATTCAGTCTATGACAAGAATTAGAATAAATATATAAACTTGTATCAAGAATAAAAACGGTCTCTCGTCTACTACAATCATCATAGTATGGTCACAGTTTTCCCTCATTACAATTGAAACAAATAAAAGAAATACATTACATGGTTAGGATTTTGTTTAAAACCCTAGATATCGAATTAGTTGCTCATGGTAGAAGGAGACTGCATCGTTGATGTAGAATCGCCCTCCATGGTCGTCTTCTCCGGATCTTTAGGTCTTGAATGGCTCCTCCCTTTGAATGATATGTAAATAGAAGATCTAAAATAATGTGAAGAGAAGTCCCAAAATTGGGTGAAGAGAAGTCCCTAAGATCTGTAACAGACCTTGGTATATTTAGGCAAAGGTGAGGGCAACCCTAACTTGGAGAATAAGATTACCCTTTTTCGTAATTTCACACCCAACCAAGAAAAGCCATAATATTTGATGTATAATATGTGTATATTACATGTATAGAGGTATTGGGATTGAACTTAAAGTCATCCGGGTCAAAACGGATCAATCCGGGTCAAAATAGGATTTTGGCCCGATTCTGCCCTCTCACGTTTTTTTATCATATCTAGAGCTACACACATTGTATAGAGCCATATAATATAGTTTTGGAAATAGGACTTCAAGATCTTGATGATTGGCTCAAGAATCACCCCATTTGGACCTTTGTTGACAAAGATATGAGCTCCCGAAGTTGGCTGAAAGTTTGTGCTGAAAACATTGTTCATTACGCTTCAAGCGTAGCTTTCTACGCTTCAAGCGTAGGGACAAGCGTAGAAATTCCCTTTCTGGCCACTTTTCATCTGAAAGCGTAGATCAAGTGTAGCAAAACCCCCGGAAATCATGTTTCTTGATAATTGCTCCGTTTAAACCTCCTCGACTCCCTCGGAATGATTCTTGAAGTTGCGACTCCGAAAAATGATATTTTCGCCCTCCGGGAGACATTTTTCTCTTGAAAATACATTTTTTGCTCTCTCTTTTGGATAGACACAAGCACTTCTCTAGTGGACGAGTGAAGTCTCGTGAAGGTTTCCAGTGATGATACCTACAAATATCTCAATTCTTTATAATCATGAATTAATGAGTTCACACACAAATTAATTAAGTCATGTTATAATGCAAAAGATAATATGGATGCAAATACTCCTACTCACTACCGAACAATAATTATATCGAACTTCATGTCATGAATGATTTTCACTAAAGTAAATGACTTCGTTACTCTCTACTCCCTAATCCAGACAACCTTCTGTGTATTTAGTGAACATTCTAGCATAGTATTTCAATTTCTCTTTTTTTACTTCATTGATCAAATTTTGTCATTTTTTTAAAAACACATCTTCCATCTTTCCACTTTTCATCATTTTTTGTCTTTCTAAGTCTCCGGACTTTTCAGTGGGGATTTTTAGTCTCGGCCAACTGGGTCTGAGCTTCTTCCATAGGATTTATGCTCATTAGTTTTCTCCCTTTTTGACGCGAACAGTGATATTGGTGATACCAAGGCCCGGTTACTCAAATCGAAGAACTACTTTTTGCATTTTATTTTATTTTTTTCATAAAATTTTTAATTTTCTCTATTTCAACCATAACATCTCCCCTTCTCCCCTTTAATCATGAAAAAAAATATTTTTTTAACTACATAGTCCAAGAGTAATCTATTTCCCATAGTGAATGTGTGCTTGTGTTCATAAGTCAAGATCGTCTTTTTCAGTTTCAATTCCAACCAATCACTTACCCATGTAAAACCACACCACTCCACTAAATCGATCTAATCATGACTCTCATGAGTGGGAATATCACATCACATATTACTCATACATTATAAACACACTCCATCACATCGTAATGCAAAATGCATGAAAACAAAGAATTTCTTCAAAAAAATTTAATTTTTTCAAAATCATTTCCTATGGCCAACTATACCTTCCCCTAAACTTAAATTACACCATGCCCTCATGGTTCTCAATCATACATATGAGTGAGAATATAGTTACCCCTAAAGCGCAGATATGAAATTTTCTCTCTTCATGTCCGTTCTTCCCCCCAAACTTGAATCGAGCTACTTGTAGAAATATTCAACAAAGAACACATACCCAATATCATAGTAAGGGAAAAAGAAATACAATCATCGCTTTCCAGAAATCATTACTCAATTTAGCACAAGGAATGAGTTTTTTTTTTAATAAAATAAACAATGATTTGGCCTTAAAGGCCTACAATCCTACAAAATTAAAATAAAATCAGCAAAGATTTGGCCTTAAGGGCCTACAATCTCTAAAAATTAAAATTTGCAAAAATTAAATGACCTACTATTTTACAAACCGAGGCTAGAAACTAACTTTCATAGCCTAGGACCAATGCTTAACGTCTTTGGCACGACAGCTCCGCAAAGGGTTATCCAACACCCCCCCTCTCTTCCACACTTCCACTATATAGTGGAGCAAGTGTAGGAATTAAATCATTCTACGGTATCCATTGTGAACACTCAGTATCAAGCAAGACATTAATCACATAATAATCATCACATACCTTATCTCCTCTGTCATGCTCTACCTTCATCCCATGTTTAGCACCTATGTCCAATGATTTTTCTATCACCAAATAAGGTAATGGGTCTTTCACCACCTCATCAATCCCATCAATCACATAGTACTCACCCCTTCATTGTTTATCTTCAAAACATAGCTCATCGACACATTGGGTAAATTTTGCTTTAGGTTCAAATGGTGTCTCTTTTGGCTCTTGTGGTAAAGGAATGGTTTGTGTACTCTCATCATATGTAATGTCACTCTTAATTTCAAAACTTTCATTATTTCACTGTCGCCATCTTCCTCATCTTCAAAATTCTTTACCACTTGATTTGGCAAATCCTCCATTCTCATAGAATCAACTAGTTGCCATAACCTAATCAAAGCTTGAGAATTAGAGTTTAATTGATTTTCAATCTCTCTCAATGTGCTTATCAATTTATCTTCATCACCAGTTGATATAGGCATCAGATTTTGATTTTGGAACTGGAGTGGCTTTTGGTTGGAGGGTTGGAATATTTGGGCATTATTGGATTGCAAATCCTGAATATTGAATGGTTGTTGATTTCTATTGAAACTTGATTGAGGATTTTCAGTGTTAGGAAAGTAAGAATTATCTCCATTGTATGTGATCTCCTCACAATTTCGAGGGGTCTCGATTCTGCCCATATATACTATGAATTGGTCATTAGAAGATAATGACTCTGGATGAGGGTCGGCTCTGATTTCTCTCAAATCGGCTAAGAATTTATCTTCAACATACAGTGGCTCCAAACTCGAATATGCATTTGACTCTTCAAATTGGAATTGATTAGATGATTGAGGATAATATTCTCGACTATACGGCTGATACCCTAATCCATGATCAGAATATTGTGGATCCTTTTTAAAGCTTTGATATGAATTTCCTATACCTGATTGTTTGTATTGGAAATTGGGATGATCTCTCCAACTCGGGTTGTATGAATTATAATATGGAACACTCGACGAATTGGTATAATCATTATACATTTTTTTTACAATCACAAAATCGGGGTTTTTGGGTCCTAAACGACGTGTTTTGGCCGAAAATCAACTGGGCTCACTATATATAGTGAGTTTTATTTATTGGTCCTTTTCCACTCAAAAATCTCTCATCTTTTGCGAAAATCGAAGTTTCTAACAGAAAATTGTAGATTTTTTTATGCTAATAAATATAAATAAAAGAAAAGGAAATAGAAATTAAGCAAGAAAATTAAAGTAGAATTGTGCAATAATGCTAACTACACGTAAAACTCACAAATGGTCTTGCAAAATAGTGGCCACCTGCTCCTTTAGTTTTCCTTTCGCTTATTATGGTGTACCTTGCAAAAACATACAATCCAACTTTAAAAAGAAGAAAATAAAAATAAAGCAAGTAAAAACAACTCAAAAATACTAAATTACTAAAATTTAGAATATCCATCAGTACTCAGCAACGACGCCAAAAACTTGATGTCAGTCGGGTTGTGCTAAAAATGTGTGTTAAAAACGGCCCCTTATGACGGTTTAGGTTTTACCTATCGCAAGTGTACGAATCGTATTGTAGTATAGTTCAACTTGTGAAAGGTAATCGATCCCACAGAGACTAAGTCGTATTATGAATTCTCGTAAAATAATATTATTAAATTACTAGAAAAATATGGTTTGTCATTTTGAAATTAATTAACTAAAAAATCAAGTAAAGATAAATTAAGACAAGAACAATAGAAATAAAATCTAGGGTTTCCCTATTCCACCACTAACCACAAAATATAAATCTCAATTCGCTCAATTGCAAGAGGGCGATCCATAACTGTGAATAATGTCGTACCACAAATAGCTAAATACGACCCTAAGAAATATTACCATCAATCGGATTGCGACAATCCATCTCATGACTGACCTAACTAGTACATGCCAATTAAATTACTCTAATCTACTCATAATGTATGAAAATAAACTAAAGCATGTCTATATTAAATCGCCAAGGTATGACCTGTGTCAACCTAGGGTTTCAATTTATATTACCACCATTGTGTAGAAAATCATAAGTTAAGCATCCGAGTTCTAGCCCATAGTGAATAACCATTATTTTGTAAGATAAATATATTCATTCAGTCTAATATAAGAATTAGAATAAATATATAAACTTGTATCAAGAATAAAATGGTCTCTCATCTACTACAATTATTACAGTATGATCACAGTTTCCCCTCGTTACAATTGAAACAAATAAAAGAACTACATTACTTGGCTAGGGTTTTGTTAGAAAACCCTAGATACCAAATTAGTTGCTCATGATAGAAGGAGACTGCATCGTTGATGTAGAATCGCCCTTCATGGTAATCTTCTCCGGATCTTTAAGTCTTAAATGACTCATCCCTTTGAATGATATGTAAATAGAAGCTCTAAAATAATGTGAAGAGAAGTCCCGAAATTGAGTGAAGAAGAGTCCCTTAGATTTGTAGCAGACCTTGGTATATATAGGTAAAGGTGAGGGAAACCCTAACTTGAAGAATAAGATTACCCTTTTTCGTAATTTCACACCCAACCAAGTAAGGCCCTAATATATGATGTTTAATATGTGTATATTACATGTATATAGGTATTGGGGTCAAACTTAAAGTCATCCGGGTCAAAATGGATCAATTTGGGTCAAAATAGGATTTTGGCCCGATTCTGCCCGATTTAGCTTTTTCCTGCAGGGCACCTCTCACTCTTTTGATTATATTTGGAGATACACACATTGGATAGAGGCGTATAATATATTTTTGGAAATAGGACTTCAAGCTCTTGATGATAGGCTCAAGGATCACCGTATTTGGACCTTTGTTAACCGAGATATGAACTCCAGAAGTTGGCTGAAATTTTGTGATAAAAACACTGTTCACTATGCTTCAAGCGTTGGGACAGGCGTAGAAACTCCCTTTTTGGCCACATTTTGCAACTGAAAGTGTAGGTTAAGCGTAGCAAAACCCCCGGAAACCACTTTTCTTGATAATTGCTCCGTTTAAACCCCCTCGACTCCCTCAGTATGATTCTTGAAGTTGCGGCTCCGAAAAATGACATTTTCGCCATCCGGGAGACATTTTTCTCTTGAAAACACCTCTTTTGCTCTCTCTCTTTTGGATATACACAAGCACTTATCTAGTTAATTCACCAAAGTGAGCTCGTAATCTTCATTAAGCTACTGAAACACGCTTAAACACACAAATGACATAAAAATACCAAATAACGGAATGTAAAAACATAACAAATGCAAGATAGGGGCTTAAAATGGATACTTTTGAGCACCTATCAGTGACCAATGAGATGAAATTCAAAATTTTCAATGTTGCATTTAATAGAAAGAATTTCCTTGTAGGTGGAGTGATAATGAAGTTTGAACTGGGAGAAAGCACCACTTTTGTATCCGCAAATTCTCCGTTTATGATCAGGGGCTTCTTCAAGAAGAAGAACACCCCAATATAAATAAGAAGCACCTTTTTGCAGAATTCTTTTACCATCAGAGGGTATGGTCAAAGGAGGAAGGGTATTGGAGAGGGGTTTTAAGGTTTGTACGTCTTTTGTACAATGAAGAGACTAGGGCACATGGTTTTTCTTTGATTGAGCTGAAAGGGGTTTCCTGTATTTGGCTAAATGAGGAATGAACTCAGACATGTAGTTAACAATTCTAAGAAATTATTGAACTTGTTTTACAGAAAGGTTTTCATGAAGAAAAGTATCAAGTTGACTGGCTACATGGGATTCCAAAATATATTGTCATTTTGAAAATTTCATGCCTAAGAATTCAATTTCGGATTGTCCTAAGAGCATTTTCTTTTCTGAGAGCATGATACCGAAGGTTTGGACAATTTGATGAAAAACTTGGAGAAGAACAGTATGAGATTCAAGGTCAGGGAAAAAGAGGAGGATGTCATCAATATAAACTAGGGCATAAGATAGAATGGGAACAAAAATCTTGACTATAGCTTGATGAAAGAGGGAAAATGCTGTTTTGAGGCCAAAAGGCATAATAATCAAATGGTAATGGCGATCTGGGATGCAAAACCCTGTTTTGGGTTGGTCATCAGGATGGATTCCTAACTGCCAAAAATCGGCTTTAAGGTCGAATTTGGAAAAAACTTAAGCTTTTAGTAGGTTAGAAAAAAATACATTACGTCGATGAAGAGGGAACTTGTTGTCTTGAAGGAAGAGGTTAAGAGGTTATTAATTGATTACCAATTTGAGTTTGCCTCTAACTTGTTCTGATCTTTTGTTGACATAGAAAGCTTCACAAGCCCACTGGGATGTTGTGGGTTCAACAAGACCTTCATTATGAAGTTTTTGAAGCTCTTAAAGTGCAAGTTGATAATGATCAGGATTCATACCATGCTGGGTGGCTTTGGTGGGGTTAATGTCTTCATTTTTCTTAAAAGGAAGGGTAATGAAGAACTCTGGATTTTTCCAAAGGGGATGAGCACATTTTGTTAGGAACTGGGAATGGGAATCAACATAAGAGGTCTGGATTATAGTTTTCTGAAGAGAAGACAGATCTTCAAGGGAGAAAAGATTTGGCTGGGTTGTCCATGGGATGAGATAGATCTTGTATTTCAATCCTTGTTTTATCCAGGACACTTTATGGAGAGCATGAAGGATATCAAACCCAAGAATCAGGTCTTTTCCAGGGAGATCAGAACCATAGACTTGGTGAGTAATGGTATATCCAGGGAAAAGCTGTATCCGAATGGGTTTACTTTTGAGGGTGATAACAAAGGTTTATCCATTAGCTGCCTTAAAAGGACATAAATAAGATTGCCAGTAAGAACGGGGAAGAATGGCAGGGTTCAGAATGGAAGATGCAACACTAGTGTCAAAAAAGGCTATAACAGATAAAGGTTTATCTTATTTTCTAAGAAGGAGCTAGACTTTGACCAAAGGCTGGATTAAAAAGGATGGGAATATGGATGGCTCAAAAGACTGGATTTCAAAGAGGTCTTAAAAATCAAAATCAGAGTCAGATTCAGAGACTGAGGTATCTAATGAGAAGGCAAAAATAGTTTATGTGGTAGCTTCATCATCAACAGAGAATAAGGATTCAACATCTGCATCATCAAGGCCAATAGTATGAGAGAAGAGTGAATGAATCATTTTTTCTCTAGAAGACTTATGAGGGAATTGTTTTGCATAATGGCCTTTCTTTTTACAAATATAACAACAATCAGATTTGTGCAGGCCTCGAAAAGTTTTTTTCTTAAAATATTGCCATTTTTTCTTTCTGGGAGAGGATCTAGAGAACTTATTTGGGTCTCGAGATTTCCATTTCTGAACATGTTTTGACTTGCCAGATGAAGGACTACAATCACATTTCTTGTCTTTGCACTTAATCAACAAATCAGGTCTTTCACAAGCTTTACCAAGAAGCTTTCCTTGTTCAGCAAGTCTCTTGAGAAACTTTTGATGGTTGTAAAATTTTTCTAAGGCTTGAAGAGCATTTTGATCGATAGCTCTAGGAGATGTATTGTTCAGGGCTAAAGACTTGGTTTGTAGGAGCTTAAATGTTTCATTCCCCAGTGGCTCAGGTAGTGAATTCAGGAAAGATTGTTTCAGATTGGCATCATTAATTCCCCAAAGAAAATAAAATCTCTGGGACATACGGTCATAGTGTTTTTCCAGATCTTTTCGTTTGAACGAATATCTCATGCTCAGATATTCTTCTCTAACAGTATTCTGATGAGTATTAGTGGATCCAAGAAATTCCGTGTGAAGAACATCAATGAAAGCTGCAATGGAGGGAACTTGTTTTAATTGAAGGGTTCGATATTCTCCAAGAGAGAGATACCATTGCCGAAGTCGACCAAGGAATCGTGCAACACGTTTTGTGAGGACATTTTGCAAAGTGGAGTTGGGAGTGAGCATCTCAGCGGTGCACCAAGCATGAATTTCATATAATTTCTCAATCCATTTAGAAGGAGGGAGATTGTCAAAGGAAAATCCTTGAGTGGATGGATTAGAGAAAGAGGGTTGATCAAAGGAAGGAGTTGGAGCTAGATTATCTTCAGGAGGATCATCAACTTCTTCAACCATGGGTTCAGGAGGAACAGGATCAGGTTGGACCATATGAATATGACTAGAAAACTGAATGTCTTCAAAATCCATAGAAGAAACTGAATCGGAATTTTCCATTTCATCTGACTATTGTGGTATGGTAACAAAGGAGTAAAGGAGTTCTGAAAATGGATTTGTAGCTTTAGGCTCAGGATTAGAGCTTGGAGGAATATTCAAAATAGGGGAAGTTGTTTCTACCATGAGCTGTGTAGTAGGGGCTTTTCCTTTCGAATCAACAGATGAAGAGGAGGTTGGAGTGGAGGATGGTAAAGGGAAAATAAATGGTCTGGAATGGGGTCTATTTGGTAAATGGACAAAGGTTTTAGTAGGAAATCAAGGACTATTATGGTTAGGAGAAGCAAAAATGCTGGGTTTGCTAGAACTTGATGGCCACGAGGTTAAAGGCTGGGATGTGGGAATAGGTTGAACTGTGTTGGGGAAGATATTCGAGGATTGATAAGAGGAAAACAGATCCATATGACTAGGTTGTTGGGCCAACTATTGTGACTGAAGAGATTGAAGCTGGAACTTGAGATGTTTCATTTTAGCATCTTTCTGATAAAACACAGAAGTTAAAGTCTGATTGGATAGGCCATTTGAAGCAATTCATTATGGACAGACTGAATCTTCTGCTGGAGGTCATGAATGAGAAGCTCTAAAGAGGTAAACTTACGCTGAAAAGTGGCTTCAAGAGCTTGTTGAGAATTTGTTATTTGCTGAAGGATCTTGTTTTGAGCTAAGGAATTAGCAGATTACCAATTTATAGCTGCCTCAGCTGCAGAGATGGATTTGGAAGTACCATTAAGGTTTATGGTTGTGGTATCTGAAATTTTATGTTGATGGGTGGTCTTTTCTTGGGAATTTTGGAACTAAAGAGGGGGAAAATCGTCTTCAGACCATGAGGAGGATGGGGTAAACATGAAACAGGGAATAGGTTGTACAGGGGATTGTAAAACTGGAGGTTGATGAGGGGCTAGTGGAGGTTTACAAGGAGAAGGTACAAGGGTTGGTTTAGGCTTAGGAGGTTTACATAGGTAACAAAATAGTCAAATCTATAAGAGGGTTCTCCAAGGAGATCAATAGTAGAATCACCATTTTCATAATGCTCATGCAGGAGCTGCTGAGAGGATTTTTTCTTAGCTTTTCTGGGCTTTTGGGATTCCTTAAAATAATCGGCATAGAGACAGTCATCACAGTCACAAGTATCAAAGAACTTATACCTAGTCACTGGATCTTAAAATTAGTATACAGGAATTCCAGAAGATTGGAAAGATTTAATTGGAACTGGAAATTTGAAGGACAAAGGTCAAGAAGGTTTATTTCTGAAGGAAAAATATGGAAAGGACTTGCGGAGGAATTGGCTTTAGGAAAATCTATTTCAACGCTTCTATCAGGGAGAAAGGTGAAGGTTAGATCAACAAATTGAATGGTGACAGGTTGGTGGATATGGATTTTTTCATAAGCATTCACCCAAGATTCTGGGAAAATCTTAATGATTTCAGGGCGAGAAATATGTTTAGGGATGTGTGAACAAGTAGCTTGGTGAGAGGTGCTGATAGAGAGCAAAAGGGCTTCATCAATAGAGGTAGGGAGGGACATATCAAGAGCATGATTTTGGAGGTGATAAGCCATTTGGTAATGAAGGGTTGCAGCAAAAGTAGTAGCTAGCAATGGAACTTCACCAATTTGGATATGTATCTTCAAGGCACTTAGTAGGTGGGGATCTACAAGAGGCATGTTGAAATTCGAAAAAAGGCGTAGACAGTTGTTCCGGCATTAAAAGTGGTTTGGATAGTTGCGATGCAGACATGCTGATACTGGATAAATTTAGTATCAACCAGGGCAATTCTTGAAGTCACAAGGAGTCATTTTCGGCCATTGAAAGTAACAACCAGATGGATTGCTCCAAAATGGAGATGGGTAAAACCTTGGCATTTCCATTGACTAGGTAGATCTGGAGGAAATTCAAGAGGGAGCAATTGCTTTATTTGGGTAGTTGGGACAAAGCACTGATCAAATTTAGAAGCTTGAATATATTCCTTGACAGAGGAAGGACGAGGAGTAGAAAATAATTTAGTAATTATTTTCTTGACAGAGTTTCCAGGTTTAGAGAAAGAAGTGTAGGGGTTTAGAAAGGGGAGATCTGTAACAGAGACTTTACTATCTTCAGGTAAGTATTCAAACTCATAAAGGTATTCAAGATTGGGTTAAGAAAAACTACTAGATTTGGAAGAAAAAGAACTTAAAGAGTGAGAGCTGGATGAGCGATTCATTGGGAGATTAAAGATCTGGGATTGTTATAACTTCATACATTCAATAATCCAGAAATTACAATCTCAATAATCAAGTTTATCATCACAACACCTACATCCTTACCTATAAATCCACACTCCCCTTACACATTCCATATCTCTTGTGTTTTATGAAATCCTACTATTCAAACAAAGATGACGAGTCCTAGTGCGCTATGGTCTGTGACCATTGTTCTCTTGCTAGTTTCGAGGTCATCCATGTCTGTACCTTCGTGCGCATTGGTTGCCACATAGTTGAGCCCGTGCTTTAGCTACCTGTAGGGTAAGGAACCAACGGCAACTTGCTGTATAGGCATTAAACAAATCAATAACTGTTCACTCTAAAAATAAATTGGCTGAAGGATTAGGACGATTATATTTTCCACAAATCGCGGGGGTTCTAGAGCCAGTGACGTGGCTCAAATGGTTCAAAAAGAATGAAATAATCATCTCTTTTGAATAAAAATTATGAATCAGGTGATTGCATGAGAGAAAACAAAAACTCGTGCGAAAATGTTCTAATGCCTCAATCAAGAGGAATTTTGGTAACCAAGAAATTAAACTACGAAAAGCTTGAATAAACTGAATTGAAATTGCAAGACAATAATTTAAATGATTTGGTAAAGTAAATATTGCAAAAAAATAAAGTAATGATGCTATTGAAGCAAAAGAAATAAATTTTTGTGTTTGGTGTTGGACCTCGAAAACAAAGGTTTTGTACTTTAATTATACTAAACAAATAAACTGATTTACCTAAACAAATTGAAAGATAAATACTCCTAAATTCTAATCCCATCTAAACATCAACATAAACTAAAATATAACTCAATCAATAGTTTCCAATACTCCACCAATTCTTCATCTTGATTGACTTAAAACTTGGTTAGCAAAATTATTCCAGCTTGGGCTTCTAAATTTTGGGCCGAAACTCTTTTAAAGAAGCCCACATTCTCGGCCCACACGGTTATCACATGGCCCAAGCTTCACTTCATTTCTTGGGCCAGTTTTGATCCAGCATTGTAGCCCAACATCTGGCCCATTACTTCATACACTTTTAGCTCAGATTCGGCCCACTTGAATTTCGGTTCACTCGGATTTCGGCCACTTCATCAACTCCTTGCTCTGTACTGTATTGGCTCAATAGTGGTGTCAATATTTGCCCCCTAATTTCAACATCATGTTTTCAGATCATGGGTAGTTGGAATTATTTATCGCGCCTAAATTGTTGCTAATTAAGTTTTCCTCTTTAAAATCATTAGCATCTCCAAACAAAGCCTAACAAGAGCAACCTTTCACTTTCATCATTTCTGTCGCCCGCGTATTCACCACCACTTCCCAACACTACCATCACCATAAAGTCATATACATAAAAACTCATATACCCATATATAGATATATATACACATACCCATTTCATTTTCTCCACCGAAACCCTAACTCATCTTTTGAAATCCACCTTTAATCTTTCAACCATGGCACCTAAACTTAACGGATCACCATCGATACCCATCACCTCTGTTGCTTCTTATGATCTGGAAATTTCAAAGTCCCATCGTTTATTTGTTTCTGTAAAACATTACGGAAAACAATACAATTATTAGTAGAATGATTCCAAGAGTTATGGTAGTTACAGAATTCTTTTCCTCTAATTTCACTTGTAGTAGGAAGCTTATGTCCTTTAGGAAAAGTGACTTGTTTATCCGCAACTAAATGGTCAAAAATTTGCTCAGTTTTAGTTATGTGGAAACTATAACTCTTGCCCGTTTCGACCATTCCTTTCTTTGCTACTATAGAAGGAACTTTTTGTGAACTTGTAGATGACTTTGGTTTTGCCATAGCCTCGCATGTATAAGACTTCTTAAAGGCTATCTCAACCATATCCACCTTTAATTCCTCACAATCTGGCTTTATTGCAAACACTTCATAATTGAGGTCTCTATAATAGGTCCCTTTAGAAGAGGTCTTGTGTTATTTTTCCTCTTTGAGCAAGGACTCATATCGGGTGGCTCGATTGGTCAATTCAAATAAATCTTGAAATTCCACGCCCTTAAATCTTTTTCTCATCTCCAGTTCTAAACCATTTAATGCCAAACAAATATATTCGATTTCTGGAAAAACCACTCTACAACGCATACGAGCTTTTCTGAACCGTGCAACAAAGGTCTCTACCGATTCACTTAGCAATTGATAAGGCCGTGAAATATCGGCCAAAGTCACTTCAATTTTAGTACGATAGAACTGAGCATGAAATTGGTCTTCCATTTGTTCCCATGTAAATACAGAATTTGGTGGCAACTTTATATACCATGAAAATGCCGATCCGGTTAAAGAATTGGGAAACAAACGTAATTTAAGAGAAGGGTTACTACTTGCCTTACCGTATTGTACCGTAAATCGACCGATATACTCAATAATAGATTGAATACCCTATCCACTGAAAGTTATAAAATCTGAAAATTTGAAATCCCTTGGGAACTCAATTAAATCAATCTGCTCCGGATATGGTTTCCTATATACTGGACGTTGCGCACAACGATACATTTGCCCAATCACTTGCTGTATTAAATCAATTATTTACCCCCAGTCTACCACCCCTCGAGTCTCGTCCCACGTAGGGACGTTCCTAGTTGGTAGCGGCACACTTCCAGTCATTGGAAATACCGGCAATGGGTTTACTCTCACTCATTAGTGTGAAAACCTTGCCATTATCTCTTGCATCGCTTTTTGGGACTGTAAATTTTGTTCCCGACTTTTTTCTAACGCATCCCGAAGCTGTGATTCCCTTTATTTTGCTACTAACTCTATTGCTTATAACCTTTCAGATATGCCTTGATGGTCTAGAATTTGCACCAGACCTTCCCCTTCTTCGCCGATAATATCGTCGTCCCGTTGTTGATTTCCTTTAGAATCCAAATCATCGTTTCGGGAGCTTCTTGTTTTCTGCAGCATAGCTACTAGTCAGTTTCTCAATCACCTAGTGGTGTCCCACCGGGTTTGCCAATTTATGTTCGCTCTAAAAATAGTCGGCCAAAATATTAGGCCAATTCTTCTCTTTCCGTGAGATGCAAGCGTGCTAGAGCCACTAACATGGCTCAAATGGTTTAAAAAGAATGAAATAATCGTCTTTTTTGAATAAAAATTATGAATCAGGCGATTGCACGAGAGATAACGAAAACTCGTGCAAAAAGGTTCTAATGCCTCAATCAAGAAGACTTTTGGTAACCAAGAAATTAAACTATGAAAAGCTTAAAAAAACTGAATTGAAAAGTGAGACAAGAATTTAAATGACTTGGTAAAGTAAATATTGCAAGAAAATAAAGTAACGATGCTATTGAAGGAAAATAAATAATTTTTTGTGTTTGGTGCTGGACCTCTAAAACAGAGGTCTTGTACTTTATTTATACTAAACAAATAAACTAATTTACCTAAATAAATTAAAAGATAAATACTCCTAAATTATAATCCCATCTAAACACCAACATAAACTAAAATACAATTCAATCAATAGTTTCCAATACTCCATCAATTCTTCATCTTGATCAACTTAAAACTTGGTTAGTAAGATTATTCTAGCTTGGGCTTCTAAATTTCGGGCCAAAACTCTTTTAAAGAAACCCACATTCTCGGCCCACACGGTTATCACATGGCCCAAGCATCACTTCATTTCTTGGGGCAGTTTTGATCCAGCATTGTAGCCCAACATCTGGCCCATTACTTCATACAGTTGTAGCTTAGATTCGGCCCACTTGAATTTCGGTTTACTCGGATTTCGGACACGTCATCAACTCCTTGTTATGTATTGTATTGGCTCAATAGTGGTGTCAACAGTAACATAGCTCAATCCCATTCGGATCGCGCTACAGTTTGTAATTATGGAAAGATAGCTCTGAAAAAGATCAAATATTATCCTTAACGCATCCCTCTTCTTCCCAGTAAATGTGGAGTCGATTTTCCTCTGCCTCCAATTGACCAGAACATGAACTGTGACACGTAACTACTCTCTATCCATCTTAACTGTCTCAAGGTTGTATTATTGAGGGCATATATGGTATTTCAAAATACTTTATTTGATTTGGTCTTAGTTGTTGAGAGAATCCCGTGCCTCAACGTTTTTATTGTAACAATCCTTCTCCACGTTATCCTATATTTCTGTATAGTGGCGTTAGAGTTTCCTAATGTTACAAGTCTTTTATATATATATATATATATATATATATATATAAAATTATGCCTGATTCTGATAGATTTTTAATATTTAGAAACATCTTCTACACTTCATACAAAGTTCCACTTATGTGATACATACACTATTTATATAGTTTTCTTTATATCCCACTGTTTATCACGTCTTCCATTTTCCATCTCATATTGCAACCACTAGTGGTTGTAATTCTATACCATATAAGAGGTTACCTTGAAGCTATTCACACTTGTGTATTACGAGTGTACGTTTACAGAGGTGATTTGTTGTTTTATCCTGGAGGACGGAAAGCCGCAACCTGATACACCGAGACATGATCTTAGAGGGGCGTATCTACTCTTAAGGGCAGTGTATTAACACGCCTCAGCTAAGTTTTTTTATTTCATTTTCCTTATCTACATTACTTGATTCTTCCCGTTTAAAGTAGTACTCCTACCTATTACAGTTTAAATTGTTATATATTAAAATATTCCAACAATCTTAAGAGTAGATATATTGAGTACATCTTTAAGTTACACTATATTTATCCTAATTTTAGTGCTCGTGTTAAGGAATTAAATTATGATATAATTTAATTAAAGCTAGCTAATTTTTATCTTTAAAAATATTTCTAAAAATTCACGGTTAATTAGGTGTTATTGTTTACAAGCTACAAGATAATTTGATATAAAAGGAATGATGGATGAGGAATTATTTCTTCCCTATTTATAGTTATTATAATCCTTCCATGTCATTTCTTTAAAGTAGTTTCAAATACTCTTCAATATCTAAAGTTTTATGAACTATTTTAGAATTTTCAAGAGTCTTGAAAATACCAAGTTGATACGAAATCTTACACTTGTCCGAGACATGTTCCAATTGTTTGTACACTTTACTAAAAGTAATTGAATATGATTTATCTTTGTTATATTGTTGAACTGTTTTTGTATGCTTACAAGACCTGTTAAAGATATGTTGAATATAGCACTCCATTTCGATATTGCAATTATCTATATGAGAATTCCAGTCTAGGATCAATCTCTAAGATTTAGCCATTGAGACAAGCATGAATAGTTTTCCACTTTTTATGTAAGAAATATATATATATATATATATATATATATATATATATATAAAACAGTGGTTTACTAGTCTGCTTTGTAGTCTCAAGCGGACATTTAAATGTCATTTATATTTGATAAGGTGATTGATGAGGTACTTAATGATGACACAAACTTTGAGTGCATTTAGATGCATAGTCTCTGGTTTGACTCAAGAGAGCATATTCCTTGTTATTTTATATTATCCCTGAATGGGATGATTTTGTGAAGAAATAAACTGAAACGTTTATAGGAGATGGTGAAGACATACCTTCACAACTCGATCCATTAGAAACAAAAAAAGAGAGCTAAGCAAGTACGTGCAGAAAGAAATACTACTAATTTATAGAAATGCATCTATGCAATTACATGCAGAGAAAAATTAATTAACCAGCAGCAACTAGGGCCAAAGCATCAATAGCTGACTTATATTTTAATCATGATTCAATTGGATTAAGATTACTATGTTTTGATTCATGTAGTTAACTTATATTTTAATCATGATTCAATTGGATTAAGATTACTATGTTTGGAGCTTGTTGGTCCCTTATATGGAATGATCACATGCGACATACACATTACAAATGTTGTGGAAGTTGTGCTATTTAAACAATTGAAAATAATCATGTTAATCTCATTAAACTTGTGTGTATGCTACAGTTAATAATAATAATAATAAAATGATGACTGTAAATCATGTTGGAATTACAGCTGAAAAATGTCAATTGACATGAGCTTATATTAAGGGTTGTAAATTATTTTTTTTATGATTATTATTTTCCTCTTTCCCATTGACTACTACTTATTATTTTGTTGCAAGTATGGTGCTGGTGTGTCTTTATTTATGTGTTATAAGAAAAGAAAAGAAAAGAAAAATTAGAAGCTTAAAGGAAAAATGAGGAACACTATACTAGTTAGTTATTGGGCACCCCTTAATTTGTGGGGGAAGTCATTCTAGTAGCTTCTTATTGAAAAAATAGAATACCTTATAAGAAAATCGGTATTATACCATTTACGAGTTATGTAAATGCAATCCATCTAATATGTTATACCTTAAACTGTGGGGGTGTCTTGCTAAGGTCCTTCTATGGAACCTAGAAAAAGAAAATTAGGACCCATGACATTTGATGCTATGTTTATTGATTATGCACAAAATAGTGAAGGTAAGTAGTATTGACCTAATGGAAGTTAACACCTGTCACGCCCCTGAAATCCTAAGACTCTCGAACTGGAACATCCAAGGACTCCAGCGTGTGATCTATAAAATGAGTGACCAACTGAGGATATCAATAACCATTAAAACGTATGGAATACTGATAAAAATAGTATATTTCATACCTAATTGAATGATAGAAATACAACAGTGGAATCCAAGAAAAATCCGTTAGAGTTCCATCTGTAAATGGAATATCCCGGAAACAAAACACAACAGATAACTAGCCAATAACAAGTGCTATAATATCAATGGCTCACAACCCAACATTCATCAATCCTACTAGGGCTGAGGTAGTGGAAAGAAAACAACGCTACCCCTACACAACCCTCTATAATCAACAGAGTCACAAATGCTCGAATAAGAATACAGAAAGACACATGGCAGTGCTGAAGAGATACAATGACATCCTGAAATAAAAAATACTAGAAAATAAAGATACACCAATAGGGATATGCCAACAGACTGGCTCCCAAGAGAAATACATGGCAATCCCATAAAACAGGGGTAAAGAAACTAAATGATGAAAGAGACTGTAGCTAACTATCGTCCCCAATCCAGTTGCGCTGCAACCGTAACCACATCACCCTGCGCAACTCCAAAACTTGTAACGAGGAAAATAAAAGAAAGGTGTCGTTGCATCGCATGATGTCCGTAGCCAAAATATTTCCTGCAAACTGGTGTAAACCACCAGGGAAAACCACGCCGAGGTGTGCTCATCGAGCCCCGTAGGAGAAAGGAAATCATAACCGTTACATCCTCTGACCATTCAAGTAGTACTAACTAATACGTGTACATGCATCTACCCTAGGTCAGTCCATCGTCCCACATGACACTCACAACAATGCAATAACCCAAATAACCCCACATAACTCAAGGAAGCACAATATGTCACAAAGCATAGAATACAATACTAACGATAAATCTTTATCACGTGGCAAACGCATACCTATATATATGTATACATATATACATAACAAATAAATACAAGACACGTAGTACGAATATAACAAATAACTAGAGAATCTAACCAGGGAGGATCACACTCACCTCAAATATCCACAAATTGTACCAAGGAATGCTCACAACCCACTCCCCGAGAACACAGGAGGATAATCACTCACGTCCTTGCATACTAACACAATCATCAGCAATATATATATTATGTATATATGCGAATCATAAATTCCATTCATAGAGAAAATATACACCTCAATGACTGAATCACCTCAGTCATATCATCATATGAATCTCATAATACTATCTTCAATACGATCAATAAATCACGAACGCTCTCACTATAGGTGATAAAAGCTAACCAAATCACAACACATAGAGTACATGAACACTACCCTTATGAACAACCACATAAGGTTCAAGACACAAAGCAAGGGAAAAGAGGTCCCAATGCTAACCAATGGATAATTGAGACAACAATGTCAAGGTTACAAACACCACAAGTGTTTAGGGAAAACACTTGGACAAAATAAACCAAGAGCAGAGGAAAGGCAACACTACATGTGTATATTAAAAAACAAGCCTCATACCCGAGACTTAGAAATGATCGTAAGTAAAGGTGAAACAAGAAAACACCTTTCAAAACACTATAACTCGAGATCTTGAGAAAGAAGCCTCGAAATCTAAGAATCTCAAAAATTATAAAAATAGATTTTCTTTTAAGAAACCATACCGTGAAATTAACCATCTTGCCCCCGATTTCCGTCATTCTCTATCACCGACTTTTAAAAGTTAAAAATAATTTTAAAGAAGATCCTAAAGATCATTTTTTTTAAAGTACGAAAACATGTCATGGCTAAGGGGGTAGGCGAAAACAGGTTTTTCCTTTTTAAATACAAATGAGTTTGTTTTCAAAACTTGAAAAACTCCGTTTCCAAAAAACAGCCAGATAATAGTGACTACAACTCCAAGGGTTCCTATAATGTTCAAGAGGACAATGAAGAAATAACAACGCATTTGATCCATGGAACACAACCATCCGTTTCCAACCCCAATAAATCATATGACAATACAAGGAAGAGGTTCGGCACCACACCATAACCGACGGCTCAAGGAGTGACATATAAGTAAAAAACATATACTAGTGTACAAAGGACAGTACAAGGAATTCTTAGGAGAATAAACTAAGCACGAGAAACAAGTATGCAACACTACAGTACTTTGAGTACTTAATAAAATAACTTAGACCCCTTATGATCATAACAAGGGAAAACGAGTGGCCCGATATTACGGATCTAACTAGTTTCAATCAATACCTCTTCCGATTCATTCAAACCTCAAATTCACATTTGATACAACTCTCGGCATAAAAGTACATAATCACAAGTATAAGAATTTATATTTCATTATACTTTAACATTTACTACATGTAAATCATATTTTCACGTTATCCATTTTCAGTTGAGTATTTTATAAAAATATGAATTTATTTTGTAATATTCATAATCCACATGTTCCACAATCTACATGTAATAATATCACATAATAAACCTGCTCCAAAATCCACATGTCATACTATCGTGATCTACGTGTCAAATAGAATCACATAAATGCAACGTGAATGCAATGTGACTCACACGTTTCATGGTACACACGACCACACACCCTAGACGGAGGATCAATGGGATCATGCCTTAACCATTCCCTTGAGGATATTTGTTCATGAAGAAAGGTAGAGTGTCGTACCGATCATTCACTCGAGAGATATGCAGACTTAACAAGGAATATCATAAACACGAACATGGTTATGAACACCGAGCTTGGAACAAGTCATCCCCCGTCGTCTCTATTTCTCGGAAGATTAGTTCCGTGGAGCGAGAAGCCCCCCTGGCCAGTTGTTACGATGATCTGACACAAGTAAACTCACACATGGTTACACAACACGCATAGACCAACACCAATGTACTCAACACGACACGATGTACTCAATATGCATACATGGCCTCAATAAAAACCATGCCTCAACATAAATATTCTAAAAAATGCCAATATGAATATCATAATTCCTTTAACATGTTTTTAAATCACAATAAAAACATTTAAATCCTAAGGATACATTTTCATTCTTTTAAACATGTTTTTTATTCAATTAAAGCCATGATTCACAATTTTATCAATTTTATCCCCTTTAACATGCTTTTAATTTCTTAAAGCAGCAATCTACAAATCATAAGGGGAACTAGAATAACGATTTAAGTTCACGGATTTTCACGTCACATAAATCACATAATCACATATATGGTATCACTAATCAAATAAAATAAAACCATACACAACTGCGCCTATACGTATCACTAAACTACGTCTAGCGTTACTAATTCTAATCACCTAGATGGAACTACTCTAATCCATTATGCATGGTCACAACACAATTCCTCTCTCTATATATATTTATACTCGTATATATATATATAAATAAACATCCAAGCGTGATAATTAATCCTAAACATGATTTCTAATTCATTTTATACAATTAGCATGCTCAAATAAAAATATCACATATTAGTCTACAGTCATCTGTACTGATAATGAATTCCCCTACCTCTCAACGCGTGTCCACGGACTAACCGTAACACCCACGACTGAGTCGGCTAGACCGACATGTCATCCAAGCCACGTGCTCAATTATTGCCCAAAACACTTTTTACCCAAAATGGGTCCACCGTGAATAGTGTTGGCTCCCGAATATGGGCCCCGCCGACCAAAGTCGTCTGAATAAAATTTTGAATATACCGAAACCTCCGCCTCGATGACCTATACGATATATACAAAACCCATTAACAATAACCTTACCAATTTGAACAAATTTAACATAACCCAAACGAAAATTCGTACATAAGAATTGAATTTACCGGCAAACCGTTAAATGGTTTCACACCAAATTTAAATATATTGTCGCTCACAATGAGAGGAACAAACCCACCAAAAATCGCGGACAACCAACACCATCAAAAAACTGGTTGTGAGAGAAAAATGCTTCGATTGCAGAACACAAATAAGTTTTGGGAAGCCCTCATCATCCTACACAAAATTAATTCTCGGTCCAAGACCCGAATCATCCGTTTACTAGGTGAAAACAATCAAGGAAGATTTAAATATAAAAATTCCCAAAAATTCCAAACGGAAGAAAAACTAACCGGGCTTCTCTTATAAGGTAGTACTAGTCGAGAGGAACGTTTTTCTAATCAGTCCAAGCTCATCCGGAGACCCGAACCAACCCGTAGGGAGGCATGAAAAGGTTGGTGGAGGCGAGTCCATGGAGTATGTTATACACAGACGTGTATGTGTGCCTGTGTTTTTTTGTGTAAAAGGGTGTGTCTGATGGCTTTAAAGGAAGATAAGTCATTTGACTCGCGAAATGACCAAAATGCCCATAGTTCACCGTTAAACTAAAACGACCCCGGATCGTGATGCCGCGAACACGAAAAAGTACCGAAATACTATAAAAATATTAAATATGCTAAAATTAATAATTTTCCAACCAACGGGTCCCACTGAATAATGTTCGGCCCGCTAAAACACTTAAATAATTCTTAAACGTAATTACGCGAACCCAAAAATCCACGGGGTGCCAGATAAACAATATAAATTGAAATAACTAATCTGGGGTATAAAACCCAATCATCGAAACCTCAAACGTTGAAAAAACAAGACGTGTCACCATCCAGTCGAAGCATTAAATGCTAAATGTCGAAACGAAACCACGTAGTCATTAATAAGAAATCGTAAAGTTGTCCAGTCGATTTTAAACATAAACACGAAAAATTTACACGCGAAATACCAAGAATAGCCAGAATGTCATGAACAAGTGACGTCACCACCAAAACTAAATCGAAATTAATTTCAGGAAAAAGGAAAATAACACGGGGTGTTACAACTCCATTCTTGAGATAAAAAATGCTGATTTATTTGAAAATTATTTTTCGATGAAGGGTAATGTGGAAAGCTTGCTAACGTGTTAGTATCAAATGATTACATAATCAATGAAGAAACTTAATGTTTATATTATAAATATTTTAATATATAATTCATGTGGAATTATGTGCTTGTATGTGGATGATATGCTCATTATGTGAACTAATGGAGATAGTTAATGAGACTAAAATGTTTTTCTAGCTTCTCACATTGATATGAAAGAATTATGAGAAACAAATGTATTTCTAGTAATAATACTAGAATATGTAGTGGTAAACATGATTTCTCAAGAACCCTTTGTGGAAAAGATATTAGGAAAATTTGGTCACAATGAGTGTCAACTTGCTTTCACACCTTATTGATAGAAATAAAAAACAAAGTGTTTCACCAAATGAGTATGCTCAAATAATTGGTAGTAATTACATTGGATGGACTGTTTTTGATATGATATTGCATTTACAGCTGTACAGTGAGCAGGTATATTCCAAGTCCTTATAAGGAACATGGATGATTCTAACTCAAAACACTTAATATTTGAGAGGGACAAATGACTATGAGTTATTGTAAATGGATTTCATCCCACTATACTAGAAGGTTATAGTGATGCTAACTGAATTCCTGATTCATATGAGATGAATCCACAAGTGAATATGTATTCAATATTTGTGTGGTGCAGTCTCTTGGAAATCTTCCAAGCAGACATGCATAAGCTCGTTCCATTATGGAATCCGAGTTTATAGCCTTGAAAAAGGCTGAGTCTGAGACTGAGTAGCTTAGAAATCTCTCAACAAATATCCTTTTATGGAAGAGATCAAAATTGTCGTGTCTTTGCATTGTGATTGTCACGCTACAACAGCCAAGGCAAAGTATAAAATATAAGATGGGAAAAGCAGGCATATACGCCTAAGACAAAATATTGTGAGGCCGCTACTTGAGACTATGGTAATATCCCTAGACTTTGTAAGGTCAGAGATGGATTTAGTTGATCCTTCGACAAAACCACTAGGAAGAAAACTAGTGATTGAAACATCGAGGAGGAAGGGACTTATGCCTATAACAAAGGTCAACAGTTATGGTAACCCAACCTATGTGAATGGAGATCCCATGAAGTAGGTTCATATGGGTTAAAACAAGTTACTGGTTGATCAAGCAATGCACTATCACTTTAATATTTTGAGAATCCCTCCCTAGGATGTTGATAGTGCAAAACTGTAACGTAAAAGGTTGAATTGAAATTCTTAATGAATTCTATAGCCCTTATGGGTGGTATGTCCAGTTACAATACACACTTGATAGATTCACCTATATAAGTGTAGAGGTGGGGCCGCCTCTTATGAGAGCTTAGGCATGCTCTCTAGAGCACTTGTGAAAATCCAGGTAGGGCGCAAGGCCTATTCGTGCCAACCCGTTATGAACAGCTTCAGTATCGAGATAACAATGTGGGTGGTTGGTTATATGATTTACAATTAAGAAACTTGGTTCATAGAAACGTAGTTTCAACAATTTTTCTATAAATGACAATTTACTTCCCTTAGAGTTGATTCATAGTCCAAAAGACACCAGTTCCGATGCATTATTTTCTTAAAGTCCTTCGATAAACTTCTAGTTATTCTGTATTTTAAAATATGTGGGGGATTGTTGTATTATTGAGGGCATATATAGTATTTCAAAATACTTTATTTGATTTTGTCTTAGTTGTTGAGAGAATCCCGTGCCTCAACGTTTTTATTGTAACAATCCTCATCCACGTTATCCTATATTTCTGTATAGTGGCGTTAGAGTTTCCTAACATTAGAAGTTTTATATATATATAGAACTATCCCTGATTCTGATAGATTTTAATATTCAGAAACATTTTCTACACTTCATATAGAGTTCCACTTTTGTGATACATACACTATTTATAGAGTTTTCTTTATATCCCATTGTTTATCACGTCTTCCATTTTCCATCTCATATTGCAACCACCAGTAGTTGTAATTCTATATCATATCAGAGGTTACCTTGAAGCCGTTCACACCTGTGCATTATGAGTGTACGTTTGCAGAGGTGATTTGTTGTTGTATCCTGGAGGGTGGAACGCCGCAACCTGATACACCGAGACATGGTCTTAGAGGGGTGCATCTACTCTTAAGGGAAGTGTATTAACATGCCTCGGCTAAGTTTCTTAATTTCATTTTCCTTATCCGCGTTACTTGGTTCTTCCCGTTTAAAGCAATACTCCTACCTATTACAGTTTAAATTGTTATATATTAAAATATTCCAACACTCAATACACACATATATATATATATATATATATATATATTTATCATGAAAGATGACAATGCAAATTTCTTTATGCAGGCCATTGAAAGATATGCTCCAAATTACAATCTAGAATCTATCCCAGTCGTCACAGTACGTCTGGTGGAAAAATTACTTTTATGATATGAACGAGTTAAGAGTGTCACAAGCCAACTAATATGGACAATAATATTGTATCTTCTTGTAACATCTAGAAGAAGTGCAAAATAAAATGGCCTATTGTGATCTACTTATTATTCTATGAACTGTGTGCAAGTTGCGTGAAAACTGTGTTTGACCGAACTTCTATTTCTACTTTTACAAAGAAGAAAAATAATAGTAGAACCATTTTATAAAAGCTGGTATCTACTAACTTTTTCAAAATGCTCTTCGAAATCCCAGAAATGTCTTCTAAATTTTTTGCCAAACATCTTTCGGAACAACTTTTGATTCCAAAAGGCCAAAAACGGCATTTGATGACTCAATCTAAACAGGGTCCATTCCAAATATTTTGGAGTCAGACATCAACCTAAACATAATCATACATTAACTTGATTTTCAACTCAATTTTGACTGGACTAAATTGAATTGAGAAGTTAATGTAACATAATTTTTCACATACTTAGCTGTGTGAAAGTGCTTTCATCAGTTTTGGAAATAGAATGATCAGATGGTTGGTTATTGGTTGATAATGTTGATCAAAATCACCTAACTTCAAAAAATCAAAATTTCAGATGTACATGTATCACTATCAGATTACAATAACGTCAACCACTTAACCTAATGTTTATATGAACATCAACACATTATACCTTCCACGTAAATTACTTGTTCCTGGATATAACAGAATTTATCTCCCGCGCAAAACTTGTCAATAAGATTGTTGGGCTTCACAAACATTCATGGTACTATATGACCCAAATTTGGTTACCAAATGCCTCCAAACTTTTGATAATAATATTCACAAGTTACTGACTTTATTTCAAATGCTATATATATAGAAGCACCAATATACTGAACAAAGGTCAACAGTGATGGTAACCCAACCTATGTGAATGGAGATCCCATGAAGTAGGTTCATATGGGTTAAAACAAGTTACTGGTTGATCAAGCAATGCACTATAACTTTAATATTTTGAGAATCCCTCCCTATGGTGTTGATAGTGCAAAACTGTAACGTAAAAGGTTGAATTGAAATTCTTAATGAATTATATAGCCCTTATGGGTGGTATGTCAAGTTACAATACACACTTGATAGATTCACCTATATAAGTCTAGAGGTGGGGCTGCCTCTTATGAGAGCTTAGGCATGCTCTCTAGAGCACTTGTGAAAATCCAGGTAGGGCGCAAGGCCTATTCGTGCCAACCCATTATGAACAGCTTCGGTTTCGAGATAACAATGTGGGTGGTTGGTTGTATGATTTACAATTAAGAAATCTTGGTTCATAGAAACATAGTTTCAACAATTTTTCTGTAAATGACAATTTACTTCCCTTAGAGTTGGTTCATAGTCCAAAAACCACCAGTTCCGATGCATTGTTTTCTTAAAGTCCTCTGATAAACTTCTAGTTATTCTGTATTTTGGTTCATAGTCCAAAAAACACCAGTTCCGATGCATATATGGTATTTCAAAATACTTTATTTGATTTGGTCTTAGTTGTTGAGAGAATCCCGTGCCTCAACGTTTTTATTGTAACAATCCTCCTCCACGTTATCCTATATTTCTGTATAGTGGCGTTAGAGTTTCCTAACGTTACAAGTTTTATATATAGAGAACTATACCTGATTTTGATAGATTCTAATATTCGGAAACATCTTCTACACTTCATACAAAGTTCCACTTCTGTGATACATACACTATTTATATAGTTTTCTTTATATCCCACTGTTTATCACGTCTTCCATTTTCCATCTCATATTGCAACCACCAGTAGTTGTAATTTTATACCATATCAGAGGTCACACTTTATAGCTTCCACGTAAATTACTTGTTCCTACATATAATAGAATCTCTCTCCCACGCAAAACTAGTCAATAAGATTGTTGGGCTTTATAAACATTCATGGTACTGTATGACCTAAATTTGGTTACCAAATGCCTCTAAACTTTTGATAATAATATTCACAAGTTACTGACTTTATTTCAAATGCTATATATATAGAAGCACCAATATACTGAACACATCAAATTAATTTTGTTGCTCATTATTACATAGAAAGTAATGGGAGAAATGAAATATGTGGTAGAGATAGAGAAGGCAAAAGAAGCAATTGATGGAAGGCCATCAGTTGGGCCAGTTTATAGAAACGTATTAGCAAAAGATGGATTCCGTCCACCGGCTAAAGGAATTGAGAGCTGCTGGGATATTTTCCGGTGAGCTTTTTTTTCTTTCAAAATTCTTAGATTTATATATTAAACTACGTTTATCTTTCTAATAGTTAGGTGGAAGTTGAAACAACTCATTTTGATTTTTAGAAATATCACTGGTCTTCGAAAATTAAAATATGGAACTCTGAGGGGACTCTTGTGGAGTGTTTATTTGAACTATCTAAAAAAAACTCAAAGTAATTAAAGTCCTCACATTATGATGACTATATATATATACGTAAATATCATTATGAATTTTGGACAATTTTCAGTTGTCAACTGTATTAGCATCTAATTGTAAGTTCCATACTGCCGCTGCATGCAACCCACAGCCGCCAACTACGCATGCTACCATCAACCATCAACAAACCACTTGGAAACATCAAAATCACGCATGGTTCTTCAAAGTCAATAATGGCTGCTGTGATCACGCTTCCGAGTAAAAAATGTGCAAGTTGTAGTTTGTTTGTTTTCTTTGCTTCGATCATTCACCTATATATATATGGACATTGTATAGGTTGTAATATAAGACAAGAGCAAGAAAAGAGAAAGACACACAGAGAGTGTTCTGTGTGAGTGAGAGTAAAGAGAATGTGAGGTAGAGTAGAGTTGAGCGTTGTATCCTCCTCCCTGCCATCAATTTTCTTCAAACGAAGTGAAACTCTCTCAAAGTGGACGTAGGTACCAATTGGACCGAACCACTATAAATATTGGTGTCTATATTGTGTGTGTGTGTATGTGTTTCGAATTGGTTCGGGCATAGCAAAGTGGTATTAGAGCTTAGAGTCGAAAAATAGTGTCGTTTTTCTGATCCTATTTCGAACCATTCCAGTCATCAAAACACCACACCGAGGCATTTTCCGGCGACCCATCTCCAGGAGAAGCTTCTCCCATTGAGCACCGCCGAAAAAACCATCACACGCGCCACCACGCGCCGCCCAACACTCGACGCGTCAGAGCTCTCGGCGTCACGTGCCCCACGTGTTGTTTACCTTCAGCGCGCGTGAGGCCCACGCGCTCCATGCGCCTTCAACCTTCAGCGTGTGTGAAGCCCACTCGTAGCATGTGCCTCCACGTCATGCTGACGTCATCGCCGATTGCCATGTCACTGCTGACGTCACCCTACCACGTGTCATCCTTATATTTTGCCACGTGTCACCCACTGCTGTGCCACGTCATCCTGCCACGTGTCCCCACTGACACACTGCCACGTGTCACTCTCTGTTGCTGCCACATCATCAAGTACTTTGCAAAATTATAGTTTTTCCCCTCGCCGTTATTTTGACTAGTCCGGATTCATCCTAAGTTGGATTTGAGCACAGTTAGAGGCGATCTTAAGGTTTTTGACCGTTCTGGACGCAATGGTATACTCTGTTTTGCATGATTCTACTCCGAAGATATCAAACAAGCCAGGGAGAGCTTAAAGTCGATCCGATTCGATGGAAGATTCAAGATCCGGAGCCATGATTAAATTGTCAGCGTCGAACTATACCATTTGGAGACCCAGGATGGAGGATCTCATTAATTGCAAGGATTTGGAAGACCCGTTAGAAAACAAAGGCGTAAAGCCTATATTAATCATGAAGAAAGATTGGACCAAGATGCACAGAAAAACTATTGGTCAAATCAGACAGTGGATAGACCATAGTGTATTCCACCATGTTACGCAAGAGACCAATGCCTACGAGCTCTGGAAGAAGCTCGAGGAAATGTACCAGGCCAAGACTGCTCAAAACAAAGCGCTTCTAATGATGCGACTAGTCAATTTGAAGCTGAAAAGTGGAACCTCTGTTGCCGAGCACTCTAGCGAGTTTCAGAACCTGGTGAACCAGTTAAATCTTGGCGATGAAACTCAGGCCTTACTTCTACTCAGCTCCTTACCTCCTAATTGGGAGACATTGGTGGTTTCCCTGGGCAACTCAGCACCGAATGACAAACTCACTATGGCAACAGTAAAGGATACCATATTCAGCGAGGAAGCCCGAAGGAAGGAGACTGGCATGAACCAATCACATGCCTTTTTCACAGAGGGTCAAGGAAAATCTTACGGAATTAGTAGAGGCAGAAGCAAAGGAAGGTCTCAAACCCGTGGCAGACTCAGCAATGACAAAAGTCATCAAAAGGGTAAATATGTTTGTTATCATTGTGTCATCATATGATATTTAAAGAAGAATTGCCGCAAACTACAAAGGGAGCAAGGTCAAAGCAGCCACCAGCCACAGAAGGAAGATGGTGATTCCATGGTAACTGTTGTAGGAGATATCACTATATGCTCAGTCGATGAAGAGGTATGCCTCCACGTAGGAAGTAATGAAGCTGAGTGGGTGATTGACACAGCAGCATCTTACCACGCCACTCCCCACAGTGATTTCTTCACCTCGTACAAAGCTGGAGACTTCAAAACAGTGAGAATGGGAAATACAAGTTTCTCAAAGATCGTGGGAATTGGCGATATCCAGATCAGAACCATTATTGGTTAAAGTATGGTGTTAAAAGATGTCAGACATGTGCCCGACATTCGCCTCAATCTCATTTCGGGACAACCTTAGATCGGGAAGGTTACGGTAACTACTTCAGTAATGGCACCTAGAAGCTGATAAAATGAGCCATGGTTGTCGCCCGAGGACAGATAAATGGCACACTATACAAAACCCATGTGAAGATAATTTCTGACAGTCTCAATGCAGTTGAAGATGAGACTTCACCAAATTTGTGGCACAAAAGACTAGGACATATGGGAGATAAAGGGTTGCTTACACTGGCAAGGAAGAAAATAATTACAGTATCAAAAGGTATTCCATTAAACCCTTGTAATCACTGTTTATTTGGAAAGCAACATAGAGTATCTTTCAACTCAACTACCAAGAGAAGATCAGAGTTGTTAAGCTTAATACACACTAATGTTTGTAGTCCCTTAGAAGTGGACTCTTTAGGTGGTAACAAATATTTTCTCACTTTTATTGACGATGCTTCACAAAAGGTGTGGGTATATTTTTTGAAAACAAAGGACCAGGTGCTCAATTATTTCAAAGCATTCCACGCCATGGTAGAGCGGGAAATCGGAAAGAAGCTAAAGTGCCTCTGATCAGATAATAGAGGCGAGTACACTTCCAATGAGTTTCAAGCATACTGTTTTGAACATGGTATCTGACATGAGAAGATGGTCCCACGTACCCCACAGCATTATGGTGTAGCTAAGAGAATGAATCGGACCATTATGGACAGATTCAGAAGTATGATCATTATGGCTAAGTTGTCAAAGCCATTCTGGGGTGAAGCAGTTAGAGTCGCCGTCTACCTGATCAACAGATCACCATTAGTACCGTTGTAGTTTGAAGTACCAGAAAAGGTATGGACTGGAAAAGATCCCTCCTATTCTCACCTGAGAGTATTTGGGTGCAAGGAATTTGCACACGTATCCAATGAGCAAAGACAGAAGCTCGATCTGAAATCAACTCCATGCATTTCCTTCGGCTATGGAGACGAAGAATTCGGATACAGACTATAGGATCCAGAATCGAAGAAGGTTATCAGACACAGGGATGTTGTGTTCCAAGAGAACCAGACATATAAAGACACTGAAAAGACCACAAAGTTTAGTGGTACCATTCCCAGTGTTACAGACATCATCCCAGATCCTGCACCAGTACAATTGACCCTAGATAATGAAGAAATACAGGATGAAATTCTAGAAGCAGATGAGGAACCTGAGGGTGTTGAGCAGGGGGAGCCACAAACCCCTCCACCAGAAGCTACAGAAGTAGCTCCTCCAATTGAAAAGCCTCAGCCAAGAAGATCTGAAAGAGGCCGACCTATGATTCCGTCGAGGAGATATCTAGAGTCAGACTATATTCTGCTTACTGATGAAGGGGAGCCATAATGCTTTTAGGAAGTAAAGACCCATACAGACAAAGGTAAATGGGTGCAAGCTATGCAAGAAGAGATGAGTTCCTTGTAGAAGAACTAAAATTATGATTTGGTGAGACTTCCCAAAGGCAAGAAAGCATTGAAAAATAAATGGGTGTTCAAGCTGAAGAAAGACGCCAACGGAAAGCCAATAAAACACAAAGCCCGATTGGTTGTCAAAGGATTCCAACAGAAGAAAGGCATCGACTTTGACGAGATATTCTCACCAGTGATGAAAATGACCTCAATTCGAGTGATACTCGGATTGACAGCTAATTTGAATCTAGAGCTTGAACAGATGGACGTCAAGACAACATTCCTCCATGGAGATCTACAGGAGAAAATTTAGATGGATCAACCAGAAGGTTTTAAAGTTACAGGGAAAGAGCATAAGGTCTGCAAACTGAAGAAAAGTCTCTATGGCCTCAAGCAAGCACCGAGGCAATGGTACATAAATTTTGACTCATTCATGGTGAGTCATGGTTACAAGAGAACTACTGCAGATCAATGCGTCTACATTCAGAAATTCCCGGATGGTAACTTTGTTATTCTATTGTTGTATGTTGATGACATGTTGATAGTTGGACATGAAGCTAGTATGATCAGCAAGCTGAAGCAAGAATTGTCCAAGTCCTTTGACATGAAGGACCTAGGCTTAGCTCAGCAGATATTGGGCATGAAGATTATTCGTGACAGGAAAGCCAAGAAATTATGGTTATCACAAGAGAAGTACGTTGAACGGGTGATTGCAAAGTTCAACATAGGAAATGCTAAGCCAGTCAGTACTCCGCTGGCTAATCACTTCAACCTAAGCAAGAGATCGTTTCCCTCTTCGACGAAAGAAAAGGAAGTATGCAATGGTTTGCAACAGACCGGATATAGCTCACGTTATAGGCGTTGTGAGCAGATTTCTTTCAAATCCAGGCAAAGACCATTGGGAAGCGGTCAAGTGGATTCTTAGGTACCTGAAGAGTACATCGAAACTATGCTTGTGCTATTGGGGAACAGAACCAGTTTTGGAAGGCTATATAGATTCAGATATGGCCGGTGACATTAACAGCAGGAAATCTACATCAGGATTTCTATTTACTTTTGCAGGGGGAGCTGTATCATGGCAATCCAAATTGCAGAAGTGTGTCGCTTTATCTACAACTGAAGTAGAATACATTGCCACAGCGAAAGTTGGAAAGGAAATGTTATGGGTGAAGAGATTTCACCAAGAACTGGGTATTAGTTAGAAAGAATACAAAGTACATTGTGACAGTCAGAGTGCTCTAGACTTGAGCAAGAATTCAATGTACCATTCCCGCACGAAGCATATCGATATTAGCTATCACTAGATACGCAAAGTAATGGAGCAATAATTATTGAAGATTGTAAAGATCCACACGGACAAGAACCCGGCAGACATGTTGACAAAAGTGGTTACTCGAGATAAGCTAGAGCTATGCAGAGACATAGCCAGGATGTATATCAACTGAAGCGCAGCAGAAGACGTTCTCCTCTAATTGGTATGGAAGGGGGATAATTGTAAGTTCCATACTGCCGCTGCATGCAAACCACAGCCGCCAACTACGCATGCTACCATCAACAAACCACTTGCAAACATCAAAATCACGCATGGTTCTTCGAAGTCAAGAATGGCTGTTGTGATCACGCTTCCGAATCACGCCACATGCAAAGTCAAGATTTGCATGCCATGCATGCGCAAGTTGTAGTTTGTTTGTTTTCTCTACTTCGATCATTCACCTATATATATGGACATTGTATAGGTAGTAATATAAGACGAGAGCAAGAAAAGAGAAAGACACATAGAGAGTGTTCTGTGTGAGTGAGAGTAAAGAGTGTGTGAGGTAGAGTAGAGCTGAGCATTGTATCCTCCTCCCTGCCATCGGTTTTCTTCAACCGAAAGATAGTGAAACTCTCTCAAAGTGGACGTAGGTACTAATTGGACCGAACCACTATAAATATTGGTGTCTATATTGTGTGTGTGTGTGTATGTGTTTCGAATTGGTTCGGGCATAGTACTAATGACTTTATCAAAGTCGAAGATTGTCAAAGCCATTAAATAATGATGACTTCCAATAGATTCAAATGTTCGTATACACATTTTACACTTTTATAGCTAATGAATTTGAACATGTTTTTACCTCGTTAAAACTTTGTGTTAGGGGAGGTAATTCATACTTTTTAAAATTAAGGGAAACATTTTGAACTTTAAAGTAACTAAAGGGCAAGTGAGTATCATTTAGGGTAAATTATAGTTATACCCCTCAAGATATAATATATTACACTCGCACCCCCTATTATTTGAATAATTACAATTTTAACCCCTCTAACTGTGAAATGACTTATCTACTCATGGTTATATTTCATGAACTTAAATGTCTTTGCATCTAGTTTAGGATATTATAGACATTTCACCTCCAAAAAAGTGATGACTAGGAGTATTTGTTACAAATTAAAAATTTGAGAGATTCTAACTGTAATTATTCAAACAACAATTACGTCTTATTATTAATTTTTTAGAGTAAATTACACTCAGCTCCCCTCTATTTAGTTAAAAGTTCAAATAACTCTTCGTATTGAAAAATACTACTCCCTTTGTCCCAAATTAGTTGTCCAAGTATAACTTTTCAACATTGTTTTGAATATTTTGTGTTTCCAATCTCGCCCTTTTATAATATAGTATAATTATAGTTTTAGGGGATCAATTATTTTTTAAAGTTAATGAAGAGTGATAATTTGGGAAAATATAAGATTATATTGTATTAGGATTCGAAACTGGACAATTATTTTGGGGCAAGTAAAATTAAGAAAGTGAACAACTAATATGAAATGGAGGACAAAAACATGTTAAAAGTTATTAGTTGATAATGTCTTCAAGATGAAATAACATATTGAAATTACCTAGATGGTCAATAAAAATAGCTTAGAGGGGGGTGAATAGGCTTTTTGGTTGATTTTATGATCAATTAAAATTATATTGCGGAAATTCAATTTTAATCAATCACGAAACCCTAATTCTCTGATCATAATAAACAAGCAATCATGAATATAAGTACAAAAAATAAATCATGAAAATTCACAGAGATTTCTACGTGAAAAACCTTGGAAAGACTCCAGGTAAAAACCACGGCTACGCTCGGGTATCTATGCACTATAAATCAAGGATTACACAGACTCTATGAAGTTTTAGATTTCCAAATCCCACTAGATTCTACCTTTCTCCACTCGACGTCTGTCAAGCTTGAATCATTCGCGCTCCACAAAGCTTTTGCTCTGATCTTCATACTCTAATAGCTCCACTTCTCAACGGATCAAATAACCACGAAGCCTCCTGCTCCGATCTTTGCACTCAGACGGTTCCGCTCTTCAACGGATCAAAGCAACAACGTTGCAATAGATGGTGTGATGATTTTTCAACAATGGATGATCCAATTGTGCATAAGAATCTTCAATGTAGAAGCACAATTGAATAATCACCAAAATTATGAGAGAATTTTTATATATCTGATCACTCAATAATATTTTCTCACCATATATCACTGTAGAAGAATATTAATCTGTAGAAAACTTGCAAAGATCTCTCAAAAGCTCTCCCTCTTCTCTTGTAGACCTTGGTATTTATAGACCATGATGAGGGAAACCCTAAAAGTCGTCCTTTTTCGTAATCTCACACCGAACTGATCAAAACCCTATACTCTGGTATATATAATGTATATAGCATGTATATCGAGGTATAGAGTCACAGTCGCCTCAAGAGAAAACAAATCGAGGTCAAATCTGGAATTTTACAAATTTTTCACGCAGAATACCCTACGCTTGAAGCGTAGGGTTTACTACGCTTGAAGCGTAGGCATATGCGTATTTAAATGCATAGAAATAGCAATTTCCAACCACTTTTAGCTACTGGATGCGTAGGGCATGTGTAACAAAATCCTCGGAACCAATTTTTCTCGAGAGTTGTGTCATTTGAACCCCCTCGATTCACTTGTCATGATTTTTAAAGTTGCGGCTTGAAAAAATGACGTTTCTACCCTCCGAGAGATATTTATTGCTCAAACTAGCTTATTTACCATTTCTCTTGTATTTTTCACTTCTTTAAGCTTGATTTTAATTTGACGAAGCTTGTCAATGCAAATTAAACCTTCCCGATACCACAATTCACCAACATGGTTATAGTCTAGAACATGCCAAACACAAATAATACTTTAAATGTTCTTACAACATGGACACAAATGTTCTTACAATCTCCTCATTGGCATTTCTGAGACAAAACCATGTTTTACAAAGATATCCTCACGAAAAACAACATAATATCTATACCTATGAATACACACCAACAAACATAGATATAAAATATCAGCTTGTCCTCATGACGATCTTCCATTCCTGCAACCACAACACTAAACAACATACCATGAAAAACAAGTGTGGAAAACAGATATAACCAATTTAATGATCATAAGAAAATCATAACAACAATGCAAGTATAATGATCATCATAGTATAAACATACTATAAGCAAACTCCTTTCTCCCCCTCAAATCAAAATTCTCTCCCCCTTAGTAAGATATCTCTCTCCCTCAACTAAATAACCCTCCCCCTGTTTGTCACTGAAATGTCAAGCAAAGAGAGTACATGCAATATCAACAGCATAGAGAGATGCATGGAAATATGTAAATATCTCTTCAAAAGACAAAACTCTATCAGATCATATCCAGATTCTTAGGTTAAGAAAATATCTACCATGCATGACCCTAATACTAATGAATGAATGTAGAATGTCATGAATAAACAAAAATAAAATATTTTTATTTTTAGAAATTTGTGAGCAAGGCAGTAGAAACAACAAACTAATCATTAAAACATCATAATCTCATATATAACTTAACCATTATACAGACAGTAGTTAAGAAAATTAGCACACACACTTTGTAGACTCAAGAATACACAAGTCAAGTTTTGCAAAGTATTCATATATATATGAAAACACTCAGGTACAAACACCCAGGTAAGATGAAGGCAATACACACTAATTCTGATAATCTCCTCACCAATTGTGATGATAACTCAGTTCAAAACCCAAACTAGAAGTCAAATCTTTAACTTAGACCTGATTGCAAATTAAGGGGGGGCACAATTTTATTGTCGTTTTGTCTCAAATTTTTCTTTTATACCCCTTCAGATATTTTTCATTTTTTCTTGAGATGACAATTTAAGATAATCACGTCTGCCTTTTTCCACGAATACTCAATACTTGCTGAGGTACTAAGACCCGGTTACTCAGCAGATGGACCATTGCTCTAAGAGGCTTTAAGAGACATTCACATACTTCAATATTTCAATTTTTCTTCTTCTTTCAACAATATCCCAAAATTCATAAACATGCAGCAGACGGACCATTGCTCTAAGAGGCTTTAAGAGACATTCACATACTTCAATATTTCAATTTTTCTTTTTTTAACAATATCCCAAAATTCATAAGCATGCAATAGGTATTCAAAAGTATCGATCAATCTAGCCTAGCTCATGAACCTACATATCACTTCGGGTTAAATGAAACAGACTAACAGTTTCAGCAGGCATTACAACCATCTCCGAAGTAAGACAATCACCTAAGATTAAGATTTTTAACAAAAAATAATCATGCCAAGTGAAACATCCAAAAAATGTAGGTCAGACTGACATCTCTACTTCCCATATACATAATCAAACAAATAAATATGAGAATACAATAAAACAAGACAGCTTTTGTACTCTAGCCAAGCACATCATTCTAAAATTGTTAATTTTTAATTTTTAAATGCATGCATGAATAAATATAATACAAATGCATGATAACCTATCAATTCTAGGAAAATAATGCAATGTGCTCCTAGAATGATAGATCAAATGATATCTATTCTAAAGAAAGCATACCAATAGATTTCCTAAGACTAACATGCTTTTGAAAATCTAATGGTTTTGTAAAGATATCTACTAGCTGAAAATATATGGATATAAACTCTAGCGACACTATACAATCTTCAACAAGATCACAAATGAAATGATATCGAATATCTATATGTTTTGTCCAAGAGTATTGAACAGGAATTTTAGAAATATTTATCGCACTCGTGTTATCACAGAACACAGTCATCGTGCCTTGTGAAAAACTATAATCCTGTAATAACTGACGCATCCACAATACCTAAGTACAACAACTACCAACTACTATATACTCAGCCTCAGTAGTGAAAAGAGAAACACAATTCTGCTTTTTGCCATACCAAACAACTAAGTAATTACCAATATAGAAACACCCTCTACTAGTACTTTTTCTATCGTCTGTATTACCAGCCCAATCAGCATCTGAAAAAGATGCGATATCAGTATTAGTACCTGATGGATACCACAGTCCATAATTCACTATCCCTTTAACATACTTGATAATTCTCTTCACAGTAGTAATATGAGACTCCTTAGGACTTGTCTGGTAACAAGCACACAAACCAACACTAAAAGCTATGTCAGGTCAACTAGTAGTTAAGTACAATAAACTCTCAATCATACTCCTATAAAGTGTAGGATCGACTTCTTTGCCTTTAGTATCTTTGCTAAGCTTGATACTTGTACTCATAGGAGTGCGAGTATCCTTAGCTTTTTCCAAACCAATCTTCTTTACTAATTCCAAAGCATAACGAGTTTGAGAAATGAAAATTCCATCATTTAATTACCTAATTTGAAGCCATGAAAGAAGTTCAATTCACCAATTATGTTAATCTCAAACTCGTGTGTCATTTAATCTCCAAAATAATGAGTAAGTTGGTCAGAAGTAGAACCACACACTATATCATCAACATAGATTTGAGCAATAACTATATCACTCTTAACTTTCTGAATAAATAGTATTTTGTCCACTCCCCCTCGAGTAAAACCTGTTCCCAACAGGTAGTCGGTCAATCTCTCATGCCAAGCTCTAGGAGTTTGCTTTAACCCATACATAGCCTTTTTTAGCTTGTAAACATGACCAAGACAATGAGGATCTTCAAATCCTTTGGGCTACTCCACATATATCTCCTCATGAAGAATACCATTAAAAAATGCACTTTTCACATCCATCTGATACAACTTGAATCCAAGATGACATGCTATAACAAATAAAATTTTAATAGATTCAAGCCTAGCCACTGGAGCGAAAGTCTCATCAAAATCTATACTCGCCATCTGAGTAAAATCTTGAGTAATAAGCCTAGTCTTATTCCTCACAACTGTACCATTTTCATCATTTTTATTCTTGAAAATCCATTTGGTACCTATCACATTTGTGTCCTTAGGTCTAGGCACAAGATATCATACATCATTCTTAACAAACTGCTAAAGTTCTTCTTGCATAGCATTTATCCACTCACAATCTTGAAGATCATATTTGACATTTTTCAGTTCAAGGGAAGATGTATAATATGCATACAAGACTTATTTCCTAACCTTTCTTCGGGTCACCATCATTTGATTAACTGATCCTATGACTTTATCTAAAGGATGGTTCAAGTTGACCCTTGCAGATGGTTCCTTGGAAGGTGTAGGCTGAACTTCATGAGCTTGATCATGTTATTCTATAGGACTAGGAGTATCATCATGAACCACATTGTCCTCTTTCTCAACATCTGACAAATCATTTTATTCAAGGAAAAACGGCTCACTATCTTCCTCTTCTACAGACATTGGAGACTCATCAACACATGAATCATCAATCACTACATTAGCATATTCCATCATAGTTTTAGTTATAAGGTTAAAAACCCTATATGCTCGATTGGTCAATGAATAACCCAAAAATATTCCTTCATCACTCTTAGACTCAAACTTCCCTATAGATTCACGATCTCTAAGAATATAACATTTTGCTTCAAAAACCTTGAAATATTTCACATTGGGTTTCTTATCATTCCATAGTTCATAGGGATTTTTTAAGGTGTTAGGCCTAAGATAAACTCTATTTGAGGTATAACATGTTGTGTTCACCGCATCGGCCCAAAAATACCTAGGAACATTCCTACCTTGTAGTATAACATTAGCCATTTCCTGGATAACCCTATTCTTCCTCTCAACTACTCCATTTTGTTATGGAGTTTTTGGTGCTGAAAAATCATGCTTTATTCCTCTCTCATCACAAAACACTTTAATTTCTGAATTTTCAAACTCCTTTCCATGACCACTCATCACTCTAGTAATGGAACAATTCTTCTCAGTTTGAATTCTTAAATAAATTCTCTTAAAACTTTCAGGGGCTTCAGACTTTTCACTTAGAAATCCAACCCATGTAAATCTCGAGTAATTATCCACAATGACAAAAATATACTTCTTTCCTCCTTTGCTCATGGTCCTAATAGGACCCATTAAATCAATATACACCATCTCTAAGGGTCTAGAAGTACCAATAGTATTTGTCTTTTTGTCCTAACATCTGACTTATTTACCCTTCTTACAGGGTCCACACACAATCCATTTTCCATAACCAAGCTTAAGGACACTTTTAACAATTTTACTCTTAATGATTTTTATCAAATCACGAAAATTAACATGTCCCATTCGCTGATGCCAGATTTCTATTTCATCAAGTTTAACTCTATTGCAAGATAATTCAGAATTAGAAACAATGCAATAGCAGTTATCAAACGAACGCATGTCTTCCATCACGCAATTTCAAAAAGAGTCAATGATCGAACACTTATCAGGAGAAAAATTGATATTATGGTTGTTATCACATATCTGGCTTATACTCAACAAATTTGCTTTTAAACTCTCAACATACATCACATCTTCTAGTTTAGGTAAACCAGAAACCACAATGGTACATTTTCGTAGAACTTTAGACTTCTCTCCATCACCAAAAGTGATTATACCACCATGACACTCCTCGAGAAATCCAAACAATGACTTATCTCTAGTCATATGCCTCGAACAACCACTATCAAGATACCAAGAGCTAGAATTACGTGTTTTAAGTCCAGTATGAGCTACAAAACAATGTAGTTCACCTTTCCTGACCCATTTATTCTTCAGCTTTGGAGCTCTATTTGCCAATTTTGACAAATTCTTCATCTCTTCACTCAACACTCTAATTTGATCTTGAATGCAATCTCCCTATTGAGTTCTCCGTTCCTTCTCGATCGCAATGTCTTCCCTCTTAGCTTTTAACACCTCGGTCGAATATGACCTCTGACACCATAGTGGTGACATACAGGAACAAACCTTTGAACTTCACCAATTAACCTCTTAGAATATCTAGAGGTAAGGACAGTCTTTCTTTAAATATTTCTACTCACATAGGATTGAACTTTCGGAGTCCAATTTCAATTTCCTTGAGAAAAATGATATTGGAAACGATATTCGAATAAAGGTTGTTTTGGAAATGATAATCAAACTACTCGTTGTTCCATTGAATCCTAACCCCTTTGTATTTCCTACAAATTTTCCCATACTCAGCATATGATTAAGCTTAAGAGTTTCACTAGACCACTTATGAATAGTTGAGTTAGCTTTTTGGGTCTGTAGGAGATTTAGGGTTTGAGAACTATTTGTTAATTCATCTTTTAAAGAATGTAATTCTTTATCCATGCTAAGACTTTTAGCCAATAGTTTTGTGTGATTTTCGTGAAGTTGTGTGGTTTTATCAAGTAATTTATCATATTTCCACTTGAAGCGATTCATCACACTCTTCATCACTCTCGGAACCCTCATCCTCTAATGTTGCATCCAATATAACAACCTCTTCACCTTTCTTGATAAGCAATGTAAGCACAGTGAAGTTTTCAGACCCATCTCCTTCCTCCAAATATGTCACATCACTTGCTGACCCACCATAAGATTCATCATCCCAAGTGATAGCTAAGCCCTTTGACTTTTTCAAATTATTTGCACACTACAACAATATGACCATATCCTTGATATTCTAAACATTGAGGTTTTTTCTTTTTATTATCAGACTTATTATTCCGAAGGTTGGGGCTTATTCCTATTTTTAGACTCACCTATCTTATCTTCAAATTTCTGTCCTTTGTCATTCCTTCTAGCTTTCACAAATTTGTTCAACCTTTTAGCAAACATGGCAATATCATCCATATTCAAATCACTTTCTCCATTAGACTCAACATGATCATCCTTAGTGGTTTTGAAAGCTATACTCTTCTTTTTTATGCTACTAGACTTCTTAGGTGGGTTTTTGAACATATCCATCTCATATGATTTAAGATTCCCTGCCAATTCCTCAAGTTTAATTTCTTTAAGACTCATGACCTCAAATATGACAGTAACCTTAGACCGAAAACGTTCAGGTAAAGACCTAAGAACTTTCTTCACTATGTGATGCAGGGGGATCCGAGTCAGACGATGTCGAGCTGTCAGATTGTTCATTGATGGCGCTGGATTACCTGGAGCGAGAGGATCAGCGCAAGGATGGTAAGAAATTGTGATCTAGCCTAATTGGGGCGGTTTCCGTGCACGTGTCGGTTTTTTGGCCATAACTGTAGCTACAAGTGTCCGATTCGCGCCCGTGACCCCAATTCAGAAAGCTAATTTCGGCGCGCATGTCATGGCCACCTAGCCGCGCTGGGTGCACCTCGTTTCGAGCCCTAAATCTGTTATTTTCCTTTTCAAATCTATATTTTTAGTTAAGTTTTGCTATTTATGGTAATCTTCTATTTGTCGATTAGGAAATGATTCTGAACCCAATTTGGGCCAGATTTTTGGCAATCTTTTGATTTCTTTCCGTATTTCGTTTTGGTAAGACTTTTAGGATTTTGCTATTTTTGGTAAACATCCTATTAAGGGTCGATTTTCAGCTATTTAAACCCGGCTTGTGGGTTGTTTTTGGTCATTCCCGAATATAAAGAATTTTATTGAATTCTAGAGTGTTCTCTGAATTTTGGGTCGAATTCTCCCGTTTTTCCTTGAAAGGTACCTATTGCACTAGCCTGCAGAATAATCTCTATTCTGTTCGGCGTCACTATGGTAGTCTCAGGAATGGGTTCACCTAGATTATGACAACATGTTACAATATCAGTCAGTCTAGTCTCAAAATCAGCATAGACTTCTCCTTTTCCATCTTAAGTTGTTCAAATTATGAATTTAGCATTTGAAGTTCCGACTATTTAACATTTGAAGTCCCTTCATGTGTTACTTGGAGAATATCCCAAGCTTCTTTACCGATCTCTCAGTTAGCAATCCTCTTGAACTCACTCACAGTCACAACATTGTATAAATCATTCAACGCTTTTGAGTTCCAATTCACACTATTTGTCTCAACAACAGTCCACTCATTCGACGATTTTACTTTCAATTCATTAGTTGCATCATATTTCACAGTGGGAGGTGAATATCCTACCTCTACCGCATTCCAAGTTCTCTCATATAAAGACTTTAAAAATGCTTTCATTCTCGCTTTCCAATATATGTAATTCGAGCCATCCAACAACGGGGACCTAGATAGGGAACCTCCTTCACGAGGTATCTCTATCGTCTAAATTTAGAATCTAACCCTAGGTAGTTAACCTAAAATGGGGTAACATTGCTCTGATACCAATTGAATTTACATAGATGATCAATGAAAATAGCCTAGAGGGGGGGTGAATAGGTTTTTTGGTTGATTTTATGATCAATTAAAATTATATTACGGAAATTCAACTTTAATCAATCATGAAACCTTAATTCTTTGATCATAATAAACAAGCAATCACGAATATAAGTGCAGAAAATAAATCATGAAAAGATACAGATATTTTTACATGAAAAACCTTGGAAAGACTCCAAGTAAAAACCACGGATACGCTCGGGTATCGATGCACTAAGAATCAATGATTACACAGACTCTATGAAGTTTTAGACTTATAAATCCCACCATATTCTACCTTTCTCCACTCGACGCCTATCAAGCTTGAATCACTCACGCTCCACGAAGCTTCCGCTCTGATCTTCATACTCTAACAGCTCCGCTTCTCAACGGATCATAACCACGAAGCCTCCTGCTCTGATCTTTGCACTCAGACGGCTCCGCTCTTCAACGGATCAAAGCAACAACATTGCAATAGATGGTGTGATGATTTTTCAGCAACAAATGATCCAATTGTGCATAAGAATCTTCAGTGTAAAAGCACAATTGAATAATCACCAAAATTAGGAGAGAATTTGTATATATCTGATCACTCAATAATATTCTCTCACCATATATCACTGTAGAAGAATTTTAATCTGTAGAAAACTTGCAAAGATCTCTCAAAAGCTCTCCCTCCTATCTTGTAGCCCTTGGTATTTATAGACCATGATGAGGGAAACCCTAAAAGTCGTCCTTTTTTGTAATCTCACACCAAACTGATCAAAACCTTATACTCTGGTGTATATAATGTATATAGCACGTATATCGAGGTATAAAGTCACAGCTGCCTCAAGAGAAAACAAATCTGGGTCAAATCTGAAATTTTACAATTTTTTCACGCAGAATACCCTACGCTTGAAGCGTAGGCAGATGCGTATTTAAATTGGCATGTGTAGCAAATGCGTAGAAATAGCAATTTCCAGCCACTTTTAGCTACTAAATGCGTAGGGCATGTGTAGCAAAATTCTCAGAACCAACTTTTCTCGAGAGTTATGCCATTTGAACCCCCTTGACTCACTTGTCATGATTCTTGAAGTTGCAGCTCAAAAATATGACGTTTCTACCCTCCGGGAGGCATTTTTTGCTCAAACTTGCTTCTTCACCATTTCTCTTGTATTCTTCACTTCTTTAAGCTTAATTTTAATTTGATGAAGCTTGTCAATGCCTATTAATCCTTCATGATACAACAATTCACTCAATATGGTTATTGTCTGGAACATGCCAAACACAAATAATACTTTAAATGTTCTTACAACATGGATGCAAATGTTCTTACACATATAATTTATTTCCATCTTCGAGATGTAGAAGATCTCAATTTTGAGAATGGCACTTCAAGTTATGTCTCGTATTCCCTTGGAACCCTCACAATTGATCGGGAGAAAGAGTGAAAGCGAGATAGATGGATTGTTATCCATCGGAAATCGATATGAATTCCCCCGAGTTTGCTATGATACTTTAGGACATCATCTTATGATGATTTAACCATCCTCAACTTTAATTAATTGATTAGAGGATGATGTTGCCAACTTAAAATTGTTAGTACGGACTTTATTAATGTATTTTAACTCAATTCCATCATCTGTGGGAATAAATTCTGTTTTTTTCTTTTCGAGGACAAATATATTTTTGTCCAAAGAAAACATACAGAAAAACAAATAATAAATAATAAATTTATTTACTTAATGTTTAAGTAAGTAATGTGTGAACTTTTGTCAATGAAAAGAACTATTGTCTGAAAGTCTAGAAAATTATTTGAATGTCTTTTCCAATAAACTATAAAAAAATTTCCTTTGTGGTTTATTTCTAATAATATACAATATAATTTTCACTTACCCATTTATCAAATCTCAAAAAAAAAATTATATTTATACATTTTCTAAAGTGGGTTATCCAACCTAGGCCCACTTGAACCGAAATCAGGCCCACTATTTTGTCTGCCCCGATACGAATTTTTCTTGTGCAAGAAAAATTCGTGTTCTCCAGGAAAGTGAAGGTCACTGTTTGGTTGTAAGGAAAAGAAGGAGAACCGAGTGTTCCCTCCAAAGTCGGCTAGGTTAGCCGATTTATGTTGATTTGCGTGGGCGTGCCAGGAACCTTAACCTCGGCTCCAAAGGTTGTCGGAAAACAAAAATAGTCTCCTTTGATTTTTTGACTTCTACAGGCTCACGTGAGAGAGAGAACATGGAACTCTCACTTGGGGTTCTTTTCTGTGCCTCAATGAAGAGGACTTTTAACAGTTGAGAATGTAACATTGGAAATCACAAATTTCACACAAACAATCGACATGTTTGAATAAAAAGAGATGAATGTATAGTGCGGAAATTAAAAGAGAGCTTTGGGAGTTGAATAAAGGAAAATTTAGAAATGAAATAACAAGACAGTGAATTAAACTGGAAATTGAAATAAGCAAGATTGAATGAAAATAATAACTGAGAAAGTAGATTGAATGACTGAAATATAAATAAACAAGACTTGGTTAAAATAAAAGACTTTGGAAATAAAAGGACTTTGCAAGAAATAAAATAACGACGAGAGTTTAGAAAATAAAATGACAAGTATGGAACTTGATTTGTTTGATTAGTGTGAGACCTCTTTGCAATTGCCAGTAGGTCTCTATTTATAATACTACATGATAACAAACTTATCTAAAAGTTTGTTTACAAATAAAATAACAAACTTATCTAAAAGTTTGTTATCCTATATAAATTTAAATTAGAGATAAAAAACAATTATAATTTAAATACAACTAAATCAATAACTCTTCTAATTTACTTGGCCGGTTGATGTAAGACTCTACTTCATCTTGAACTCTTCTCCTTATTTCCTTGAACAATATTGCATGATTAGAACTCTTTTCATCCATTATCTTGTGATAATCTTTGAATTTCAAACTCTTAACTAACCAACAATTTTATAAACTCTTTATCCATGTAGCATGTTTATCCCTTCCTCCTCAAAGATTCTTTTGACAATATATCTTTATCCATGCAATTGTTATTGATGAGCCGTAAATATCATCACCAAATTCGGCCCAAACTACTCATTTTCTCCTTTTGCCACATCATTTTCTAAATTGAGATAACAACATACCCAAAACACTTTTCCTTTTATCCTAAATTGATGTAACAAATTGGACATCTCTTCAAGCCCAATTAATCAACCCAAGTCCAAGTCATTATCTTCCTCTCTTTTAATTTTGGCCCAATGAACTAAGCCTGAAACTTTGCCCCTGCAAAACTCATTCTTTAGCCCAATTCCATCACAACTCCTTGCCACTTTACTTGCCAAATTGGGGTGTCAACACCGAGAAGACCAAATTAACTCATAAATGGGTATTCACAGTAAAATATAAGGTTGATGGGATGATAGAACGGTATAAAGCTCACCTAGTTGAAAATGGATTTACACAAACCTATGGAATCGATTACAGAGAAACATTTGAACCTGTGGCAAAGATGAATACGGTCCAGGTTCTCTTATCTTTAGCAACAAATTTGGACTGGCCTCTTCAGCAACTGGACATAAAGAATGCCTTTTTGAATGGAAATTTAGAAGAACTCTTTATGACCATACCACCAAGTTTTTGTAAAGATGGTGAAGAAAATCGAGTTTGTAAGCTCAATAAGTCTCTCTATGGTCTCAAGCAGTCACCGAGAGCATGGTTAAACAGATTCGCAAAAGTGATGAAGAAACAGGGATACCAGTAGGGACAATCAGATCATACTACATTCTTCCAACAAATAGGAGATGGAAAGAAGAAAATTTTAATTGTTTATGTCAATGACATAATCCTAACTAGGAATAATATGGAAGAAATGAAGAGACTGAAGAAAACTCTAGCCACTAAGTTCGAAGTTAAGGATCTGGGATAAATGCGATACTTCCTAGGAATGGAGTTTGCCAGATCAAGAAGAGGTATTATCGTTTCTCAACGGAAGTATGTCCTTGATCTTCTAACCGAGACCGGCATGCTTGGGTGCAAACCGAGTGACACTCCAATTGAAATAGGGAAGAGAGTAGAAGATATGGGAGAATCAATAGATAGAGACAGATATTAAAGACTAGTAGGGAAGTTGATTTACTTATCCCACACTTGACCTGACATTGCATTTATGGTTAGTGTGGTAAGTCAACACATGCATTCTCCAAAAGAAGCCCATTTAGAAGTTGTGTACAAGATTCCCAAATGTCTTAAAGGGTCTCCAGGCAGAGGATTGTTCTTCAAGAAGAGTGATGGCAATAAGATAGAAGTCTTCACTGATACAGATTGGGCCGGATCAACAGAAGATAGAAGATCCACTTCTGGATATAACACCTTTGTATTTGGGAACTTAGTAACCTGGAGCAGTAAGAAACAAAATGTAGTGGCCAGGAGCAGTGCAGAAGTTGAGTTTAGAGCAGTTGCACAGGGGATATGTGAAGCATTGTGGCTAAGGAAACTCTTGGAAGAACTTCAGGTCACAATAATGTCTCCAATCAGACTCTACTGTGACAACAAGGCAGCCATAAACATTTCTCTCAATCCAGTTCAACATAACAGAACCAAGCATGTAGAAGTGGATAGACATTTCATCAAGGAAAAGGTTGAAGATGGAATCATTTGCATGACTTATGTTCCTACAATGGAGCAAACGACAGATATCTTCACGAAAGGACTACCTCGGCAAAAATTCTATGATTTCATTTGCAAGTTGGATATGGTCAATATTTACGATCCAACTTGAGGAGGAGTGTTGAAATCCCTAATTATCGGGGTGTTTTATTAGGAGATTCATTGTGTATTATTAGGGAGATTTGTGTGCATAAATTAGGTGATCCTAGTGCTTAATTTAGGAGATCTAGTTTCCTTTTCTATTTGTTATTTTTATTATAAATTAGCATCAATATGAACAATACGTACCATACAAAGAAATACATAAAATTTTATTATGATTTCACCTATAACACTCTAATATAGCTTAACTGTCTACATACCTTTGGGCCTTTACTGCTTTGGTTCCAATCCTAGTCTGCTACGTATTCATACTACTAGTTTCTTTTCTGGACTGAATTTTCTGCTTCCAATAGTTTGCTCGTAAATATTCTCAAGTTAATTTGTCTTCATCTCTGTATAAAATTCAACTGTTAAGTGGGATGACATGAATTCTTCCATATTAATTTGTGTGGCCAAATTCTTCTTTAATTGGTCTAATCGTAAATTCGATATGCAGTTTAAAAGGGAAATATATATGTGCGTGATATTTTTTCAAAAAATATTTTTAAGTCCACTATTGTGGCCTAGTATATTTCCTTGTTTGCTTTTCCTTTTTGTTCATGGCGAACTAGTATGGGAAATGATTAATATCTTATATAATTGTAGCACGCTAGAAAAGTAAAATGGAAATATGGTAATATCCATTGAGTTTGGAATCTCAGTTTTAGTAGTTCAGGGATGAAACATTATACAGAATCATTATTGTGATATTTTGTAATTAGGGGAAGTCTATTGTCAATTAGGTCTGAAATGACTTCCTTCAGTCAAATATATCAATATGGTACAATGTCTTCTTTTAATTAATTAATGGCAAATACTTTATATTTCTACAGGCCTACAATGTTCATTGACTTCACTGTGTTCCTTTATATGACACTCTAGGTACTCTGTGTGTGTGTGTGTAAATTTGCATATGACAGGCTAATTAACCATTAAGAACTGTCTTTTTCACGCATAGTGTAGGCTCAAACTGTTAACTTAAGTATTTAATCCTTCAACACGGCCCCTCACATGTATCTGCATTTCTGAAAACATCTCATGGCCCATATCTAACCCTAAACTGCAGAAGAATTAATGTGTTTAATGTTTGAAAATCACTTATGGTGATTCTAATACCCACGATACACTCAAATAATGAAATAAAAACTCTTTTATTTCAAAGCAAACTTTCACAAATATTACAGAGTTTTCTCTCTCAAACTCACACTCTATCTTGATTTCCTAGCTTCTGATTTTAGAATACAACCCTACACATGTATTTATAGATTTTCATAATCGTCATTAAGTTGTTTGTAGAAGCTTCAAAACCATGTCCACCGTGTTGACCATTTAACCTTCACTTCCTTTTTGGCTTCTTCTTCTCCATGGACAGTGGATCAAATTGGAATGCTCTGGAGATTCTTGATAATTATTTAATCCTCTTGAACAAGCTTGAGACTTCAAGTTGGCTTCTTGATGAAGCAAGTTTACCTTTTCAACATCCCCCTTAAACTTGATTCGGGGATCTTCTACATTCCTTGTAACCTTTTCAGTCTTGTGGACTTGTCTTGGAATTTTTGCATTCCTTGCAACGTCTTCGGCCTTATGGACCTATCTTAAAATTTTTGTTTTGTCTGGCTCTCTGCCTTTCAATCACTATCGCTCCTGGCTCCGCCTCTTTCGTCCAGTTTTGCACAAAGATGGTTGACTTTGTTTTTCATAGTCAAGTCCAATACTAGCGACAAACACCTCAAACTAAACCGAGTTGACCTACCTGAACTATGAAGAGATACCATCTTCTTCCCTACACATCCTTTCCCTTGAACCATTACCGAGGCATTACATTTCTTTCTCATACTATTGAACTTGTCTGGTTTCACTTTTCTAAACTTCTTCCGACTGTTGAACTCATCTGGTTTCACTTTTCTTCTCTTGTAATCTTTCACGAACAGGCGAGCTTTATATCTCTGAACTTCGCCTTTTTCACTTCTCATCTTATGGACGCACTTCAACCCAGTTGGCTTATGGCTTTCTAGTGGACTACACTGCTTCCTCTCTATGGTGAACGTCTATTCAACTATAGTTATCTTCCATTTCTTCTCTTGAATGGCTTCAGTGAACTAACCGGATCTTCTTTGTCATCGTTGTTCCTGCAACATTTTTCAGCATTGTTTTCATCGTCTGAATGCTTTCCCTCGGGATTCTCCTTAGTCCGATATCTTTCACCCGGATCCATTTCTGATTTTTCTCTGGTCCAATATCTTTCACCCCGATCCACTTTTAATTTCTTCTTGGTCCAATATCTTTCACCCAGATCCAGACTGATATATCCATATATATATGCTATAAATATGCTTTTGCGAGAGATTGAAGATGAGAAGATGAGTAAGGAAGTGGCATGTTAATTATTTGCAGAGAGAGGATTCGTGGGTGACATATGAAAGTGAGTGGGCGACTATATTCAAAATAAAAGAAAGGAGACAAGTGAGGGACAAGAAATTTTGTGGTGGGGACAAGTTTTTTGACTTGGTGAAAGAGAATTGAAGAGAGAGGAGAAAAATCGATGGAAAAAAAAATTGTGATTGTTGTGATTGAGAGAAAGTGGGGTGAGTGGTGGGGCTCCATGTTTCCTTAGTGGAATAATGTGAGAGAGTTAAAAAGAAAAGAAGAAAAAAAGGATTAAATGAAAAATATTGAAGAAGTGTCACCAACAGTGCCACAAGAAGAGGTTGAAGCAATGCTACCAATAGTGACACAAAGTGCTCCCGTTCATGCAAGAAGAGAGAAGTCAAAAGTGGATCCGGGTGAAAGATACTGGACCATAAAGAAATCAAAAATGGATCCGGGTGAAAGATACTAGACTAAGAAGAAATCAAAAGTGGATCTAGGTGAAAGATACTGGACCAAAAAGAAGTCAAAAGTGGATTCGGGTGAAAGATATTGGACCAGGAAGAAATCAAAAGTGGATTCGGGTGAAAGATATCAGACCAGAGATAAATTGGAAGTGGATCCAAGTGAAAGATATCGAACCAAGGAGAATCCCAAGAGAAAGCATTCAGATGATAAAAAGACTGCTGAAGAATATTGCAGGAATAACGATGACAAGGAAGATCCGGTTAGCTTCACTGAAGCCATTCAAGAGAATAAATGGAAGACGACTATGGATGAAAATATGTTCACCATAGAGAGGAAACAATGTAGTCCACTAGAAGGCCATAAGTTAACTGGAGTGAACTGCGTCCATAAAATGAAGAAAAGTGAGAAAGGCGAAGTTAAGATATACAAAACTCGCATGTTCGTGAAAGACTACAAATGAAGAAAAAATGAAACATGATGTTTGAAGAAATCTAATGCCTCAATAATGGTTCCAAGGAAAGGATGTGTAGGAGATAAGATGGTATCTCTTCAGAGTTCAGGTAAGTCGACTCGGTTTAGTTCGAGGTGTTTGTCGCTAGTCTTGGACTTGACTATGAAGAAGAGATTCAACCATCTCTATGCAAAACTAGACGAGAGACAGAGCCAGGAGCGATAGTGATCGCAATGCAGAGAGCCGGGAGTGAAGCCAGACAATAAACGAAGAAAAGTGAAACCAGACAAATTTAACAGTCTGAAGAAGTTAAGAAAAGTGAAGCCAGACAAGTTCAATAGTCTGAGGAAGTTGCAAGAAATGCAAAAATTTCAAGAAAGGTCCATAAGACCGAAGACGTTGCAAGAAATGCAAAAATTTCAATACAGGTTCATAAGATCAAAGATGTTGCAAGGAATGCAAAAATTCCAAAACAAGTCCACGAGACTGAAAGATTTGCAAAAATGAAGAATATCCCCAAATCAAGTTTAAGGGGGATGTTGAAAATATGTAAACTTAATTGAACCAAGTTGAAGATTCTTGAAGCATCAAGAAGCCACCACCATGAAAGTTGTAGAAGGACCTAGATAATGGAATATTAATATGAACAGTAGACACGGTTCAAACACGGAATTTGAATTCAAAGCTTCTCCAAGGTTCCAAGAGACGGTTATGAATATCTATAAATAGATGTGTTGTGTATTGTGTTAAACTTATAAGCTAGAATCTAGCAAGAAGCTAGATACAAAATGTAGATCTAGAAGCTAGAAAATGTAGAGAGTGGTAGATTGAGAGAAAAATTATGTATATGAAAAGTGTGAGTTTTTTAATAAAATAGTTTGTATTCTCTCATATAGTGAGTGTATCCTGGGTGTGAATTAGGAATTGTAGGGAAATTGGCTCAAGACTTACAGAGGAAGCAAGAAGCTTCAAGAGGAATCATCAACCATCCACGGCAGAAGGTTCAGGAACAACCAGAGGCTTCTACAACTGTCCTAAAAGGCTGTTATGAAGTTGCAAGGAAGCAATGAAGAAGATGAGTTTGAACTTTGACTATGAACAGTGCAACACGGTGGAAACACAGCTAAGTTTTGGACTTCCAGTTTGTTCATTTCTTGCGTATAAATAGGGATGTATGGTGTTGTATAAAGACAAGCCAGGTCTGAGAAAAAGTGTTCAGAATCAGTGTAGAATCAGAAAGGGTCATGTGTAGGTTGAGAGAACAGTGTAAGGTAGAGTGAGTGATATATGTAATCCTCCTCCCTTTTATATTATGTGTAGTGTTTTGATCTGTGAATTAGATTGGTTTGAAGAACAACAAGAATCACCACGAGTGATTTCAATAGTGATATCAGAGCATTTTTTCTGATCTCAACAGTGGGTATATACAATCACCATAAGTGGTTGTGAACTATTGTCAACAGTGGTATCAGAGCACCTCAACGCCATAAGTGATTGAAGGGTGTTTCCAACATTTAATGGGAGACATTGATAATTGATGCAGGGGGATCCGAGTCAGACGATGCCGAGCTGTCAGATTGCTCATTGATGGCGCTTGATTACCTGGAGCGGGAGGATCAGCGCAAGGATGGCAAGAAATCGTGATATATCCTAATTGGAGCGGTTTCCATGCACGTGTCGGTTTTTTTGGCCATAACTATAGCTACAAATGTCCGATTCGCGCCCGTGACCCCAATTCGAAAAGCTAATTTCGGCGCGCACGTCATGGCCACCTAGCCGCGCTGGGTGCACCTCGTTTCGAGCCCTAAATCTGCTATTTTCCTTTTCAAATCTCTATTTTTAGTTAATTTTTGCTATTTATGGTAATCTTCTATTTGTCGATTAGGAAATGATTCTGAACCCAATTTGGGCCAGATTTTTGGCAATCTTTTTATTTCTTTCTGTATTTTGTTTCGGTAAGACTTTTAGGGTTTTGCTATTTTTGGTAAAATTCCTATTAAGGGTCGATTTTCAGCTATTTAAACCCGGCTTGTGGGTTGTTTTTGTCATTCCCAAATATAAAGAATTTTATTGAATTCCAGAGTGTTCTCCCGTTTTTCCTTGCAAATTACCTATTGCACTAGCCTGCAGAATAATCTTTATTCTGTTCGGCGTCAATAATCTCTACTCAATGGGATTTATAGTTGGTTTCATAAATCTTTACATCTTAACAAACCTGTATCTGCATTTCTTTCCTGAATCATACAGTCACTCTTATTGGTGCTGATAATAGTTTTTTATACTTTATAATTCCCTTTTGTGTGTCATATTCGCTTGCAGGGAAGGAATGAATTATTTGACCTCCCAATAAAGAAGAAAAGTGATATATGTACAATAATGTAAACAAGTGGAACAACTGGTGACCCAAAGGGAGTAATGATATCTAACGAGAACATCCTTTCAATTATATTTGGTGTAGATCACCATTTAGAGAGTATGAATGAAGATGTAAACTCAGAATCATTCCATGTTACGTATAATATGTGTAACTCATCAGGAAAAGTTTTAATTTTTATGTGTGATTGGTGATCGTCTTGGAAATCAGATGAATTTTATTTTTCAAATATGGTCTTGTTTAATTTATATATCTCTCTTTTTAATTCTTTTTGTTTGTTCGCCCTACTATTCTTTTTGTTTTCTTGTCGTATCTTCCTTTAGCGCATATATTTGATCGGGTTCATTTACACTGGTGCCACGATAGGATTTTGGTGCGGGGTAAGTCTAGTGACAACAGAAATTTTTTTTTTCCCTGTGAGTGGTTCATCAAACTGCTCTTCAGGATACTAAAACATTGATTGAGGACATCAAAGAGCTAAAGCCAACTGTGTTTTGTGCTGTTCTGCGTGTGTTAGACATAATATATTCAGGTAAAATGTTACAAATACAATATGCGCACAGTGCTATGGTTTAAAATAATGACAGCGGGTTCTACATGCATCATAGGCGTGGTCTTTTATAGGTGTTCAGATTCACCTTGCAAATAATCTGACCTTAAAGAAATCCACAATGTACCTTAAACGCTTAAAGCATTTAATTTTCCAGTTTTCGATTTTTTTCCTTGTGAATTTCTAATTTCTTCTTTCCTTTCAAAGGAAATTGATTATGTGAGCAAGATAATTTAGGTTGTTAAAATGTGGCCCAGAACTTGTTTAGTCTCTTATCCTAACAGATCCAAAGAGTTTACTAAAGATGTGTGAGTTTTACAAGTGAATTTCTGAGAAGTTTATATTTCCTTTCCAACAAATAGATTTACTTGTTCTTTCAGGTCTGAAAGAGAAGATTTCTTCTGGGGGTTTCCTTAAGCATACATTAGTGAAGATTGCATACTCTTAGTAAGTGCTATTTTATTCTATTTATGTATGTACAAGGTAAATTCATAAAAGTGAACAGCTACAACTAGTCTTCTTTTACTACAATATTTATAAATAAATAAATAAAAAAGCGACAGCTCTCTCTGATACCTAAGATTTATTTACCAAGCATGTGCAGCTAGTCCACCCAGTTAACATTTGAATTTTGTATTTTCTATATTTACTGTTTTCAATTTTAAGGCTGTTATCTTCCTCAGTATCTGCTAGACCTTCAATGCTTTTTCTGACCTTAAAAGGTTTGGTTTGCATTTCAAACGTTATGCTATAGTTGGCCTTCATCACTAATTGTGGCAAACTCTATCTGCCTGACAAATCCAGTCATATAAATAAACAGTTGAGCAATGTCATTGTCAAGTTTCAGAATTGCATTTGATGCCTTCAAAGTTTACAGCGCACATCGCTTATATAGAATAGCACTTTGTTATTGAATTAAAATCTTGTGTGGTAATCTCACACTTATTTGCAGCAAGCTATACAACATTATTAAAGGTTATAAACATGCAGACGCAGCTCCTGTTTTTGACAAAATTGTTTTCAGTAAGGTATTGCAAGTAATACCTGGTGCAAGTTCTCTACATTTCTGTCCAACGACGGCCTGAACTGAAATTAATTCTCCTTAAGTTATGGTGATTATGAATTCAGGTGAAGGAATGTCTAGGAGGAAATGTGCGTCTCATTTTATCTGGAGCAGCACCTCTTTCTGCCTGTGTGGAAACGTATCTACGGGTGGTTCAAGAATGCCCTTCTTTCTTCATTTATATTTTGGTTAATTTCACAAAACCCCCATATACTATCCAATTGAATCAACTAATCCCCACTGTGTCCACTTTATCCCCTATATTATTCAATTTCATCACTATGCCCCCTCCGCTCACATTTTGAGTCATAATACCTAAAGTACCCTCAATAGTATAAGAGGGTTGAGTGAAATCAAGCCTTTAAAAAAATTATTTTTCGAAAATCAATTATATTTTTCGTAAAAACTATAAATTTCAAAAATATATATATTTGGAGAAAAAAATATTTAGAAAACAATATATATTTTGGAAAAAATATATATTTCGAAATATATATATATATATATATATATATATATTGTAAAATGATATATATTTCGGAACATATATAATTCGGCAAAAATATATATTTTTCAAATTTTTTCCAAAAAATAATTTTTTTGGGAAAAATATATATTATATCCTAGAGACCTGTCAAGCTCTACATGAACATGTCCAATACCCAAGGTTGACAACACTCACACCTGCATCCATCTCATGCACTTCAAACTCCCCATTACCAACAACACACTCTACAACCCCTTGACTCTAAAACAACTTTATTCAACTTTTTCTTAATCTGAGGTGTCACCCTCCCATTCCAAGTTTGTGATTTTTGATGTCTTTTCTTTATACTAACTATAAGTTTGTTCCTCATCCACTCAAGCATAGTCAATAGTGGTTTAGCCCTATAGTGACCTATCCAATTATTGAAAGACTCAGCAAAATTATTGGTTATGTGATCACTCTTTGAAGACTCATTGTATCCATACCTACACCAAATGTCTAAGGGTTTTTCCATCAGCCAAGCACTTGCCCTAGGATTAAGCTCATGCATGAGTCTCATTGCAGCCTCAAAGTCTATTTGGTTATAGGCCCTACATGCCCTCCAAAAATACTTCCTCAACAACACCCCAGGGAATTTCTTCCTAGAATTGTTGTACAAATGTCTTGCACAAATTCTATGTGTGGCTTGTGGGAAAAACTCACCAATAGTAGCCTCAAAACCCTAGGACAGTTAAACAAATAATTAAATAAAATGAACAAAATGCTTTAGTAAATGACAATTAATGCAAAGAATTAAATAAATGAACAAAATGATTTAGTAAATGACAGTTAATACAATAAAGTAAATAAATGAACAAAATTATTTAGTAAATGAAAGTTAATACAAATAATTAAATAAATGAATAAAATGATTTAGTAAATGACAGTTAATACAAAGAATTAAATAAATGAACAAAATGATTTAGTAAATGACAGTTAATATAATAAAGTAAATAAATGAACAAAATGATTTAGTAAATGACAGTTAATACAAATAATTAAATAAATAAAAAAATTGATTTAGTAAATGACAATTAATACAAAGAATTAAATAAATGAACAAAATGATTTAGTTACCTTTTACATATCACTCATTAGTGTCCAGGGTTTGTGTTGAGCATCATTTCCAAGTATCTCCTTTAAATGTTTCAAGAAAAAATACCATGTATCTCTGCCTTCATTCTCCACCACAGCATAAGCCAATGGCAACAGCCCATTGTTGCCATCCAGTGCCACTTCAGAAAACAACACTCCTCCAAAGAGCCTATTAAGAAAACACTCATCCATGCCAATGAAGGGTCTTGACCCTTTAATAAACCCTAACTTCATTGCATCAAATGAAATGAAAATCCTCTTAAAAGAGGGTTCTTTGTTCAATTGGGGGTCAGCAAAATCAAGCTTTATTAGAGTATGTGGATTGGATTTCCTAATCTCATTTATTTAAGGATAAACCAAGGTGTATGACTTCTTATGGTTCCTATTAATGACCTCCAATGCCTTCTTCCTAGCCCTATAACATCTTTGCATGTTTGAGACAATCCCAAATTTATTGTGAAGTTGTTCCTTTAGAGACTCAACTGTCATTTGTGGGTTTTGCTTTAATTTTTTAAAAAACTTTTTTGCAATCCATGTTGACTTAATTTGTGGATTCTTATCAATCCTAATACATGTGTGCTTTTCACAATATGAGTTAATCATAAATGTAACTTTGTCTGGTAATGGAGATGCATGAACCCTCCATGGACAGCATTTGACTTTGCAAACCCAAGTCACTCTAGTGGACTCATTCTTCCTTTTTTCAACCTCAAACCCTTCCTGGACACAATAATCTAATACAACCTCCCTAAATTTTCTAACATTTTCAAATACCTGTTGTACTTCCAACTTAATAGGTTGCCCTTTCACCATTTTAAATTCCTTACCCTTAATCCTTTTTTCGTATAGATGACTCTTAGACCTACTCCTTTTTGTCAATCTCACACCAACCTCCTCCACACTAGAATTTGAATGCACCTCATCATCTGACGCATAATCAGACAACCCATCATCCTCCACATTCAACTCTTCATTAGGTGGAAATTCCTCATCTGAACTAGAACTATCTATCACACCAGGGTCACCTTCTGCCCTCTAGTCTTGCTTTTCCTCTCTAAGCCCATATACTTGATCTTCCTCCTCTAAACCAACTAATTTCTCATGCTCATTACACTATTCCTCATCATCTAAGTCAAGACCTACTTCCCCCTCATTCAACTCAACATCCTCATCCTTATTCAAGTCAACATCCTCCCCCATATTAGGTTCATTAAACTCATCAATTATAGCTAAGGGTGTCACTTCAATTAGTTTAAGAAAACAATTGATCTCTTTTACACCTGTATGTTGATAAAACATGTTGATGCAGGAGGATCAGCGCAAGGATGGCAGGAAATCGTGATCTGCTATTTTCCTTTTCAAATCTCTATTTTTAGTTAATTTTTATTACTTATGGTAATTTTCTATTTGTCAATTAGGAATTGATTCTGAACTCGATTTGGGCCAGATTTTTGGCAATCTTTTGATTTCTTTCCGTATTTCGTTTTGGTAAGACTTTTAGGGTTTTGCTATTTATGGTAAAATCCTTGATTTTCAGCTATTTAAACCCGGCTTGTGGATTGTTTTAAATCAGTTTTGAATATTAAGAATTTTATTGAATTCAGAGTGTTTTCTGAATTTTGGGTCCAATTTATCCCCTTTATCCTTGCAAATTACCCGTTGCGCTAGCCTGCAGAATAATCTCTATTCTGTCCGGCGTCAATTGGTATCAGAGCTCAGCATCTTCCTGAGGCGTATTTTCATCAGTTTTCGATGGCTGGTGGTCGTGGTCGTGGTGGTCGTCGTGGGCAGGTTCCGATTGAGGAAGTCCCGCACCGTGATCGTAACGTTCAGGATGTTATGATTGAGGATTTGCAGAGGCAAGTGGCAGAGTTAACCCAGCGCCTAGCGGCATAGGAAATCGGTAATCATGATGTGGAAGATTCTGATACCGACAATTCCACCTTCGAAAATCCGTATCCACCATTATGGCCAATATTTTCGGAAGATTCTGATTCCGAAGATGATTGGTTGAAAATCGATACTTTCGTTGGAGAGCCAGTGTATGACACAGAAGAAGATGAGGATGTGTTGTATGGGGACGGCCATGAAACTCTGGTCATTCCTAAGAGCCTCCTGACTCCCAGAAGCGATTCCGAAGATGATTGGTTGAGAACCAATATTTTCCATACAGCCTGCACCGTGGCCAACAAAGTTTGCAAGATGATTATTGACAGTGGCAGTTGCGAGAACGTAGTCTCTGAAGACGCTGTCCGAAAGAAGGGTTCTCCCTCGTCAGTCTCTATGATGTCTCCTTCTGCATTTAATCAGCCGATGTCTCCGTCGTCTAATGGCCAACATCTTCGAGGCATCCATGAGCAAGTGAAACTAGCCATTCATGAGAGTAATGCCAAGTACAAAACTCGAGCAGACAGTCATCATCGTCAGGTACTTTTTGATGTTGGTGATTTTGTTTGGGTTGTATTAACTCGTGATCGTTTCCCTGTTGGCGAGTATAATAAGCTTAAGGAGCAGAAGATTGGACCCTGTGAGATATTGCAGAAGATTAATGACAACGCATACAGGTTGTGTCTCCCTAGTCACTTGAAAACATCTGATGTTTTTAATGTGAAACACCCGAGTCCTTGTCTTGCGGATTTTGCTGATGCTGTTGTGAACTCGAGGACAAGTTCTTTCCAACCCGGGGTGACTAATGCAGGAGGATCAGCGCAAGGATGGCAGGAAATCGTGATCTGCTATTTTCCTTTTCAAATCTCTATTTTTAGTTAATTTTTATTACTTATGGTAATTTTCTATTTGTCAATTAGGAATTGATTCTGAACTCGATTTGGGCCAGATTTTTGGCAATCTTTTGATTTCTTTTCGTATTTCGTTTTGGTAAGACTTTTAGGGTTTTGCTATTTATGGTAAAATCCTTGATTTTCAGCTATTTAAACCCGGCTTGTGGGTTGTTTTAAATCAGTTTTGAATATTAAGAATTTTATTGAATTCAGAGTGTTTTCTGAATTTTGGGTCCAATTTCTCCCATTTTTCCTTGCAAATTACCCGTTGCGCTAGCCTGCAGAATAATCTCTATTCTGTCCGGCGTCACATGTCCATAACCTTCTTATCAGTCTCCACTAGCATATTACCCCCATTACTAGGTAAAGCACAATACACAGTAAATACAAACCCTATACCACATTCTTCACTAATAAATGCCTTATTAATGTCTTGTAGAAACTCTAATATACTATACATGTCAGGATCAACCCTTCTAATACTAACCATAGTTGCCTCATAGTGAACATGTATGTCATAAGTAAAGAAGGGGTCTGTTATGGATGTAATGTGAAAAAAAATACACAAAAAACATAATACAAATTACATGCATGCATTCAGAAACCCTAAATCATTTTCAACATATCATGTATGCACTCATATCATAATGTTTCATTTAACCGAACACTTAACAAAATTCTCAGGTTATAAAATCAAACTCATGCAATCATTTCATGGGTAAAACAACATTAAATAGTAACCTTAAACACAATAACTATAATTTGATACCAATTAAACCAAAAAATAACATCAATTTAAAAAAAAACAATTTTACAACAAGATAGTAACCTGAAAACCATAAATCATATGTTAATATGCAAAAAGAATGAAATTAAAAAAAATTAAACACAATAATCACCATTTATGGACTAATTACATCACAAATTCGAATCAATTTCAAAAAACCCTAATTTTTTCGCTCGCATTCAACACTTTCTAACTGAGATCATGTTTGAAAGGAGAGAAGGAACATAAATGAAAGGTTATATGTGTTACCTCTTTGAGATTTCAAAGCCAAAACACTTGAACAATATTTCTCTTGCAACAGATCTACTATTCATCTCAGATCTAACCAGAAAAGAGCTCAAAATCGCGATGAGAGAAGACCTCAAGCTGGAGTGAACGAAAACAACTGGTTTCAGATGTAAACGAGAGAGGGATGTGAGCAAACGAACAATTTGAGATGTGTTTAGGGTTTGGGTGAGAGAACGAAACTTGGTTTCAGATGTAAACGAGAGATAGATGGAGGTGGTTTCAGATGTGGTTAGGGTTTGAGAGAGAGAGAACGAAGCATGTCCATGGGGTTTGAGAGGTGAGAGAAGAAACGGGTAGAGTTAGTGTTTGAGATATGATATTGATTTAGGGTTTGAGAGATGAGAGAACGAAACTTGGTTTCAAATGTAAACGAAAGAGAGATGAAGGTGGTTTCAGATGTGGTTAGGGTTTGAGAGAGAGAGAACGAAGTACATCCATAGGGTTTGAGAGGTGAGAGAAGAAGACAGGTAGGGTTAGGGTTTGTTTTAAAAAATATCTCAAGTGTGGATATATATAGTATTATGGTGTTTGGGGATGGATTTTATCTAAACCCTTAATTGGAATAAATCTTTATTCCTGTAAATTGATAGGTTTATATTTAAAATACAGTTGTTTGGCAGAGGGTAAATTTGTTTTTTCCTACCTAGTCAATGCCCAAAAGTGATCAGGGGGTTAAATTGATGAAAGTTTGTCTAATTAAGGGGTCTAAATGCAATTATGCAGAGTTGGGGGGTCAAAATGCATTTTGACCAAAGTTAAGGGAGTGTAAATGAAATTAACCCATAAATTTTACTGTAATTGAGTGCGTCAGTCAAAATTCCTACCAATTTTATACAAACTTTATAGCTTGTTGGATTAAATTATGAGCTTCTAGTTCAATTAGATATGGTTTTGTGTCCATCAATTTGACCAAATTCTTTGATTTTCTAGTCAATGCTTACAGAGAGATTTTGTGTATCCCCGGTTGTTGATAGAAATGAATTTATTTATACATGTATAGATGGTTCCATGTGGCCTTGTGATGTCATATATCCCAAGTTTCTAAACACCCTGCATATGGTGTAAAAGTCTATAACCTCGTTATAGAGGACTAATTTCGTTAGACGTTATGTAGGTCTCACAGAAACCTGTGCTGGATCATTTGTTGCACAACCAAATAACTAGCTATGATTGGATTGGTACTGTTGGCCCTCCACTGCCAAACGTGGATGTATGCCTGGAATCGGTTGCTGAAATGGGTTATGATGGCACCCCACGCGGGAAAATATGTATACGGGGGAACTGCCTTATCATAAACGTGAAGACCTCACAAAAGAGGTGATGGATTCCATACAAGTTGGTATATATCGTTTTTTATCCATAATATAGTGAGTATTTTGGATATAGTGGCACATGGATATGTTGGGTTTGGCCAAATTTGACAGCCAAATTTAGGTGGTAAAATTTTGACATATTCAACACAAATATGATATGGTTTTGTTAAGTCAAAGATTTGGTAGAATTTGATGAAGTTTGAATTGGGGGCTTTGAAAAGGTTAGGTAACAGGTTAAATTTGAGCTTATGTTTGTGACCACTTTACATACCTATAAATAGATGTATTTGAAGAGAAGGAAGATATACCAAAATGAGAGCAATATAGAGATGTGAGTTAAGAGGTGAGGGTGCGGACCGGCACCAGATGCAGACGGCACCGAGAGAAAGAGAGAGAAAGAGATAAAGGGAAGTGATGTGTTGTGTAATACCAAGAGAGGAGTGATGGTGCACTGTGATACCAAGAGAGAAGTTATGGTGTTAAGTGACATCAAGAGAGAAGTGATGGTGTTATGTGTGCCGATGTAATCCATCTCTATGAGTAAATGTCAGATGTTGATGATCTTTGACGAAATTAATTCTTAAGTGTGAGTTGGGAATTAATTCCTAACAGGATACAGGTTATCAGATATTAATATTCAAAAGGACACAATTACAGCGAATTGGATTGATTGGCCAGACAACTCTGCTGGCACCCAATGAATTCCAAGTTAGATTCAAAAGTGAAATAGGATGGGTAACACCATACAGATACAGTAAGGTTTACCAAGAATGTTGAATGCTACTGTGATTATCTGTATGCTGCAATGCAAAATTAAGTTGCATCGACTGCACTGTACTTGGTTCACAGAATCTTTTTTATTTGATAATGTTACATGCTATAGCAACTTAATTTCCTCATCACTTTACTGCAAAATGAAGGACATGCTGCATGAGACGGAGGACAAAGCAACTTCATACCATTTCCTCCCCCTCTCCCCCATGTTTATTAGTTCATTATTCATGTAAGAGGAAAAAAAATTATTACTTTTAACTATTTCTGATCATATTGTTTATCATCTCTCCAACTAACTGGAAGATTGATAATTGTCTTCCTGATATTTGTAGAAGCCCATGTAGTCTATTTTTATTTATTCATCTTTGGGTGGCAAAATTAATTGAAAATTCTATAACCTGGACATTTTTATTGTGAAAAGACCACCCACCTATATCAAATAATGTTAGTAACATCTTTGGCGGTAAACATGTTGTCTCGAGATATCCAATGAACTGATATCTTTTTAATGTCCTTTCAAATGCACAAGTGCTGTAAGATTTGGCGTTTTAGGACAACTATTTCTTGTAAATAATGAGAAAGCTTAGGGTTGGAGATGGGAGATAGATGGTGATTTAGTGACAAGGATTGAAGCAAGTAAACAAAATGGATGCAAACTAGTGTTATCTGATAAGTCCATTTTACATACATATTTTATCCCCAAATGTATATTTGTTAGTAGGTAAAACTATTTATTTTAATTAATTTAGAAGTGTAATAATGATAAATGCATAAAACTTAATTTATATAATAAAATTGTTGAATAAGTCATTTTCAATGTCATTAAATTACATCTACATTTATGTCTTTCATTTATAGGTGTAAAGTGAGAAATGAATCAAATGCACATGGATGAAAGTTGGATGAATCAAATGCACATGGATAAAAGTTGGAAGATTCAAATGCACATGGAAAAAGAACAAAATGTGATGGAAAGTGATGAAAAAGAAAAGAAAAAAATATTTCATTTCTCTTTACAAGTTGTAATTTGATTCCAATATTTCTCTATAAATATGGATACATCTTGAAGAGGAAGGGGGGAAGAAGAAGAAAGAGGAGAGCAAGAAGGACACCAAAGAGGAGAAGAATTTATCTTCAATTCCGGGTTTTATTGTTCTTACTTTGTTATTTTCTTTTTAAGCATGTGTAACTAAATTCTCAACTAAGGTTGAGGATGAAACCACTATTTATAAAATAAATTCATTTTAGTCTTTTATCAATTTTCATGTGTATGGTTTAAATGCTTATGATTTTCGTTTCATAGTATTAATTGTTTTAAATTCCTTTCACTATAAATATCATGTATTTATAGTAGTTAAGAATTCTTATCACAATTAATCAAGCTTGGATTTGATGAGTTTATAAGTAAAAATCTTTGATCTTATGTGATCCATTAAATTGCATACATAGGATGCTTAGAATTTTTCACTTTAAAGCGAAGGAAAATCAATTTATTAAAAATATATTTCATTAGTGCGTTATTGTTAAATCTTGAGAAAGTAATAAGATTGATTTCTAAATTACTACTCAAAAATTGGAATTGATAAAGGAATAATTAGAAGTTTATGGATTAGTGGTGGTGGATTCCGATACCTTAGTATTTTCTCCCTATTATTCTCGCTTTAATTATTTGTATTTCGATATTACATGTTTAGTATAAAAATCACTTCAACAAACAAACTTTGAGAAACTAGGTTAGTTTTAGATTAATTTGAGTTTAATTAAGTTCTCTTTAAAGCATTCTCTTGGGTTCGACCTCGTTCTTGCATAACCTAAACTACAATTGATTCGTGCACTTGCGAGTAATATTTTAAAACACATCATTATCTGTAAGAACACTTATAGTATTATTTGTGTTTGCCATGTTGCAGATAATAACTATGTTGAGTGAATTATACTGTTGAGATAATTGTGAAGTCGGGAAGGTTCAATAAGTATTGACAAGCTTCGTCGAATTCAAATTAAGTTTAAAGAAAGGGATATTATCAGTAAACCCCCTTATAGTTTCACTTTTGATCAACTAACCCCCCTCTAGTTCAAAAAAACCCGATATGATTACCAAAATACCTCTGCAGTTTAATTAAATTAAGAAAACATATAAAATTCAAAATATATATATACATATAAAATTCAAAAAATATATATACAAATAAAATAAAAAATATATAAAAATTAAAAAAAAAACATATAAAATTTGAACAAAAACATATAAAATTCGAAAAAATATTTAAAATTCGTAAATATATATAATTTGAAAAAACATATAAAATATGTAAAAAATATATAAAATTCATAAAAATATATATAAAATATATCGAAAACATAAATATCATTTTAATTTTAATTAGGAATAAAATCGTATAACTTTATTATTAAATCACATGAATGAGTAGATTATGTTGGATCCTCCATATTAAAGAAGGGTTAGTTCAATCAGCACTTTGTTTATTGCATGGAACTGGAAGGGGGTTAGTTGATCAAAACTAAAACCACAGAGTGTTTACTGATAATATCCCTTAAAGACATGAAGAATTCAAGAGAATTCAAGAGGAAGCAAGTTTGAGTAAAAAGTGATTTTCGAAGGGCAAAAATGTCATTTTCTGAGCTATAACTTCAAGAATCATGACATGAGAGTCGAGGGGATGCAAATGGCTCAAATATTAAGAAAATTTGATTCTGAGGGTTTTGCTACGCATGAGCGTAGCTGGTCCTACGCTCCAAGCGTATGGGCCTAACTTTTTTAAAAGCGTGAATTTCCTGTTTTGCTCTCGATTTGTTTTCCCTTGAGGCAGCTGCAACTTTACACATTGAGATACGTGCCATACACATAATATTCATTAGAATATAGGGTTTGACTTGGTTTGGTGGGAAATTACGAAAAAATGGGAAGATTAGGGTTTCTCCTAAGTTGTGTCTATAAATACCAATGTCTTTTACACATGTGAGGCAACCTTTGAGCCTTTGAGAGATCTCTACAAGTTTTCTACAGATTCACATTCTTCTACAGAGATAGAGATATAGAGAGAAAAACATTGAGTGATTCTACATCTTCTAGTTCTCTCTTGTTTAGGGTTTATTCAATTGTGCTTCTACATCGATAATCTTATGCACAATTAAATGACTTAGATTCTAAAAATTCTACACACCTTCTATTGCAATGTGGTTGCGCCGATCCATTGAGAAACAGAACTGTCTGAGTGCGGAGATCGGAGCAGGAGGCTTCGTGGTTCATTGATCCGTTGAGAAGCGAAACCGTCAGAGTACGGAACGAATCGAGAGCTTCGTGGAGTGCGAGTGATTCAAGGTTCGTCAGACGTCGAGTGGAGAAAGATAGATCTTGATGGATTTGTAAGTCTAAAGCTTCATAGAGTCGTGTACTGTTTGATTCATATTACATCGATACCCAAGCGTATCCGTGATTTTTACTTGGAGTCTTTCCAAGTTTTTCCACATAAAAATATCGTGTCTCTATTGCTTTATTTTATGCACTTATATTAATCCTTGTATGATTTATCTTGTTAGAGAATTGGATTAAAATTGAATTTTTCGCAATTAATTTTAATTTGTCAATAAATCTACAAAAAACCTATTCAAACCCAGACTATTTTTCGTTGATCTTCTCGGTAATTTAAGATGTTATGTTGGATGGTAGGAACATTAGGTACAATCTTGTAAAGAATAAAAGTAAGAATAAGACGTTTATGTGGTATGGAATATAAAATGTAGACCTAGTGATACACATTTTAAAAGAGGAAAACTTGTTTGTTTAGAAGTTGTGCGACAAAGAGGCTGACTGAAGATTACATGAGATGAAGCAAGTCAAAACGATTTAAAAATATTTAACTTAAGAGTAGATGTGGAGTGTAGTAAAAATAATGAAAAAAGAGAATTGATATGGCTGAAACTATGAATATGGGATTGTAAGTGTGGAAATTGTCCAAGTCTACTCAAGCCCTTCAAGCATCGGGCCTTCAGGCTGATGGCCCAATAAGATTCTCTCAAGCCCGGTAACTAAGACCATTTCAGTTTGTACCTCTTTGGAGAATAGAAATAGTGATGTCATGGTAATGTAATCAAGGTATAATTGCCCTAATGGGCCTAAAAGCCCATAAAGAAAATGTATATAAGGAAAGTCAAAATTTAATAAAAGGGGATCATTTTATGTTGTGCATTTTTCAGCATTTACACATTGGCGCCGTCTGTGGGAAGCCGTTTAAGGAGTTCTTGATTTTTCAAATCTATCCTTCGGGATCTGTGAAATCGTCTCATTCTTCCCATCTCGAAAAGCTGAGCTTTGTTGTTCAACCTCCTCTTATTCTTCACCACTTTTTAGAACCTCCACTCACTACCCCTCGGGCAAAGATGTCAGTCACTCATTCGCAGGCAGACGTTCCAATCACTACAGACAGTCATGCAGGAGGTCCCCAGTCTATGGAGCAAATCCTTCAACGCTTAGTAGCCACTGAGGAACGCAGCCTAGCTCTGGAGAAACAGAATGCAGAGCTCATGGCGAGGTTCGCTCCGCCATAAGTTGCCTCTCCAGTAGCAGCGCTCAACCATTCTCTGAACCAACAAGATAGCGAGGGACCGGGATATCACGCCGAGTCTTCTCGGCGCTTAGGAAACACTCCCGCAGTCAACCAATCCATGACCCCTCAAAAGCTTCAAGCAATGATGGACGAATTCCAAAGGAAAATTCTCGGAGACCTAAGGAGCCAATCCACCGATGACCTGTCCGCCTAGGCATCTACTGAGCTGATACAATCACCTTTCGTCCCCGAGATAACCCGGGAACCCTTTCCAAAGAAGTTCGTTATGCCTCAGTTCACCCCTTACGATGGCACTAAAGACCCCGAGGAGCACATCTACCAGATCCATCAGAAGATGACCCTGTACGCCGAGAACGAGTCCTTGTTTTGCAAGGTATTTTCCACAAGTCTTGCTAATGCAGTTCTATTATGGTTTAGGAAGCAGCCACCTCCATCCATCAGTAGCTGGCAACAATTGACCAAGCTATTTGTCGCCCAATACTACGGGAACAAACGACAGAATAAGACCATATCCTGCCTCTTTACTATGATCTAGGAGAAAGGAGAGTCGCTGAAGAGCTTTCTATCTTGATTCAACATCAAATCTTCTTCTGTCGACAACTACGACCAGCACTCTGTTGTTGAAGCCTTCCGGATGGACCTTATTCCAGGGACTAAGTTCCATCAGTCTCTGGTGAAGTGCCCTCCATCGAGCATTAGTGAGTTAAACTCCAGAGCATGGGGATACTTGAGGATTGAAGAAGAGGAAACCGTCAGGTAGAAGAGGGCGGCCTTGGTCAGCATTGAACCCCAATTCAAAGGACCGGGTGACCGATCGAAAGCATCAAACATCATCAGGACCATCAGCCCTTTCGGGATCATCAGCCCCAGGACCATTCAAACGCTCCAAACTTGAAGAGAGAATGACCCCCCTGAGGGTCAGCCTTGCCAAACTCTACCAAGAAAACAAAACCAGGGGATCTTCCAACAACCTCCAATCATCAAACAGCCACTCAACCAAATGGACAAGTCAAAACACTATGCTTTCCACGGCAATTTCGGGCACATCACAAATAAGTGTCGTAACCTCAGACAACAGGTGGAGGTTCTGCTGCTCCGCGGAGAGCTCCGGGATTACGTCCAACGGGATAGACCGAGGACCAATCGACGTGCCCCTAGCGCCCCTCAGACGCACGGCCAGTCAGGATCATTAATATTATTCATGGTTGCCCCTTACCCAAAGAGACGAAAGGATCACGCGGAGCCACCTGCGGAGAGCCCGGAAGATGAGAAGAGTCAACAAGATCAATGAGTTCCACCACAGGACAGGAGAAAGGCAGATCATTTTCTCAACATCGGACCTTCGGAGCATCCAGACCATACATGATGACCCTCTAGTTGTGACCCTGATCGTAGCCAACTGCCTTGTGAATAGAGTCATTATCGATCCTGGGAGCAGCGCAAACATCATTACTAAATGGGCTTTCAAAAAGCTAGAGATCCACCCAAATGAAGTTATGGCATCCCGATGCCCTATTGCAGGATTCGATGGAAGGCAAGTTGAACCGGTCGGGGAAGTGCAATTACCGGTTTCTGCTGCTCAAAGGACCTGACCGAGACATTTGTGGTGGTGAATGTCAGGCCTTCGTACAATCTGCTCATGGGAAGGGGATGGATTCACAGGATGCAGGGTGTTCATTCAACTCTTCATCAGGTTATGAGATGCATAAGCCCCAACGGTCTGGGCACCGTTGACATCAGGGGTGATCAGGTGGCCGCCAAGGAATGTTATGCGGTTACCTTGAAGGAGATCCAGAAGGGGAAAGGACTAATGACGTCCCACTCCAAGGAACAGAGTCCAAACTCCAAGTAGCAATTAAAGGAAGGGGATATAGCTACCCCGATCGTGGTCGAGCCATTACAGCCAATCTATGTTATACCCGATAGCCCAGAAAAAGTTACATTTGCAGGTACAAGTCTTACCAACCCTGAGTTGAAAGAACTAACACAATTGCTGCAGGACTACTCCGATGTCTTCGCATAGGAATATACAGTCATATCGGGAATCGATCCTAGTATTGCCCAACATTCATTGCACATTGACCCCAATATAAAATCAATCAGGCAAAAGCAGAGACGCATGGGAGCACACCGGAACCAGATTATAGTAGATGAGGTATCCAGATTGCTCCAGGATGGTTTCATTAGGGAAGTCAAGTATCCCGAATGGCTCGCCAATGTGGTGGTCGTGCAAAAGAAGAATGGCAAATGGAGGGTTTGTATCGATTTTACTGACCTGAACAAGGCATGCCCGAAGGATAGCTTCCCACTGCCAAAAATTGACTAGATGATTGACGCTACTGCTAGCTACGATCGCCTGACTTTTCTGGATGCATATTCGGGATACAACCAGATAAGAATGAACCCGATAGACGAGGAAAAGACCTCCTTCATTACTAAAATAGGTACTTATTACTTTAGAGTTATGCCCTTCGGACTGAAAAATGCAGGTGCAACTTTTCAAAGGATGGTCAGCAGGATCTTTAAAGGAATGATGGGTACAGTAATTGAGGCCTATATCGATGACACTATGGTCAAAATCAGGAAGAAGGGAGACCATCTTACCCACTTGCGCCAAGTATTTGACACCCTCAGGTTGCATGGCATGAAGCTTAATCCAGAGAAGTGCTCTTTTGGTGTATCATCCGGACAGTTCCTGGGACACATCGTGGATCGAACCGGAATCCAGGCCAGCCCTACACAAGTTAAGGCCCTGGTAGAAATAGTAGAGCCCCGGACACAAAAGGACGTTCAAGTCTTGACGGGAAGAATAGTTGCCCTTAACAGGTTCATTTCACGACTCACTGATCGGTGCAGGCCGTTCTTTCAGGCAATCAAGGGTAAAGTCTGGGGCCCTGAACAGTCTGAAGCCCTAGCGAGGCTAAAGGAATACATCACCAGACCCTCGATCTTGTCCACACCAGCTCTCGACGAGGTCTTACATCTGTACCTAGCAGTATCCTCTGTCTCAACCAGTGCGGCCCTCATTAGAGAGGATGGAAACCTGCAGATGTCAGTCTTCTACACCAGCAAATCCTTGGTTGAGGCAGAAACTAGATACAGCAGGCAGGAAAAGCTGGTTCTGTCACTGGTGAAGGCCAAGAGGCGACTGAGGCATTACTTTGAAGCTCACCCAATCATTGTCCCGACGGCCACGCCTCTCCGGGTTATTATGTCAAAATCTGACCTTTCAAGCAGAATCTCTAAATGGGCCATCGAATTGGGCATATATGACTTGACGTACATACCTCGGATTTCCATCAAAGGACAAGCAGTGGCAGACTTTTTACTTGAAAATGAAACTGAAGAGCCCGACCATCAACTTGAGCCAGACACCTGGAAGCTTTTTATGGACGGATCAGCCAGCTATGCCGAATCAGGAATCGGTTTGGAAATCTTGACACTCGATGGAACACGCCTCCACATGTCAGTGCAACTATAGTTCCCAGCCACAAACAATGAGGCTGAGTATGAGGCAGTCATATCTGGCTTAAGGTTAGCCCGAAGCCTCCAGATTCAAGCCCTAGCAGTACACAACGACTCTCAACTGATCATTCGGCAAATCAAAGGAGAGTACGAAGCAAAGGATCCCAAAATGGAATCTTACAGGGCATTAGTGCGGAAGGAAACAAAGAGTTTTCAAAGGATAACCTTCACTCAGATCCGAAGAAGCGAGAACACTGTAGCTGACCACCTAGCGGGCCAGGTGTCCTCAGCCGGAGAGGACCTGACCCGGGTTGCCTTCATAGATTTTTTAAGCAGACCAACTATTCAGGAGCCCGAGCAAGTAATGCTTATCCCATTGGAGCCCAGCTGGATGGATCCTTTGATGGGTTATCTAATAAACGGGACACTCCCGGAAAATAAAGCTGAAGCGCACAAGATCAGGAGAAATTCAGCCCGGTATTCGATCATAAATGGACAACTCTATCGAAAATCCTTATCGGGTCCTTATTTGAAATGTGTTACGCCATCGGAATCGAGAGCGGTGATGCAGGAGATCCACAGTGGATCTTGTGGGAACCATTCCGGAGGAAGATCCCTAGCCCATAAAATACTCTCCCAAGGATACTTTTGGCCCTATCTGTCACGGGATGCCGAAGAGTACGTTCGAAGATACAAACCATGCCAAATTCACGGGGACGCTATCCATCGGCCACCGGAGTTCCTACACCCAACTATAGTGCCACACCCGTTCGCTCGATGGGGAATGGATATCGTAGGGACTCTTTCGAAGGCGATTCGGTCAAATTCCTATGTCCTTCTAGCCACTGATTACTTCACCAAATGGGTAGAAGCTGAAGCCTACCCCATCATCAAAAGTGGCCACGTCATCAAATTCATATGGACCCACATAATATGCAGATTCAGGCTACCAAGGACAATCATGATGGATAACGGGACAAACCTTGACAATAAGGAGGTGAGAGCATTCTTTGCCGAGCATGGTATCAACCAGAGTACGTCTTTTGTCGGGTACCCGCAAGGGAATGGGCAGGCGGAGAGGACGAATCGGACCATATTTGACACCCTAGCCAAAAAACTTGAAGAAGTAAAAGGGGCCTGGCTTGAAAAGTTACCTGAAGTACTCTGGTCATATAGAACGACCCCCAGGCAACCCACTGGGGAGACGCCCTTTGCAATGGCATACAACGCTAAGGCTGTGATCCCAACAGAGGTTAGAGTTCCAACCCTCAGGAGCCAAGCCTGGGTGGAAGGACCGAATAACTAGCACCTAGCTCATGACCTTGATCTACTAAATGAAAAAAGGGAGGCTGCCGAGATTAGGCTTGCCGCCTACCAACAGCGTGTGCGAAACCACTTCAACCAAAAAGTCAAAAAGAGAGAGTTCCAGGTCGGAGACATGGTCCTTAGGCGAAAAATAGCTCAGGGAACTTTGAGAGGGCCCGTACACCATTACCGAAGTCATCGGGCGCGGGGCATACCACGTCCGAAGGAATATGGATGGCAGAATGAAACCAAACTCCCATAACGCCTCTCACCTGAAAAGGTACTACCCATAAAGGGCCAAGTTTTACTTTTATTTTGATCTTTTTTTGTAAAAGTTTTTAGCATCCAATCAATAAAAATCATTTTTATGGCAAAATGGTTGATATATATACTGATGCAAAAAATAAACCAAGTGTTTGCATTGTCTATTGCATGGCCTGAAGTGCCCGAAAGACACAACACTCATCCTGAAGAGATCACAACTTTTGCAAAAATAAACCAAGTGTTTGCTTTGTCTATCGCATAGCCTGAAGTGCCCGAAAGACACAACACTAATCCTAAAAAGATCACAACTTTTGCAAAAATAAACCAAGTGTTTGCATTGTCTATGGCATGGCCTGAAGTGTCCGAAAGACACAACACTGATCCTGAAGAGATCACAACTTTTGCAAAAATAAACCAAGTGTTTGCATTGTCTATTGGATGACCTGAAGTGCCCGAAAGCCACACCACTGATCCTGAAGAGATCACAACTTTTGCAAAAAAACCAAGTGTTTACATTGATTATCACATAGCCTGAAATGCCCGAAAGACACAACACTGATCCTAAAGAGATCACAACTTTTGCAAAAATAAACTAAGTGTTTGTATTGTCTATCACATAGCCTGAAGTGCCCAAAAGACACAGCACTGATCCTGAAGAGATCACAAATTTTGCAAAAAATAATCAAAGTGTTGTTTTGTCTATCGCATGGCCTGAAGTGCCCGAAAGATATAACATTCATCCTTAAGAGATCCTAATATTGCATAACAGAATAATATAAATATTGAAAAAGTCGACTGGATAATAACCATGATTTTTCATTCAAAAATAGGCCCCAATGGCCAAGGCTTACAATGTGTTTTACAAAATGAAAAATCCTAAGTGCTAGCACCAGTGCCCACCACATTAGAGCTCACTGGAACAATGGCCCCATCTGGAACTGGAGGATCAGAATTGGATGTAAGACTCATCCCCGGAAGAGGCTTGGTCAGGAACTCGCAGAAGCAAACGTCATCAAGACCTCTAACAAAATCATCGTACGGTGGGGCAACTCCCAAAGTCTCATCCAATTCCTCCACTGAGGCGAAGTCCCTTTCCTCAACGGGTTTCTGGATGTCCTTGAAGCATGTCCTCCAACCATACCCGATTCGATACTGGGAGGTGTCACAGTAGCGCTTGTACATCTGGTTGCCACCCCGTCGACCTCTCCACGGCACATCTCCACCATCGACCTCTCCATTGTAAGGAGATTCTCGGTCTCAACCTTCTCCTCTAGAAGTTTCACTTTGGAAACCCTTAGGCCATCATTGTCAGCCTTCAGGCTCTCATTCTCAGCCTTTAGGGCCTCCATTTCAGCAAATGAGGCTCGTCGGACCGCCTCCATCTCCTTGATTTTATCTTGGGTGGCCTGGAGTTGTTGCTCTGCAGAGATCGCCCTCGTGGTCTGAACCTCCAGCTTATCATTGGCTATGGATAGCAGGGTGGCAACCTTTTTTCGGGAATCCTCCTTCAGCCTCAGAAGCTCATTGGATTTGCGGAGCAACTTAGTGTCCTCCTCTATCTTTGTATTGTAGGCTTGTGTCAGGTATAGCATCTTCCAAAAGTACAAGTATTAGCCTGATCAATGAATGGAGTAGAGAAATACCAAATATGGCTAATGAAGTAGTATATTAAAGACATACCTTCATGGCGATCTCCGGACCAGTCAAGGTCAATTCCTCCCGATTGATCTGTCTCAATCTTTTTCGGTCCGATGGGGTCCAGATCTGGGAACCCATTGCCCGAAGGGCAACGTCATTGTCAATGGTTTCGTGTCCCCTGACTAAGAAGTCACCACCCTGATGGATTATCTTCGGTGCCCATGGGACAGGTTGTTCCTCTTCAGTTGCAACCCCAGTCTCTTCCACTATGATGGGTGATGATGTTATGGTCAGACGGGGCCTAACCGACCGATTGGTGGCAACCTCCTCAGATCGGGGACATCGTGTCCCTACCTGACCGAGCTCTTCCTCAATCAGTCGGGACAGCGAAATAGGAATATCCCCCAAAAGAGGAATAACGGATGCTCCGGTAGTACCCGCTCCTAAAGGAGGAGGCGGAGTAACTGGAATGTTCCCCATTGGAAGGGTTAGAGTCACCGGAATTTTTCCCACTGGCGGTTGAATAGCAGATCCAGATACAGGAGTCGGAGTACTTTGGGACCCCTGACCGAAGGGATTGCTTGAAGGTCAGGTGCCCGCTTGGCCTTCTTCTTAAGCACCGCTTGTGGGATTCTAAGCATTTCTGAGGTGAGTTCCTGCAAATTAGAACTCATCAGGAAAACGCCACACACCCTCAGGGGCTGCCCCAAATTTTTTGATTTTAGGATATCAAATCGGGACATTATGTATTTTTGAGTTTTAAACCGATCAGGCGCTCCCAGAAACTCCAGCACATGATGACCCAACTTATCATCGCATTGTTCAAAATAGCAGGACCCTCTATGGTAAGGTTTGAAATAAGGGAACGAGGATCTGTCAAACTCACTAGGGACTTTGAATCCCTCAGAGCCATGAAGCCTCCAATTCCCGCTCACCAAGATCATCCTCTCCTTCCACCCCTTATTAGACTTTTCGGTGTCGTCACAAATCTTTCTCTCACTTAAGGGAAAGAGATTGTACCGACCCCTGCAATCCTTCTGGTCCTGTATCTTGTAGCAGAACATAAGCTCAGCCAAACCCAGGTCAAGACCCAACTCCCAATTAATTATCAAGAGCATAGCCACAATCCTGAAGAAGTTAGGCCCCACCTGAAGCGGGGCCAGGCCCAAAGTAGCTAAGGTGTAAATAAAGAAAGGGTGGATTGAGAATTTGAGAACTTGGAGGTGGAAGGCTGACAGCAAGATCTGATGGTCCAAGACCCCTTCACCCTTCCTAAAGTCATATTTTTTTGGATAATTTTTAATGATTACCCCATCAGGTATCCCGCACTTAACCCTCAATCTTTTCAACACCGTTTCTACCCTATGCGTAGAAGGGAGGGGGTCGGCATAAAATTGATCTCCTGAACCCCCTACAGCCGGACCCCCACCCGCTGCAGTACTTTGGTTAACCTCAGGAGGACTGGACCCGACCGTCCTAACCACCTCTACTGAGGGAGAAATAAGATAAGCATCTGGGTCCATAGAAGAGGGGAGACGGTCGCTACCTGACCAGGTATCGTCACTATAGGACATATTGAAAGAAAGACAGGAAAGTTGAAAGAAGAGAACTTACTCTAGGATGAATCCCGAAAAAGTTTCGGACGCTTTCCTAGAAAAAGGAGTGGATTCTGGCAATGATAAGCAAAGAGCTCAAGTTGTAGAGAGTTTTCTGAGAGCTATAGGTTTTGAAATGGAATGAACATTCAACATATACAGTGGGTATTTATAGAAGTCTCTAAAATGCTTGAAAACTCGTGCGTTCGGGAAGCGAAATGTCACATCGTTTCACGTGCGCCTCCTCAGCCCCTTTCTCGCCAATCGAGGTCGTCCGAACCATACGTTTTAAACATTTGAATGATGGTACAGCCGTCGCTCAATGTAGTGAAATTGAGTGAATAGTAAATTTCATTTTTAAATAATACATTGTTAATAATACATTTTAATGAGAATATTATAGATATAAATAGATAATTATTTATTATAAAATAAGATATTATCATTTAGTTTAAAATAATATATTATGTGATATATTATTAATATAAATAATGAAAAATATATGTGAACAGTACTGAACTGGACCGGATTAACCGGATTATCAAAAATGGAATCCTGAACCGATCCGTAAAATACCGGATTAGGGGTTTTTGGATCTATGTCCAATCCAATTCATAATGAAACCGATCCAAAATGCCCGGACCGGATTGAATGGATTGGATTTTCGGATTGGTTGGATTTTTGTCCGCCCCTAGTTTGTGACATAAAATCTCTTTCAATTTTCCTTTTCTCGAGTCATTATACTGCGTCTTTTTCTATTGCATTTACTATTATTATCAACATGGTTTTGATTATGCCTGGTGAAAGCTTATTTTAAAATTGTGCTTAACAATCACAATAGAATCATGAAGTTTCTTCACTTCATCGACTCGATCAGTTACTGGTCGTCACAATTTAGATAGTTCAAGTCTTGTTTCCTATGATGAGTCTTGTGTTACAGTATCGGCTTGGCTTCGTCCCGAACCGAGGACGCATTGTACATTGAGCTGTTGTGATACCCCTTGGACGCCTCTGCTAGGTTCATCAGCAGTCCTCATCAATTATTGCTAGGTGACTAGTTCTGGTATCAATGGCGTATCAGGCTTATAAGTATTAGACCTATTTTTTTTCTGCGGCTTTATCCACTTTGTTGAAGGATAATATTTAAGTTACACCTCTCTAACAGTTTAAGCTTTTAAAGTAGATGGGTTGTTAACATGGTATCGGAGCCAAAGATCTCGTGTTCAAACCTCACCATTGCCAGTATTTAAAAGTTGTTGTTTCACGTGTTGGACCAAAAAAGAAGGTCACATATGAGGGAGCGTGTTGAAGGATATAATATTTAAGTTACACCCTTTTCTAACAGCTTAAGCTTTTAGAGTAGATGGTTTGTTAACACACTTAAAGTTACAACGTCCACAAGTATGATCGATCTATTTGAGCATGGAAAGTGTCATGAAGTGGACTTCATAGTCGCATTATTCATTATCAGACTCACATTTAGAATTCAGAAGCCTCATTTATTATGTTCTTGTTGTTGGAAATAGTGGCCTAGAGACACTCTCACAACTCTATAATTTTAGGAAGAGAAATAACTTGAGAAGACTTGGAAAATATTTTATTCCACTTAATTGAAACATGTAGAGTACATAGGCTTATATAGGCATGAATTGTAACCTTACATGTAAATGCAATTTAACACCCATTAACATAGCATTTAGTAGGCAACTCCCACTATCATACCAATAAATTATATAACTCCCATGTCTTCCACTCACTATCCCACTAATAACAACATTAAGAGACAAATTAAAACTTTTGTAACTCCAAAAATGAAAATAAACAATCAAGTTTAATATTATTTCTAACCCCCCCCCCCCCCCCCCCCCCCCCCCCTTTAAACTTGATTTTCTCCACTCCAAGTAAACTCCTTAACTTGTGAAATTCTGCAAACTTGAGGGGCTTGGTGAAAATATCTGCAATATGATCTTGTGACTTTATGAACTTGAGTTTCACCTCCTTCTTGTTTATGCAATCTCTAATGAAATGAAACCTGGTATCAATATGCTTGCTTCGATCATGAAAAACTGGATTCTTGGCTAAAGCAATGGCTGATTTGTTATCCACAAAAATCTCGTTGACTCTTCTTGTGACATGTGTAATTTCTTCAACAAATTCCTCAACCAAATAGCTTGACAAACACAAGAAGTGGCTGCAACATATTCCGCTTCACAAGTTGAGAGGGTGACAATGGGTTGTTTCTTTGAATTCCATGTGACAGCCGTATTTCTCATGAAAAATACATATCCTGAAGTACTTTTTCTATCATCAAAATCTCCGGCCCAATCGCTATCACAATATCCCATAAGCTTGAAATCATTAGAAAATGAATAGAACAACCCAAAATCAAGTGTACCTTTGATGTAACGAAGTATCCTCTTAGCCACTTTGAAATGGATTGTAGTAGGTTTTTCCATAAACCGACTAACAAGACCAACTGCAAAAAGAATATTTGGCCTTGTGCATGTTAAGTACCTCAAACTTCCAACAAGACTTTTAAATATTGTTGGATTCACCATCTCTCCATCCTCATCTCTTGACAACTTGATCCCAACTTCAATGGGTGTGTTCACCAACTTGCAATCTTCCATCTTGAATTTTTTTAAAAGATCCTTAGCATAGCCTTCTTGGTGAATAAAAATTCCTTCATTCATTTGCTTGACCTCAATGCCAAGATAGTAAGCCATGATGCCAATATTTGTCATCTCAAATTCTTGAGTCATAGCTTTCTTGAAATCCTCTAACATCATTGGATTGCTACATGTGAATATCAAATCATCTACATATAAGCACACACAATATATATCTCCACTGTCACTAATTTTAGTGTAAAGAGCATATTCATACGAACACTTGAAAAAATCATTTTCTTGAAAATATTTGTCAATCCTCTTATTCCATGCCCTTGGTGCTTGCTTCAAACCATATAAAGCCTTTTTCAACTTTAAGACTTTATTTTCTTGCCCCTTCACAACATACCCCATGGGTTGTTCCACATACACTTCTTCTTCAAGAAACCCATTCAAGAATGCCGATTTGACATCCATTTGATGGATTTTCCAACTAGTTTGGGCTGCCAAAGAAATAAGCAATCTAATAGTTTCCAAGCGAGCTACGGGTGCAAATACCTCATCATAGTCGATGCCGGACTTTTGATTATATCCCTTGGCCACCAATCTTGCTTTGTATCTTTCAACTTCACCATTGGCATTCCTTTTGATTTTATACACCCATTTAACACCAATTGCCTTTTGCCTTTTTGGAATTGTAGCAATCTCCCAAGTGTCATTCTTTTCTATGGATTTAACTGCCTCTTCAAAACCTACAGGGTCATACTCCGCAAAAAGGCAAAAAAGTGTTAAATTACTTTCTGTTACCTCATCCGTTTCATTATAGATGTCCCGAAGACTCCTTATGTGAGGTGGTGGTGAGCCACTTGAACTTGGTGATGATGGAGGTAATGGGGGATGAATGGACTGTTCCATTTCTTCATTGTCTTGCTCCTCCTCCAAAGGAAAAATATTATAATCTTCATTTGGAGTGTTCCAATCCCATGTGGCATCTTTCTCAAATTCGACATCTCTGCTAATGACAATTTTCCGTTGGTTGGATTGTACAATTTGTAGCCTTTGGAACTTGAATCATAGCCAATGAACACCAACTTTTCGCTTTTGTCGTCTAGCTTGGTCCTCCTTTTATCCGGCACATGTACATGGGCAATGCTCCCAAAAACCCGCAAATGGGAGACACTTGGCTTTATTCCATTCCATTCTTCTTGTGGTGTCTTGTTTTGCACACTCCTAGTCGGACACCAGTTGGACAAATACACTACACAATCAACAGCTTCTACCCAAAATTCTTTAGGCATTCCCTTACTTTTTAGCATGCTTCGGGCCATATTAAGGATGCTCATGTTCTTCCTTTCGGCAACGCCATTTTTTTGGGGCGATCTAGGAACCGTTAGAGGATGGTGAATTCCATTTTCTTCATAAAAAATTTTAAATTCATTTGATGTGAATTTACCACCTCTATCGGATCGTAGAACCTTTACATCATATCCACTTTGTTTCTCCATGAGTGTCTTGAATTTTTTTAAAGTTCCATACACCTCCGATTTTTGTTTTAAAAAATAAACCCATGTTTTTCGGCTGAAATCATCAATGAATAATAAAAAATAATTATTCTTACCGAAAGATGATGGAGAATTCGGGCCACACACATCCGAGTGAATAAGTTGTAGTGGCTTTGTTGCTCTTGTGGTAGCTTCTTTGGGAAAGCTCTTCCTCGACTGTTTTCTAACAAGACAACCTTCACACAAATGATTTAGATTGCTAATGAAAGGCAATCCCTTCACCATTTTCTTCTTGGCCAACATCTCTAATCCTCCAAAATTCAAGTGCCCAAATCTCATGTGCCAAATCCAAGTTAAGTCATTAAAACAAGCTTTCAAACATTTGGCCACATCAGTTTAAAGATTTAGCAAAAACATCCGATTCTTTGTCATTGGGACTTTTGCAATCAGATTTTCCATTAGATCTCTTATAGAAAGACTACAATCCTTCATTGAAATATTGTAGCATTTTTCCAAGAGTTGTCCCAAACTCAAAATGTTATTTTTCATGTTAGGCACATAATAAACATTGAAAATAAATTGGTGATACCCATTCTTCTACTAAATCAAAATTTTACCTTTCCCTCTTACCAAAATTTGTGAGGAGTCTCCAAATGTCACCTTTCCGGTAACCGGTTCATCAAGATCCACAAACTTCTCTTTGTCGCCACACATGTGATTGCTAGCACCGGTGTCAAGATACCACATATCCTCTTCACTTTTTTCACCTTTGTATGCTAACAACAAAGTAGACTCCACTTCTTCCTCAACAAAGTTAGCCTTTTCTTCAACATTAGAATTAATATTTCTGCATTCCGAAGCATAATGACCATATTTTTGACAATTGTAACATTGGATTTGAGACTTATCATACCTCCTTCCGTATGGCCTTGAATTCCCTCCTCTTTTCTGTCGTGAGTCGAAGTATTTTTCTTCGTTAGTGGTTGTGTGATGACCACTTTTTTCTCCTCTTCCTCTTCCTCGGCCACATACATTTCCCTATCCTCGGCCCCTTTGGTTTCCATGCTTGCCATCTCCATCCTTCAAAGAAAGCTTTGTTTGGAGCACCTGTTCCAAAGCTTCTTGTTTTTTCACCACTTTCTCTTCATGGGCTTGCAACGAACCCATAAGTTCATCAACGGTCATAGAATCCAAATCATTTGCTTCTTCGATGGCAACAATAATGAAATTGAATTTAGAATCCAACAACCGAATGATCTTTTCAACGACCCTTGTATCCGTCATGACATCTTCTCCATATCTCCTTAGTTGATTAACAATACTAAGGACTCTTGAAAAATAATCTGAAATTGATTCAGATTCCTTCATATGCATTGCTTCAAATTCACTCCGTAGACTTTGGAGGCGAACCTTCTTCATTTTCTCAACTCCTTGGAAGGAGTTTTGAAGAATCACCCATAGTTGTTTTGCATTAGTAGCACTAGCAACTCTTTGTAGAATTGCATCATCTAAACATTGGTGGATGATCATGACCGCCTTTTGGTCCTTCTTTCTTGTGGCTTGGAGGGCATCTTTTTGGGCTTGAGACAAGGCTGCCTCATCTGGTGGATCATTGTAACCTTTGTCTACAATATCCCACACATCTTGTGCTCCCAAAATCGCCTTCATTCGGATACACCAATTTTCATAGTTATCTTTGGTGAACCGAGGCATTTGAAATGGAATTGAATTATTTGTCATTTCCTCTCTCTCACACACACTAGCTCTGATACCACTTTGTTGGATATAGTGGCCTAGAGACACTCTCACAACTCTATAATTTTAGGAAGAGAAATAACTTGAGAAGACTTGAAAAATATTTTATTTCACTTAATTGAAACATGTAGAGTACATAGGTTTATATAGGCATGAATTGTAATCTTACATGTAAATGCAATTTAGCACCCATTAACATAGCATTTAGTAGGTAACTCCTACTATCATACCAATAAATTATATAACTCCCATGTCTTCCACTCACTATCCCACTAATAACAACATTAAGAGACAAATTAAAACTTTTGTAACTCCAAAAATAAAAATAAACAATCAACTTTAATATTATTTCTAACACTTTCTTCGTATTAACCTCCTACCTCTGATTAATATTGTGGATGAGTCAACACGCTAGTTCAATTTACATGGTTAGGTCTTTGTATTAACAACTTTGAGCATTTAAAATGTAGGAAATGAAGCATTCACAATTGTGTGATTTCACTGTGGTTGATGCTTTTAGGTACTGCATTTAAACATAGTCGAATGAGGCAATTGACTACATCTATTTTCTGGAAGTTGCTCCAATAAGCAATTGTGTAGCCACTTCTCTTGTGGAATTGGTATTAAGAAACAAGAATCTTTGTTCTGTAAACATGGTTATGTAAATTTGGGACAATTTGCTCCGAGGAATCTTGTTTTCGTTGAATTCTAAACAGAGGCTAATTGTTTATTTAAGGTTTCACCATTTGTTAAATTTGATAGTTATTTATGCTCTGGTATATTTTTCAGTCAGCTAAATTTTGTTTTCCTCTTTCCAGAGAGTAACATCTTTAAATGGTCGCCTGGAATCAGCTCCTATTCCTGCAGCCAAGAAAGCTGATCTTAAGGCCAAAATTTCTGTGCTTCAGGTAATCTACTTGTGCTGAACAGGATAATATGTCATATTTCTTCCCAAAAAACAAAAAAAAAAAATGTCATCTCTTACTTATGAATACTCTTCTGCACAGTCTTAATAAGTTACTTTATTTCACCAGAATCAGGTAATAAAAGCGAAAAAGAAGATTGATGAAGAGAATATACAGAAAGCTGTCAAGGGTGCAATTCAAGTTGCTGCTTCTGATGGAAAGCCCTTTTGCATCTCACATGAGAATGTTGGTTCAGACAATGCTGCAATCCGCGAAGCAGTTGTTAGAGTAATGGAGCAGAAGGTTGTTAGCTGCTTTTAGGTCCCGGTTAATTAACTTGGTGATACATTCTTTCTAATGTGATTCTTATGTCTCTCAGTTTGTCCCTTCACTTTATGCTTGGTGGATGGACAGGGAATGACAGTTATGGTTTTCAGCAAAGATGAGACTGTGCAGAAGGCTCTTGTGTGTTCCAGAGAAAGGAGACATTTCAAAGTGTTAGACTGGTTAGGGGCAGCTTTAAAGCCTCTAAAAGGAAAGGGGGTCTTGCTCAAGGCCAGGTTAGCAATTTTGTTCCAAGAATTTAAGGATGTTACTATTATTCATGTTATACTATATAGAAATTGAGCCCCGTGGACCTTCTTTTTTTTTTTTAGCGGGGTCACAAAATTGGATTTAAAAAGGTATTTGCTAGTAAAAAACACCAGCATAATGCATGGTGTATGCAAATGAGTAGCTTGTACCACCAGTTATAATTGAATAGAATACTACAACTTTGTATTTTGCCATCTGTTTCAGCTTATATCTTGGGAATTCATATATTAAAGATTTGGTAGAGCTTCTGTCAGGACGAGGGTATTGAGTCGCAGGACCTAAAGAGATGTAAATAAAATTTACCGCTGTATTGCTTTTACCTTTTAGGATGGCTGAGGACAGGCATGGCTTGATTGCTGCTGTTGTCGGTCAATAGAGGTAGGAAAACTAGGGATACACTTTCGGAGAGAGTTCATGATTGGATGCTCGAGACATTAGCAGAGTCTTGCCTTGTTATATGTTGAGGTGTTGGCTTGGATGGACTCGTCAACAGGAGCTTTTGGTATCCCATTGTTCTACCAGAGCCTTTTGAGGATTCAGGGACCTTCCTTTCCTTGAAAGGCCTTTTGGAGGTTGAAAATTTCTTATACAAATGAGAAAATTAAATGCTTTTTTTTTTTGCATTTTACCTCCTACTAAATATTTTGTTGCACTGTTTTGAAAATATTTTCTAAACACAATTAGGATTTGGAAGTACCAAAAACACCTTGTAATCTGGCATTTGAGCAAATGTATTTGTTTGTAGGCATAAAATGTTGCATAGGGTCTGTGTTTGTTTCTGGAGAAAATGACTGTTGACAAACAATTTGACACCATGAGTCTGATTCCAATTACTCTACAGATATAGTCAGTTTCTTATGGCAAAATGGTGTATTGGGTAACCACAATGTTTGGCCAGTAAGTTCATTTTCTTCATCTATAGTATATTCATCCATGTCGCGTCTATTTTTTTGGATTATCATTTCCTTCACGAGTTGTCTTTTCTCAAAACATGTCCCATCCAGCATTGCACCATTAATTCCAAATTATTCCCATTAGTTCCAAACTTGTTTAGGATCTAGATCCTTACTGCTCCTAGTGGAATAATAAAAAAATAAGGGTAATTTGCACTAACACCCCCTGAGGTTTGCATCAATTTCACATTTATGCTGATTTTTAAAACGTTTGCACTAACACCCCCTTAGGTTTGGTTTTGCTTGCAATAACACCCCCAGGGCCAATAAAATGACCAAAATACCCTTGATAAAATTCGAAAATATTAAGGGTAATGTGAAATGACATTTATTCCCCAACCCCAAATATATAAAATTTCGAAAAACATATATATAAATTCAAAAAAATATAAAAAATTCGAAAAAATGTATAAAATTCGAAAACAAATATTTAAATTTTGAAAAAAATATATAAAATTAGAATAAAATATATAAATTTCGAAAAATATATATAAATTTCAAAATATATATATATAATAAAAATATATATATAATTCGAAAATATATATAAATTTTGAAAAATATTTAAATTCGAATATATATAGTTCAAAAAATATATATATAATTCAAAATATATATATTTTCAAAAACAAAATTCAAAAAATTATATAATTTCGAAAAACAAATATAAATTTCAAAAAATATATATAAAATTCAAAAATATATATAAAATTTGAAATATATATATAAAATTTGAAAAATATATAAATTCGAATATATATATATTTCAAAAAAAATAAAAAATTCAAAATATATATATTTTAAAAAACAAAATTCAAAGAATTATATAATTTCGAAAAACATATATAAATTTCGAAAAACATATATAAATTTCAAAAAAATTATATATGTTTTTCGAAATTATATAATTTTTTGAATTTTGTTTTTGAAAATATATATATATTGAATTTTTTATTTTTTTTTAAATATGTATATATTCGAATTTATATATTGTTTTGAATTTTATATATATATTTTGAAATTTATATATGTTTTTCGAAATTATATAATTCTTCGAATTTTGTTTTTGAAAATATATATATTTTGAATTTTTTTTTTTGAAATATATATATATATATATTCGAATTTATATATTTTTCAAATTTTATAAATATATTTTTGAATTATATATATATTTCAAAATTTATATATTTTTTTGAATTATATATATATTTTTTGAAATTTATATATGTTTTTCGAAATTATATAATTTTTTGAATTTTGTTTTTGAATATATATATATTTTGAATTTTTTATTTTTTTTTGAAATATATATATATTCTAATTTATATATATTTCAAATTTTATATATATATTTTCAAATTATATATATATTTCAAATTTTATATATTTTTTTGAATTTTATATATTTTTTTTGAAATTTATATTTGTTTTTCGAAATTATATAATGTTTTGAATTTTGTTTTTGAAAATATATATTTTGAATTATATATATATTTTTTGAAATATATATATTCGAATTTAAATATTTTTCAAAATTTATATATATTTTCCAATTTTATATATATATTTTATTTTATATATATATTTTGAAATTTATATATTTTATTCTAATTTTATATATATTTTTCAAATTTTAAATATTTATTTTTGAATTTTATACATTTTTTCGAAATTTATATATTTTTTTGAATTTATATAGATGTTTTTCGAAATTTTATATATTTGGGGTTGGGGCATAAAGGTCATTTCACATTACCCTTAATATTTTTGAATTTTATCAAGGGTATTTGGTCATTTTATTGGCCCAGGGGGTGTCATTGCAAGCAAAATCAAATCTCAGGGTGTTAGTGCAAACGTTTCAAAAATCAGCATAAAAATAGAATTGATACAAACCTCAAGGGATGTTAGTGCAAATTATCCAAAAAATAAAAAGAACGAGTTTTGTTAATTTAATTTTTCATAAATTAATAATGCATTCATTTCCTTCTTTTATGTTCACATTAAAAGTTTCGTACTAAATACTTTATTGTCATTATAGGTGGCATCAATTCCAATTTCATTTCTCAGTATTATATAACATTAATTTGTATAAGCACCCCCGGGAAGATCAACTTACACCTTACGTACATTAATTGATCGGCATTGACCAGAGTGCTTTCACTCCTAATCTATTAATCTATTAAGCACGGACACACTGATATATGTCAAATTTTAAAAAAATAAAATCCGACACGTTGCGGACACGTTTATAAAAATATATATACATATTATATTACGCAAATATTTCATTTATCACTTAAATAATAATAACCAAATAAAAAATTATAAACAAAAATAAACAAATAAGTTAAAATAAAATGTCTGAAATGTTCAAAATTATTCATTCCATTATCATTCAAGGAATCAAATGCATCTCCCCCAACATCCGTCATCTTAGTCTCTCTCTCATTATATTGTGAAAATCTTCTTGATTGAAGACAAAAATTGGAAGGCACAAATACCAAATTTTTGGCTTTGTGTGATGTTATCTTGTTCCTCTTCAAATAGTGGATAAATGAATAGGTGTTATAATTTCTCGGATAAGATGAGAATGAACAAAGATATTCAAGTATCTTCAAAGCAAAAATTTGAATTAGAGGTGTTGAAGTTCCATAAGTAATCCACTAAATTATCGGCTCCATAAGACATCTATTTTTCATTAAATCAACCGACCCACAGAGTGTCCAACACACGGATACACGCATGTCCTCCGAGTATCCATTGCGTGTCCAATTTTAAAAAAATTGAAGACACACTTTTGGTGTGTCGGATACATATTTTTAACGTGTTCAAGTGTTTCACACGGGTACAGCGATCCTAAATGAAGTATCTATGCTTCATAGTTTTATAAATGGCAAATGGGTCAATATTACCGTGTGAAAATAAGCTAATAGTATAATTTAGTATTGTGAATGTGAAAATGAATGATTATATCTAAACAGATTTCCTAGAATACGTAACCTTGATGTGCTAAAGAGAATTAATTATACCTCACGGTATTATGAGATACGGCAAATTATCATCCTACTTTCTAATATAAACACGAGGATAGCCTCATTAAAGGTATGTCACAAATCTCCATGAAAGTGTCTTTTTATTTTCTTCTTCTATTAAGTATTAACTAATGAGACAAACCCGAAAACACCAACAGTGACCCCGATCGGTACACGCAAATTCATGCAAAATAATAATAAAATAATAAAAATAGTAACAATACTGATATCACGTGTCCAAAGAAATAAACACAAAAAATCAGAAAAGAAACCCGGACGTTACAACATATTTGCAAATATATCCTCTAGTGTTTCCATAATTAGAAAAGAGAGACGAAAAAATGAAAAATTTATATGCTCACTTTTCAGGCTTTAAGGACCCTTTAGGAAACTACTTCATTGTGGGGTACCAAGAAACATCATATTTTCTTCCAACGCTTCTATGCTCATCACAGTTCACCTGTAACAAAGATTGTTAAATTAATTCGAAAGACTAAAAAGTCCATCTAACTAATCAACAAAATTAATGGATTAGAAAGTCAAGCGATCGATTTATATATTTTGTTAAACATGTAGTTTAGAAACAAATTCAAATGTAAAGACAAATAACCAAAGAGGAGATTCGATTTATGACCTAAAAAGAAAGTTCAACCCTGCTTACATTCTCATTGATAATTGTAACATGTACCCATACAAGAAACACAAAGATAAGAAGAAACACACATAAAAGAAATGTGTATTTTTACATAACCAAGCCCAACCCTCATGGTAGACGACATATGTGGTCGCCTAGAGCTGGGGAGCCCTTTTTTTTTTTTTTGTATTATAATTTTTTTGAAAAAATATTAATACTTCTATAACTTTTTAAAAAATAATAATAATTAGTTTCTCAGTCCAATTCAAAAATCTCATTTTTAAAATAAAATTATTTTACTTTTAATAAAAAAAAATTTTATTTTGTTTAACTGTCCAATTCGGACTAAATCCAAATCCAATATAACAAATTTTGAGCCAAAAATATTTATATTTTAGTTACTATTATTATAGATTCAAAAGAAAAAAGAACATATTATTAGTATAGGCTCAAAAGAAAAAGAAAAAAACAATCATAATATTTTAACTTAACGAAAGTAAAATCTAATACAAATCAAACCATTATTCTTAAGAACTAGACAATTTTTATCGTCACTCGCACAATGTTTGATGACTACATTTAAGGCTCTCGTGATTGCTGCACTCGCATAATGACAATTTTTCATGTGACTACACTTAGATGAAGGTTATTTTGCCGCACTCAACCAACAACAATAATTTTTTACGACAACACCAAAATGGAGGTTATTTTTATTTTTTTTAATATTAATATATTTAATATTTTTTTTTACTCCTATTATAAGCGCGTGAAGTCTTACGTATAAAGGGTATCACATTTGTTCTCGTTTAGGACCTCCACTTATTTTGAAGATTTTAGGACCGCCCCCTTAACATAACTGTAATAGTGAAAATGTCCAGCCCAATTGAGCCCATCTGTCATCAGGCCCATCAAGTTTATGGGCCAGCAAGATATTTATGAACCCAATAATAAAGCCCATTCAGAGGAGGTATGTAATAAAGGACCCTGATTAAATGTACAGGAGGAAGTCCATTTAGGAGATGTATATAAAGAAATTCCAGAAATTAATGGAAGAATTCGAAGAAGTGTTGAACATTTTAAGGTGTTTACACATTGGCGCCGTCTGTGGGAACGAGAGAGGTTCCTGATTTTTCAAATGCCCTTCGGTACTTGTAAAATCGCCTCCTTCTTCCCATCTCGAAAAGCTAAGTCTGTTTGACAGGCAAAAGACCCTCCACTTCCAAAAAACCTCCACTCACCGCCTCCCCGGACGAGAATGCCAGTCACCCGTTCACAGGCAGGCATTCTGCCCACTGAGGACAATCGTGCAGAGGACTCCCAGACCATGGAGCAAATTCTTCAACGCTTGGCGGCTGCAGAGGAACGTAGCATGGCCTTGGAGAAACAGAATGCAGAGCTCAGGGAGAGGTTGGCTCCACCAGCAGCTGCCTCACCGGCAGTTACACCTAACCCTCCGGTGGCGGCGATCGACCATTCTCTGAACCAACCTGAAGAGCACGCCGAATCTTCTCAGCGCTCGCGAAAGGCTCCAGCAGTCGACGAGTCTATAACCCCCCAGAAACTTCAAGCAATGATGGACGAGTTCCAAAGGAAAGTTCTCGGAGATTTAAGGTCTCGATCTACGGACGACATGGCCATCCAGGCGTCCACTGAATTGATACAGTCGCCTTTCGTTCAGGAAATAACCCAAGAGCCTTTCCCAAAGAAGTTCGTTATACCACAGTTCACCCCTTATGATGGCACGCGGGATCCCGAAGAGCACATATACCAAATTCATCAGAAAATGACCATGTACGCCGAGAACGAGTCCCTGCTATGTAAGGTGTTCTCCACAAGCCTTGCTGAGGCCGCCCTATTATGGTTTAGGAAGCAGCCACCCCGATCCATTGGCAGCTGGCAACAGTTGACCAGGCTCTTCATCGCCCAGTATTATGGAAACAAGAGACAGAAGAAGACCATATCCTGCCTCTTCACCATGATCCAGGAGAAAGGAGAGTCACTGAAAAGCTTTCTGTCCCGATTCAACATCGAGTCCTCTTCTGTGGATAATTGTGACCAGCACTCTGCGGTCGAGGCATTCAGGATGGCCCTCATTCCTGGAACAAAATTCCATCAATCCTTGGTGAAGCGCCCTCCATCGGGAATTGGGGAACTAAACTCTAGGGCCCAGGGGTACTTGAGAATTGAAGAGGAAGAAACTATCAGGCAGAGAAGATCAGCCTTTGTCGGCCTTGAAATTCAGTCCAAGGATCGATTGACCGATCGGAAGCGATCAACTCCACCGGGATCGTCTGCCCCAGCGGGATTATCAATCCCAAAGCCATCCAAACGACCCAGGTTAGAAGAAAGGATAACACCCCTGAAGGTGAGCCTTGCAAAGCTTTACCAGGAGAACAAGGCCAAAGGGATTTTCCAGCAACCCCCTACCATGCGACAACCACTTGACCAGAGAGACAAGACAAAACACTGCGCTTTCCATGGTGATTTCGGGCACATCACTAACGAATGCCGCAATCTAAGGCAACAGGTGGAGACGTTACTACTTCGCGGAGTACTCCGGGATTACGTACAACGAGACAGGCCAAGAACCGATCAACGCGCCCCCGGCGTCCCTCGAAACGCCTCGGATGCACAACCGGTTAAAATCATCAATATGATTCATGGTGGCCCCCCACCCAAAGAAACCGAAGGATCGCGCCGAAGCTATCTACGGAAAGCCCACAAAATGAGAAAAGTCAACGAAATTAGTGAAGCCCGGTACAAGGCTGAAGAAACTCACATCACTTTCTCGGTGTCGGACCTTCGAGGCGTCCAAACCCCGCATGAAGACCCTCTGGTTGTGACCCTAATGGTGGCCAACTGCCTTGTGAAAAGAGTCGTGATCGATCCTGGGAGCAGTGCCAACATAATCACCAAATGGGCTTTCGAAAAGCTCGAAATCAACCCTTCTAAAATTATGACATCCCGGTGCCCCATCGCGGGTTTTGACGGCAGGCAGATCGAGCCGATCGGTGAAGTTCAGTTACCTGTGTCTGCCGCCCATAGGACCCTGAACGAGACGTTCGTTGTGGTGGACGCCAAACCCTCCTACAATCTGCTTATGGGAAGGGGATGGATTCACCGAATGCAAGGTGTGCCTTCAACTCTTCACCAGGTCATGAGATGCTTAAGCCCTGACGGTACAGGCACCATTGATGTCAAGGGTGACCAGGTGGCCGCCAAGGAATGTTATTCGGTCACTCTGAAGGAGATCCGGAAGGCTCAGGCCCCAGGGGTACCTCGATCGAAGGAGCAAAGTTCGTGCTCCAAATAGCAATTAAAGAATGGGGAGCCGGGCACCCCGACTGTGGTTGAACCACTACAACCGATCTGTGTTGTGCCCAACAGCCCGGAAAAAGTTACTTTTGCAGGTACAACCCTCACCGATTCTGAATTTGAAGAACTAACACAATTGCTGCAGGACAACTCCGACGTCTTCGCATGGGAGCATACAGACATGCCGGGGATAGATCCCGACGTTTCACAGCACTCATTGCATGTTGACCCAAACGTCAAACCAATCAGACAAAAGCAAAGGCGAATGGGTGCACATCGGAACCAAATTATAGCAGATGAGGTATCCAGACTGCTCCAGGCCGGCTTCATCCGGGAAGTCAGGTATCCCGAATGGCTTGCCAACGTCGTGGTTGTCCAAAAGAAAAATGGCAAGTGGAGAGTTTGCGTTGATTTCACCGACTTGAACAAGGCATGCCCGAAGGATAGTTTTCCACTCCCAAAGATCGACCAGATGGTTGACGCTACCTCGGGCTATGACCGTCTAACTTTCCTGGATGCCTATTCAGGTTACAACCAAATAAAAATGAACCCTAAGGATGAGGAAAAGACTTCCTTCATTACTGAAACAGGTACATACTGCTTTAAAGTTATGCCTTTCGGACTGAAAAATGCAGGTGCTACTTTCCAGAGATTGGTCAACAAGATCTTTAAAGGCATGATGGGCACAGTAATCGAAGCCTACATTGATGATACTGTAGTCAAGAGCAGAAAGAAGGAGGACCACATCACTCACCTGCGCCAAGTGTTCGCTACCCTCAGGTCCCATGGCATGAAGCTTAATCCAGCAAAGTGTTCTTTTTGTGTATCATCTGGGCAGTTCCTGGGGCACATCGTGGACCGAACTGGTATCCAAGCCAGCCCGACACAAGTCAAAGCCCTGCTAGAGATGAAGGAGCCCCGAACACATAAAGACGTTCAAGTCTTGACGGGAAGAGTGGTAGCACTTAGCAGATTCATCTCACGACTCACTGATCGCTGCCGACCATTCTTTCAGGCAATAAAGGTAAAGAAGGGAGAGATCTGGGGTCACAAACAATCGGAGGCCCTGGCGAGGCTAAAAGAATATTTGACCATGCCCCCCGTCTTGTCTACACCAACCCCCGATGAAGTCTTATACCTTTATTTGGCAGTATCCTCCGCTTCAACCAGCGCCGCCCTCATCAGAGAGGACGGGAATCTTCAAATGCCAATATTCTACACCAGTAAATCCTTGGTTGAGGCAGAAACTAGATACAGCAGGCAAGAAAAACTGATTCTGTCACTGGTGAACGCCAAAAGAAGGCTAAGGCATTATTTTGAAGCCCACCCGATCGTTGTCCCAACAGCTACACCCCTACGGGTTATTATGTCGAAGCCTGACCTGTCAGGGCGAATCTCTAAGTGGGCCATCGAGTTGGGCATATACGATTTGACATACATACCCAGGGTCTCCATCAAAGGACAGGCTGTAGCGGACTTTTTGCTCGAAAGTGAGACTGAGGAGCCAGACCCGGGCAGTGAACTGGATACATGGAAGATTTTTGTGGATGGATCAGCCAGCTCTTCCGGATCAGGAATTGGCCTAGAATTTTTAACACCTGATGGGACACGCCTTCATATGTCGGTGCAGTTGCAGTTCCCAGCCACAAACAATGAGGCAGAGTACGAGGCCGTCGTATCCGGTTTGAGGGTAGCCAGAAGCCTCAAAATTCAGTCCTTAGCAGTACACAGTGATTCTCAACTAATTGTCCGTCAGATCAACGGGGAATACGAAACAAAGGACCCGACAATGAAGTTGTATCGAGCGCTAGTTTTGAAGGAGACAGAAAGTTTTCACAAAGTTACCTTTACCCAAATCCCCAGGAATGAAAACTCTGAGGCTGACCACCTGGCTAATCAAGCTTCCTCAGCGGGAGAGGATCTAACTCGGGTTGCACTGTTGGATTTTATTCAGAGGCCCAGCATTCAAGAGCCCGAACGAGTAATGCTCATCCCATGGGAGCCCAGTTGGATGGATCCCCTGGTAAATTACTTACGTAATGGAACTCTTCCTGAAAGTAAAGCTGAAGCTCACAAGGTCAGGAGGAATTCGGCTCGGTACTCAATAATAAACGGGCAACTCTACCGAAAATCCTTTTCTGGTCCCTACCTGAGATGTATCACGCCGTCAGAATCTAGAGCAGTGATGCACGAGATTCACAGTGGAGCCTGTGGAAACCACTCCGGCAGCAGGTCCCTCGCCCATAAGGTGCTGTCTCAAGGGTACTTTTGGCCCTACCTTTCTCGGGATACCGAAGAATACGTCCGAAGGTGCAAGCCCTGTCAAATGCACGGGGATGCAATCCATCGCCCAGCTGAGTTCCTGCATCCCACTATAGTACCGCACCCATTCGCCCGGTGGGGAATGGATATAGTGGGACCCTTACCGAAAGCAATCCGGTCGAATGCATACGTCCTTCTGGCAACCGACTATTTCACGAAATGGGTTGAAGCAGAAGCCTATCCCACCGTCAAAGGGAGTCACGTCGTCAAGTTCGTATGGACCAACATTATATGCAGATTCGGGCTACCAAGAACGATCATGATGGACAACGGAACAAACCTGGACAACAAGGAGGTTAGAGCATTCTTTGCCGAACATGGTATCAACCAGAACACGTCTTCCGTCGGCTACCCGCAAGGGAACGGGCAGGCGGAAAGGACAAATCGAACTATATTCAACACTCTGGCCAAAAAACTTGAAGAAGCCAAAGGGGCCTGGTTAGAGAAACTGCCCGAAGTTCTCTGGTCATACAGAACGACCCCCAGATAACCCACGGGAGAGACCCCTTTTGCCATGGCGTACGGTGCCGAAGCTGTTATCCCGACTGAGGTCCGAGTTCCAACTCTCCGGAGTGAGGCCTGGGTCGAGGGACCAAGTAACCAGCATTTGGCTCAGAATCTTGATCTTCTGGATGAAAGAAGGGAGGCTGCCGGGATCAGGCTGGCTGCTTACCAACAGCAAGTCCGGAACCACTTCAATCAAAGAGTCAAAAGAAGAGAGTTCCAAATCGGGGACATGGTCCTTAGGCGCAAAATCGGGCTTGTAGGCAAGCTCAGGGAGCCCTGGGAGGGCCCGTACACCATCACTGAAGTCATCGGTCGCGGAGCATACCGAGTCCGAAGGAATATTGATGGCGGAATGGAACCAAACTCCCAGAACGCCTCTCGCCTCAAGAGGTACTACCCTTGATGGTCCAAGTCCTATTTTTACTTGGATCTTTTTGTAAAAAGGCTACAGCAACTGGTCATTAAAAATCATTATTATGGCCAATTAAGTAAATCATAAAATCTGCTGGTGTGCCCGAAGATCCTGAAGAGATCCTTGTTCCAAAAATAAACGAAGTGTTGCATTGACTTTCGCATGGCCTGAAGAGCCCGAAGTCACAACACAGATCCTGAAGTGATCATTGTTCCAAAAATAAACCAAGTGTTGCATTGACTTTCGCATGGCCTGAAGAGCCCGAAGTCACAACACAGATCCTGAAGTGATCATTGTTCCAAAAATAAACCAAGTGTTGCATTGACTTTCGCATGGCCTGAAGAGCCTGAAGTCACAACACAGATCCTGAAGTGATCATTGTTCCAAAAATAAACCAAGTGTTGCATTGACTTTCGCATGGCCTGAAGAGCCCGAAGTCACAACACAGATCCTGAAGTGATCATTGTTCCAAAAATAAACCAAGTGTTGCATTGACTTTCGCATGGCCTGAAGAGCCCGAAGTCACAACACAGATCCTGAAGTGATCATTGTTCCAAAAATAAACCAAGTGTTGCATTGATTTTTGCATGGCCTGAAGAGCCCGAAGTCACAACACAGATCCTGAAGAGATCCTTGTTCCAAAAATAAACTAAGTGTTGCATTGACTTTCGCATGGCCTGAAGAGCCCGAAGTCACAACACAGATCCTGAAGTGATCCTTGTTCCAAAAATAAACCAAGTGTTGCATTGACTTTCGCATGGCCTCAGGAGCCCGAAGTCACAACACGGATCCCGGTTAAGTGATGCATTAACTGTAAAACTTTGCAAAAATAAACAAAATAACCAATATTCGTTATAACTGTAAAAGTCAAAAGTCGACTGGACAAAACCAATTATGTTTCACTAAAATTGGGCCCCTGTGGCCAAGGCTTACAATGCATTTCATAAACAGTAAATGCTAAGGGACGACGCCGGTGCCTGATACATCTGGGTTCACTGAAACGATGGCCCCATCGGGAGCCGGAGGATCAGGAGGGGCGGTTATGCTCATTCCTGGGAGAGGCTTGGTCAGGAACTCGCAAAAACGAACGTCGTCTGGACCACCAACCGGATCGTCGTACGGTGGGGAAATGCCCAAACTCTCATCCAGTTCTTCCACCGAGGCAAAAGTCCTTTCTTCGACGGGTTTCTGCATGTCACTAAAGCATGACCTCCATCCAAACCCGATCCGGTATTGGGAGGTTTCGCAGAAACGCTTATACATTTCGTTCCCACCCCGGTGGCACATCTCCACCACCGACCTCTCCGTAGCGAGGAGATTCTCAATCTCAGCCCTCTCCTCCAGGAGCTTCGAATTGGAAGCCGTCAAGTTCTCAATATTAGCTTTCAGGCTCCCATTCTCAGCCTTCAGGGCCTCCGTCTCAGCAAAGAGAGCCCGCCGAACTGCTTCCATTTCCTTAATTTTGTCTTCAGCCGCCCGAAGCTGTTGCTCTGCAGCGATTGCCCTTCGGGACTGGACATCCAACTTTTCGTTGGATATGGACAGTTTGGCGGCGACCTTCATTCGAGATTCCTCTTTCAGTCTCAGGAGCTCGTTGGACTTCTTGAGCAAGTTGGAGTCCTCCTCCAGCTTCGCATTATAAGCTTGCGTCAGGTAGAGCATCTGCCAAAAGATCAAGTGTTAGCCTGATAAGGAGATAAATAAAATATTAAAAGCAATGGAGGAGTCTGTAGATTCAAGCACTACCTTCATAGCAACCTCTGGACCTGTCAGTGCCAACTCCTCCCGATCGATGTTTCTCAATCTCTTTCGGTCTATGGGAGTCCAGATCTGAGATCCCATAGCCCGAAGGGCAGTGTCGTTGTCAATTGTTGCGTGCCCTGCAACCAGAAAGTCGCCGCCCGGGAGTCTAATCTTTGGTGCCCAGGGCACGGGCAGCTCCTTTTCAGTTGCGGCCCCACTGTCATCTAGAACGATAGGGGACTCCTGCGTAGACGTTCGGGCCCTGACGGACCGTTCGGGTGGATTCTCCTCCGATCGGGGATGTCGCGCCCCCGTCAGGCTCGTTTCCCCTTCAACCAATCGGAATTCAGGGATGGGAACATCCACTGAGGATTGAACAACCTCCTCTGATCCTTGAGCAGGAGCCTGGCCGGTTTGCACATTTCCCATCGGTGGAGATGGAACTACCGGGATATTCTCTACTGGGGGCGGGATAACGGGAACAGCCGGAGGGGTTGGAACACTTTGTGATCCCTGCCCGGTCTGGATCTCACCGAGGGCTGAATTTGAGGCTTGAGGCCCGACTGCCCGCTTATTCTTCTTCTTCAACACCGCCTGCGGGATCCTCAGCATCTCTGTGGATAGGGCCTGCAAATTAGAACCTGTCAAGAAACTGGTACACATCCTCAAAGGCTGTCCCCAAATTTTTGATTTAAGCAATTCAAAACGGGTTCTGATATAGTTTGAGGTTTTATATTCATCGGGTGCTCCCAAAAACTCAAGCACATGGAGGCCCAACTTATCATTGCACTGATCACAATTGCATACCCCCCTATGGAATGGCTTGAAAGAGGGGAAAAGGTGTTGGTTAAACTCATTGGGTACTTTGAATCTAGATGAGCTCGGGAGTCTCCAACTCCCGCTCACAAGGACCATCCTCTCTTTCCACCCTTTATTGGATTTTTCCGTACCATCACAAATTTTCCTCCCACTAATGGGAAAAAGGTTGTACCGGCCCCTGCACTCCTTCTGGGCCTGTATCTTGTAACATAACAGAAGTTCCGCCAGACCAAGGTCAAGTCCCAGATCCCGATTGATCATCAAGATCATGGCCAGGACCCGGAAGAAGTTAGGTCCCACCTGAAGTGGGGCCAAGCCTAAAGTGGCTAAGGCATAAAGGAAGAAGGGCTGGATCGGGAATCTAATAACCTGAAGGTGAAAAGCCGACAACAAAATCTGATGGTCCAAAATTCCCTCGCCCTTCCTAAAATCATGCTTTTTAGGGTAATTTTTGATAATCACCCCATCGGGTACCCCGCATTTAACCCTTAACCTTTTTAATACTGTCTCTACCCTGTTCATAGGGGGAATGGGATCAGCATAGAACTGATCCCCCGAAACCCCTGCAACCGGATTTCCGGCTGCTGCTACATTCTGGTTAACTTCAGGTGGGCTAGACACAATTGTCCTAACCACCTCCACTGAGGGTGAACTAAGGGATGCGTCCGGGTTTACAGAGGAGGGTAGACGGTCGCTACCCGACCGGGTATCATCACTATCAGACATTTCGAAAAGAAAGACGCTAAGATGAAAAGAAATAACTTACTCTAAGATGAACCCCGAAGGATTTCTGACGCTTTCCTGAGAGTGGAGGTAGACTCTGGCAATGATAAGTCAAGGTCTCAAGTGCAGGGAGCTCTCTAAAAATTTTTAAAACTGTGAAACGGAATGAATCCATAGCACTGTAGGCATTATTTATAGAAGCCTCAGGGGCGCTTGAAAAGCCGTGCGCTCGGGAACCGAAACGTCACCTCGCTTCACGTGCGTCTCCCTTCTCGCCAACCAAGGCCACCCGTACCACGAATTTCAAATGTTACAATGATTGTACAACCGTCGTATTAATTGTGTCAGCCACGTCATCCCGATCAGGGGTAATGTATCTTGTCCCCACTCTGTATCCTTTATAATGGGCCGGGAAGATCGACAACCCATCACAAAGGATATGGCCTGTGTAATAGTGAAAATGTCCAGCCCAATTGAGCCCATCTGTCATCAGGCCCATCAAGTTTATGGGCCAGCAAGATATTTATGAACCCAATAATAAAGCCCATTCAGAGGAGGTATGTAATAAAGGACCCTGATTAAATGTACAGGAGGAAGTCCATTTAGGAGATGTATATAAAGAAATTCCAGAAATTAATGGAAGAATTCGAAGAAGTGTTGAACATTTTAAGGTGTTTACAATAACCAATTTTTAAATTTTTGGTATCATAATGCCCAAGTAAATATGTATGTAATAAAAAAGCAGGTAAATAAAACTAATTACAACAAATGTCAACACTAACATAGAGATTTTTGTGATTACATGCTCTTAATTTTTTATTCACCAAGCATTCGAAAGGAAACGCATTGCCCAAAGTTGGGCTAGATGAGAAAATAGGGAACTAAATAATGATAACACGGGCTTGTTTGAGAAGTGGGTTTTGGGCTTGGTTTTGGTTTTAGTTTTTGATTTGAAGATCAAATCATGTTTGGTTGGTGGTTTTTGAACTTCGTTTTGGGTTTTTTAAAACCAACCATTAAAACCTTGGTTTTGGCCTACCAATTTTGACTTTTTTTTTTCCTCTCTCTATATATATATATATGGCCGAAAATATGAATTATTTTGAAAAAAATAATATATAATATTTGAAAAAAAATTATTCTTCGGAAAAAAAAATCATATTTTGAAACATAATATATATTTTTCGCAAAATATCATATTTTGGAACATAATATATATTTTTCGCAAAAAAAATATTTTTCGGAATTTGTTTTATATTTTGGGACATAATAAATTTTCGGAAAAGTATTTTTCAAATTTTATATTTTGAAAAAAATATTTTTTGGAAAAAAATTATATTCTAATATAATTTTTCAAAATTTTATATTTTTATTGAATTATATATATTTTTTTGAATTTTAAATATTTCGCACTTTTAAAAAAATATAAAAAAAAGTGCGAAAATTTTATAATAAAACATAAATATTTCGCACTTTTCAAAAAATAAAAAATAAAAGTGCGAAAATTTTATAATTTTCTGGAAATATTTTTTTCAAAATATAATTTTCTTAAAATATATATTTTTTGAAAAAATATATTATGAAAAACAATATTTTCGGAAAATTAAGTTGGAGAAAAAAAATTTGGAAAAAATTATAAATATTTCGCACTTTTTTATATTTTATGGAAAGTGAGAAAATTTTATAATTTTTTGGAAATATTTTTTTAGAAAATATAATTTTCTGGAAAGTGCGAAATATTTTTATCAATTATATATATATTAATATATATTATTTGAATTTTATATATAATTTTCACATTTTAAAATATTTTTATCAATTATATATATATATATATATATATATATATTTTTGAATTTAAAAAAAATAGAAATTTAAATATTGTTTTATATGATTTTTGAATTTTATATATTTCTTTCGAATCTATATATTTTTCCCCATTTTATATCCTTTTTTTCTAAATTTTTAAAACATTTCAGTATATAATATAATTTTTCAGAATTTTATATTTTTTTTGAATTATATATATTTTTTCGAATTTAATATATATTATTTGAATTTTATATATAATTTTAACATTTTAAAATATATTTTTTGATTATTTATATATTTTTTGGAATAAAAAAATAGAAATGTCAATTGTTTTCGGGAATTTTAAATATTTTTTAATTATATATATATATATTCATTTTAATATTTTTTTCCAATTTTATATATAATTTTTCATATTTATATTTTTTATAATACATATTAGTATATATATATAATTATACCAAGACCAACTCCTTACCAAACATGGTTTTAGATTTACCTAAAATCACCCAAGACCAAAATCACAAAATCAAAACCAAAACCAAAACCAAAACTAAATTACCAAACCGGCCAGACTTGCAACACACTTTACACTTTATGGTATGAACCCTTTCCAGACTTTTGGCAAAAAAAATTAGATCTAAGATTTATAATAAACAATTGACAAACGCAGACTAAAAACTAACCAAAACTTCAAATCCTGATTTGATGAAACAAAAATTTATATTCATCAATATAGAATTAGAGGTAAAAGCACCTATATATACATTGCACGTTCGGTATTTAACTCCATCGCTGCAATTCAATTACATTTACACTTAGGGGTCCGTTTGGCAACATCAAATTGGAGCCTTGGATTTGGAATTGGGAGTTCCAATTCCAAATCCATTGTTAGGATGCAATAAAATAATTTAGAATTGGAATTGCATTTCAATTCCAAACAACTCAATTCCATAACTTATATTTCACATGATGTAAACCCGTTCAGAGTTTTCGAACGAATCTTAACTTTTGAAAAATAAACAGAAGCTATGAAAAAGATTAATGGTCAGAAGAAAATAGAAAATTCAAGAATCAGCAAATACTGGAGCAATCTCGGATCCCTTTCCCTCTCTCTTTTTCTTTCTTTTATACATGAAAACTGGTCTCTCCCCCATAAATGGGTTTTAATACATATTAAATACAATATCTACTTTAATGTTTCATCAAAAACTGTCATAATAAATCTTATGTCAGTTTTGATTCTATATATTTAAAACGATTATTTCCTTAATGGCTTTAATCTGAAATGGGCCTATATCCTTGGATTTTATTTTCTAATTGGGCTTTTAAAATGGGTATACTGATCCAATGTAATTTGTACGATGGGCCTGATGAAAAATGGGCCTACACTTTGCCCCCAATTCCCAAGCCCATTTCATTTTTGAAATAGGGTGGGAATTCGAAGAGCCATGTGTAACTGCTATTTTCCCTATTTCCTGTGTTTCCTTCAATATTTCTTCCCAGTTTACAAGAGCAGATTCACTCCATTTGAAGACGATTCTCAGCAAGGAACTCCTAGAGGTTAGTTTTTCTCTTCCATCCTTCATATTTCTTTCATTAATCAAAGAGTATTATGAGTAGTGGTAGCAGCCGAACCCCCTCTCTGGAGGTGGTTGTCGATGATGCCCCAGATATTTCTTCCTCTGAAGTTGCCCCCAATTTGATTGAACCAAGATCCCAGAAATTTTCCCGAAAACAATTACGAAAATTGCCTTTAGCCGCTCGGTGTCGAATTGAGTTTGACATACCAAAAGATGTTTCGATTTCTGAATATTCTTATGATTTGAACTTCAAAGCTTACGAAGAAGTTGAACCGGGCGATGTTTTGTTTTCTGCACATCACTTGGCCGTTCTTAGATTTCCTTTGCATCCGTTCTATCATTATATCCTTTTTTCTTTAGGACTTGCCCCTTTGCAAGTAAACCCTAATTTCTTCAGGGTTCTATCTGTTATGCTCGTTCTGAATCACGAACGAGGTTTGAACCTAAGTTTAGATGATCTTTTGCTTTGTTACAAAGTCGATCAGATCAGAAAAACCCCCGGACGATACCATCTGCACCCCCATTCAACTCTAAAACTTTGTGAAGGCAATCCTTCTTCTGAGAAGGAGTGGAAAGATAAGGTGGTGAAAATTGGGGGAAAATGGAGGGTGGATGCGTCCGGCCCGTATCCTCTGCCAAGGGCTTTCGGTATATGTAAGAAACTGAAGTGTGGATTCAAAAATCCTGGCAAGTGTATTTTTCATACTTTATAAATTTCGCCTGCTTTATTTTGATCTTCGTACATGTTTGTTTGTTGATCGTATGCCAATGTTTTATATACAGTCGAACGGGTTGAATATCTGAACGAGAAAGTATTTTCGTCTCTTCCGTTCAGCAAGTCACTTTTGACTTCCAAAAATTTGAAATTGATCGCTGCAAGTGCTTCAGAGGCGACTATTATGGAAATTCCGGTCACCACCTCCAAGCGTGCTGCTGCACAAAAATCTACTCCCCCTACCAGCTCGACAGTTGAGAAAGGCAAGGGCCAAGTGGTCGATCTGACTGAAGATCCGAAGAAGACAAGGGGGCATCTGAAGAGGACGAACACCGAAGACAGTGGTAATGCTCCGAAAAAGCTGATGCTGGCCCCCCCTTCTGAACATGCGAAAAGAATTGATTCTGACAAGCATGAAAAGCTTGTTAAGAAAGCCAGATCTATGAGCGGCTACACTATCCCAGACTGCTGTTTTCCTCCATCGTTTGATCCTGAAGGTGAATGGATCCCCAAGTTCGAGAAGGGCGATGGCAGTGTTCTGAATCGCCGAACGTTGGCAATGTCTGATCCTGATTCTTTGTTGGCTCTCGCTCGTGGCATGTGGCCTCCTAAAGATGAACTTTTTCAGCAGCACGTAGACCAGAAAGAGCTTCTTGCCAGGGCTCCTGTTTCTATTCTAGAGGTACCAATGTTTTTTTTTTTTTTTTTTTTTTTTTTTTGACAAACATTTCTTCTCTTTTTAGTCTGTGTTCAATGTTCTAGCTCTCTGTAAGGCTGTGGAGATGGGAGAGTATAAGAGAAAGAGCATTGATGATGCATACCTTCGAGCCGATAAATGTGCCATGTTGGCTGAAAAGCAGAAGAAGATCTTGGAGCTTGAGGTGGAGAGTTTAAAGAATCTCCATAAGAAAGAATCCGATCGGAATGCTGAGCTGACAAAGCAGATCCATAACCTTGAAACTTCTAATGCCTATCTGAAGACGGGTTTAAAAATTTGCCGAAGGGGAGGTCTGGACATGCATCGGCGGTATGTGAACATCTTTGACATAAAGTTCTGTGATGGGTTCAGATTTTGCTTTGATCAAATGTCATCAGATCCATCTGCCCGTTCATATGATAATCCGGCCGCCCATGATGCCGCTTGTGGAGTCGTTCATCCATATAAAGAGCCTGAGTCTTCCCAAGATGAAAAAGATTTAGCTCAATTCATTTTGCATGGGATAATTCCGGTCGAACGGCCAGAGCCTGTGGCGGATGACAATGAAGTGCCAGCTGAGCCTTCCGTTCCAGCTTCAGAGAGCCAGCATCCTCCTATTGATGATAGCAATCCTCCACTTTCTTGATTTAGAAGTTTCTCTCATTGAACAATTTTTTTGGGTTTGTATATTTTAGATGCTCCTGTGATGAGCGTTTTTTTTGGACAAGTTTTTGGAACAGCGCTGACGTGTTTTAATGTTTTTCGAACAGGATTGCACTAAGGTGCATAGCTATTTTATAAACAGATAGCATTTTTTGAACAGGATTGTACCAAAGTGCATATAGTTTTTCTGAACGATGGCACCGAGGTGCATAGATGTTTTTCTGAACGGATGACACTGATATGCCTTATATGTATATATATATATATATATATATATATATATATATACATATATATATATTTTTTTTTTTTTTTTTTTGAACAGGATGATGCAATCTTTTGAACTATCTTTTTGATGCGTATCCATTTACGTCTTTGTTGCAAACAGGAACTTGGTGCCATCTTCATGATGGTCTTTTGCCTAATAGGCATATGTATTTTGGCCAAGTACTTTGAACAGAAATATGAGAAGACATGAATAACATCTTTATTGATTCGACATGGATCCTTATCATACAAAAATGATCAATTTAAATTTTATTGAAAATACATTTTGAGGTGTATAGCATTCCAAGCTCGTTCGATCTGTTTTCCATCCTGATCAGCCAATCGATAGGCACCTTTCCCGATCACTTCTGTTACTGTGTATGGCCCATCCCACGTGGGATCCAGCTTGTTTGATCTGCTAGCCAATACCCTTAGTACTTGATCGCCAACTTGGAATGATCTTGGCTTTACTTTTTTGTTATAACTCCTCATCAACCTTTGTTGATACTTTGCCAATCTTATTGAGGCCATTTCTCTCTTTTCATCTATGAGATTACCTTCGATTTTTAAGATTTCTTCGTTCTGCTCAGGATCGAATAGATGAGTTCTTGTTGTGGGGATATCCAACTCAATTGGGATCACCGCCTCGACTCCGTATGCCATAGCGAACGGAGTCATTCCGGTTGGCTTGCATGGAGTCGTTCGGTAGCTCCATAGGACTCTCGGTAATTCATCTAACCATCGTCATTTTCCTTCGATCCCTTCCAATTTTCTTTTTATCCCTGCGAAAATCATTCTGTTTGTTATTTCAGCTTGTCCATTTGCTTGCGGGTAACTGACAGATGATAAATTCTAATTGATCCCGTACTCATCCAGCAATGCCCGAACGTATTGATTGTCCAGATTTTTGCCGTTGTCCATCATTATGTACTTTGGTACCCCAAATCTGTAGATTATACGATTCAAAATAAAATCTATCACTTGAGTGTGAGTGATTCTTACATAAGCCTTTGCTTCCACCCATTTAGTGAAATAATCTGTGGCCAAAAGTACATGTTTTTTATTCGAAGCTGCTCGTGTTAATGGTCCGACCGCATCCATCCCCCATCTTGCGAACGGAACAGGGGAGGCCATCGCTGTGAGAAGCTCGGCCGGTTGATGAATTATGTGCGAATGTCTCTGACACTTGTCACATTTTCTTGCGTATTCTTCTGCGTCCCGGATCATGTATGGCCAAAAATATCCTTGTGTGATTGCTCTATGAGATAATGATCTACCTCCGATATGACTTCCACAAGTCCCATCGTGTAACTGCTTGAGTACCTCTTGTGCTTCTGATGGTGTCAAACATCGCAGATAAGGCCCACTTGACGATCGGCGATAAAGATAGCCATCGATCACTGAATACTTGGTAGAGGTTGCTCTTATTTTCCCTACTTCTCGTCGATCCTCAGGTAGAACGCCGATCAATAAATACTCAAGGATTGGATCGATCCAACTTGGCTCGTACGGGTTCACGCATACCTCCTTCATTTTACCGATCGAAGGGGTAAATAGTTCATCCACCGGGATTATTCTGACCATATCGTCTCCTGCTGAGGATGCTTGATTCGCTATATGATCGGCCTTATGATTTTCTGTCCTTGGAATTTGTTTAAAAGTGATTACCTGAAAGTTCCTCATTTCTTCCTGAACGATATTTTTATACTGCAACATTCTTTCCTCGCTAGTATTATAACTCCCTATGATCTGATTTACAATTAACTGAGAATCGCTGAACACAGTTAGTTCTTTAATCTGGAGCTCCCTTGCCAATCTCAACCCTGCCAACACGGCTTCGTACTCAGCTTCATTGTTTGAACTGTCAAAGGACAATTTGATAGACTGCTGTAACTTGGTGCCTTCTGGGGATATTAGTTCGATCCCCACACCTGCCCCCAGACTATTCACTGATCCGTCTACATAAAGTAACCACTTTGGATTTATGTTGCAGACCTCATCTTCGGCTGCTTCATATTCTAGGAGGAAATCTGCCATAGCTTGACCTTTTAAAGATGTTCGTGGCTCATAAGTAATGTCGAACATGCTCAGTTCTATCGACCACTTTGTCGTTCTTCCTGAGAAGTCCGGTTTTGACAGAATTGCTTTGATCAGAAATGTAGTTGGAATTCTGATCGGATGGGACTCGAAATAATGCCGAAGCTTTCTTTTGCCTGGACCAATGCCAAGATGATCTTCTCTGTCTTTGAATATCTTCTCTCGGCGTCAAGCAATGTCTTGCTCGCGTAATAGATCGGGTACTGTCTGCTCCCATCATCTCTTACCAACGCTGAACTGACCGCGTTCGGAGAAACCGCCAAGTATAAAATTAAGGATTCATGATTCTTGGGCGCCATAAGGATTGGTGGTTTTGCCATATAGAGTTTTAGCTGGTCAAAAGCTTCTTGTTGTTTTTCCCCCCAAGCAACCGTTTTCTTAGACTTCAAGACGTCGAAGAACGGTTTGCATCTATCTGATAATTTGGATATGAACCGACTCAGAGCTGCTAGTCTTCCTGTGAGTACCTGGATTTCCTTTGGGGACTCAGGCGCCTTCATCTGAATCAAAGCTTGAACTTGTGCTGGGCTTGCTTTGATTCCATCTTTATTAACTATGTGACCCAAGAATTGTCCGGAAGAAACACCGAAAGTGCATTTTTCCGGGTTTAGTTTCATTTTTGTGCGATCGCAGGGCTGCAAACACATCTTCCAAGTGCTTCAAATGATCATTCTTTTGCTGGCTTTTAACCACCATATCATCAATATAAGCCTCCACCGTGTCCCCTATCTGGGTCTTGAAAATCCGATCAATTAATCGTTGATAAGTCGCACCTGCATTTTTGAGACCGAACGGCATGACCTTGTAACAATAAGTCCCTCGTTCGGTGATGAACGCCGTTTTGTCTTCATCCTTTGGGTTCATCGGGATTTGATTGTACCCTGAATAAGCATCCAGGAAGGTGAGACGTTCGAACCCTGTAGTCGCGTCGATCATGCGGTCAATCTTCGGCAGAAGAAAACTATCCTTCGGACAAGCTTTATTTAGGTTGGTGAAGTCCACACACATTCGGAACTTCCCGTTCTTCTTTTGTACAACGACAACATTGGACAGCCACATAGGATAGTGAACTTCTCTGATAAAACCAGCATCTAACAAGCGGCTAACCTCTTCAGCTACAAACTTTCCTTGTTCGGTTCCGATCCTTCGGGGTCGTTGCCGTACGGGCTAGGCATTGGAATAAACATTTAATGTGTGCACCATGATTCCTGGGTCGACCCCAGGCATATCGCTATGCTCCCAAGCGAAAACATCAATGTTCGATCGCAACATAGAAACCAAGCTATTTCTTTCATCAGGGTTCAGTCCCCTTCCAATTCGGGTGGTTTTTCCTTTGTCTCCGTCGATCAGATCTACTGTGATGGTATCCTCTGCGGCTTTCTCAGCATCATCAGTCTGATCGCGGAGGCTCGGTAATTGCTACATGCTTCGTTCGGAACTTTCGCCTTTCATTCCTTTGGTAACGATGGCATAGCATTCTTTCGCCACCACTTGATCGCCTTGAATATCAACAAACCCTTTCCCTGAAGGGTCATCACATCGCATCACCTGGTGTAGAGTGGAAGGAACTCCTTGCATTCGGTGAATCCAACCTCTTCCCATGATCAGATTGTAAGAAGGTTGTATGTCTACTAACATAAAGTTTTCTGTCAAAGTTCGCTTCGCAGCCGTCACTGGTAAATTCAGCACCCCGATTGGACAAATCCTTTTTCCATCAAAGCCTGCCAGCGGACTGGCTGTTGGTCTGATCAACTCCAGCTGATGCCGATCTTCTCGAAAGCTGATTTAGTTAGGATGTTCGTGCTGCTACCTGGATCAACTAGCACCCTTTTAACTAAACAATTTGAAACTATGATCGAAATTACCAGTGGGTCATCATGTGGAATCTGGACACGTCTTAAATCTTCTTGTGTAAATGATATTGCGGGCATTGGGTAGTTCCGAATGACATTCACCTCCCCAACCCTTCGGATTTTGTTGGCATTTCGCATGCGTGAACGCTGAACCGAACGGCTTTCCTCATCCTCCTCGGGTTTCCCATGGATTGTGTCAATAATTTTTACCGGCTGCCCACCTACAATTTTGTTAGGTTTCGGCCGATCAAAATTCTTGACTCCATTGTCCACATACTCCTTCAAATCTCCTTTGGCTATCAAGGTCTCAACCTGCCTCCTCAGTTATCTGCACTCATTGGTTAGATGACCGAAGTCATTGTGGAACGCACAATGCCTTGTACGGTCCTGCAACTCTGACGGTGTTTTCAATGGAAATGGGGGTCGAAAAATACCCTTCGCCTTATTCTCGTTGTACAACTTTGCTAAAGTTGTTCGGAGTGGAGTTTCAGGTATGTCAACCCTTGGTCTCCTCTCCTGCTGTCTATATGGAGCCGATCGGTGACTGTTCGTATTATCTGCCTTCTTGATTATCCTTTCCTTTGATTTGCTTTCGACACTGACTAATGCCGAACGATGGCCTCTTTCTTGCTCATCCTCCTCTAATCTCAGATATCCCTGCGCCCGTGAATTCAACTGACCCATGTTGAGGGGTGTTGATTTCACCAAAGATCTATGGAAGCTGGTCCCTTGTTCGATAGCCACCTTAAAAGCTTCCACTGCTGCTGGTTGATCACAACTGGGTATCATTCCCATTTCCAAATTGAATCTGGAAAGGAAATTCTTCAATGTTTCACCTTTCGCTTGCCTCATCGTAAACAGGTTAGAAATGGTCCTCTTCTGCTTCCGATTCCCGAAATACTGTGCCAGGAACTTTTCCATCAGTGTTTGGAAAGAATCGATTGAACCACCTGGCAATTGCCTAAACCATAACAGAGCAGGGCCCGTTAGGCTTGTAGAGAAAGCTTTGCACATTAGTGCATCATCAGCCATATCGAGCGTCATCATCTGCTCCACATGAAACAGGTGCTCGATTGGGTCCTGTGTCCCATCGAACATAATGAATTTAGGCATCCGGAATTTATCTGGCCTTCTCGCCTGCTGAATTTCGGGGTTGAACGGAGATCTAATCATTTTAGCTATCATTTCGATAGCTAGATCGGCTGGCGACTGTGTTCTGAGATCTTTTACTTGTTCATCTACAATCTTTTGAAGTCGGGTTACCATATCGAGCGGAACTGCATGATTATTGATATTTGCTTCATCTGCGATCGGTTGGGTGTGAGCAAGATCTGCTGTGCGATTTGCTGAACTTGCCTCATTATGATTGTCTTCTTCTTCAACACCAGGGCCATTACGGCGCCCTACTATTGGCAATTCTGGGTGTTCGGATTGATCTAACCTTTGCTTTAATTCTCGATTTTCTTTCTCGAGTGCTTCCAGGCGCTGAAGGATAGCAGCTGTATCACCTAGCTGAGTAGTGATTTCTTCCGCCATTGATCAAATAACCTCTGTCTGGATATCAGTTTCCCACAGACGGCGCCAAAAAGTGTAAACCCGTTCAGAGTTTTCGAACGAATCTCAACTTTTGAAAAATAAACAGAAGCTATGAAAAAGATTAATGGTCAGAAGAAAATAGAAAATTCAAGAATCAGCAAATACTGGAGCAATCTCGGATCCCTTTCCCTCTCTCTTTTTCTTTCTTTTATACATGAAAACTGGTCTCTCCCCCATAAATGGGTTTTAATACATATTAAATACAATATCTACTTTAATGTTTCATCAAAAACTGCCATAATAAATCTTATGTCAGTTTTGATTCTATATATTTAAAACGATCATTTCCTTAATGGCTTTAATCTGAAATGGGCCTATATCCTTGGATTTTATTTTCTAATTGGGCTTTTAAAATGGGTATACTGATCCAATGTAATTTGTACGATGGGCCTGATGAAAAATGGGCCTACACATGAGAAGTTGTGAATTCCAATTTCAAATATTCAACCCAGTAAATACCATCTCTGTACCAACTAACTTTTCGCAATCTCAAACTACATACATATATACATATATATATATATGAAAATGATCTCTTGTTTTTAGGGAGCAAGATAAACATACTCACTTTTTATGATTAGATGTGATTGACATAAATAAAGGAGTTACCATTTAAAATTTAAGAATTATATATAACATTAATATAAAAAGTGAGTATGTTTATTTTGCTCCATAGAGAGCTAGAAATCATTACTCCATATATACACACACATATATATATATATATACACATATAAACATTTATATATTCGCACGCAGGGGGAAGCCACAACCAACTCCCAAATTTTCAAATCTTTGTTTTTAGTACCTTACAAAAGTATATATTTTATAGATAGAATTATAAAAAATTGTATATGACCCTCACAAAATTTTAAAAATTTCTTTTAGTATCCCAAAATTATATACTCCACCCGTCCCAATTTAAGTGTCCACATTTACTATTACTTTATTCCAAAATAAGTAAAGTCAAATGTCATTTTATTTGGTTCATTTACCAATTTACCCTTCAATCATTCAAGTTATAAAATATCTAAACTACAAACTACAAACATCACATCACTTGGTGGGACCAATGATAAAATTGGTTTTTCATTCACTATCACACCAATAAAAATCATCATCTCACAAAATTGGATTCCCCAAAAGGGACTTATAATTTGGGACAGAGTGAGTATTTTTTATAGATAAATTTATAGAAAATTGTATATGACCCCTCAATTTTTTTCAAAATTCTCTTTAATAACACTCAATGGTATATATATTTTATAAATATTACATATGACCCTTCCCAAATCTTTTTTTTTTGGTCCTCCCCTTTACACATGCCTATATATACAAACATATGTACACACGTGTGTGTATATATACATATACATATAAATATAGCACATGTACACACAGTTTATATTTATAAGTTTATGTGTGTATTCATATTTGTATATATATATATATATGTATTCATAAACTTATAAATATAAACTGTGTGTACATGTGCTATATTGTATATATATACTGCCTTATCGTTTGGGTTTGTTTATGTGATTATGCCAAATATACCGTGTGCATTGTGTTTATTGTAGATACACCACACTACTAGGGGTCCATGAGTACCAATCCAAACTCACCTGGGCCTTTTTATTTATTTATTTATTTTCTGTTTTCTTAATAAAAAAACAAAAGAAAAAGTAACATTCCAAATTAGACTTCAATGAGCACAATTCAATTTTATTGTACTTAGTAAGCTGAATTGACATGTTAATTTTGAATTAGTTTAGCGACCCTAATAAGTTCGATTTAATTGTGAATTTTAATTAATTAATTTTAATATTCAATAACTTAATTCAAGTCCCCAAATCAATATTATTAACCAAATAACAAAACTTATGCTAAAATTTAATTGCATTTTAATTCCAAACTTTATTCAAGTTACAACATTGAAATTATTAGAATCCAATGATTTTTGAATTCCAAAGTTCATCCAAACAATATATTTAGAATTGCAATGATGGAATTGCAATCCTATGGAATTACAACTCCATGCAATCCTAAAACGACGCAATCCTAAATGGACCCTTAATAATTTTTTTTTATTTAACACCACCATTTAGTTCAATGTACGGAACGGAAGCGCTACCGACCTACCGTAATTGTGCAAAACCACTTATACTTATTTTATTTTTATTTTTTTTGAAAAATTATTTACATTATTTGTATAAGTATATTATACTTATCAAATGACTTCCTCTATATTTGATATGATGACTTTTAATACCTTGTTCAAAGTTCTTCCAAATACAATCAGAATATAATTATTAATTACAATATGAAATTCATATTATAGTATATTTAGGATAAGTTTTTAATATTCTATTACAATCAGATTTTTTAATTTATATATATATTTTAATATAATTTCATACAACTAAAATTCGAACAAGATTCTACTTAATTAGAGTTAGGGTAAATTACACTTACACCCCTCGAGATATGACTTATTACATTTTCACCTCATCTCCTTTGAATAATTATAGTTTCACCCTCTCTAAGTCATCAAAGCCCAATTCAAATGACCAAAAAAGTGAAATGACATATATACACCTAGATATTTTTCAACTAGGGTGTAAAAAATTGGGGTTTTTGTCTAATTTGTCTCTAATTATCTAATTAGGGTGTAAAATTTAGGACAAAATGAAAGCACTAATTTAATAGACTGGAGCCAAAATGTTCATAACAATAAATTTGAGGGTATTTTAGATATTTCACCTAGCATTGACAGGATTTGACCACACCGAAAGTTCATCCCAAGGGGTATTTGTTACAATCTACAAACTTGAGGGGGTAAAACTGTAATTATCCAAAGAATATGGAATAAAAATATAATAAATCATATCTTGAGGGGGTGCAAGTGTAATTTACCCTTAGAGTTATAGAATTCAATTAAATATTATAATTATAATTTAAGTAAAAATTAGAATGGACATAAAAATATTTGTATGTTATAATTCAAGTAGAATTTGAATTAAAAAATCACGTACAAAATTTGAAGTATAGATACCGAAACTTTACAAAATTTACAATATAAATATCGAAACTCTTCACAGTTATAATAATATCAGTATAGATATAAATATTGAAATTCTACACATTTTTTATAATAACAAGTATATATATATATATATATATATATATATATATGAAAGAGATGGTGAAGTTGGGCGGTTGTTGATTTAGTTTGTTTGGAGGATGCAGGGGGTGGACACGGAGCAGAAGGAGGTTTGAAAGATATGGAAATTGTGTGAGAGAGGGAAAAAGCTACTCTGTACATGTGGCTGGCAGACTCTTCAACTACAAAGTACCTACCCCTTCTGGAATCTCCTCACCGTAACTCCTATAAAAGGTAAACGCCCTTTTTTCTTTCTTTTTTATCGGCTAAACCCTTTTTCCTTTAACAGCATAAATTAATTGTTTTTATATATATATATATATATATCTCCTCAGCGTAACTCCTATAAAAGGTAAACGCCCTTTTTTCTTTCTTTTTTATCGGCTAAACCCTTTTTCCTTTAACAGCATAAATTAATTGTTTATATATATATATATATATATATTAGTGGTGGTAGAAGGGTGGGGACCAAAATGAAAGCGATAGATGTTCAACTTTATCCTCGACAAGAATGGCTACTCTATTAGATCGGCGTATTGCAGCCTCATAAATGTTCCATCGTGTTCCATTACTAAATCGATCAAACAATTATTATTTTATATTCTTGTTACGTGTCGGACACAGCGATTAAGTCAATTCAAAATTTAAAAATAAAAGAAGAAAAGAAAATGAACGGTCCAGGTGATGGCGGAAGAAAGCCTCGTGTACTAAAATTGAAAATACACACAGACGGTGGTGATTGAGCTACATGGCTTGGACGACTCCTATTTATGCTCAACATTATCTGTTGGAGTCTCTCTCTCTCTGGATAGCAAATAGCAAATAGCAAATACTGAGCAATAGCAGTTAGCTCTGCTAGCAGTGGAAGAACAAAGCTTTAATGAGCTAGCTCACACAATCAATCTACTCCTTGCTTGGTGGCGAATAACAGTACTATTTTCAACTATATACATATATGTATTGTCAATTGATTGCAATTTTAATTTTAGTTCATTGACAATTAAGTATATATTAAGTTTGTTTGATTTTGCACAAGTAGCATACATATATATATATATATATATATATATGTGGTTTTAGTAGGCAATAATATTGGGTATATATATATATATGTTATGTTCACAAGAGGTAGGTACCTTGGGCACAACAAGTAGTACAGCAGTAGTGGTTAATAAAAATGGAGCAGTCTTCTTCATCCTCAAATATTGGAGCATCCACATCCTCAAGCAGCAAATGGATGGCATTTAATCAACATTCGGATAAAGAAGCAGAATGGGGACTGCAGGTGCTGTGCTCGATCGCTCAACATATATATATATATATATATATATATATATATATATATATAACAACTCATGATCACTTATTAGTTTGGTAAAGCTTAATTACAATACTTAAATAATACTCCATCGTAATGGTTGCTTGCTTGCAGGAGGGAATGGGAATGGGAATGGGAGGAGTTATTAGCAAAAACTACTTGTCAACAGAGACTTTAATTCAGCATCAGCAGCAGGAATCAAGTAGGAGAACGTCTGATGAAGACATAATAATGATCCCTCGGGTATCTCAGGAGTTGAAGGATGCTTTAGCAATACTACAACAGACATTTGTAGTGTCCGATGCCACCAAACCCGATTGCCCTATCGTCTATGCCAGCTCTGGCTTTTTTACCATGACTGGTTATTCCTCTAAGGAGGTCATTGGAAGGAACTGGTATATATATATGTCCTCCTATATATTTCTCATCATTTTCATGTTCCAATTGAATGGGGACCTATACTACTACTGTTATATAATTATTTAATTATATATATTTGTCATAGGCAATCCAAGATGACAGTTATATATATATTTTTTATTTTTTAAATATGATATATAATATATACAGTCATCTGTATATATAGAATAAAAAAAAGACAAATCACAATGTGAGTGGATTAACTGTTATAGCCGCCGCAGCAGCAGCAGCTTTCCTACCCAGTATCTATATATATATATATATATATATAGGAGGAAAGAGGGGCGAGTTTTGATTTAGTTTGTTTGGAGAATGCAGCCGTTTTCTACAGGGGGTGGAGACGGACCAGAAGGAGGTTTCAAAGATACGAAATTGTGTGAGAGAGGGGAAAAGCTACTGTGGCAGACTCTTGAACTACAAGAAGAACGGCGCTCCCTTCTGGAATCTCCTCACCGTAACTCCTATCAAAGACGACAATGGCAGGACCATCAAATTTATCGGGTAAACCCTAAACCCTCTTTCTTTTTTCATTCAACTTATATTCTGTGATTCATGATTAATCTGTAATTGGAAAATGTAATCTGAATGCTTTCATGGATTTACATTAATTGTTTCTAAATCATTTGCCTTGATTTTTTTCTTTTTACTAAAATAGTGGTATTCTTTCCTTGATTTTGTCATCTATATCAATTTTTATTTCCAAGCCTCATCTAATTTTGGGATTTACCGAAACAGTAGTAAGGACTTTTCTGTATAGTTTCTTTCTTGCATATTTCATTAGAATATATTGTCTGTATTTGATATGTCCAATACTCTTTCTGCTTGCAAAAATAAAAAAATAAAAAAATACACTCTTTCTGCAGAATGCAGGTTGAGGTCAGCAAATACACGGAAGGTGTTAATGACAAAGCTTTACGACCCAACGGGTTGTCTCAGTCGTTAATCCGCTATGATGGTAAGCAGGAAGAACTAATTTGGTTTCAAAAAGAAACTAACCGCGTGAACTATTTGATATGTCTAATACTCTTTCTGCCTGCATTTTTCACCTTCTTTACTTTGGTGTATCAGCTCGTCAGAAGGATAAGGCCTTAAGTTCCATCACAGAAGTTGTTCAAACTGTAAAACATCCAAAACCTCACACTCAGTCTGAAAATCATGAAGCGGAGGACAATTTTAACCATGACTATGTGCTACCTAAATCCGCTGATATTGAGAATTTAAGTGCACCCCCTCAATTGGATTCTAAAAGTTATGTATCTCGCACAAGCCCTTTTCAAGATTCTGGCAAAATATCTGGAAAATCAGGACGCGGGTGAGTCCTTTTATTTACCTTTCTATTCCTTTAATGTCATATTACAGAAGCTATCAACCATATCTTTGAAGAAGATTGATATTGAGACAGATGTTGACCATGGTTTAATCAAAGGCCAAAATGGTACAAAACTGGTAAATATTCTGGAAATAGGGTTTTGTGAACTAGAGAAACGCAAGGCTGGTTGTATGCGAGAGAACAAAATCTGGTCGTTAAGAATCATCATCCTAATTACTTAGTTATCATTGTTTTACCCTTTAAGGTCAGGTTGATCTTTATCATTGCGTAGCCATCATCATTTTTACCATCCTTTTCAGGCTAGGTTGAGTTTCAGAGATGCTAAAAACAATATTTTCTATATAAATGATGACTCAACTCCAAACATGACTAAGCTCAACTCAGTTGGACTATGTATACACAAGCTATGATGTATAAGATGTAAGATCTTCAATAGTTTGTGGTAATTTATCAATTTAGGTTTCAGAACACAAGGGCTACCCTGACACTATGATGTCGTCATAGTCCCAACATCTTAAAAGAGGGAAAAAATGTGTTTTACAGAGTATACATCACTGATACATGATAAGATACTGCTACATGCAATATAATTACACTGCGTATTAAAAGTAGCACTTTCTCTCTTTATGGAGGTTTCTGGGAAAGATCACGTCTTGTTTTTCTTTCTCGTTAGGTTTATACTATTATTTAAGTGGTATTTAAGGATGCTTTTAGTGACTTACAGTAACAGAAATTATCTCTGTTGTTATTAAGATCTGAAGACATTAATTCCTGTCCTCTACGTATGTGGCATCAGGTATTACCGTATTACTGCTGGACAAGCCAAAACAGAGGATATACTTCTTACTCATGTTCTTGCAAACCAACCTTTGATTTGATTGATTGATTCCTTCTCCTTTTATTTATTATTTAGATCTATTGACTTCTTCATTAAACGATGAAATTAATGGAATGTGAAAATCTCAAGAAATCTGCCTCCATGAATCCCTTAATTAAAATTAAAGGAGTACCTCGGAATTCATAAGGGACTTATCTGATATTACAATAACTTCCAATACTCGGATTACATTAGTCAATTGTCTCCTGGAAGATATCAATTCTTACATAAGGTGTGATTTAATCTTCTGCAGGTTCAAAGGGAGATCTCTAAGCTACACAGGGAAACATGAAAATCTACCCAGTATTGAACCAGAGGTTATGATGACTAAAGATGTAGAGCGCTCTGATAGTTGGGACCATACTGAAAGAGAGAGAGATATTCGTCAAGGTTTTGACCTAGCAACCACATTGGAACGCATTGAGAAGAATTTTGTGATAACAGATCCTAGACTTCCTGATAACCCAATTGTAAGAATAATTTTTTTCTTTTTTTTGGAGTGTAAAATGTTTCACTTTGGTAATTTTCTGTGTTGTATACTTTCCATTTAATTACAGAAGGGTTTACATGAACGAATAAAAAATAGTGAATCTATGGCTTACATTTTGTCAGAAAGTACATTTTGTGATTCTTACGCAAGTATCACAGCTTATGATATGAATAGCATCCTACTGAAGTAGTCATTGGTTGTGGTCTGCTGATCACTTCTGGAATAAGGACATGATTTAGCTCATCTCATATTGTTCCTTTTTAGTATCCACAATTTTGTAAAACACTGTTGGTTTTACAGAATTCTAATCATTTATTTTTGAATCTGTATTTTCATCTTTATATAATGGACATATTAACACTACTCATTCTGCATTTTGTGTTTGTAAATTTCTTTTTAGCATCACATCAGTGTATTCTGAAATCTTTTATTTTCTAGGTTTTTCATATTGCTATGCGAACATTCTCTCCTGTTTGATCTCCAATTAGATGCAGATTATATCTTCAAATGATGATCTGTTCCTCAATGTGCAGATATTTGCATCAGACAGCTTCCTTGAGTTGACTGAGTATGCGCGTGAAGAAATTTTAGGAAGAAACTGCCGGTATGAATTTTAATTCTTACCTACTTCTCTTGATAGAAAGTTCATCCTGTTTCATTGATGATGCACGATCTTTTGTCTGTTAACTGAACTAAGCTATGTCCTTTTCCCATATAGAGCCCTCAAGTTGTAGTACTGATCTTTCTCTTGTACATTTCTTTGGTGCTAGGCAGATATATTAACTCGGGGGGTGGGGGGTAACAGGTTGAAATGTCAAAAATTGGTCTTCTGATCTGCATCTACCATATAATGGTGGTCACCATTTTATAATTTCATTGTTCCGATCATATGTATCTCCAAAATCAGCTAATTTTCTTTCTATTGAAAGTTCATCACGTTTCATTGATGATGCAGGATCTTGTATGTATTTGTTTACTGAACCAAACTCGTCCTTTTTTAATATAGAGTCCTGAAGTTAACACCACTAATCTGATATGTTGCACATTTCTAATAATAGTGGGCGTTGGGACGACGGAAGCGCACGAACATCGAATTCCAATTAAAGGCAACAAAACAGTCACACACAAACACAAAGATTCACACGGTTCAACCAAAAAACGAGCTATACGTCCATGGATGAGAAAGAGATATTACAATACTAGAGTACCAACACCACTACTCCATGAGCCTAACTCCTCGCTATCAATGACCGCATGTGTGTTTCGTAGGGCTGCAAATGAACCGAGCTGTTCGTCAGTTGGCTCGGGCTCGACTTGATAAGAGATCGGCTCAGGCTCGTTCGTCTAGCAAATGAGCCAAGCTTGAACACAGTTTTTAGGTTTGTTTGATAAATGAGGCGAGCTTGAACATTGTTGAGCTCGGCTCGCCAAGCTGGTGAACAGGCTCGTCTAAGTAAAATAGTAAAGATTATTTCATAATTCTCAAGAGAATGTGTCGGATCTGAAAAAATTGTGAAAAGAGTTGTTGAGAATTATAGGAATGATACGATCATTTTGTAAAAATTACTTAAAATATATATATTGTTGTTAATGATAATTGGAAAACTGATGTTTATTGATTAGAAGAATTCTTTACATGTACATCACTTTTAGACTGTTCAAGTCATTAAAAAAAGAAGAGAATAACTTTACAGCAAATGATTCCTAGAATAAAACAGAGCAGTCCCTGGAAATCAGCTAGCCACTATATTTAAATATGAAATACAGCTAAATATTCTACTTTCCAGCATCATCACTCCCCCTCAAGCTGGTGAATGGATATTCTCCATTCCAAGCTTGTTGACTATACTTTCAAAAACATTACTCGGCAGTCCCTTTGCAAGAACATCCGCTAATTGATCTTTGGTTCAAACAAATGGAGTGCAGATTAAGCCGCTGTCCAATTTCTCCTTGATAAAATGTTTATCCACTTCAATGTGTTTCGTACGATCATGTTGCACCGGATTGTGGGCAATACTTATGGCTGACTTATTATCGCAGTATAATCTCATCGGACCTTCCCACTTTATCTGTAAGTCATCCAAAATTATTTTTAACCACAGTAGTTTGCATATTCCAAGAGCCATTGACCTGAACTCGGATTTTGCACTTGATCTTGCCACCACACTCTGTTTTTTACTCCTCCATGTCACAAGATTGCCACCTAGAAAAATGCAATATCCCGATGTTGACTTTCTATCGACTAAAGAACCTGCATAATCCGCGTCAGTATAGGCTTCCAGTGTCATGTTTCCTCCTCTTTTGAACAAAATTCCTCTCCCGGGGTTTCCCTTCAAATAATGTAAAATCTATGTACAACCTTCAAATGCACTTCTTTAGGATTATGCATAAATTGACTAACAACGCTCACAACAAAGGCAATGTCCGGTCTCGTATATGCCAAATAAATTAGTTTCCCCACGAGTCTCTGATAAGAATTTTTGTCCACTATTGTGTCTTCTGGAGCATCACATAATCCATGATTGAACTCAATAGGTGTGTCACTCGGCTTACACCCTAGTTTCCCAGTTTCCCAGTTTCCTTCAACAAGTCTAATACATACTTTTGTTGTGATATAAAAATTCCCTGCTTTGAATGCGCCACTTCAATGCCCAAAAAACATTTTAACTTTCCGAGTTCTTTGATGTCGAATTCTTTTTCCAAGCATTTCTTCAAACTCTGCATTCCTTCTGCATCATTGCCCGTCACTATAATATCATCGACATATACCAACAAAGTTGTCACTCTCCCTGACTCGAGTGTCTCACGAATAGAGTATGGTCTCCTTGACTCTGCTTATAACCCAAAACATTCATCACTTTTGCAAACCTCCCGAACCAGGCCCTTGGTGACTGCTTGAGTCCATATAGTGCTTTCTTCAACCTGCAGACTATCCCTTCCTTGGATTCAAATCCTGGCGGGACTTCCATGTATATTTCCTCTTCGAGATCACCATGTAGGAATGCATTTTTTACATCGAATTGTTGTAAGTTCTAACCAAAGTTAGCGGCCAATGATAAGAGAACTCATATCGTATTCATTTTTGCGACCGGAGCAAATGTCTCAAGGTAATCTATGCCATAGGTTTGAGTGTAGCCTTTGGCAACTAATCTTGCCTTGTATCTCTCCAAGGAACCATCTGACTTGTACTTTACAATGAAGACCCACCTACATCCAACCAACTTCTTTCCTTCCGGCAATTTGACCAAGTCCCATGTTTTATTATTTTCCAGAGCTTTCATCTCCATTTTCATAGCATCCTCCCAGTTCTTGTTTCCTAATGCCTCAGATAGGTTTCTAGGAATAGGAATTGTGTGTAGGTTACTAAGGAAGACTCTATGTTTCTGGGATAGTTTTTTATAGGACATGAACAAGTACAATGGATGCTTTGTGCAGGCTCTAGTTCCTTTCCTAAGGGCAATTGGTAAATCATCGTCACTTGGTTCAACGGTTTCATTGACGGGTTCCCTAAGGTTGAATGGTTGTACGGTGGACTCAATAGATCTGGGAATTATCTCTGATGTTTGAACAGTAGCTCGAGCAGGCGATTGAACATGTACATGTTGAGAGTTTGGTCTTTGCTTCCTGGAATACACTTGTAGTGGTCGTGTTAACTCGGCATATTCGTATTGAACAGGTTCAGCAGGCTGACCAGAAATGAACTCGGGATTGGGCGGAGCAATGACAAACTCAGACTCAATATTAGGCTGATTAATGACAGAACTGGGCTGCTCAATATTAGGCCGATTAATGACAGAATTGGGCTGACCGAAATGGGAATCAAGGAGAAACAAGTCTTTGTCCCTATCTTCACTCAACTTCTCCCCCTGAAGATAGGAGGTTTGAAAATATGACTCAGTTTCGACGAAGGTGACATCAGCGGAAATAAAGAATTTTCTTGTTAGTGGATGGAAACATTTGTACCCTTTTTGAGTGGAGGAATAACCAACGAAAATACACTTGAGAGCACGTGGATCAAGCTTTCCCCTATTTTGAGAATGAATATGAACGAATGCGACACTTCCAAAAACTCTTGGAGTCAGACCATTTGAGACATTAAAATTCGGAATTTTTTTTATTAGAATATCCATTGGGGTTTTGAAATCAAGGACTCTTGTTGGCAGCCTATTTATGAGATGGGCTGCAGTTAGAACTGCCTCTCCCCAATACTGTTTTGGGACATTTTTGTGAAATAAAGATGCTCGTGTGATAGCAAGAAGATGACCATTCTTTCGTTCGGCCACCCCATTTTGTTGAGGTGTGCTAACACAAGAGGATTCATGAATGATTCCTTGTTTTTGAAAGAATGGTGAGAGAAATTGATTAAAGTAGTCATTGGCATTATCCGATCGAAATCTTTTAATTCCCACATCAAATTGGGTTTTGATCATGTTATAAAAATTGGGAAACACGGTGCTAACATCAGATTTATTTTTCATGAGATATATCCACGTCACACGAGTACAATCATCAATAAACGACACAAACCACTTAGCACCAGAAATATTAGGAACGGTAGACGGCCCCCAAATATCGCTATGAATAAGAGTGAACGGAACAAATGTTTTTGTATTACTTATTGGAAAAGAAACACGCTTGTGCTTGGCAAGTTCACAATCACTACAATGAAAATTCTCGACACTGGACTCTTTGAATAACAACGAAAACAAACGCTTAATAACACTAAATGAAGGATGACCTAGACGACGATGATAAAGCCAAAATTTGTTTTTATTGGAAATAACTGATTCAGAAAGAAATGATATGGGTAAGGAACTCTCAACTATAGCCCTGACACTTTGTTTATCCAGGTAGTAAAGTCCATCTCTCACACTAGCATGTCCAATCATCCTTTTCGTGCCCTGTTCTTGAAACACACAATGAGAGGGGTAAAATGTCGCACTGCAATTTGAATCTTTAGTAAGCTTTTGGATGGAAACAAGGTTTGTAAATAGTTTAGGAACACGAAGAACATTTTTTTAAGTGTGAAAGAGTTATTTAGAAAAACATTCCCATATCCTGCTACTGTGGTAATGGAGCCATCAGCTATGGTTATTTTCCTATGACTGGAGCAAGGAGTCTATGAAATAAATTTTTTGGAAGAACATGCCATGTGGTCTATGGCACCGGAGTCAATTACCCATGTCGTTGGAGAAACTTTATCCGAGACATTAGTAACACAAGAAGAAGAAGATATACCTGACGAGGATTGTTTCTCAAGAGATCCCAAAAACATCTTTAACTTCTCAATTTCTTTCTTGTTGAGATCAACAATTGAATTATGTGGATTTCCCTCATTGCTTGGATGAGTGCTGACAATATTTGCTTGTCCCCTCTCATTTCTAGCACCGATCCTTCATATGTACATGTTTCTTGCAATATGTACACCAAAGAGAGTCTTGCAACTCGCCAGTCGAAACAGCTGCAGAATTCTCGGTTGAAGGTACTTCCGAGACAGGGCTGCTTTCAGTGGACTCCAACATGATTGTTTAGAACGATTAAGAAGGGTGATATATGTGAAAGCAGATGAACAGAGGTAAATTCAAGCAAAGGAAAGCCTGAAGCAGAAAAAAATCAGAAAAGAGCCTAGAGCTCTGATACCATGTTGTTAATGATAATTGGAAAACTGATGTTTATTGATTAGAAGAATTCTTTACATGTACATCACTTGTAGACTGTTTAAGTCATTACAAAAAGAAGAGAATAACTTTCCAGCAAATGATTCCTAGAATAAAACAGAGCAGTCCCTGGAAATCAGCTAGCCACTATATTTAAATATGAAATACAACTAAATATTCTACTTTCCTTCAAGATGGTGACCCCACCAAGAATATTGGAGTCCCAGAGGGTTTCGATTATGAACTCTATAATCGTAATGATATAAATAGAGTTCTGGGTCCTAGGGCTTCTTGCATTTCATTCAAGGACTCTGCTTGTAGATGCTTTGGGTACATGGTGTCCAAGAAGAAGTATATCTTCACCATTGATGATGATTGCTTTGTTGCTAAAGATCCATCTGGGGAAGACATCAATGCTCTAGCTCAGCACATCAAGAACCTCCTCTCTCCCTCAACTCCCCTTTTCTTCAACACCCTCTACGACCCTTTCTTCGACGGCGCTGATTTCGTCCGTGGACACCCTTTCAGCCTACGCGAGGGCGTTCCAACCGCCGTCTCCCATGGCTTGTGGCTCAACATACCAGATTATGACGCACCTACCCAGCTCGTCAAGCCCCGTGAGAGGAACACTAGGTATGTGAATGCGGTTATGACAATTCCGAAGGGAACCCTCTTCCCCATGTGTGGTATGAATCTGGCGTTCGGCGGTGAGCTCATTGGCCTTGCGATGTACTTTGGGCTCATGGGCGATGGTCAGCCTATCGGGCGATACGACGATATGTGGGCTGGCTGGTGCACCGAGGTGATATGCGACCTTTGGGATTGGGAATCAAGACCGGATTGCCATACATTTGGCACATCAAAGCCAGCAATCCGTTCGTGAACCTAAAGAAGGAGTACAAGGGCATCTTCTGGCAAGAAGAGATCATCCCATTCTTCCAGTCGTCCACTCTTTCGAAGGAGTCCACCACCGTCCAATAATGCTACATCGAATTGTCGAAACAGGTCAAGGAGAAGCTGGGCAAGATCGATCCCTACTTCGACAATCTAGCCGATGCCATGGTCACTTGGATCGAAGCTTGGGACGAGCTCAACCCGCCCAAAGATTCGCTGCCCAACGGTTCTGCTAAATGAAGATTTTGATCTGCAGTGCCTTTTGTGAAAAGAGTTGTTGAGAATTATAGGAATGATACGATCATTTTGTAAAAATTACTGAATATATATATATATATATATATATATATACGAGTGAAAAAAGAATATAGATGAAAGAAAATAAACAAGAACAATGGAACATAATATTTGAAAAATGAAAACATGTTAAAAAAAATGCAATAACTCAATTTAGGGGACCATTGACAAGAGTAATATGTGGTGGAACTGAACTGAGCCGTTCGTGAGTAGGTTTGGGCTTGACTTGTTAAAACTAGCACTCTGCTCAGACTCGTTCATTTAATAAATGAATCAAGCCTGAGCATATTTTGTTAGCCTCATTTAATAAATGAACCAAACTTGAACGTTCCCAAGCTCGGGTCGGTTCATTTGCAGCCTTAGTTTTTCCTACTCTATTAACCCATATTCTACCTGTACCTACCATCTCTCTCATCAGAGATGTAGTCTCTCATTCTCATAAGTCTCAACCTAGGACCTAGGTATCTATTATAGAGTTACAAACCGAATTTCTTGTTGGACAAAGATTACAATTCCTTGGAGAATAAGGCTTCTCTCTCACAAGAAATTACTCTGTATAATACAACTCTAAAATAAAATCATAACGGGAATTGGGTTTAAGACAAAATTCCCAACAAAGGGCAGAATATTAAGTTGGGGTTCAAATATGGGCTTCTCATGATCTGCATCTACCATTTAATGGTGGTGACCGTTCTTCTAATCTCATAGTTCTGGTCATATGTATCTCTGAATTATCTGTCAAACCAGCAAGATATCTATGTATATATATATATATCATAGTTCCATGGCATTCGTGTCATAAAATCTTAAAACTTAGGCCTCCTCTGTTATCTCTATCTGGTTATCTTTATTGGATCATGCAGATTTCTTCAAGGACCTGAAACGGATCAAGGAACCGTCTCAAAGATAAGAGATGCTATCAGAGAACAAAGGGAGATTACTGTACAGTTGATCAACTACACTAAAAGTGGTTAGTCATGGCTTTAAAGTTTTGGTGGTGGATATGTAGTAGAAACTATGGTACTGCTTTAAGATAAGAATCATGTTGCTGATTAGCTGGAAACTCTTCATCTCATTGTGCCAAATACAAATTTGCAGGGAAGAAGTTCTGGAATTTATTCCACTTGCAGCCCATGCGTGATCAAAAGGTGTCTGTCTATTTATATTTTTCTGAGTTTATTAGATGTACCTTCTCTGCCAAAGAGTTTAAATTGATTGAAATATTTTCAGGGGGAACTTCAATATTTCATTGGTGTCCAACTTGATGGAAGTGATCATGTGGAACCCCTAAGAAACCGCCTCTCAGAGGCAACAGAGCAACAAAGTGCTAAGTTGGTATAGTTTCTTCACAATTTTTTTTTTTTTTTTTTTTTTTTTTACGTCTATGGATTCTTGTAATTCAATTTTTCGTGGAATGAATGATCACATGTGGGCGTAATCGTAAGGGTGATGCCCATCTCTTATACTGTCGATTTCTGTAATTGTCACCTTATTAGTTTGTTTTTGCACTTTATTTCACTTCAAGTGTTCTTTAAGGATCACGCTGATTGCAAACTTGGTACTAATTGAGTTATAGTTTTTCTTAGGTTTTAATGGTACTAATTTTAGTAATAGAAATATGTTCCATCGTTGAGGAAAAAACATGGGAACTTAAGAAAATGTGAAATTCTTCAGTGGAACTTGCTGAGACATGAAAACTGAATGTCTGCAACACTAAGCACTTAAAATATTGCCTTGAAATGTTGTGAAAGAGTATGAGTTGCCTATATATGAATGAAAAAACAAAATAGGAAACTTGTTGAAAATAAAGAAAATTACTAAAAATAAAAATTCCCATATTTTCTTATTTCTTGACTGCATCAGGTTAAATTCTCTGTTCTTAGTTCTTTATTCTTTTGGGTTCATGGATAGAGCTTGATACTGCAAGGAAATAGTTGGTTCTTTCATCGTTTTGTACATCTTAATTGGGTTACTCTTTGCTTTCGTAGCACTTTTCAATAATATTTTATTTACCTCACGATTTTCTCTTTGTATCTTGTTTTGCTAAAATTACATCCTAAATATCCTCTTTTTTTCCTAAATATTTGGAATCATCAACTCTAGCTTCAGAAATTTAAAGATACAATTATCGAAGAGCATAGTCATGGAATGCCATTGGAGATGAGATGTCTTTTCTTGTTCATTGGAAACGAAGTAAAAGAATATAATTCTAAGCATAGAGTAACTGAAAATTCATTGGCTTCTCTCCATTCTGTTTTTCCTTATGAAGTCACATCCCCTTGGGTCAAGAACAACAAGAGCAAAATTATCTTTTTTCTTTATATCTTTCCTGTTCTGTTACTGCTATTATATTATATATTTAGAAAACAATGGAAAAGGAAAAAGAAAAATTAAGATACTTTTGAAAGAATGGTGACTCTCCGCATCCGTATTTATAACTACTGATAGGATCTTATAACCCTGATTCGCGAGTATATTCTCATAAACAAAATTATCTGCTGGTACTTGTCTCTAAAAGATTCATTCGATTCAAAAAAGGCTTAGTATCTATTTTACGTATAAGCCTTTGATCTTAAATTTGTCTTTTTTCCCCTCTTCTTCTGGTAATTGTTTCCTCGTAAGTGCCCTTCGTAATTTCGACATCCAAAACGGTAAAACCAGAATAGTTATTTACGAATATCATTGTTAAAGGACGTAAATGCAATCTAAGAAGCATGGCCAGATCTAAAAAATTGAAATATCAAGGGAAATTGTGGGTGAATCGCCCTTTTCTTAGATTTCTCCCTTATCCATTATTTGGAGAGTGCCCTTCTCGTCGGACACAAATATGCATTAGAAACGGTCCAAAATATGTCAGACACGCCGAAATTATTTTAATTTTGTTGACAATTAGCCACACACAGCCAAGGGTGGACGACATATGGACACATAAAAGGGTTTTCTATGTGTAAACTTGAAGTGGAAAAAAAGCGATAGGTTATAGTTATGTGAACTTATCTGAAAGTAGTATGGAGGTTAAAAACATTAAAAATTTAGAAAACTTTTACTATATTTTGCAGTTAAGAACCGAACTTTCTAGGAGAGAACATTGAGGTTTGACTACCAGCAAGCCCTTTTAGGCATAATATAATCCGTCTCTGTTATTATAATTTTTCTATTTAGTTATCTTTTTGTCTTCTTTTTCTTTTCCCTATCAAAACTTTTATCTTCCTGTACAGATTCTCTCTGTTTCTTTATCTTTTCCTTTGTTTAACTGATAATCTCCCTCTCCTAGCAAAATTATTTTTCTTTCTATGTACAACAGCAATATTTTCTTGGATTTTAGTTAACGAAATTTGCAAACAGGGTTGAAATTCTACTTCAGCACGTTTTGTTTTCTCTTTTTAATCTATTTTTAATCCTTCTTTACAATTAGGTCTGTAAACTAGTCGAGCCAAGCCGAGTAGTGGCCTGTTTGGACTCGGGTCGACCATATTACAGGTATTTCTCGACCAAGTTCACCACAGCTCGAGCTCGGGCTCGGAGCTTGTCAGCCAAATTTTTTTGTTACAGCTCACACCCTTCACATATACATACATCCCTATATATCTCCACCCATATATATACATCCCTATATATCTCCACCCATATACATATACATCTCTATCTCTGCACAAAATATATATATAAACACTAAATATTCAACTAATTAAAATACATAAAAACATGAAAGAAGTCACCGATTTGGCTTAAATTGCTCCTGAATCTCACGCTCTTTCCATGACTTCTGAAATTAGAAGGATCTTTCGAAAATCTAAGTCATTGCTTTTGTGGTCTTGCCTATCAAAATCATCTTGTTCTGGTGGTGAACTGGTAGGTTGCTGCTTGTGTAAGGGAGTTGTTAGCTACTGCTGCTGCTTGTGTAGCGATTCGTCGGTAAAGAAATGATAGAAGATGAAGAGAGAATAGGGTTTTACTCATGTGGGCTTGGGCTTGAGTTTATATTTGAAAGGGAAGAATTGACATACAGGTGGTTGGATTGTAGTAGAGATGGCCTTTTCATGTGGTTGTTCTATATATTAATACATATAAATTATAATTACATATGTATATATTACATTATTATATTAAATAATTATATATGTATGTATAAATATTTATATAATATTAATTTATTACGATCTCCAAACAAGTATTTAAATGAGCTTGTTCACGAATACGTTTACGAGCATGTTTACAAACAAACGAGTCGAGCAGTGATGTTTAAGATTGGCTTGTTTAAAAATCGAGCCTAAAAATTTTGTTTGAACTTGATTCGTTTATCAAGTTCGTTATCTAATAAAAGAGCATGAGCCAAGCTTTTAGTGAGCCGAGCTCGAGTAAATGAGTAGTTCCTCCAGCGCTTGGTTCATTTACAGCCCTATTTACAACTAAGAAATTATTATTATAGCTCATTAATAGTTGTGAATGGTGTATTTTTTTTTGTTTGATGTTTTGGTTGGCGAAAAATAATCTGAGTCTTATCTAGTGTTGTTAAAGGTGCGCCTAGGCTCCAGTATCTTTAAGGCGCAAGACTTGCGCCTCAAGTGTGGGCAAGAGCGCCTTTGACAACATTTACACCTTTATTATTGAGTATAAATTATTTAGTAATAATTTTATTTTTCCTTGTATTTTTCATTGCGAGCCTCACTTCACTCAGGCACGTGCCTCGCGCCTAGTCTCTAGAGGACCTCTAGCGCCTTGAGCCTTTAATAACTATGGTCTTATCTTGTAACATATCATCATATGTATACAAATAAATATTTATTGTTCTGCATGTCCTGTCCTAATCTTTTAGAGTTTGGCTTGTTGCTGTATCCATCTCATGTTATAATCTTACACGCAGCAAAATAGTAAAAAAAAAAAAAGAAAAAAAAATGCGAATTAACAACAATGAACATAAGAAATCAAGAAAATACTCATTTATTTATGCAATTTGTATCTAGCACTTGGAAGTATGACTGCATGTGCCTCATTTATGTTTGACACGCAAATATAAGAATCCAGTGATATTTTGGCATTTCTAAATAGTCACTTGAATCAGAATAATATGAAATGTTTTTTTTCATTTAAAGACTTTCACTTTTTCCAGGTCAAAGCTACTGCAGATAATGTTGATGACGCTGTTCGAGAACTTCCTGATGCCAACTCGGTAAGGTACCCTTTTTGCTGGATGTTTTTGTATTGATGTAGTGCGGTTTCTTGTGGATGAAATGGATTATATAGAGATTATGAGTAAGATGGAGTGATTGAGAATTGAGACTGTCTTATGATAGAGACATCGATGGTAATTTGGTGCCCAAGGAATCTCGTTGTGTTGTCCAAAGAATAACGATGCCACCCTTTGGAGCCTTTTAAGTGAAGAGTCTTTCTAGTTGTCTTAGATGTTTTTTGAAAAGAAATTAGGTCATACTAAATGTGCCAGAGTGCATCTCTTCAAATATGGAACTGAAGTCTTATTTATAGTCTGCTTGGTGAGGGAAAGAGGTGCTCACCTAGACATTGTACAGTGTGTAGGCATGCAGGGAAATGTAGCGACTTTGTTATAGAGAGAGTATGTCATATAACAATGGAAAGATTAAATTGTGGCTATAGAAGTGCAATATTCAACATGATAAGTCACAACAACGCATAAATGGAAAGACACCTGCAGTGGCAACAATCCAATCTCCCCACATTACATCTTTGGATTGTCAGCTGACAGCTTTCATTCAGCTGAGATTGAAATTCCTCAACTTCTCTTTTTTGAGTTTTTCTATTTATATATTTCCCAAAAATTTATTTGCATCTTGAGGTTTCTACCTCACATTTTTTTTCAGTTCATGACTCGATTTGGCTATTAATGGAAATGACACCGGAAATGACTCGATTTGGCTATGTAATGGAAATGATTCTATTCCATAGTGGTTTTATTTTCATGGGGGTATGCCCTCATTAATCTTGTACATTCTTTTTTCTTTTTCTGTTTTTCGGTCACAACCATTTAGCAGAAAAAGATTTGCTAAAGCACCATCTGACGTCCCACTGAGGTAAGAGTGGAAGGAAACACGATACAGTGAAGTAGACTTACCATGGTTAGGGAATGGGATTTTGCGGAAACAGAAAATCTTTTGTTTACTTACTACTTCTCAAAGCAGAAGTTGAAATTATAATGCCACCATGATGACCCCTAGATTTATCTTTCTCTTTGCCATGGAGCAAGGCACTTCCTTTACTCTTTGAGTTTGAAAGCCAGCTAACTTGTTGTGTTGGTTATGATCTGTAACCAAGTACTTACCTTGTAAGGAGGGGTTCAAAGCAAGAAGGTCAGCATTGATCCTTGAGGATGTTTAAAACAAACAAAATGTCTTCAAACTCCAATGTTCAGTGAAGGTTCTCAAATCTTCATGATCTTATAAAATTGGAACACTACTTCAATGTCTTTTGGCTCATGATAAGAACTGAGTAGATTCTTCCATCGCTTCCAAAGAGCAAAGAAAAGTACACATATGGTGTGGATAAGGTGTCTTTCTACAGATCTCACACTTGTGGGGATCACCTAGAAGACTTGACAACCTTTTCAAGACACCGAGTGCGGGAGTGAGCAATTTTCAGTTGCTTACCTCAAGCTAGAGGCTCAGGGAACTATTTGGAAGTCAACTCCCGAAGATGGTTCGGAACTAATGCTTTTGTTCTTGCTGTTAAGTTAGTTGAAGGATGACAGTGGCATTTGTCTCCCTCTTTCTCGTGTCTCTTTTTGTAAGGTGTAAGTCAGGCCTATAATTAAGCCGAAAAACATGTGACAGACAATATGCAGATGTACAAGCTAATATCAAACCTAAATCTGAAGGAGCTAACTAACGTAGTCTACGATTATGCATAAACATATTGTTGGGAAGACAAAAACGCACTAGCATCGAGATCCTAACGGAAGCCAATAAAGCAACCACACAAAACAAACAGAAGATATAGTCTTGTTTGACCAAAACATGCCTGTATCCACTGATGAGAGAGATTACATTATGAGTCATAGAGATATCCTTGTAGTAGAATAGCGACACCATGTACATTCCTATTTCTTACTCTACCAACCCAAAAACTACCTTTAGACAACAACTCCTCATGACACTACATGTCTCTGAATTCCATGAGTCTTAACCATGACCTAGGTATCTATTTATAGATTGGTGGACCTAATTTAATACTGGACAAGGATTACGCTTGGAGCCTAAGACATGTCTAACAAGAAACTCTTCACACAATACAACTCTAAACTTTGACTATTATTAAACTAGGAATTTGAGATGATACGAGTTCCAATAATCTCACCTCAACTTGAATTTTATGCATCCAATAATAATTTCTTACGGCATTTCATTGCAACGTCAATCTTGCACACAAGCCAAATCACTCTTTGAGGACTTCAACTGACATACCTTTCCTACAGCCTAATTTAGTTTAGGAATTAAATCCGAGAAATTAGTTTCTTTGTACCTGACTTAGGCTTTCACCCAAGGAGCCAGTTTCTCCTACTCTTTGGATTGCATACCAAAGATGGTAGATCCTCTAATACAATTGTCACTTTCAAAGCTCCACCTTAACTTCTCGAGCTCCATGCCATGAAACCCATAACAATTTCTTAACTATTGTGATCAAACAAGCTGATTGACTCCACCTTTTAACTGAAACCCATTGCAACGTTTGTTGGGACTTCTCGAGTTTTCACGATCTCCTTTCACCTTCGGCTCTGATACCAATTTGTTGGGGGTAACAAAAGCACATAAACATTGAGATTCCAATGAATTCTAACAAATCAATTGCGCCAAAGACATTATGTAATGTGGTTCAGCTAAAACTTACCTAAATGCAGGACGAGAGGAGATTTCATTATGATTCTTAATGATATTACAACACTCCCATTCCAACACCGTGTACATGTCTTCTCACCATGTATCACCCTTATCTGCGCATTACTAGTCCACGAGTGGTTTCTAACTCTACCAACCCGTAACTACCTCTACTTATTAACTCCTCACGAGACTATATCTCAGTCAATTTTATGAGTCTAAGTTAACCTAGGTACTTATTTATTGAATGATAGACCCAATTCCTTGTGTACAAGATTACAATTGTCAAAATATATGATAGAGTAAAAACAAAGAGCAAATAAGAATTCTATATTGTCAGTATATTCATTACAATAGAACCATCACCTATATGTAGGAGAGAAGGAGTGGTAAACAAGTCATAATAAAATAGGTAATTACAAGTAAGGAATTATACATCATATCCCACTAATTATGCTATCAAATCAACCAAATCAATCAAGTCAAGGCTTCAATTGCTACTCAATAATATTTTTCAACAACCCCCCTCAAGTTGGACACGGAGATCTTAGCATGTCCAACTTGAAACAAAAAATGAAATTGTCTGGAGTACGGGACAAGTAAATCCGAAGATTCAAGACGAGTTGATCCGAAGATCCAAGACAAGTTGATTCAAAGATCCGAAACGAGTTGAACCGAAGATCCAAAACTAGATGATCCGAAGATCCAAGACAAATTGATCCGAAGATCCAAGACAAGTTGGTTCGAAGATCGGAAACGAGTTGATTTGAAGATCTAAAACAAGATGATCCGAAGATCCAAGACAAGTTAATCCGAAGGTCCAGAACGAGTTGTCCCGATGATCCAAAACAAGTTGATCCGAAGATCCAAGAGAAGTTGATCCGAAGATCCAAAACAAGTTTGATCCGAAGATCAAAATGAATTCTGGTGGGGTGAAAGACAAATCCCACGGAGAAGATAATATATATAAACATTTTAATTGAAGATCGCCTCTCCTATCCCCGGCAGAGACGATGATAAGCATAAAAAACTACCAAGGATCGGTACTATAAGTACGCTGGAGATTTCACGGGGCTGGAATGAAGTAACATCTTTGTATCAACAGATCGACTGCTATTCTAAATATAGTAAGGTGCAACGGAAATATAAACTAAAAAAAACTTTCCCCCTCTTATTTCCTATGTTGGACTTACGGGTGTGGGAATCCTTCGCGCCTTTAGTGTAATCAAAACGGGGCTCTGATATCATGTCGAAATAATAAAGAGAGATAAAAGAAGAGGAGAATATAAAATAATTTTGTATTGATCAGTATGTATTCTCTTGTTGTGTGTTCTACAATAGAACATGACATGTATAAATATGAGAGAATTAGAGTGGAAAACAAGCTAAGATAAAATAGGTAATTAAGGAGTGGCGAACAAGCCTATAAAATAGGTAACTAGGGTGTGGTGGCTAGAAACCTTAATCCTAGTCTAGACATAAGTGGACCAATCTAAATAAGTTAAAACCCATACCAATATAAAATAAACATATTCTTACAGCCCCCTGCAAACTCAAGATAGCATATTGAGTTTGTAGACAAGATCCTGAAGGCGGCTCGAGCCATTAAATCTGGTGAAAAGTGCAGACGTGACTACAAAAAGAGTCAATGACGAGGGTGCCAAAAGATTCATTAACGTGGTAATCAACCGGTTGGTTGCTTTTGATTGCAACCTGGTTGTTAAGTCGAATTTAAGACATAATAACATGATGGCGATTCCGTGACTACACCAAAACAAACACCAGATTTGATCTTCGGATTGACTTATATGTTGAGTTGTTGATTTGAGATTACGATGAAGAGGCGATGCGAAAGATCGTGATCATGATCATCATGGATGGGTTGAACTCCGTGTATAAGTAGCCAGAGAGCAGAGTGATGGATCGACTATGAATGATTTATTGCGAATCATAAAGTGTACTCTAGAACAGGAAAAATAGAATGATTTTTGGTGGGTGAAAGACAAATACCACCTAGAATATTATATATATATATATTAATTGAAGATTGCCGCCATCCCCAGGCCATCCCAGACAGAAACGACGATAAGCGGAAAGAACTACCAAGAATTGGTAAGCTCTGATACCATGTTAAAATATATGATAGAATAAAAACAGAGAGGAAATAAGAATTCTGTATTGTCAGTATATTCATTACAATAGAACCACCACCTATATATATAGGAGAGAAGGAGTGGTAAACAAGTCATAATAAAGTAGACAATTACAAGTAAGGAATTAGAAATCATATCCCACTAATTATGCTATCAAATCAACCAAATCAATCAAGTCAAGGCTTCAATCACTACTTAATAATATTCTTCAACAACAATTAATTGGATAGACAGTAGAAATTTTCTAATAAGAAATTTAATACTTCCCTAATAAGGAATTTCCCAAAGAAGTACAACTTTGGTGAAAAAAACTATTTAAACTAGAGATTCGAGACACAAATCCCACTACATATGTAAACAAAGATATGTAGATGCACGAAGCTAATATCATACTTAAATCTAAAAGGAATATCTAACACTCTCACAAACGCAATTGTTATGGGAGAACGAATTTGGAACTAAGAAGCTCAAAGCAATGCTCGTGAATCCCCTTAGTGAAATAGCTGCAGTTTGGTTGACAGAAGGATCAAATCGAACACAATGGCTACCAGAGTGAAGAAATTCCCAAATCTAGAGATAATCAAGCTGAATATGTTCATTGTGGGAAAGATAAGATTATACTATGTAAGTAGTGTTGAGGTCGTGCCATTAGAGCAAGTGATTGGTGACACATGAAGTCCATGCAGAAGGTGGCATATCCAAAAGGTCTCTACACAGACTTGAGTGAGTCAGCGGTACTCAGATCTGAAGCTGTTGGTTTTCTCTTAACTCTCCAAGAAGTGATATTTGTGTCCAAGAATAAGTGGACGACTGAGTATCCAGGCAACCAGTCCAATTAGCATCAGAGAGAATGCATGAAGGACTAAAATTGCCAAAAGAGGGGCGAAAAACCAATAAAGGATCCAAAGTGCCGTTGAGATACTGCAGAATACGCCTACATTATGAACTACAAAGCTAATATCTGGACGAGCCAGAGTGGGATACTGAAGAGATCCAACCAAACGATTGTACTCAGTAGAGACGTAACTGGATCACCTTCTAGGGCAGAGAGTTGTGTCTTGGCTCTCACGGGTGTACTACATGGTTTGTTGGGGTATCATGTGGTATGAAAGTTAGTATGTTTTGTGAATCCAATGGGTAGGAGTAGGTGTATGTGTTTTTAGGATAGATGTAGCCTCTAGTGTTGTTTTTTTCTTTTCTATTTTTGGTTGCTGGGTTCTAGTTTTAGATGGAGGAAAGTTTGCGGTTTCTAAAATAGGATGTTCAAGATTGGGAAGAATGACTATTAAGGTCAGATTGCTTGTTATTGAAAATTTGATAAACTTGAAGATTCTGAATTTAGGAATCTTAGTTTGAATTCCTATGGGCTCACCCCTATGGCTAGGTTATGTCACAGATAACTCAATATGTAAATCAAAACGACATTACTAGCTGAAATTAACCTCAATGAATTTGAAATAAGACCCAATTCAACTCAAACTTGATTGAAAGAGTTCTTGAGCAAGTTCCATGCGAAATTCCAAGCTTGCTCTTCTTCTTCTTCTTCTTTTAAATACCAATAACTTTATAGGATGCTTAGGGCCCGTTTGGTAGGCGGTCCGGTTTTGTCTTATCTGGTCTTATCTGGTCCGGTCTGGTCTTATCTTATCTGGGTGGTGTTCTGAAAGTCTGTTTGGTAAAGCTGTCTGGTCTTATGGTCTTATTCAAGCTGTTGGTCTTATGTTTGAAAAATAATACAAAAAATAAAAAAATAATATATAAATATCAAAAAATATATTAAGTATGAAAAATATATAAAATTAGAAAAAATATAAAAAATTTGAAAATAATATAAGAAATTCAAAAATAATATATATTTCAAATTTTATAAATTATTTCAAAATTTTATATTATTTTTTGAATTTTATATATTATTTTTGATTTTTTATATTATTTTCAATTTTTTTATATTTTATCAAATATATATATATATAATTTTGTATATTATTTTTGAATTTTAGATTTTTTTCAAATTTTATACACTATTTCAAATTTTTTATATTATTTTTCAAAACTTATATATTATTTTTTAAATTATATATATATATATATTTAAAATTTTATATATTAATTTTGATTTTTATATATTTTTTTCGAATTTAATACATTATTTTAAAAAAATTATATTATTTTTCAAATTTTATATATTATTTTCGAATTTTATACATTATTTTGGAATTTTTTTATTTTCCCAAATTTTAAATATATTTTTTGCATTTTATATATTAATTTTGAATTTTATATATATATTTCAAATTTTATACATTATTTCAAATTTTTTATATTATTTTTTTAATTTTATATATTATTTTCAAATTATATATATTTTTCAAATTTTATGGTCCCATGTGTTAAGACAATTGTATATAAGACCACTTGAGACCAGCATTTTTGGTTGTCTGAAATTACCCCTTTTGGTCCCAAGTGGTCCTTGTTTTTTTGGAACCGTTTTTTTGGAACCGTGTTGCCTAACAGTGTCCGGTCCCAAAAAAGTCATTATGAGACCGGACACATGGGACCGGACCGCGAACCAAACAGGGCCTTAATGACAGTGTACATTGTTCTGTTGAGGCTCTTAATGTTCCATTTCCAATAGTTTCACCAGTGGGATCTTTGTAATTTATTGTGCTCTTAAACATAAACCTTGATATTAATTAATGGCTCAAGCAGCATTTATATTTCACCACTTTCAGAGACCTGAAGATTTGTGGGCTATCCATTCTCAACCTGTCTTCCCAAGGCCGCACAGAAAGTACAGTTCTTCTTGGACAGCAATACAGAAGGTATCTGTTTCAAAGTTAACATCTTTGGTATTATATTCTATTCCTGTGAGATGCTTGTTTCTAATTGAACTCCTATTGTATTCCAAAACAAAGAAGTAGGAATTAGCCGTGTGTTCAGTTAGGTGAATATAAAGTAAATAGGATTACACCTTATCCTTTGTTTGCATTTAGTACTGAGGCTTACATTAATTAAATGACAATTATTTGGATATTAACTTACTATATGAGCATGTTTACATATATAGAGCAAATGAATAAAGATAACATCCACAAACATTAACACATGATTTTTAAGTGGAAAACCAATCAAAAGAAACCCATGGGATCTAGTGCAGGCAGATCAAATCCACCATGAGAAATTGTTAACAATTGTATTTAGCGAATTCCAAATCCAAAAATCACCAGTTAACTCCGAATGAGACTCACGGGGGATGTTCTCCTCATTACTCCACTGCTGCTAGTCAACATATTCGCTCCTCACGTGAACAATTGTATTTAGCGAATTCTAAATACAAAAGTTACTTAATTATTTTTTATGAGTTATTGATAACCATGCATCTCACAACTTTCTCCTTTACTGATTATCTTTGTCGTATCCCCTTTGTGCTTCTAGATCACTGCTAGTGGTGACAAAATTGGGATAAAGCATTTCAAGCCCATAAGACCTTTGGGATGTGGCGATACCGGCAGGTACTGCTATTAATATGATACTGTTAACTTTGTTGATTAAGGTATGCAGTAATACATAGCGGATTTGCTTTTATTCATAATGATGAGCTTGTGAGGGTAATATTTTTGGGTAGAAAAGGAGAAATAGACTTTTGTGAGGGTAGTATTTTTGCGTGTATTATGCGTGAAATTCATCATATGCTTTCTCCAAAATCTTCACTTTCCATCTAACGATCACCCAAAAAGTTCAAACACATTTTGTTTCTTTTCCTTTCTCTTACTTTATGTTGTGACACACCTTAATTTATACACAAAAAACAGGAGCATACCCATATGATAATAAACAAGCACGAAACAAAAGACATAATGAAGAAATAATTGAGTCTCAATTGTTCAATTTTTCATAAATAAAAAGAATGAATAATACAAATCCCCAAAGGGAACAACTTGGGAATCCCATAATATGGACCCCTAAAATCGTAAATGAAATTAATATTCTGAATATAATAATTAAGATGAGTCCCTATACTGAAATAAAGGATAAAATTGTTGAGCTCGAGACTGAATGAGATGAGTCCTCAACCCTATGGTTGAAACTGTTGAGGAACTGAAATATTAACAGCGATGGGTCAGTCCCACAAGCAAGTAGACCCTACATGATCCTACAAAGTACCAATAATCATTACCATCTCCTAACGCAACCCAACATAAACGTACAAGAAAAATTCGAATACCCATCACTATAAGTACAATCATTAAATACATACCCCAGTAAGTAGACGAAACAACCACGACTCACAAGAAACAATAACTAAATATCAAGCCATTAGGCAACTCAATTATGTCGTCAATAGGCAACTCAACCATGCCTAACCATAACCACGTACCCGACAAATCATCCATGTCGTGACAAGCACGTCTTGAGTAACTGGATGGAAGTGAGGGCGAATACAAAAAACAATTGGAAGAATGTTATGGAGTATGGGTTCATTTAGAACTTAGAAGTTAACTAATATCTAATGGTTCCCAAACCATTGGAAGAATTTCATGGAATATGGGTTCACTAAGAACTTAGAAGGTAACTAATATCTAATTGATCCTGAGTAGACAGAAAATTTGTCATTTGTACTGGAATTGCTGGGTTAATTTTCTTGCAACACGACATCTTACAAAAAATGAGGTTATGAGAGATATACCTTTGTCAAATTGTTGTCATGATAGATGCAATCTATCTGAGGACATTGGTTTCTCCTGTATCTGGTGTTACTTGTTGGATTAGTGGTGGATAATCAAAGAAGAAACTATCTCTCGTTTCCTGCTATATTTCTTCAAACTGCCAACTACTAGTTTCATTCCTGTGCTCCTGTTTGTTTGTTTTCTTTTGAGTTGAAGCATAATTGGTTTGTGAGGCTAAGTTCCCACAATGGCATTTTAATCATGCCAATGAGCAAACATTTTCAAATGCTAATTCTTGTTGAAAGCATGTTCAACATCGAAAGAATTGACGCCACTTTTATGTGTGTGGAGTTCCGTTATCTCCTAGCTGATTAAATAATTGGTGTTGGTTGCAGCGTTCATCTGGTGGAACTAAAAGGTACAGGTGAGCTGTATGCTATGAAGGCGATGGACAAATCTGTAATGTTGAACCGTAACAAGGTCTGAATGTTAAATAGTGCCATGATTAGTTAGCCAAGACATGTTGCATAGTACTTCTATCAAAATAATGTTCAAGGCGATTTCATTTGACCAAAATAACTATTTCATGCTTGTCAGCCATTGAATCAAGATTTTTCTATCGTTCTTGTTATCTTTTACTTTCTGGAAAATGGTTGATATGAGTAGCTTTAATTCATATAACGAGTATCTTTGTGTCAAATAAGCATTTGCTGACTTGTAATTATATTTCACGACAGGTAGCATTATCAGTTTATATTAAGTTTTTGCCAATTCAGGGGTTCCTAGTAAAAGAACATGAATTACATATATGCACATAAGTATGTTAATTTCGCAACTCCATCTTGGAGCACTTGAAGTTATTAAATACCTCTTTAGTGGCAAATACATATTTTTTTTATATGAAATTGTTCTTTTTTTTTTTTTCTTTCTTTCTTGTCTCTTTTTATTCTTCGTTTTTGGGCATAAAAAGATATGAATATGCTTAGGATTAGTCAAAAACTCTATTAGATTCTCTTATGAAATCATTCCTAGGCAAGTTCTTTTAGACTTTCAACAAATCTGATTCGTAGATTTACATAAAGTACGGTTTTGTTGTGGTTAAAATATTGTCATAGGAGATCTATTTTGCTTGAAGAACTGGTCTTTTCCCTAAGATAGTGCTTAGCTGCAGGTTATCCTCTTCTTCTCTGTTGTCTTATGTACATGAACCACAACAAAATCATCAAACTTTGAAGTCATGCTTAAGGGAAACAACTACTTTCCTTGATAAACAAAAATTATATCCCAGCATTGTGGTAAAGTATCTTTTCTGGAAAACGAACACACACTTCCACTCATTGTTAATTTAAACCTGATTGAGGCTTCCTATTTTCTACATATTTACTTCTATGATTATTGGATGATTTTGAGTATATACTGTGTCCTTTTAAGTATGCCATGCTCATTTTCTGACTTGAGAGGCTGAGTACAAGGTACTTAATCAAGGGCTGAATCTTAGTGTTAACCACCCAACTACTCCAAAAGCTTTAGCTGTTAGAGAGGGTGTTACTTACATATTATATCCCTTCAACACTTGATTATATCATCCTTTGTATTAAATAAACTGTTGAAGTTGTTTATATGTATAGAAATGATGCACGAGCATATGGAGGAGTTTAAAATAGTTGTTTGAGTAGATGACAGAAGATGGATTTTGTGACTGCCACATTGAAAGCTACAAAATGTCCAGGCAGAGGCCAAAGAGATTTTGCTGGAGAACATCGAATAGGTCAGATCCCATTGGAAGCTGAAGTGCAACCTAAGAGAGGTTCTGTTAGATTAGACTCATTTTTCGAGGTCATATATCAGGTAGTGTAGTGCGCAATGCACTGACATGTGTAGGGTGAAGAAGTGTATCTGAACACTGCAATATTATGTCAGCATTGAAAATTGTTAGCTAGCACATGGTTCCATGAGTTAAGTCTATGTCCCGAATTCCTATGATTCATTTATCTAGTCACAAATCTTGCGTTATTTTACTGATTGCTAATGTATCATCCCCTATAACATGCAATGTCTTCTGGAAGGATTGGGAAGGGCTCATTGCCTGGTGCATGGCAAAAGCTTTTGCTGCCTAGTATGCAAATACATGTTCAAGTCTGAGGGTGCCGTCTTTTTGCAATGTCAGCTTATGTCTTCCTGCACATTTCAGTTCTTTCAGAACCCTTAAGTAGAAGTGATCGTGATGGATTTTTTCTTCCAAAGGGTTTGGGGCTCGTTTATCCAATCAAGTTAGGGAATATATCTACAAATATATATTAAATTGAACTCATAGATTTCTTTGCTGATGTCTGCTTTAGGAATTTTGCATTATGGCACCTAACATATGTGCATTATTGATTCATGCAAGAGAGACATGCTTGATTAATGTAAATGAGTTTAATGAAGTAAAGCTCTTAGTCATTATGAATTTTGTGCAGGTTCATCGAGCATGTATTGAAAGGGAAATCATTTCTCTTCTGGATCATCCTTTTCTGCCAACTCTATATGCCTCGTTTCAGGTTGTCATTCTTTTCATTTTTTCCTTCATTGTTCTTTTTAACCTATAAATAAACTTAAGTGAAATGTGTGAGAGATGACGAAAGACGATCTACATGTGAACTATAAACAAGAGAAAATGAACAAATTAATTCCTCAATCATTTGTGAAACCAAAAAACGACAATCAACAATAAATCCAACCACTTCCTTTGAAACGAATAGCTTTCTAACCATCATATGCTTCAATCTCATAAACAGGAGTTCCACAACATTCACAATTTTTCATATTTCCCCAACTTGTTTTCTATTTTGCAAAACAGACAAAATAGAAAACACACTCAAATGTACATAAGCACATGCACATTAACACACAAACACAACATTATATATTGTGACACCCCCTAATTTTCATACATAGGTTGGCCAGGCCTATACACAAAAACCAAGGAGCATCCACATATGATAATAAACAAGCACAAAACAAAAGACCTGATGAAGAAATTACTTGGTCTCAATTGTTCCATTTTTTTTCATAAATAGAAAGAATGAATAATCCAAATCCCCAAAGGGTACAATTCGGGAATCCAACAAATATGGACCCCTAAATTCGCAAATGAAATTAATAGTCTAAAAGTAATAACTAGGATGAGTCCCTATATTGAAATAAAGTAGAATACTGATGAGCTCGAGAATTAATGAGATGAACCCTCAACCCTGTGGTTGGAACTGCCGAGGACTTGAAATATTTACTACGGTGGGTCAATCCTACGAGCAAGTAGACTCTACATGATCCCAATAATCATACCATATCCTAATGCGGCCCAACATAAACGTATAAGAAAAAACTCCAATATCAATCACTATAAATATAATTATTAAATATGTATCTCAATATGTAAGCAAAACAACCACGACTCACAAGAAATAATTACTAAATATCAAGCCATTAGGAAAGTTAACCATGTTGTCAATCAACTCAACCATGTCTAACCATAACCACGTACCCGACAAATCATCCAAGTCGTAATAATAGTCCGTCCATCGTGGTTGGTACGGATGAGATTGTGTTAATAGTCAGTCTATCGTGGTTCACTACATTCCACAATCATAGAGAAATAGTAAATATTAATTATTTCATGAGAATTTATCAATTCTTTACATCAATTTTTCAAAAAACATGAACTATTTAATACGTCGCACTTTCCCACCACAAGATCTTATATGTTGTGTAATCGGCCCTTTACCCTGGAGAATACTTGGGAGCCTATTGATCCCTTTCACATGATTAACCATTTTTTAAAAATCATAGCTTAGGTAGTTCATTCATATTTTTAACTATACCAGATGGCTAATATATTAATTATTTTTTAATAACATGTGTCTATTTATAAAATTCTAACGGACTCTAGCAACCCGTTCTCTCCCAACACATATTTTATGCATAATATCCCTCGTGATAGATTATCTTATAATTTATACTCTTGTGATTTATTCTCAGCTTTATAAATTACGTTATTAAAATATTTGGGATCAATTAAAAATATGAAAGCAATTACTCCAATCAAACTTACACTTCGCACACCTAAACTTGCGAATCCCACTTTTCCACCAAAGATTATGTACAATCTGATCAATTAAATATATTGGGACAACCTGCATGAAAATGTTGATTTACATTTTCAACCTTTGTCAATGGTCATAACACTCACGTCTCATATTGTCATCTCTCTTTATTTATGACATGTACATCTCTTTAATTAGTCATAAGAGTATTATTATAAAACAGTGATTTTCCATGTACATGCATATCCCCATACAATAAATTGGGTTGAATAACTCCACCCCTGATAACGGAGTATGGGGTTTTCCACTTTTCTATTTATATATAAGAAATCTATTTCGTATTGGTTAAATAACCACCCCTCCCAATGTATGAATATGAAAATTGTATTTGTTACACGATAATCGTCTCACACGACAAACCTACAGGTTACTTGAAACTCCAACATAGGTTAAATAACCACCCCTCCCAATTTGTAAAAATGGGAATCGTATTTGTTATACATCTCACACGAAACCTACACGTTACTTGAAACTCTGTCATAGGTTAGATAACCACCCCTCCCAATTTGTAAATACGAAAATTGTATTTGCTATAAACCTCCACTACATATCCACTACAATATACAGAGATATAAGCATATAACCACACAACAATACACATTTTATACATATTCATGTTAACACACAGAATCGAAACTGAATACAATACACATGTTATACATATTCATACATACATATCCTAATATCATCTACACATATACATATACACGAAGACAAACAGGAATCGAACACATGGCTCTCCAAAATCAGGGAATGACTAACCTGTACGCATATATATATGTATATGGAAATAAGCAGACAATGGTTGTATAAAGATGTTACTATTATGGGTTCAAAGGGGAAGAGGAGCAAGATTACTTGCCTGATCGTAGAGCAAGATCCCGCACAAACTGGCTGGTCGTTGCTTGCTCTCGCTCACTTCCAATGCGTCAATGTTTAATTGATGTCTGACCAGAATAACGTATTCAGAAAATAAACATTATAGTATGTTTCCAAACTCCCATGGGCCCACAACATAGACCCAATTAATTTGTCCATCTGTATCTTATTTATTATTCCTAATTAAAGGAATAGTACCCAAATAATTATTAAATTAATTAAATAAAATATCCATTTTCAGTTTTATTAATTTAACGGGGTATTACATATACTCGATGTATTTTCTGCATATTTGAATGTGTGCATGTGCATCTGTGTTCATGCATCTATAGTTGTTTGGTGTATAAATAGTACTGGAAAGCAATTTGCTCCACATAATTGTCAATTTAAGAGAAATGGGAATTTCTGTGACTCCAGTTAATTTGGATCAATTAATTATTCAAAATTGATTCAAGAAGATCGCCGTGCATCCTCTTAAGTTATTATCAATATCTTCAAATGAGGCAATTATGGATGCTTACATATTTTCTCTCTAATATTATGAAATAGAAGGCCAATGGCCTGGGGAGACTCTCCAATTCTGTGTTTCTTCTTCTATTTACATCTGCTGTGATTTTTGTTTCTTGTTCAATATGCTTCACTAGAGCTACAATGCACTGGTGGTAACACATGTTACCATGTGTGTGAATATCTAGATTAGTTATCTGATCTCATGTTTGGTAACATGAAAGTCTTTGGAGCATCTTGAAAACAAATTGTTGCTCTGGTTCTATAGTTCTTGGTTAGGTTAGGTTTATGAGAAGTAATGATAGGTTGGTTAAACAGAACTCCTTCACATGATAGTATTAGTGAGCAAAATCTGCATTACTGTGCTGGTGATACTTGTCAAAATACTATTAGTTGAAGTTCTTGATGCATTCCAATTTATTTGAAACTAGGGACAGGATTGAGTTCAGTGTTATGTTCCTTTTCCTTTTCTATATATTTGTATTTGGAATTCTTATTGATGTTGAGATCAAATTGTTTCTCTATTTTTCTTCTTTAAGTGCTGAATCACCAGAAGAAGCCCAGTTTACTGACATCTATTTGTCCCCTTAGACTTCGACGCATGTTTGCTTGATAACCGACTTCTGCCCTGGAGGAGAGTTATTTGCCTTGCTTGACAAACAGCCTATGAAAATGTTTCGAGAGGAGTCTGCAAGGTAATCTCAGTGTGTAGTTCTATTGTTTATGGTGACAACCACTCAAATTTATAATACTCGAAATTACATTTGGCAGAAACTTGCCTTATTGTTAGACATTGATATTCTTGCTTGTGCTTAAAATTTTGTATGATCACGAGCAAGTTATGATCAGGTTTTGCATTTGCTCAATGGAAGAAATATCTGCTTCTATTTTTCTGGCTTATTTTGTTAGCCCATAAAATTGAGTAATATTTTTATTTGGGTATCATTTGTTATGTATGCAAGAAGATGACTGACTGTTAGTGATCATAATTGGTGCATTCTGCCCATTTACATGCATTTCTTATGTCGCAAATTCCGATACTTCTTCTATGTTGACTGCTGTTACTTTTCCAGGTTCTATGCGGCAGAGGTTGTTATTGGTTTCGAATATCTTCACTGTTTAGGTATGCTATCAGCTGATAGCTCATACTATCACTTTCTTTTCTCTCTCCCTCTTTATATGTTTCTTTTTCTGCTTGTTTTTCTTTAAGTTGGTGTTAACTTTTTCTTTGTAGTTTTCATTTGGTAACATATATAGGGATGATTCCAGGAGATGCGACACAATGACCATGTTCCGCATGGATAGAATGAATATTGTTTTAGCTGTCACGCCCCAAAATCCCAAAGACCTCAAGGGTGACGTAAGAGAGAGAAGAAACAAATGATAACCGAAACTCAAAGCCGAAATCCGAACGAGCGACTCCGAAACCAAAACAAGACCGACAATGCCACAACCTACTGAGAAATACAGCGGAAGAAAGAGTCATAAATCAACCTTAACCATCCCAATTTGGGGATCAAGGGAAGAGACAAAAGTACAACATTGGTTTGTGGTACCCAACACCCCTCTCAGGACCGTCCATGGAACGGGAGTAAGAAAAATACAAAAGACCATAAATAAACCTCAAAGGAAAAAGAACATCCCAAGAACATCCCAAAAGAATCCACGAAAACGGCGAAATGCCCAAAGGATTGAAAAAGTCCGGCTTAGTCAAATGACCATAACTCAGTCATAACAACTCCAAATTGTGTGATTCTAACGCCTAAACTCATTGTCATTAAGTTTGCTATCCAATGCACTTTGAATCACCCAAAAACTCCTTCTGTAGCTCAAGTTATCATCAAAACAATGCAACAGGGTCAAAATAGGACTGAAACGGCAAAGGCGGTAGAAGCCAATGTGCGATTGATTGCAAAGATGTGCGATCATCAGGCTGTGGCAAATGGGCGATCGATTGCCAATGGGGGCGATCGATCGGCCCTACAGGAGGACCAAACGCCCTAAAACGACTCGAAATGACTCTGAACGATCCTGATAACTCCCAGAACCTCCTGAACCTAAAACTAATCACCAATGGACACCGGAAATGACCTAATAACATGTAGAAACATAGGATGATCTAGTGAAGGAAAAATACAACGATAATAAAACAATATTATTCCGAGCATCAATACACCTGGATTCATCCGGTACTCACACACTTTAAACCCGTAATCCACAACTCAATGGATTATAACGCACCTTAAAACCCGTAATCCACATCTAAGTGAATTACTACAAACACACCTCAAACTCACAACCCCAAAACTCGGATTCATACGTTCTAACCTAAGTTATAAGAAATGCTCACATTGGCATTCATGCCAAGCCCGAGCCCTAAACCTACAGTTCATATAACCAGTGATTTTAGCTAAGACAAGATATATATATATATATATATATATGTCAAGTTTGCAATACACATAGAATGAACAACTACAACAACAACTCATGCCCGTTAAATGAACTAAAGACTGTAAACAACATATATATGGATATGTTCCCATTTAAAGTTAAATGAACTAAAGACTGTAAATGTTGTGAATGGATGAATGAATACCACCCATGCTACCCGAATGGATGAATGAATATCACGCCTCGGATAGTGATCAACACACCACGGAGCGTTGCCGAAGCCCCACTCACGTGCCCGTGCGCGAGCAGAAGCCTTACATGCGCATAATCCGATGTTTTACGGAGTACTAATACGTAGGTGAATCGAATACCCCTTGGCCAAGTTTAGCGATCATCCAAAAAATCAATACCCATGCGCCTATGCCACACACACCCATGAATCATGTCATAAACAAGCCTTAGCATTAAACCTTGCTAACCCGAAATGCAATAAGTAAAGCATTTCAAACAAAATAATCATGAATTATATCATGTAAAAGCCTTAGCAATAAAGCATATTAATAAACAAAATGCATCAAATAAAGCATTTTAAACAAAGTGACCATGCGACATTTTTGATACGGTAATTAACATGCTTTGCAACTAGACAATCCTAAACCGCATATATATGAAAACATACATATACACATTAGGTCAATTACATGTTATATCTCAAATTGGAAACAAATCACACATAAACCATCCCAACCATACATTGGGATGTAAATAAACGAACGCTCACGAAATCTGAACCAAAAACGGATAAAATCCACTACCTCAAGATTTGGGGTTTTAACCCCCAAATCGGCATAAAAAAATGCAGAGATGGAGAAACCGAACTGGTAGAAAGGTCACCAATGCCACTGGAAGCAGGCTTTCTTTCATCGGTCCGACCAAAATCCCAAAACAGGAAAATCCGATCACCGAAAAATGGACATCGTTCGAAAAACCGAATAAGCAACGGAAAGCTTACGACCTCCCCTACAACCTTTACAATATGAAGGAGAGCCAAATCTAGGGTTAGATAAGGGAAAGAAATCTGTAGTTGAAGGTTTATAACAATTCTCACTCCTTGGTCTTCTAATTGAAGAGAGAAGTAAAG